>JACAXG010000021.1:895929-1560929 GCA_018881555.1 Amblyornis subalaris
CAAAGTGTCTTCCATATGGTTGCCCACCGCATTATTATATATTAGCCTGCTTGCTTTCCTTTAAGCCGCATTAAAGTGTAATTGATTCTTTTCTCTTTGTTAACAGGGCTACAGATACATCATACATTTATTCCATGTTTTACTTTTTACCATTTCTTTCCTTTTCAAAACACACTGTAAGGGTTACCTGCTTTATACCTGTGTTCTTGCAGTGCATGGCATTGTGCTGCTGAGAAAGAAATATGGTTAATACCTATATAAAGCCTGGAGAAGAGCAGAGGCAAATTCTAAAATAGTTTACAGAACTAATTCTTACCTTAATCACTCAGAAATAGTTTCCAGGAGAATTAGTGATTTGGAATATTTCTGTGATCTGTGCTTGTCCACTATATAAAATGATTCCTGCTGACTTTAGTGGATTTCGGAAAAAGTTCCTGGAGTGGCAGAATGGAAACAAGAATGAGATCCATGATCAATAAAATTTCAAGAGACTATGAGTATTTTTTTCTTAACAATTTTCTTAAAGGTTTCTTTTCAGGCAATCATAAATGGGACAAATTTATTCAATTAATTTAGCTTTTCCAGCTTCTAATAGTGAGTAATAGTCTAATGATTYATTATTTGAAATTCCTCCTAGAGCAAGTTCTGCAGCTAATACTTTTATTCATATACACAACAACATTTTTAATCACATGAATATATTTTTGCCAAAATAAGCCTTTGGTGTGCAGTTTTTCACAGGCAGTTCATTACAAATGCTTAACGTTCAAAATTTGTTTGTAATGGGCTATGTAAAGCACATGGTGCTTAATACTGAATTGTTAACCATAAATATTCCTGCCGATATAACCATTCTAACTGATTCTTAAGCCTATGATGACTAATAATAATTTTTATACACATACTCTGGTAAAACTTGTTTTGCTTTGAAATTGCTATTTTGCAGTTCTTTCTATCAGGAAGCGAAATATTTTTGAAAAAGTGAGCCCTGTGTAATTAGAATGTAATTCAAGTGAGTCAAGTTCAGGAAAAAAGCTCATGTATTTGGTTGTCTTTACATAAATAACTTTAAAGAAAACATGAGATTAGGCTGTCAGTTGGATCAAAATTGCTCAAAAATGGATTATAATTTCTTGAGTAGATTTCCAGTGTGAGAAATAATGAAACAACTAGTAGTTAAGAAGGTTCTGCTAATAGGAAGTGTTGTGTCTGACCAGCTCTCTGGAGAAGTTCTGCTGCTCTCCACTGAGCAGTAATGTTCACTTCATTTTGTATCTCTAAACAGGCTGGAAAAAAGGTATCAATGTTACTCAGCTGYGATGCAAATAAATATTCATAACAATGGCACATGCATAGCTAATTGAACAGTTTTTGTTAATATTATACTAGATATTCATGGACATGTGCCTTTTTCTATAATGAAAATACTGCCTAAGGCTAGCTTTGTTTTTCTTGTCAAGAACAATTTATGTGCTTTCATTTAAATGAATATAAACTTCTATTCTCATGACAAAATAATTCACCATTAATTTGGGCAAAGAATTTCTTTATTCCCTTTGTGGTGCATTTTATTGAAAAAGAAAAACCTAAGTGTATCTTGGAAAATTTCTCATACATTCTGTCTAATTTCTCTAATAACTGGCATGAATATGTAGAGATTTCAGTGATTACTTACTAAGTAAATATGGGATATGGGCATATATTTGATTTAAAATTAATCTGGAAAGAATTTTCTTGAAATACATTATTCCTTCACAAATGTTTTAATTTTTTTACACATACAGTTTAGGAATATATACAGTAAAAACACTGCCCTTCCCTTTTCCTTATTTCTTTTTCTTATTTTGGTTCTTGCTCTATTATTGATAGCTGAGATTCTGGTCCTCAGGTATGTTTTGGAAGGTGAATAAAGCTAGGATGAGGCAAAAGCAGATCTCACAAATGGGACTGAAAAACGTAGCTGCTGAGAAAGGCCTGAGTATTTTTTTCCTCCCCTTTATTGGGTAGCAAAATATATATCCTTTCTTTCATGGGACTCTTATTTTCTCATCTTATTAACCATTTATGCAATTGTCTCATTTAAATTTCACTGATGTTACTTAAAGGAAACAAATGGTGCTAAGCACTGATTTAACTAATGAATTAATCCTGTTCAGATGGCAAATTAAGGTTCTCTGGTAAATAGAATGTAAGTATTTCTATTAGAAGTGTGAACCTTGGGCTACTCTGCTGTCAGTGCCACCCAGGTTATTGGCTACATTATGATTCTTTCAGAAAGTGCTTAAATTGCAATGCTTGGCAATGAGCTTTTAATCAACTGCAGATACTCACCATGGAGTTCAAGCACCTAAATGGGGGGGAAAAGCGAAGTGTAGAAACAGCAGGAAAAGACTGACTGTTACTGGAGATGATGGATTTAAGGCAATACAGTAAGGAAGTTCTTGAGTTAGCTTAAAATTACTTTTCAGTGTTATTAATTAGTGCTTAAGAAAAGTACCGCATATTTGGCTTTCAGGAGTGATAAGTTCCATTGACAGAGTGGTTTTTCAGGTAATTATAATGCAAGGCATTCTATATTCTCGTAATGCAGACCTGCAGTGACTCCTTGGCATGTTCTCTTTTTGGATTTGGGAGCCTATTTCTAGCTAGGCTATATTAGCCAATGGTTCAATCACAGACATGTCATTCTGAGTGAGGTGACATTTTCCTTGCAATGTGTGGCCTTACCTCATGCCSGATTTCAGATGGTGTCTCACAGTAAACAAGCTACCTTCATTCTTCTGCTCCTGACATCATTTAGACTAGTCAGACATTAATTAAYTTGGAAAGCTAGAGAGGAAGAGATTTTCCCATTAGGAAGGGGCAATCTAACATGATTGGTACGGCCCATGGCTTGTGCTGCCTTTAAGTTCAGAGAAGCTATTTTAGGTTAAACATATGCTGCATCCTGACAACCTGCACAGTCTGCAAACACCTGAGTGCACAGATTATAAAYATGATACTGAGTTTAGGAGAAAGAAATTTATGATACCAAATGGGGTATGTTTTGGTATRCGAGTTCTTCAGAAATGCCCTCTGATCTCTGGACAAAAAGGACTGACTTGTTTATGGCCTACTATTTTTCATACAGAAGAGATAGATACATTAAAAAAAAGCAACAAACCCTTCTGAACAGGACAATAAGAAATTCAGAAGGTTGTTATCACATTAACTTAAGAAAAGGACATTTAAATTTTACTTAGTACTTGTCTCTGTTAACAAGTTTTCAAACCATATGACCATAACTGTCTGAGATTTTTTTTTCCATTTAAGAATTACTGTAGATGGAAAGAGTGAAATTTTAAATAATTCTTAAAGGCAATTATACACCCATATAGGAGGCTTTAAAAAGCAGAAAGTCTTAAAATATTATAAGGTTTGGGTTTCTTTCTTTTTTTTTTTCCCATTTCTTGTTTCTATTTTTTTAAGAGAACAAGTATAGCAGAATTTCACAGCCTCACAAATTAGAAGATTCTCTGAATGCTGACACTTTGCAAAGGSAGCTATGAGCTACAATGAGTTGTGATTGAACTACTTCCACGTTTCCATTCCATTGCTATTCTTGTTTGTATACTGTTCTGAYAATGTCTCTAATCCTGATGATGACTTCTGGCTTGCTCTGTTTTCCCYTGTTCCCCCACGCACCCAATGCTTCCTGTTGTATCCAGGTTTTCTATCTTCTTTTTTTTCCATAGAAAAATATATTCCTTCTGGGTTTACAGGTTCACCCTTTTACTGACGTATGACATGTTTTATAGCTTGAGATCGTATGGAAAATGAGAACCTGCATGGGATGGGTGGAATACGCCCTGAGTTGTCCACAGCAGCACAAAGCAATGCCTGCACCTCTGGCCAGGAGCAGCCCTGCCTCGGGAGCCAGCTCCAGCCTGAGGCAGCACAGGCCAGCAGCAAACAGGACCCTTCTCATGGCCAGCATTTCCTCCCCAAAGTTTCACCTGCTCTGCAGAAATCTGTGACATGTGCAAGCTTTTACGATGATATGTAACAGTGCCACCTGGTGATTTTTCCATCACCAATGAGACTTTTAGAGTGTTCTTGGCCAAYTTCAGCTCACTCCCTATGGATGGGAGTTTACTTTTCACGGAAGTATTTGCATCACTGCAGGAGGCTCTTGGAAATACTGGCCCATTTGTTTCCTATACACTGTAAACGTTATCCCTTCTCCTACCCTTACCCAGTCTTGCTTTTTGCATACTTTAGCTTCCAGCCTAGCAAGCACTATCAGTGTACTGGGCTAATTGTATTTGATGGGTAGTTAACAAACAAGCAGAGAAAGGGGCTGATTCAGATTCTTCAAGGCCAGATCACGCCTCGAAGGTGTCCAGGAATAGAAAATGCTGTGTAAATAATGTTGGGTACTGCTAAGAAGAAATAACTGCCTAAAACCTCTAATTGAGTCAGGTTTCATGGCATTGCTCTGCTCATGCATGTTGAGAGAGGTAAACCTGTGAGTATTCCACAAGAATCGCCATCTTTTCAGACCAAAAGGCAAATGTATACTTCTTCCAAATCAATGGTGACACATTTCAATTCAAGTTGCTGAAATTGTCCACATTGTCTAAAACAATAAAGATTTTKTCCATGTATAATGCATAAAAACATGTTCATGTAGCTTAATATAAAACAAAGGTCTTATCATTAAGTCTTTGTAAGATGTTGCTACATCTTACTTCTTGTCCAAACCGTTCCTTTAAAAGCTATTTAAATACTGCTTCAGAGAGATACTGTGTATTTGGCACAGAAGCCTTTCACCATCAGCAAACAGAAATGTATTTTTGTGTAATGTATCAGGAAAACGTTTGGTGTACAGCAAATGCAGGAAAGTCTCATATAACTCATTGTACAGGATAAAAAAAAGCTGAATCAATGTGCACTGCTGCATCCTTTACTAAAAAAAAAAGTGTTGTCATCAGTACTTAACCTTGCATACAGCTGAGAACCGAATTTGATTCCTCCTGTCTCACAGTCAAGCATATTGCAAGAAGTAGATCTGCAAACAGATGATGTTCCTTTCATTACAATGCACTTGGTAATGAACTAATGCACTACAATGGATGGCGTCAGTTTTATTTGTTGGGTGGTTCCATGCAGTAACCAAACCTGTAGAAGCCCTGCCATGAGACATGCAAAATTTGAAGTAGGAATCTTACAAAGATGTATTCTTGTCGGGATTTTAATATTCATGGGTTTTGCTAATATTGGGGGAGGATTAATTCATTAACAGGAAAGGAAATATTGATGAGTATAGAGACCATGTCTGGAAAGACATATATCTATTTTCCCCTGATGTTGGCCTCATGAGTAGCTTTAGATTATATCTCATCTTTTCACAGCTCTTCTTTTCCATCTGATAAATGAGAACAAGGAGGCCAGTCTCCTTCAGCAATGGGCCCAGAGACTTGTTGATGGGAATGTTCTATCTTTTTGCATCAGTTAATTTAGCAAAGTAAAAAACATTGGACAATATCATTCATATTTTCCTCTGTTCTGCAAGGGTTTCAATAGTTGAGGAAAGTGACAAACAGGAGTAGTTCTGTGACTACTGTTTCTATGAACCTCCTGATCCACCTATTTGGACAGAGGTGTTTTATGGAGATTTTTTTCTTCATGGCCTTCACAGGTCCTTAAGAAACAAAAAAACTGTTGCTTTGCAACAATAACCTGCATGAGAGGATCAAGTGCACTCTCAGCAGGTTTATAACATTAAGTTGGATGGAAGTGTTGTTCTGCTGAAGGGCAGGAAGGCTCTGCAGAGGGATCTGGATCAATGGACCAAGGCCAGTTTTATGAGGTTCGATAAGGTGAAGTGCCGGGTCCTGCCCTTGTGTCACAACAACCCCATGCAAAGCTACGGACTTGGGGCAGAGTGGCTGGAAAATGATCCAGTGGAAAAGGGCCTGGGGGTGCTGATTAACAGCTGACTGAACTGAATGAGCCAGTGTGTGCCCAGGTGGCCAAGAAGGCCAATGGCATCCTGGCCTGTATCAGCAATAGTATGGCCAGCAGGACCAGGGCAGTGATTGTCCCTCTGTACCTGGCACTGGTGAGGCCACACCTCAAATCCCATGTCCAGTTCTGGGCCCCTCACTGAAAGAAAGACATTGAGGGGCTGGAGTGTGTCCAGAGAAGGGCAATGGAGCTGGGGAAGGGTCTGAAGAGTAAGTCCTATGAGGAGCTGCTGAGGGGACTGGGGCTGTTTAGTCTGGAGAAAAGGAGGCTCAGAGGTGTTGTTCTCTACAGCTACCGGAAAGGAGGCTGTAGTGAGAAGGTGTCAGTCTCTTCTCCCAGGTAACAAGTGACAAGACAAGAGGCAATGGCCTCAAGTTGCATAAAAGAGGTTTAGATTGGATATTAGGAAAAATGTCTTCACCAACAGGGTCGTTCAAGCATTGGAATAGGCTTCCCAGGGAAGTGGTGGGATCACCATCCCTGGAAGTGTTCAGAAAATGGGTACCCGTGGTGCCTGGGGATATGATTTAATGATGAACATGGAGTTACTGGGTTAATGGTTGGACTCAATGATCTTATAGGTCTTTTTCAACTATAATGATTCTATGATCTTAGGAAAAACAGTGAAAACTCAGTGTTTTGCTTGTTTATTTGGTAACATTGCAAATGGATTAACATCTGAAGTCCAACTCACCACCTCAGACTGCATTAAAAGTGCTATACCATCACACCATTTAATGATGTCTTTTATGGTCACAATAAGATATTTAAAATGAGAGATTTAAACTTTCACGTTTCTTAATTAAAGAGATTTTCTAAACTAGTTGTAACCTGCGTTTGGCCTTATGCTGCCTCCCAGAATAACAATGATCTACCAGTTAATATGTAAGGGCTCACGACTGATTGTTGCTCCTCTTCTTCTGCATATTAAGTAGTGTTCATTAATTAATATTCAGCCTGCTTGCTTCTTGCACACAGGACATCATCTTTGCACTGGGTTCCCAGKAGACAAAAGAATAATTGTAGTTTAAATGAAAAGCTTTAGAGATCCCTTTGAGTGGGGTGTTAAGATTACAAACATGAAAAAGAGTTCAGGGGCTAAAAAAACTTAAGATTTTTTTTTTTAATAGTAACAAAAATATGGCTCTAACTGGTTTGGTTTGGAAAGTCAAGCTACCTATTATCTATATGAATGCACTAAATATATGCTCTACACAGAATAGAAACTGCAACCTGATTGAAATTGACACTACCAGGTAAATCAGTCCATCTACATTCCCACAGTTTTTTCCAGAAAACACAATATTTTTACAAGTGGTTTTGAAACAGAGATCTTATTTTATTATGTCACTTAGTTGATATGCACTTGTATATAAGAACTGATTTGTCTGGTTTCCAGTTTGCATAGATGAGATCTAAGTTTCCAAGTCAAAAATCTATTTCTTTTTGAGCTGAAGAATAAAATGCTGTACACAATCACTTTTCTGGCTTTCAGCTAATCACTTTTCCAAGACTATCAGATGGCAAATGCTGTTTAGTTTGATAACTCTGCAGAAATTCTGAAAAACAAAAACACAGCAGCTCATCCCAGAACCAAATCTTCTGACAGTAAATATTGAGTGCAAGCCTGTCTTGTTTTGGAAACACTGATTCTACAGTAATTTTTTTTATTTAATTAATATCATTAGTTTCTGCAGAAATTACATTATTAACATACTCCAATACTGAAAGCAAAAGTTATAAATAGATCTGATTTTTTCGTGTGTGTGAGAAACTAACCCACAAAACACACACTACATTCAAACATTCTCAAACTACTGGAGAATTTATAACCACATTTTTGCACTGTGGTCTGACCCTATTGCAGTCACTTATAAAAGCAAATAAAATACATACATGACAAAATTTGCCCCACCAGAAACTTACCTAAAGGTATCTCTACAGTGACAAAGGAAATCTGTTTTGCAGCTGCATGTTATTTTCCATATTTTTAAAGTAGCTCCCTCTCATGGGACCAGGAATCTTTTTTTTATTTTGTATTTGCTCACCTTTTTTTTTACTTTTTTTAAACAATAAGTCTCCCTTTGGGACATGTCACTTGAAGCTTGTGTTTGTCATGCTCCTAGTGCAGGGAAAAAACACACACTAAATTCAATCTTTAAATTAAGCTGTAACCAAGCTTGTATATTCATTAGAGGAGAAAAATTCTCTTCTGAGAAGTTCAAATTGTTTATTGATTTTCATTTCTGTGTTCAAGTGAAGCTTGAGTAAGTCTGTCTCACTGCAGTCCCTCTGGGGCAACACTGCCAACAAGTGCATCACATTTCAACCCAAGTGAGCAGTTAGCAACAAAAATCTGAGAATTCCTTTAAAACTATATTAATAAATGGTTTGGGGGCGAGATTTCCAGTTCAATATAGCTGATTCTTTTGCAAAGGGAATAACAGGCTTGAATTGCAGGTTATAAATTACAATCTTCTTGCAAAGCCTTAAACTAAAATCAGGTGAGTGGCAAGTGCAATTAATGCCGTGCTGTTTGGGGGGAGTGGAAGGAGAGGGGAAATCGGAGAAGAGGGGGCAGCTCTGCTACATTTTTCTTAAAATTTTCTAATGTCATATTGCCACAATTTTGTCCAGCTGTAATCACCTTGTGAGTGTCTCAACAAGGAGAAAAATACACATAATAGTAGTGACTGACACTTGATATCTCTCTTCAGTTTCTTCTTAAGAACACTTTTCAGCAAACAAACACCTTAGGAAAGCGTAGAAGTATTGCTTACACAAACCTAGAGCCTGTTTTGGAGGTGACTGGACTGAGTGGCTGAGCCCTGGTTTTTATGGTACTAATGTCTCTTACAAACCATTTAGATATCACACTGCCTAGTAAAAAGTACACTGAGCTACTTCTCTTCAGCTTCTCAGTGTTAATTCAAATTTTAAAATCTAATTAAATTATTTCAAGTTATTAAAGGTGTCCTTTTTTCACCAGGATGCAATTATTTTACCCCTTTCCTTTCCAAGTTCCTATGTAGGTAAGAAGAGCTTTTTAAAAAGCAAAACATGTTTGTGTGTTCTGGTCTTGTCGCTGGTTAGGAACAGTTTGTGTCAGCAATGTGCAATAAGACCATGAAAGATAATTGCAGCTTCTTTTCATAAAGATGAGCAAGGAAGCAGCATTTCATAACAAACAGAGGAACATTAATTCAAGTACATAGAGGATCCTTCTACTTTCTTTGACTAGTCTTAGGGCAAAACTGAAAATATTCCTCTGAGAAATTACCAGCTATGTTCTTCAGTAATTCAGAAGATAATAGAGGATGTAAAAAATAAGTTTGAAGGGGGGGGGGGAATCAGCATAACGTAGGTATCTCTTACACTGCCTTGTATTTTGTGCATGGGAGAAGGGCAATAATGACTGAAGTTTCTTTTTCAGTAAGATTTGTAGGTATCAGTGGGTATTTGTTTCATCAGTCTTGCAGACAGCTGATTAAAGAAAAACTGGAAAAAGAAATCCAGTTTTACCCTATGATGCTCCCAGTAACCCGAACTTTTTGGAAAACTCTTTTCCCTGATGGTTTGGTGTCCGATTCCCCTGGCCCTGCTACGATGGTCCCCTCTGACATCGCTCTGCGCCRCAAAGCTTTGGGCTGCATAATCTCAAGCAGAGCTGGCATTCTGTGATCACACACTGCATTTCCTCCCTCCCTCCCTCATCTTCCTTCCATCACAGCAGCTCCTGGCCAATGGTACCGTAACAAATGGGTCAGCACAGAGGAAACTGAGGTTGCGTTTCGAAATATGGACTGTGTGTTCAAACTGTCTTAATTTCAGAGCATTCTGCACCTTTTTTTTTCCTCCTGAGATATCTGTGTTGCATGTAGAATGTGAGGGCTTGAAATATTCATTTCGAATGGCTGTTGATTAAAATATAATGGTGAGGTCATCTATTTCTGAAGGCTCTATTTCGGACAAGATTTATTCAAGAAAAATTAAGTAAGATTCTAAAACTTGCTCTGAAGGTTAATTCTTTGGTTAAAGAAGGGGACTTTGAAAATGCTTGAGTGATGACTTTTAATTAATGAATGATTTTAAATGCCAAGTGATGGCTGTTAATTCCATCTAATTTTTTCAGCCAAATTATTTAGGCACTTTTCAAAGCCCTCAACTCCCCACTGTTAATGTGTAGGCCAGCAGAAAAAGCAGTTGGGCTGTTAGTTCTGACAAATTGTGAAATACTCCTTTCCCGTGGAGACAAAGATGCAATCTCAAAGCTAAAGGAGATTGACTCCTTCCCATTATCCCACTCCTTCCTTCTACCTCAGCAGACAGATTCTGGCTGCCCTCTGGCTTCAGGTTCCATCGAGCTCCAGCGGGGTTACTTCATCTTCTGTCCTTTTTTTCTTACAGACCCTGTGTTTCATCCTTCTTTTGCATGGCTCTTGTCATGGGTTAAGATGAGGAAAAACCACGTGGACATCCCTGGTCTCGTGCCTCGGGTGGTGCAACAGCTACTGATGGCTGTGCTGGAGCTTCTCTCCCTTCCATCTTTGGAGCTGTTCTATTATATAAATATATCACAGAATCTAGATACATGTATGTGTGTAAATGTTTCTAGGAACAGGCTGTCGAAAATGTGTTTCCTGCTTCTAAAGCATTTGTCTGTTGGAATATTTGTTATAACAAATACTTGTGCATATATGAGAGATCAGCTGGGCTAATAGTTTGATGGTTATGACTTTTAACCACTTCAACAAGGGGACCTCAGCTRGGCCTTGCATGTTCCAGAAAATACTCCATATGTTAACTGTGGGCAGCTCYGAAGTAGCAAACCTACAGACAAAGGAGCTGAGGGGGGAATAGGGATGTTCCTGACCTCTAGTCAGCCATTTGGGAACTTTGAATTTTTCCTAGGTAAAATGTCAGTCATAATGTTTATAGATCACCATTAACACTTGCGATAGTGTCAGCATCTCACTTTCCAGCTCAAAACAAATAGCATTTTTGCTGGAAAATTTCCAGAATAGGGTTATTTAGTGTCACAGTGACAGACTCATCAAATGAATCTGCAAATCCAAAAATGAAGGAAAGCTGGAACTGGAATGAGGCTTTGTGCATGTCCTCTATCTAGCAGGCAAAAAAAAAAGTGTCACTGAGAAGCTGATGGTTGCTAAATCTCATTGGCTTAACTTTGTTGCTTGTGATTTATTAGGCTCTGTATTTCTTTGTTCCTTTACAATTCTCCTTTTATGTTTCTCACTTATTCTAGATCATTCTGGTCTGTTGTTGGATCTTTTTGTTGATCTCCTGCAAATGTTGATGTCTAAATTTTACAGAATGTTATATAAACAAAGACTCCAATGACAATACTGCTTGTACACAGCTTTCACAGGGATTTTGAAAGTCTGTGCACAATCATGCAGTATTACAACATAATTGTTCACCAAGCCTGAGATCTCCTAAAGAAAAAGAAATCACCAAAAGTTTTAAGAGAATTATGAGCTGGAAAGAATGATCTGGATGGTAATCTTTCCCCACCTCCCCGCAACCCACAAAAAAAAAAGAAATTGTTCAGTGGCATTTTGGGCTCTCTTGGTTAGCTGCATACCAGAGTTAGTCTGCCAAGATGGCAAAGAGTTGAAGGGAAATTTAGAATTTCCTGAAAAGGCAGGTTGGTTTGAAAAGTGAACGACCTCTTCAAAGGAGCTGAGTCAACACAGGAGGAAGTATAACCTTCCACTTTTTAGAGGGATTGATTCAACCACACCAGTGGAGACTGCCAAATTGCTTTTCTTTACGTAGATGAAAACATTCAGAGAAGAAGATGCTTCTTTTTTCCCCTGAGTCCTCCAGAGAAAAAACTCTATTTCCATCCACTTTGAGCAATGGCTTAGGTCCCACCAGACCACCATACTCTCAGGTGGAATTTGGTGAAAACATTGTCCTTCTCATAGGCCTCTGTCTCCTGTTCCTCCCCTAACAGCAGTTTGCTGCCATTAACTGGATGCTTCCAAACACCTCTGAAGTCCTACAGCATCTGGTCCATGGGCCAGATGCCATAAATGCTAATTTGTGCTGGAGACAGCCACAAATCCAATTATTACTGCTTAAGGACAGATTTTTTTTTTTTTTCCCCTGCCAGTGCCATTTCTTCCTTATGCTATGCCTTTTGGCCACAGAGGACTAAATCACTCTGAGTAACCTAGATGTGCAAAACAGTTGAAGCTTCATGCCATAGCACTTCAGTGCATGTCACCTATCAACTAGATGTACGACTAGTGACTAAGATATAGGGCATCTGGGATTTTCTGTTGAATGGGTTGTTTAAAAAAATAGTGTCTATATCCTGTTATTTCATTTTGTCCTGGTTTTAATGAGTTTCATTTATTTATTTAGTATAACTTGAGGTTTGCATTTTCCTGATGATGGGAAATATTTGTATGACTGTCTTCTCCAGGGTAATGATCATTCCTTTCATGAGGCCTTATGGAAGGGCAGGGAACAAAAAGTGGTAAGGAGAAGGGCTCTGCTAAAAGGCCTTCTCTGTATTTCAGTAAATGTTTTCCAGATCCTCTGTTTCACAGAACATCAGCTGACTTCTCTTTTTTACCAGCTATGACACTTTTTTCAAGTCTTTTGCATGTATATGCGTTTCATGGGGTTCTGGAGAGAAAGCAATTTTATTCTTTCAGAATATTTAATTTCTTCTCCAAAGCTTCTATTCCTTTAAATGTATTTTCAGCTGTCCTAGAAAAGTGTCGTGCTTATCTTTATTCATCCTCCTCATCAGCCTTGAATGTGTATGTGATGGTGATACTATCAAGGCACAATTTTTCTGTGGTGCAAAACACTGCACAATTCCCCATCTGCTGTCTTGTATGTGAGGGCTTGTCATTAAAGGGATCCAACTTTTTTCAAAAATCSGTTTTCATAAGCGTCTGACAGCCAAAAATTAATTCCATCACACACTGAAGACTCTTGGGCCTTATACTAGCTGATTTCCATGAAGGTTCCCTGATTTACACCCTGAAAGGGGAGAGGAATCAGTATGTAATGTCTTTAATATTAAGGGAGGTATTGAATATATAGTTCCATCCATCCAAAGTCTGCCAGGCAACTGTCTCAGAACGAGCTTTAATTAAAAAAACCAAAATTATTTTAGAATTAAAATCACTTTAGTTTAGGGGAAACAGGAAAGGACATCAGTTTTAAGTTTTTGTTTCACGGGGAAGCCTGTTTAGTTGCCTGGTGTCGGAGGCTTCTAATTACTCTGGATACAAGTTTTTCCCACTTTTAATCAGTTCATATGTTACTACTTCAATTAGTAGAAAAGTCTGTCATATGTTTTCACGGTGAGCATGTTAATCTGAACACTGACCTTCACAGCCTTGTCACTGGCTATGCTCAAAGCTGACTTTGTGGGAAGCGTTTTCATCGGCGGTGTCAAAAACCTTCAATAATTAAAGTTACTATCACATATGTACATTTTTTCCTTTTCTTGTAATAAAAGAAGTCTCCTCTAGAGCAAACAAAGAGAGAAAAAATTAATTGATCTGACACTTGAGCTGAAAAGACAGACTTTAAGGAATACTGCTTAAAGGACAAGGAAGTTTGGAGTCTCAAATAATTAAAATGAGAATTTGGCCAAGCAAATGAAGGCATTTTCTTTCAATATACTACTTCATGTAGACCTGCAAAGTCTTTCTAAATCTCTTTTAATACTGGACCTTATTTCTGAACTTTAGAAAAGCAGCACAACAAAGCTCAGAGTACATTTTTCTGTTAGAAAGGCAATAAAAATACAATTAAAACGATGACGTTTTATTCAGGATGTGCAAGGTACAAAGAATTTTATTTTCACTTCAGCCTGCACATGCTTGTTCTATTTTTTGTACGTCTTTGGTAGGCTTGGATACTATACAGGGAACTCATTTACATCTTCAAAGTTAGATTGCCAGTTACCAACACTTACAGCTCTTCTATAGAAGCAACCACTACATTGCCTAAGGAAATGTTATGAACATGGGAGAATACAGTCCAATAAATCCATAAACACTTTAGAAAATGCAGGTCAAGGGGTGGAAAAAAAGAGGGGGCAGGGTGAGGGGCAAAAACAAAAGCACCCTCTGCTTTGGCAGTGGATTGATAATTAATGAAAGAATTAATCCCTTGCAATTGAAGCTTTTGAATATTCTTTTTGAGCCCTTTATGATAGCAATTCTCTTTCTGCAAATGAAGGCCCTAAGATACAGAACCTGAGATAATATGTGCTATCTATGTACCAATCATGTTGTTCTAGCAATCATTCTTATGTAGAAGATATTTATGTTCTTGTTTCATGAATTTGAAGTCTTTCGTGTCCAGCTGTCAGCAGAGGATATTTCAAGGCTCCCAAAACTTTTTATAAAGACAGAATAAGTCAATAATATTTTACTACTTTTTTTTAATCTAAGCTTGTAATTTTTTTGATACCATAAACTCCCTTTAAATAAAGGAGATTTCTTGTCAATAAGAAGCTACAAGATAAGTCTTTAACAGAGTATCTATCATAGCTGGTCTATATCTTTGCCCACAAGTTCCTTTGCAAGCAATGAAGAAGCGTTAGCAATATAACAATAGTGCATGTTGTCTTTTCTTATATAAATAAATAAAAGAAGGCAGACATATGAAACAAAATGACTCCATCAGTTTGTGGTGTTCCCATAAAAGGGATGGAGGAGAAGACAAACATTTATAGGAAGGGAAGTTTTCCCCCCATGTAATGGCCACAATAAATTTGTGTAGTGAAGAAAAATAAATGTGAGGAGAAGACATGCTCACCTGATGTCGAAGGAAAGCCTGTTCATGCTTAATACATTGGAAAAATTGTTCAAGAGCTGCTCATCCATGCTAGAAATTATTACCCCTGTAATCCTGCCAAGGACAGTGAGACCTATTGTAGTTGACTGAATAAGTACTGGTCGTTCAACTTAAAGTGTCACAGGGGCAGCTRTTATTTATACACCCAATTTTTTTAACACATCCAAAACAGTTTTTTGTTTTGTTTTGTTTTTTTTCTACTAAGAAACAGGCCAGAATCTTAGACAACATAAAATGGTACAGCCAATTAAAGAAAATGGCTCCATTCCAGGTTTTCTGAGCTTTGTTTCTTGTCTACAATCCATCACTTTGCCAATTTGCACAAGTTGGTCACTTTTAGCTTTGCCTGAGATTTTGTGTGTTTCTGTTTGCCAATTGTAACAATCATGGCAGAGATTTGTTTAATTTTGATTAAGACTGGATTAAAAAAGTACTAGTCTAAACTTATATGAAAAGCTGAAATGCGTAAGAGGGTCACCAAGGGCAGGACAGAGAACTTAGTCTGTGCAGGATTTATTGTGATTAGGTGAGCTTTATGCCAATCACCATCGTTATCAGGAATTGTATTGCGGGTCAGGAACCAACTTAGAAAGCAGATTGACCATATGGACGTAAACCTAATGGATTTGTATTTTAATAAACAGGACAGGCTGACGTAAAAACAAAGAGACATGATAAAGTATCTCATGCCGGCTCACTAGTTTGTAGGACTCAGGAGAAAAAAAAAAAGAGTCATTAAAAAAAATGCATGTTGGGGTGCAGCGGAGGAGGAAAGGAGAATGTGGCTGAAAAGGCACCAAGCCAAGGGCAAGCAAATCAGGTCCATATCAGCACATTCACAAGAGTTGTGCGGGAGGGCTGTGCTCAGTAGTGATGTCTCCCARGACTGTGGATGGATATGGGCAACTTTGCTTTTGCCTGCTCCCTGTAAGGAAGCTGTCTCTGACCATCTGATCCCGTTAGTCCTCGTCCTGAAAGCCACCAGATTAAGAAAGCAGCACCAGAGTCTTTCTGCTACTCACCTCTGCGTAGGTGCCAGCACCTAACCCTATACTATGAGCTGTCTGCATTATAACAGCAACAGAGCTTTAAATGATCCCTGTTCCCAACTGCTTTCCCCCTTGTCAAAAAATTCTTCTGCCTCACTTAAGACGATCCAACTGGTTTTTGTGCTCACAGTGCAAACCGGGACACGAGAAAGATATGTTTTTTAAAAAAAAATTTTGAATTTGATTAATCATTGTTTTCCAGAGAGCAGAGGGTTAAATCAGTCCAGATAAGAAGGCAGTAAGGTATATGGGGGAGGGAGTAAGTGATGCAAGAGGACTGAAAGATCTCTTTATCACCAAAGAAAGTACAGTCTGGATCCAGATGTAAGATTTCATGGCCTGGACTTGTTTGCAGCAATTTGTATATGTCTCGGTGTCTGCAGCAGAGAAGATATAGAACACAGTCTGGAAACTGGGAGAAAGGTGATGGATGTGTTGAGGCATGTTGAACAATCAGAGGAATTAGAATGGAGGGAGGGAAAGTCAATTAATTGAGAATTTCCCAATAGGAAGTACCTCATAGGTTAGATATTAGAAAAATGTTCTTCACCCAGAGGATGGTTGGGCACCAGAACAGGCTGGCACAGCATAAGAAGCTTTTGGACAATGCTCTCAGGCACATGGAGTGACTCTTGGGGCGTCCTGTGCAGGGCCAGGAGTTGGACTCAATGATCCTTGTGGGTCCCCTCCAACTCAGAATATTCAGTGATTCAGTTTTTACCCATTCACCTTTTAGACAAACTCCTATGCAATAAGTCATGGGACTCACATGTAAACATCAATAACCTTCTACCTGGTGCCCCAGCTATCAGGGTAAAGCTGAGTACCAGCCTTGGTCCTGCAACTGAGCCAGAACCTAACAAGTACCTGCCCCCTGCAGCTACCCCAGACCAGGGGGAATAAGGATAGGTCTGTCCTAGATGTGAGAGGGATGCAAGGAACTAATACAGTCAAGAGAGTAGTTTCTTTGTCCTTCAGTTTCTGAAGGTTAGAGGTGGAAACATTTTGTACTTTGCCTTGTGCTGTTCTGTTGTCCCTTCCTTAACTTGTTTATTTTCCTTCCCTTTTCTTTAAGTCTGGTCTCTAAAGACTGCAGCAGAAAGAAAGGGGTGCTTCTGCCCTCCTAATCAGCAATTCCTTTGCTGTAATAGGAAAGCGTTAATACACAAAAGATCAATTCCATACAGAAACTGGGGAGACACAGTTTAGTCCCCATACTTTTCCAATCAAATAAATGTGAGTGCATCCACTTATCTAGTCAGCCAAACACAGAAAGTTTCCAGAACCTATATAACTGGTAGTAATGACAAAAAGGTTTCACATTATCTACCTCATCCACATTTCCTCAGAGATCAATATAGCTGAGCACATCTTCTGCATACTTCCATAAGGAGACAAATATAAAACTTAGTTGCATCAAATGTGTTTAGAAACCTGTTTTTAAATTGAAAATAAGGGGGAAAAATCTAGAAGAATATCAATACAATGTTAGAATTACATTATTTGAAACAAGGATGAATGGGATAAAACAAAGTCAAAAGGATTTACTCAGCAACTTTCCTGAGGTGATAAATGATCTTTGTTAAAACATGATTGGTACAATGCATTTTACTAACATGTAAAGTGTTTCAATTTGGTAATTTGAAAATGTCACAATAATGAAATTCCTCAAATGGCTTTGCAGTGAGGGGAGAGGATATTAACACCTTATATGTATTTTGTTTTGCTAACTTCAGGCAAGTTCTAGCCTCTTGAAGAGCCAGAGTTATTCGGCAAATTTTGGCTTTCAGTGGTTTGCAGTAAGTGTAGTAAGATTTCTGCCAGTATCCTGCAAGGTGGTGTGGTGGAGGTTTGGGACTGGAACTTCTACAGCCTGTTTAGAAGCCCTTTTTGACCTCAGGCAAAATACTTTGTGGGGGAGGAACAGACCGCAAAACTACAAAGAGATTTGGAAGCCTTGGGTGCCATTCCCCTCTCTGGCACTGTATCTCTTGTTTCCTGAGTCTTAGTTCTCTCCTCTGCGTGCAGGGGTAGTAGCTCATCCTTGCTATGCACGTGAGTTAATGCATGTGAGTCATTTTAGTAGCTCTCCAGATGTTTTTATTTTCTGTGTGGTCCTGCACTTTCATACCTGTGAAACAATGCTTGTTCCTGTCTTCTTCTGTCCCATATTTAACATGATTCTTGGATGTTTGTTCGTTGGCTGGTTTCAAGGCCTTCGTAATAACCTTGATTTGTGTTGTGGAGCATCAAGCCCATGTGAGGCAGTGGGTCCAGAAGGATTCCATGTCTGTACAAGCTGTGTTCATTTACTACATCCTACATCACACAGCTYAGCTCTGGTTTGGCCAAGATGCTAAAGTATGCAGGACAGCGACAAAGTCTGGCCTACAGAGAGTCACCAAAACTATGCCATGATCTGTGTTGGTTTTCTCATGAGTAAGCATGTGAAGTTGCCCCATCGAAAAACCTTCCATCATTCTTCACAGCTTTCCGAAATAGTGTGAAAATTTCAAAGAGTCTGCACTGTTCTACGCAAAGCAAGCAACCAGGCCCCACTCTGTCACTTTTCTGTAGGAGTCCTAGATGGCTTAGAGGTGTCTGAGACAGGTCGTTTGGATATTAGTGCTCAGGTTGGCAACATCTTGATCCTGGAACCTCTATAACCAAAGCTGCTATCAAACCCAGGGAAGCACCCAAGTCAGTCTGCATGGTCCTACCTCTGTACTCCACAGGCTACTGGCAAACCTTCATATTTGTTTCACGTGCTAGCACTAATTTTGTTCATAGGCTTGGACTTACGATTCCAATTTTGGCCTTGCATTATGAAGAGGGATGTCTAAATGCACCTTATGGCTGGATTAGGAACAGTGATTTTCAACTTAAAGCTATATTTTGAATCTGTTATTTTAGCCTACAGCCTCGTGTCACCCCAATGCCCCTGACAATCCACTCAACACTGCAGTGCATGCACGGTGTATGTTGTAGTGACATGGTTATCAGTCTTGCTTCTGGAAAAGGAAAGGAAGATACCGTTTCAACAGAGCCCCAGAGAAGGAGCAAACAGCACTAAGGCCATGAAGCATTAGGTTCTCAACACATGTTTCATTAAAACTTACTCATATGACAAATTCACATTAGAGTGAAATCAAGTCTGGAGTTTCTCCAGGGTGCTTGAGGGAAAATTCATGAGCTCCTGTTGTCCATCAACTGCCCTGGCCTCTCTGCCATACGTAAGTGAAAAGGAAATCATAGTAGGTCTGTTTCACATCTTGAACTTCCAAGTACTAAAGACAGGAATAAAATATAAGTGGGACTTCTCTATAGCCTCTGAAATAAATAAATTACTTGAAATAACAGCTGCAGCAAAATGGATCATTCAGAACACAATGTGTCATTCTTCATGCTACAAAATGTGTGGCCTCTTTATATTTATGGGTGGCCTACTGTTTATGATAATGGAGTGATGAGGCAGAAGAGTAAAAGATTGTCCATTAACACAAGAAAGTGATTTTTTTAGCTTGATGCCTTTGTCTTCGTGTCGTGGCATGAAAATAACCAATAACAGGATTTTTATTTACCAATATGCATGGGCTTTTAAATATATTCCAGAAAGAAAGATTAGATTTATTTCCTCTATCTTAGGAAGTGAGTTTCAAAGCCAAAATAAGTTTTTTGACCCATTTCTGCCCCTCTCAGTTTTATTTTTATTTTTACAGGTTAAAGGTGTGTTACTCCAGAGATAGTCCCATTCTAGACTGTAAACAACAGAGGAGAAACTGATTCTTTATCTTATTTGTACAACATCCAGCACTATTGTAATAAAAATATTTAGTAATGGAAGCGTGAATTCTCAGGAACACTCATGCAGTACAGAACTTTTCCATGAAGACATAAACATTAAATGTGAAACTTTTTATTCAACTTTGACTCATCAAAGAAAGAATCCTTCCTGAAAAGTGAACGTTGATTACATTCTCGTTTACAGAAAAATGTTTGAAATGTTTTAAAACTGTGATAGCTATCACTGTTTTGCCATGGCTTTTCACTTCACAGTGTGTGAATTCATAGTTAAAGAGAACTGAAAAAGAAAGAAAAAACTTGAAAAATAATTTAGAATTCTTTAAATTGAACTGTATCACCTGACCAGCATTTTTTGAGGGATTGGGGATGTCAGTTCAAGAAAACACTCTTACTTTTTAACTGTTTCCTCACAGGTCAGGAGGTAGATAGTGTTAAAAATTCCATAATAAACAGGAAAGTGATTGCTTCCTAAGCTGTATATATGCAGTGTGAAGAACGGCAGCTAACTGAGGCCTCAGTTGATGTGAGCATACAATATATTGATTTTTGCAAAGAAATCTTTTGATTCTTTTCTTTCTTTTAGGGAAATGCACTGTTAAGCTTAGTTAAAAGGGAGAGAGGCAAACCAAATCCCAGGTTGTCTTTAATGCAGCTTTCTGAAGATGGCTTTATAAAACCAGAAAGCAAAAAGCCATTTTAAAGTGATTTGCAAGAAGGGTATATACCTCTACAGAGAAATCTTGGTTTGGGTCATTTGGATTTCTCTCTTTTCCCTGGAAGCAGCTAGTCAAAACTGTCTGTATGCAACAGAAAGATAAAAATTTCAATTAGGTTGAGTGCTGTCATAAGCAGACTACATGAGAAGGTTTGAGATAATATGCATTACATATTGATGTCTATCAGCCCTGAGAACATAGCCATGTTTTATTCCATGCCCCTTTTGTAGGTTTGGCAGCAGTGGCACCCAATAAAGGCCTAATCATATTAATTTATGCCCCTATCAATTATGCATTCAGATTCCCCTGATAGCTTGTCAGTTTTTATTCACTATTTTCTGAAAAATACGCCTATTACAGTTACTGAGCAAATAGGAGGACTGTCAGAAACTGAGATTTAAAGAATATTACTTAAAAGGGGTGGGTTTCTTTAATTTATAAATCTTGTACTATATGTCATGCATTTGTTAGTTTTAAAGGAGGTGACAGTGCAGGGACAGATGTCACATTAAGGACTTTCTGAAGACAAGGAGAAAACTCTCCTTAAGAAAGCTTTGTGATTTATTCAACTTTTCTTGAAAGAAAAGTGTTCTGTGGTCTGTAGATGTAGTAAAAGTGTATCATCTTTGCTAGTTTAATATGAATTTGATTTTGTGTCTCTCAATTGATGTGTATCTATAAAGGAATAACCAGTTTACAAGGTGAAAAGACTTTGGTTTTCCGATATGAGAAACAGTTTTATAGCCAGCAGCATGGCAGTGTCTCAAACTGTGTTCTAGATTAAGCCCCATCTTTAGGATCATCCTAAGTGGCAAATAAGACACACAAATATATGTAGTGAGTGAAGAACACAAATTGCCCAATTCAGTGACATCTACCAAGGGGCTGTGGAGCAGTCTGTGCTACAACTTAAAAATGGCCTTGGTGTCACTGTGGGATGTGAGACAAGTCCAGCCTACCTTATCAGACATACCACACTGTTTGAATATGCCTGTGAGAGCACTCTGTTTAGGAGTAGAAGTGCTCTTTGGAGGCAAATCTCCCAGATTTCTCCACCTATCACACTCTGGTTCACATTGCTGGGCAGTCTCGGAGGTGACAGTCAGGGCTCTTTTCTGTGGCACTAACTCGAGCAGTAAAAGCTGCAGGACAGGGCAATATTTTTCACCCAGAAGTGGGCATTCAGAGCAGGATGACGGTAGAACTGGTCTGGAGACAGGACAGGCTGCTAGTCCTTTCCTGTCAAACCAGTAAAAAGGACTGAGGCTTATCCYTAAAAGATCCTGTTCAAATCATAGGTCCCTCAACTTGTTTTTTCAGGTTTACTACAAATATATTTCATGAAAAGAAGAGATCTTGGCACTAATTGTCACAATCCTCATTTCTCAATACTTGAAACCCTGCTGTGTTTTCACCTGCTCCCTGCCACTGACCACTGACCAAGAGAAGTCCCTCGTTTTCTTCCCTCTGGCTTCATCTCCTTTGCTCCAAAAGCATCCACTTCAGCTCTCCTCCTCTTCCTCATTCACTTCCAACCTCTCCCTCCTACTTCTCAAGCAGCTAACCTGATTTCACATCCTGTTACACCACTCTCTATGCTTCCAGGCTTTCCCTCCACCCTTTTTTTAAGAATGTGTTTTTTCACTAAGACCTTTAAGTGTGGAAAAAAACTTAAGGGAAAAAAAAAAGGGGGGAGGAAACCTCAGAAGTGCTAATGTTGCTGTTTTATCTTATCTGATATTCTGTGTGTGGGATTTGCCTCTCTCTGGGTGAGCCCAAAAATGCATTCCTTCTGGTGTAAGTGGGGCTTGAGATGAAGACAGGCTGAGAGAGTTCAGGTTTTTGAGCCTGGAGAAGAGAAGGCTCCGGGGAGACTTCATAGCACCTTCCAGTAACTAAAGGGAGCCACAGGACAGCTGGAGAAGGACTTTTATTTGCAAGGGCAAGTAGTGATAGGACAAGAGGGAATGGCTTTGAACTGAAAGAGGGTAGGGTTGGATTATATATTAGGAAGAAATTCCTTACTGTAAGGGTGGTGAGGCACTGGAACAGGTAGCCCAGGGAAGGTGTCAATGCCCCATATCCGGAAATGTTCCCAGGCCAGGCTGGATGGGGTTTTAAACAACCTGGTCTAGCGGAAGGTGTCCCTGCCCATGGCAGGAGTGTTGAAACTAGACAATCTTTAAGGTCTCTTCCAACACAAACTAATCTGATTCTGTGATTAAGGATTTCAGGATGGTGGTGGCAGGCCCAGACTCTCCTGCAGAGGTCTGGGGGCTCTCACTTGTGTCCTCACTGCAATGAGTTTAATGCACTCACTATAGGATGGGCTCTCTACCCAACGGCTTTACTGGGCCCTTTTCTTCCAGAGGGATTTCCAACCCGTCTCTCCCCATGCCAGGACTTCTCCTGTGCTGGAAAGTTCAGCAGGATAAACATCATCCTTTTTGCATGGTTCAGTTCTGGGAAAACCTCAGATCACCGCATGCTGTTTCGGAGAAAACCATCTCCGCTTCCTGACAGGAGAGAAAGGCCTGAATGGAGGGGATTTATTTTGACATTTGTGTTTTCACATTATATAGGAAATAAAAATAAACCCTCAGGTCTCTTCTTGGCAAGGTGTTCCTCAGCTCCAGTACAGGGGGTAACTGAGGCTATGCTTCTTGTTTTCTTCACCCACTCCTGAGCATGTGCTGTTCTTCAGCGCTGTCCAACCACTTCAATAATTAATGAAGACTGAACTCTTGCCTATTAACAAACTTGTTCTTCTTCCCCTACAAATTCACCCACCCTTGCAAAGTGCTTCACCTTCACAATAGGTTGTACCTTCCCTTTCCTCTGGCTCTTTGAAGATTTTGCTCTTTGTTCAGTGAAGTTCCCCAGTTCCAGGAACATGCACCGCATTACCTAAATCATCCGGTGTTTATTTTAGTCTGATGGTGTTAATGAGGCTTAGCTATGTTACAGCATTTAAAATCTTTGTAGTATCTTAAACATATTGTATCTTAAAGTATCCCCTTCAGGTATGTAAGTATTATCCAAATCATATAAATGGAGAAGTAAAAACAAATGTTCAGGGATTTGCCTGGGGCAGCGCAATAAGTCAGTGTCAGAGCCAAGAGTCAAACCCACCTATTTGTGGTGAGTCAGCCCACGCTGGCAGGGTTTGGTGTGTTCCTACCATGGAAATCAGCCTATTCATTGTGYGTAGTACTCATTTCAGTCATTTCATAAACTGACTCTAGTAGGTGCCTTCCCTTTAATAACAACTTTCCCAGAAATGCTTTTGCTTGCCTAATTCCGTCTACTTCCTACACATCTACATAGGGAGTAGCATATGATATCCACAGCTTGCATAGTTGCTGGGTTTTCTTGTGTTTGGGGACTTTTTTTCTTAAAAAGGCCAGAAATTGAGTAGAGGGGACTGTGTTCCTAAAGGATTGTGAAGATTTCCTCTGTCTGCCCTTGAAACTAAAAAGTATCTGGACAACCATCTACCTTCTGGGGTTTAATAGTAGTTCACACTCCATAATTTTCCTTTCTCTACTTTTTAAGAATTCAGCAAGGCTCTTAAGGAAGGAAGTGTGCATGTGAAAGGCAGAAAAACATACAGGGTGCAAATACGTTTGAGAACATTTATGCTGGGAGTCAGTAATTCAAAAAGTGATGAAATAGTAAAGTGACAAGACCTGGCCTGAACATCTAAAACTTTGATGATGTTTGGCAGAGAAAATGAGACCAATTAAAGGGTGCCTCTGGGAAGCTTTACCTTGCATGACCAGAACTTCTACACAACATCTCGGTGCACTCGGTGCTTTTACAGGGATAATGCTCATGTGAATATGAATGGGTTTGCCAGTACGTTAGTCATCCACAGGATTTCAGTCTGCACTTGGTTCAGATGTGTTTCTGTAACACCTTTTGTTTYCTGAGAAGACCTTGTGGTAATGTGCAGTTCAGCCTGATCCTCTGCTGTTGTCTCAGTTCCCCTTTCACAGTATTTTGAGGTATTAGTGGAGTGAAGGATCCTCTCTTCTACACTTGCTTTCTCAAACTTCCCCATTTAAAACTGAACTGCCTGGGGGTCACTGGTTGGTGTCTAATAACACTCTACAGTAGCAGCTTTCTCTTCATCATTACACTAGATTTTTATACTTCAGTATACATGAGTCTTAAGTGATTTCCTTGACCAGCAGCCTGAGGATTATAGAATAGCACTCAAAAAAAGGATAAAACTAAAATATCTTTTAAACTCCAGAGTCAAAGGCATAGAAAAACACTACTGGATAGTACTGAGATATTTTCCCTCTTCCTAAAAAACAGTGTAAATACAATCAGTAGCATAAAAGGACCTAGAGAAAGCAGAAATGTAGTTAGATAATAAATTCAACTGTTTGCAAAAAACCCAAAGCTGATGACAATATACKCTGGGAGACAAAACAGTTCTTGGGTGGTAAAAAAAGAAATACAGAGACCTCTTCAGACAGCTTCTTTACTGCGAGCTGTAATCCATAGTGGGGAATAAAKCTTATTTGAGAGGCATCTGAAGAACTGCACAGGGAGAAAGCAAAGCAATAGTGTCTCTGCATATGATTTTAGAGACAGTCGAGCTAGACCTTTTTTCCGTACATCTCATCATCTAAACTATTCAGGCATGAGCCACTGGTAAAATCAGAGCTACGGGTAAGTGATACTGCAGTGATTGATCATTTTGACCTATTTTAGGCTCATACCTTAAGGAGAAAAGCAGGTGGAGGGGTTTAGAGACTACAAACTTCAGGTGGAAAACATGCGTCCTCTCTGTTTCTGGCTGAAGAGAAGTATGTGCTGGCAGTCACATGTTTTTCCACATGACTTTTGGGTTTAGGTGATCATGTGAGTGCCTGACAGGCAGAGTCATCAACATATTTTCAAGTTGTTACTTTTCTACTGCAAAACAGTGTTTTATAAAAATGGAGATCCAGATGAAAAGATCTATTTCTATTCCACTCTCCATTCCTTTGAAAAATAAAAGCAATAATTAAAAACACACAAAAAAAGAGGAAGTGTAGAATGGGAGTTCCTCTGCACGAGTTTTTTCTGACAGGAAAAGAATACACACACAGTTAGCACCATGTTCTATTGTGTTTTAATTGTTGATTGCATACAGTTGTTTTAGAGGTCATCATTTCAAACCTGGATTACTCAAGGAGAATACTGACAATAACAACTCACAGAGAAAAAACTTATCAGAACTAATTAGAAGGATGAAGAAAGTTATCAGTTAGAAGAATCTGAAAATTTTCCAAAATAGAAGTAATTAGAGAATACTTTGTAAGAATCTACAAGTACCTGAAAACCTGAATTCCCAAAGGCTTAAAAAATAACACAGCTAGTATTAAGGTGACAAAGCAACAGTAAATTAGAGAAGCTCATAGAAGTTTAAAGTTCCTGAAACTCAGGACAAAATGTGCTTGAACAGTGAGATTGTTTCCAATATGAAATAATTTCTAAAAGAATTGAAGAAATTATATGCATTGCAGCATTTGTAAGAAAGGGAGTACACTGACAGATTGAAGTATATTAAAGATGGTGAATGTACTATTCCTCATCTTTACACATTGACCTTGTTTCTGTGTTCAGAAACCATATAGAGAGTTGTTGAGTTGGTCAATAAACTAATCCAGCCATCAATAAAGCACACCTTCTTGTTTATTAATATGTGATTAAAAATGTATATGATAAAAAGATATTGACTGAGCAGAGTTTGGGTGACAAGAACAATTATAGCTTCAAGCCTAATCAGTACATGAGCTGTTTAACCCAGTGAAAGTCGATAGTCTATTTCTGAACAATTACAGATTTTGTTTTGAATAAAGTACTTGGATTTTGCTAGTGGTCTCATTTTCTCTTCATGATTTAGACATGAACACAGAAGCGGAGAGAAACAGCCGCAAAATAAATCACCCAATATAATTCCACTTTATGGTCCTTGTATGATAAATTGGTAAATATGCAGCAAATAGGATTTGTTTTAATTAAAACTTGCTAGCCACAAATAAATTAAACTTGAAATAAGTATGTCTCTTTTTCAGTTTTATTACTAGTTGCACTGGTCTTAATTATATTTCTACAATGTCCAAATTTATTTATTTTTAAATATTTCTGTTGTTATTTCAAGTTAGTCATAATTTTACTGCATTCAAAGTGTTCCATCTTGATTTCATTAAAGCAGTTTCTTAAACCTAGTAAGAAATTATAATCAAAAGCCATTTAATTTTTCCTTGAGTGATCTTTAGCTTTTACAAAYTTTTCTCACAGCTCAATGCATCCATTGCTCCAAAGCAACAATGTTCCATAGACCTCAATGTCTGATGAAAACTCAGTAACACCACAGAAAAGTTTGAACTGGGTGCATCTTTAAACAGCAAAATATACTAGCACAGTGGGCATTAAGTACCAACTGGTTGCTGRTGAATGGTCCTACATTCCTGAGCAAGAACACAGGGTCACTGGCTTGTCCCTGAAATGTTAACAATTAACCATGTCCCCAAAGCAAGCAGCATCAGATGACTGGGCTATCCACAAGCAGAACTTTTAGTGGCTTTAGCACTGGTTTGTTGTGTCAACGTTCAAGATCCAGTTAAATCAATGGTACTCCTCAAAGTGTTTGCAAGTTGTAAATCTTTTAAGTGCCAGATCAGAAAGCTCCTTATCTATTCCATAAGTATCATGTTCATCAAACAGTTATACTGACTACCACTTCCACAGATATTTTTCTAACCTGCTAATCATGTCATCATCTTAATTCCATTGCAGGAATAAAATGATAAAGACTTCAGAAACACAATCTTTTGCATTAAAGCTAACAAAATTCCCTAATTTATTCTTCTCAAATATGTTTGGTTTAGGTGAATGTAAAATTCACCTTGTTCTTGATTGCTGCTATAGGAAGTTATTGTTTCATAGGGAAGAACAAATGAATAGAAAGAGAAATGTGCCATTGTGCTTACATAGCCCAGAAAATTTTGGCTTCTTAGAAATCAATGTTGACACTATAAACACTCTTTTCTGAGTGCCTTCTTGTTAATACATCACTTCTGATCCAACCGTAAGTAAAAGCCGATTGTCTTTTCTCCGGACTGGAGAAAGAGTCACTGACTCTTAAAAACCAGAGTAAGTTCTCCAGGAGGTCCATTCCACTCCATTATGGTGTAGTTCCAACCTTTCTCCTGGACATGTCTGATTCTGGCTCGTGAGGAGGTGGCAGACTGGTGTAGGCAGACCATTGGTATAATCCCAGCATGGCACCTGATGGTCAACGAGAAAAGTTTTCATGTTCTCATGTCTTGTGAAATAACACTCACTGAGTCGGCTTTGGTTTGTTTTGCATGGTGATGTCTGAAGCTTGGGAGAAGCTAGAGAATGCTTGTCCAGCCATTAAGGTGTTCCTATTTTAGAAAACTCCTCTTTAAATAGGTGGTACAGTCAGTGCCTCAGGAGTAGGTGTGAGGGTGCAGCAGCTGTGAGTAAAGGAATTGCCCCAAAAGACAAGTCGGGTCATCTGAGATAAGAATCTTGCCCCAAGTTGCCTTCAGGAGAAGACAACTCTGTAGCTGCACAATGGAGCTTACGGAAGTCAGCCCCAGCAGCCTGATCACTGTGGAGCTTACAGGTCATAACAGCTCAGCAGGATGAGCCAAGTACAGTAGGAAAGGTCTGAATCTCTTTCATCTAGAGCACTGATACATCTGAGCAATTCCTAGTACATTCTAATGTGAAGAAAGAGTTGGGTTTGATACTCGTCTGTTTCAAGATAAATGAGAGTTTCTACATCAAGGCTGGGGAGGATGTAAATAAGCATGGAAGAAAACTTGTTCCTGAAGAGAGGATCCAGTGCACTTTCAGATTAATAGGTGGAACTCTCCCACCACAATAACATACTGCCAAACAGTAAAAAAGATACTCTGGGAGGCAAATTTATTAGGCTAAAAATCTATTTTTCTGAGTTTAAACTTACCCATCTGCTTATCTTCAAACAGAGTCTGAATACATCATTGCTGATAATAAGCTCTGTTCCAGTCCATTACTTGATTCAGTCACATGCTTAAAAATATTAGTTCAATTAAGATTGTTGCTACATTTACGACTCTAAATATGTATACTGAAGTTCTTTATTCTTCCACTGAATAAAACAGGAGTTYAATTCATTTTAGATTTTGTTGAATTGTAGTGGTCTTCCTCAGCTTTTCAAATTAATACTCTAGCATTAACTGTATGATTCTCAGTATTTAGGAAAAGCCCACCTGCAAAGCAAATACTCAAAGTGTGTTGATTTATTAGGAAGGTGAATAGAAATTGATGTGTAGTTACTAAAAAAATTACATATTTTCCAGGTGCAAATAACTCGTGAAATTACTAAAATAGGATAGTGTTGAGGATTTGTGTGATGGCTAAGAATTAATTTCTACTTTTGTTCATCTCAGCACCCCTACTTATCAGTGTGTTTGATCTTCAGCATCAGCCCCCTCCGTGCAATTCTACACCTTTTACCTTCTTCATTGCCGTCACTCCTTTTGCCCATGCAGAAGATGGTGGCTTACTGGGCTTTCTGCACACTCTTGTCCTCTAAATTCTACATAGGACAAAACATTAGTATGTCTCTAGCAGTGAATACATGCAATGTCTGTTTTATAGCAGCTTCCCTTAGATAGTGAGAGTTCAAATAGACAGAATTTTCACTTCTATTATTGTCCATACATTTTCTTATGGATGTATACTTTAAAAGCTATTCTGTTTTTCGAAGGGAAAGCTAAATTAATCTGAAAATTTGAGAGTCATAAATTATCGCTGCCAGTTCTCAAGCATTTACCGCTTATCTGCAAAGTGTCACAACTAAGCTTGGTCATTCTYATAAAGGTGGAGTGACCCTGGGGAAAAAAAAAAAATAAAAGGGAAAAACCACCCCATGAAAGTAGTTTAAACACTGTAGCTTTTCTTGACAAATTGAGCTTGGTGAGAAACCAGTGCTCATCTGCCTTTACGGAGGCTGGCTCTTGCCTGTGCAAAGTTAGACTGGACACCTGGCTTCTGTTTATTTCTTTGCAAACCTTCCCCAGTGAGGCCATGCAGCAGGTTCAGAATATCTTCCTCATCTTAAATTTACTTTCCCAGATAACTCTGCCTTTCTTTTCCTGTCTGTTGATGATATGGGTGAGTGAGTGCGGAGTTTTTGAGCAAGCGTGACAAGAGTGGACCAGCCACTGTTAGTGGAAAAGCCATTYTCATACCCAGAAAATCAGAATAAACTTTCATTTTACCTCTCTCTAAATTCACACTAGGAGTGTCCAAGTGATTTATATTGTCAGCGTATTTATGAATAAACCCTTTCCCTTTGAACTTTTGTCTACGAAATATTGCAATGCTATTGCAACGAGCGCTAAACTTATACTCAAATGATTTATTGTGACCACCCCTGCTGTTGTTTTGAGGCCTTTCGCATTGCACTGATAGAGTCAGATTACTGTACATCAAAGTAGGTACATACTTTTGTATAATGATCTRTTCATTCATAATGAGTTATAGCCACCTCAGGGGTGGGATGATATGGGATTATCATCACAAGCAATAGTAAAGCTTTATTGACATGAATACCAGATCTTTGACTTGGTCAGATACACCGAGAAAAGCTGTTTTTCCTATTCTATTATTAGCAGCCATGGTGAGACGAATCTTGCTCTGCAAGGAGGCTGATAATGTACGGGATATACRTACAGCAGGAAATATATGGTTTTCCATCAACATGACTTTTGTACTACATCTTGAAATTGTTTGTTTTGTCATTATCAATGATAATAAGAGAGATGTGGACGTCACACCTAAAGTTTTGTCTCTGATACAAAAAACATTTGCTGTTACCTGGGTCAAATTCAGTTCCTAAGCAGCCAGATGGTAACCTTTGCATTGCATAATTAAGATTATACTAGTTGTTCTGTCTTGTATATTGGTTTAAAAGTGGTGGACTTGGAAGCATACGTTGCTTTGCTAGGAAATCCAAGCACAGTACCTCATGTGAACAGGAACAAGGCAGAGGCTCCTTTCTCCAGCAGGTCAGCTTTGTCATGCTTGGTTTTGAAATAAGCTCTCTCTTTTTTACGCACTGGGTACTTCACATATTTGAGGTCTCTAGAAAGCATTAAGCAATTTACTCTCTAACGTTTCAATCTAGCCTGTGGTTTGTTAGAGAAGCAAAGAGGCTGTGGTGGTAAAGGCGATGCTGAAGAGGTCCTTGGCTCAGAGGAAATGGCACTTTATTTGTTACAAGTTACTACTTAAAATAATGGTGACTGCTGATGGCATCAGGACTCCTGAAACTATTGTTGTACTCCGCTCTCATAAAGCCTCTGTGTCACGAAGAACAGGAGGAGTTTTCTCTTCTTACATCTGCATTTATTTATCCCATTTGTTGAAGTTATCGGAGGTACAATTTTACAATGCCACCGTGGCTATTTCTGGGAAAAAAAACCCCTGATGTTGAACTGCAGGTTTATTCTGAATGGGAATCTGCTGTGAAACAAAGTAGGAGTAGCAAATTATTGTCTCACTTACTGTCTTGGATCAGTGAATGAATTTTAATCCATGGCTAAGCAGACAGTTAATTTGGCTGTTTCAGTGAGCGCAGTGACTGCTTGACTCCAGGCCAAGGATCCTCCAGCTGAGGTCAGAACCATGTGCCTGGTGAGGGCACTTCCTACCTCTGACTAAAAGGAAGAGATTCTGGAGATCTTCTGTATTTTAACACAGAAAACAGAACTTCAAAGGTTTAAGAGTAGATTTTTTTCCCTGTTGTTTGTTTAAATCCAGACCTGTGTAGGGCAATCTGTTGTAAATGTTAAATCCATCCACCTGAAATACTTTGAAGATTTTAGTCCAGTTCCAAATGAATAGGTGCCAGTGCTACTGATGCCTTATCAGGACTACCTAAAAGAGAGAGACTTGACAAATATTAAAAGGTTAAAAGCAGTGGTGTTTATTTGAAGGCCTTCAGGTACATCCAGGGCAGTCAAAGCTCACTCCGGGGTGGGGGGGCTACACCCCAAAAGGACCCCCTGAGATCCTCCCCTCAAGTTAGACCACCCAAAAAGGGGGGAAATGATGCTTTAGGATTTTGGCTTTTATATTTTTCATATACTTGTAACCCTGCAATCCTTAGTGTGTAACTCTAAAGCCCATATAAAAGTGTTAGCTACTGCCTTTTAAACAAAACAATCCATCTTCAGGCCTGGACTTCAAGGACACCTTACTGCCTCAGGCCCAAGATATGTAAACAACTGTTGGTGAAGGGGGGAAAAACCTCGGGGGAATTACTTCATTACCTGGGGCTGTAATTGGAAGAGCTAGCCCCGACAGGCTAACGGACCAAACTTATAAAAGGATGGACAACTCGTGACCAGTCGTCCATCTTGGGTGGTCTAACTTGGGGAGAGAACCTCAGGGGGTYCTTTTGGGGTGTAGGCCCCCCCCCCCCCGGAGCGAGCTTTGACTGCCTTGAATGTACYTGAAGGCCTTCAAATAAACACCACTGCTTTTAACCTTTTAATATTTGTCAAGTCTCTCTCTTTTAGGTAGTCCCGATAAGGCATCACTACCAGCTAAAGGAGCAGTTAAATATGTGCTCATTGAGAAAAAAAAACTCAGTAAGTACTTGGACTCTTCCGTTTGATCACCTTTTTGTTATTATGCTTAAATTTGGTAGGACAGAGGTGTTAGCTGTGCCATACCTGATCTGCAGATGAGCTGAAATACTGCCTAAAAGGTATCAACATGCTACCTGTCATAAGTGCTCAACTCCCTAAGAAATAAAAAAACCCCATTTGTTAAAATAAGTGAGAAATTACTAATACCCCTAAACTTGCAGGGAATGAATGACATGGAAAATAAAGGAACGAAATTTGATAAGGAATGCAAAATTGAATAATCCAGGCAAAAACATATTTTAATGGAAATTAAAAAGAACAGCAACAAATTAAGTGGGGGATAAACCTTGTGTAGCCATATAATATTTTAGGTGCACACACACAAATTAAAAGAATATTACAGGCTCTATAAACATTTAAAGCCAGTAGGAAGCAGTAGGAAGTGAGAGAATGAAAGCTAATCACAGTGCTCAGTACCCAAACCTTTGTGCAGGCGCTTCATCATTACACCATCATCTACTAGGAGATGGTGAAGAATTTTATGGGGGAAAAAAATTCAGGCTCTGTAAGAGACAAAATGCCAAGAAACAAAGGGAAAGAGGCTGTGCAGTAACCAAAAGGCAAGGCACTATGGCATGTACCTGACGTGAAGCGTCCCAGATACAAGTGCTTTCACCGGTACAGACATGCACTTTTAGTACCCTGGTCTCGTTCTCTCTTTTTTTCTCCCTCTCATTCCCCCTTATTTCACAAATAACTTTACAAAGCCTTTGTTTCATCTGCTCTTGTGCGACAGAATATGAATGCAATTTGACAGGGCAGGCGGTGGGGTTTTCTGCTTCGTCTTCTTCACGAGCACCCCTTTGCTTGTGAGAAACATCCTTGTAAGAAACATCCCTTTGGCATGCAGAGTAGGGCAGGGGCAAAGCTTTCTTCAGGAGTTATTTCCAGTGTTAAACTTTCCTATATGGGGCCATATCTGGGCCATACAGATCCTAATGTGAACCAAACACTTGTTCTTTTCCTGTTCTTCTCCCCACCACAGTATAGCATCTGGGTGCTTATTTTTTACAGCCTGAAACTGAAGGGATGACATCATCCTATCTTTTTAAATAAATCTGTATTCCAAACAAATGAGATTAAAGTAAAAAATGCCTGCTAATTTTGAGTATCCAACTAGAGGTATTATCTACTTGATTTTTCAACCTGTTTGGCATTCTGCGTCACTTGGCATAGTCCATGCAAAGTCCCATGGATTCTATCTGAGGTAGTGAGTGATCCACTTCAGCCCACCAGACCCCGAAATTTCAAGATGGGCCCTCGTCATATGAAAATCTCTAATTTTTACTTCTTGAGGCAGCWTTCCCCACATTGTAGAAGCTTTGAGGTGACAGGGGAACGGAAGCAAACTCAGCAGGTAAAATTCAGCTACTGCTTTGCCACAAAGACCTGCTTTCCCTCCYTGTAATTCGCTACCTTGTACATGAGCTTTACCCAGTTCTGGGACAAATTAGACAGGAATCTAGTGAATAAAATCTACAAAATACTGATCTATTCCCAGAGGAAGGGTACCTTGAAAGGTTTCATTTCTGCTTCGGGAAATTTGTGGAATATAATCTGTGTGGTCATGTATCATAACGTGTGGAAGCTGAGTCGAGATGCTCTGAACCCCTCAGGTTAGTCATTTCCTTAACATCCATGATGTTGCGGCTAGTGTTGAATATATAACACATTTCCTTAGTTCAGTGGTCACACACACACACACACACATTAAAATATGTTGTTTTTTAATCATCTCGGAAACACTTCTCTTGAAGGTCAGTTCTTTTTCAGCATTAGAAAGCAGACTCTATTCCGAATAAGAAGCGTTAATTATGTAACTGAACTGCATCAGCTAAAAATAGTGGGAAAAAAACCCCAACATTTTGACTTTGAGAATTTCTACCATGTTTCAAATGAAATTCAGCCCAGCTACTCTGGACATCCTGCAATTAAGCATCCTTGCTCTTGGCTGACAACATTAGTTGGTTTTTCTAGCTTTGCCCTCCTATGTCCCCTCCAGGCTCCTCAACCAAACGGTTTCTCTCTGCTCTCTCTGCACAACCTCTGTGTCTCCTTACCTAATGAGTCCCAGGCTCCTGCCTCCAAACACCAGTCCCAGTTTTTCTCTCTGAATGGTTTGGCTGCTTCTATTGCCTGCTCTATCACAGGCTGGGTGGGTTTTTTTCTCTGTGTTGTATTCGTGCAGAGAYCTTTCTTCTTGACACAACCTTCAAATAATTTGGAGCTTAGAAGAGATACGATTCCTGTCTCTCAGATTCTGCACCAAAGCTCAGGCTCATGGGGAAATTTGGAGGTGGGAATTAAAGTGGAAATCTAGCCTCACCACTGTATCCTTAAGCTTCTGTTTGCAGAGAGGGCCAATCTTCAGCAGTTCCTTTTTCCTGCCAGAATAAAAGAAATCATTACTGGTCATTTGTTCATGACACAATTTCTAATACTTATAAGTTAGCCACATTTGGATAAATTTTCAGACAGAGAGGGAAAGGCACATTTTAAGTTATAAAGGTCACATTTTGAGGCTGTGCTTCAAAGCCTGAGGGCAGCAGAGCATTTCAAAGGAAAAAAGTTTCCATTTTAGTGTGAGCAAAACTGTTTATTTTTCCATAACCTTGTTCTTGGAAATGGACAAATTGTTTTGGCAGGTATTTTCAAAATAATCTGCGCAGTACAGACAGTCAGCATATCAGTTTTCAGCCTAAGTGACGATRTTTTTTCTAAAGCTACATGCAACAGAAAATACGGTCTCTGCTGAGAAACGTTTGCCAACCCCAATAGTTTGAATGGCAGCACACCTACCTTAGAATATATATTATCACAGATTACGTCTTGTGAGGATTTCTGATCTTTTTTCAAACACCAATTGCCTCATGGAAAGGCACTACGGTCAGTGACTCTTACTTCCCTATTTTAGAGGCAGAGAAACTAAAATAAGAAGAAAGGAAAAGAAAAACCGGGGATAGAATCAAAAAATCCTGATCTGCTGCTTATTCCGCCATTTATGCACCCGTTGGTGCCACCTCTGAGGGGTGTTATTTGTGCAATGGTCCTCCAGTCTGGAGTATTGCAGGTATTCTTTACACTGCACAGACACGCTCGTCAGAGATAACATCCCTTGTGTAATTACTGTGATTTAACTCTCTGCGATCGAAACTTTTGGGGAGCCGAAAGCGAGGGCACAGCGGGCGCAGGAAATATCTCTGAATAATAGTCTAATTCAGCTAAGAGCAAGCAGCCTCCACACTTGGCTTCTATGAGTACATCGGTACAGTATAAAAAAACAAAATTCAAATATTCCTGAAGTGTCTGATGAAACTCAGGGGCAAGGCCCTGTGGAAGAGAGAGGTGTGAGGGGAAAGCTGTGGTAGAGCTCCACCGAGACAGAGCAGGTTGTTGGTGTGACCCATTGGGTGATGGCCACTGCCTTTGCTGTTGCTCCAAGCTCTCTGGCTGGGGTGAATGCAAGCAAAGGCACCGTCCAGGGATGCTGGAGGCCTGAGACAGACAAGCTGCACAAAAGTTCATGCCACAGTCTGACTCACTTGGGAGAGTAAGAAACACAGTGAAGCGTTAACAGTTTGTGATGAGATAGCCCCATGCAGACTGAGAACCTCCGCTAAAACCCATCCCAACAGCAACAACAAATTCCTCAGCTTAAACTGCGGCTCTCTTCAGAGGGGAAAAAAAATAAAAAAAAAAAAAAAGAAAGAATTGCCAAATCAAACTGCTGACTCCTTTTTTCTTATCAAAACACCACAGCATACATCTTAACAGCCTGAAGTAAATCAAATGCGGGACCAGCTGGAACTGGCCAGCTCTTGACCCTCCGTTGATATCAGGTGTGTGCTGCACTTCTCTGGCAGATTAATTTATGAGCTCAAGTAACTCAGAGCCCCTAAAACTTTCAGTACGGCTGCTAGGACAAGGCTGAAGGTTTTCTTTGGAAAGTGTCACGACCAGAAAAAGCTGGAGTTCTTCCCACTCGACAGAGATACCCCCTTACTGATGTCGGATGACTTGGTTTCCCCTATACCTCTTATTTTTTAACTCGCTCACAACGCGACTACAGGACAAAATTCAGACTTATGGCCAAAACCTGCCGCTGCGCATCTGAGCGACCGGCAGTCCCCTTCTGCATGTGGAGCTTCCTCTTGGGGGGATTTGGAAATGTTTGTAGAAATCCATCCCGAAGGAAACCTTTCAGATCGAGGAAGAAAATGGGAGAAGATCTGGGAAAAGTTGTGCAGAGCGCACGGAATTGAGAGCAGCTCACAGACGGTGGCTCCGAGGAGAGCGTGCCCGTGTGTGTGATCAATATAATCTATTGCGAAAGACAGCCTCCGTGTTTCTGTGGGGGAAAGAGATTTAGAGAGAAGGTCTTTAATTATTACCCGCAGAGAAGTTACACTTTAACTCGGCAGTAACGTACTCCAGTGCCAGTTTTGGGGRGTGGGGGCCACGTCAGGCACCTAGCCTGCCTGAAGTGTGCATGGGAATAAAAAAATATTAAATTAATTGTTAAAATATAATTAATTTAACCGTAAGGGAAAAAAATAAGACAAACAAAGCATTGACGAGGCAACAGCAGAGAGAAAAGGAGTTCATCTCTCAGGCTGCTGACCTCTCTTTGTGCTTCGTGTGGGGGAGCCGCCGAACAGGCTCTGGAGCTTGTAGCACCCACGCGTGAGCTTGTGTTCACCCCTCACTGGTGTTTGTACCGCACCTCCCATAGAGCCCCAACCCTCCGCCTTTCTGCCACGGCCTTTTCCTCGCACACGCTGCTCAGGAATCCCGGTCATATCCCCCCTCGCTTCGACCGCCCTCCCCCCTCCCCGGGGCGCAGCTTGAGCGGGTCTGCGCGGGCGGCTGCGGTCCCGGGGAAGGGAGGCGGGCGGGTGCTTAACTTGACCATCTCCTCGCCCCCCTCGGAAGACCACCTCCTCCCTAAAAAAAGGGGAAGGAGAGCCCTGGGGTTTCCAGGGTCACGCCGATACGGCAGTGTAGGTATAGGTACACTTTTTTTTTTTTAAAGGCAGTTTTGCTTCTTCGGCAGGTCAGGTCAGGTTAATTAAAAGGTGGTCCAGATTGGTCACTTGCAGTCCCAGATGCGCTATTAATACATAAGAAAATTACTATTTTTTAAAATAWATCAAAATGCAAAAACTCGATAGAAACACCATTTTCTCCTTGCTATTAACTAGCAGTCGCACAGAGAAAATCATTAGAGCTATAATTAAATATCAGTCTATTTTTGAAGAATGTCCTGCAAAATAGCCCCAAAATATGATGTAGTAATTTAATTTTTTTTTCCTTTGGCACTACAGGTGCTAGCTATGCTTTCCCTCCATTTCCCACACCATGTATATTAAACAGGGAGGGAACATTGCTCCATTGTCGGTGATGACCCCAGACTTCGCCAGAATATTTTGCTCCTCGGTGTAAAATTGCGAAGTGGGTCTCTCTTTCAAAATCGCTATATTGGTTTTTATAATTACGTCGTGGTCTAAACTTTTCGGCAGTCTATTTCTTAAAGGATGAAGAAAAATCATAAGAGGMAGGTGGGGGAAAAAGAAAGAAAGTTAGCTGTGTTAACATTTCTGTTTGTCTCATCCAGCCTGTCAGTAACTTTGTCTGGATCGGGTCCTATATTTCTATAGGCGCCCTGCTGAGGTGCGCGTCTGCCCCTGCCTGCCCGCCCTGCCTGCAGCTCAGCCTGACACCGGCCACTCGCAGGCCTCGTGTCGCTGCCGCTGAGCCCCGCCCGGCCGGTCCCCCCGCGGGCTCCGGCCCTTGGTCCGCGGTACCGCGTCCCCCCGCCGCATCGCACCGAGGAGCTTGTGCTCCACACCCCGGAGTGAGATCTGCCACATTCCAACGGAGAGCTAAATAACTCCTAATCTTATTTACTGCAGGAAAAAAAAAAAAAAGAAAGAAAAAAATGTGGAAAACAAGCAGACTGCCCCCCCCACCCCCTTTTATCCCCAAGATTTTATTCTTTCCTCCGGAATATTTTCTCCGCGGCCAGTAAAACGCAGTTCACGGCTGTGCTGTGCTGTGCTTTGCTTCGCCCTCGGCCGAGGCTGACCTCCGCCGTCCCTCCGGGACAAGCAGCCGCGGCCGGAGACCAGCGCCGGCGGGAGGAACCCGGCGGAGCCCCCGCGGCCGCCAGCCCGGAGTCCCGAGCCCCGAGCCTGGGCAGGAGCTGGGATTTAAACCCGGCCCGGTCTTGCTGTTACCAGGAGCGCGTGTTTTGTTGTGGGTTTTTTTTTTTTTTTTCCTCTTTCTCCTTTGTAAGATACGGAAGGTGAATAATGAAATCCCTTCGCTAATAGTTTATGAGCCATGAGATTGGAAATGCGTGCGGATGGACCAGCGCGTCACTCGGGGAGCTGCGGGAGCCCGGCGCGGGGAGGCGAGGGGCCGCGGGGTCGCCGCTCCGGCATCGGGAGCCGTCACGGAGGCCGGGGGTGCCGGGGCTGCCCCTGCGGCCGCTGCGTGTCCGCGCCCGGGTACTGCCCCAGCGGGGCCAGGGAGGGAGAACGCGAGGGCTCGGGGGGCCCTGCCTGCGCCCCCCGTGCGCTGCCTGACACGGGCTCCTGCGCGGCCCCGCGGGCGGCACAAAGGCGACCTGAGCCCTGCCGGGGCTCAGCGGCGGCCGCCCCCGCCCAGGGGAGCGGGGGCGAGCGGGGAGCGACCTTTGGAACCAGTTTGGAGGGAAGTGGGGGCGCGGCGCTGGCACGCGTGCCGAGAGCCCCTCTCCTCGGCGGTTCTGCGGCGGGTCACGTACGCGGGGACGGGGCAGGAGCGGGCGGGCGCGGTGCCGCTGCCCCCCGCCCTCCCGGTACACGTCTCGGCGGCACTCGCGCCTTTACAGGAGCGGACATTTCCCATCAAGCCCGTGCCACGGGATGTCCGAGGGCATMGCTACCTCCCTGCCATAAAAACAAACCACTCATCAGCTCCTCTCGGTGTGTGCCATCGAGAGAAGTCGCCGCGGCGCGAACGGGCACCATCTGTCCTGCCATTGCGGGAGACGCAGATATATTTCTTTAGACAGGTCAGCAGTTCTTCCCGGCCAGCCCTGTCAGGCACCTGTCAGGGGAGAAAACCTCTTCATAGCTGCCGCGGTGGGATCCTTATCAGCGGCAGCCCCTCTGCTGACAGGGCCCAGTCTTAAGCTTCCCGCAAATCAATGTCCTCGGGGGACAGGGGACTGTCGTTACCGGCGATGCCGAACGTGCCGGTATCGCTCAGACCACCGACAAAACACGGGGAGGAGGACGGCGGGGGGAGCCGGCCCCGAGGAGCCCGTAGGCTGCCCGAGGAAGGCCGGGGTGGGCGCTGGAGCAGGGGGCTGCCCCCGGGCCCCGCYGCGGCCCCGAGCCATCGGACCGGCCCCGCTGCCCACCCGCGAAGGGCCRGGCCGCTCGGCGCCCTCAAGGACGAGGCTCCCGCGGCGCCCACGCGCGCCCGGAGTGCGCGGGGCTTGGCTGCGCCGGGCGGGTCAGCGGCGTGGGGGGACCGCACCGCGGAAAACCCACAGCCACGTGTTTCGCGGGGCTTTCTCTCGAGTGGGTCCATCGCTCCGTGGCTGACCCAAAGCCCCAGTCACACACTTCGTCCCTACCGAAGTACCGCCTTCTTCCCTCCCCCCCCCCAAAATAATTCCGACCTGTTTTCTTTCTGTTCCTCACTTGCTTTCAAAATGAGGGCACGTTCAGGGAAGCCTGCCTGCCCGCCTCCTGCACTTCCACACGGTATCGCGTGGACATCTGCCCCCTCTCCCGCAAAGAAAGAGCAAAGCAAACCGAGAGCAGACACCACCACCGAGAGAAAAACCTCAAGCGCACCGTGTGTTTCCAACTTGGAGTTAAAGTCGGTGCTAATACGGGTCAGTTCCTGCCCCTAGCTGGGTAGGCAGGGAGGAGAATGTAACGTATAGGTTGRCGGGGGGTGGTGGTGGGGGGAGGAACAAAAACAACCCCCCAAATAAACAAACAAACAAACAAATCTCGCTCACGATCACAATAAAGTGAAATTCCTTTCTACACACCCACAACTTTAGCTCTGTCTGCTGCCTGGGGGGTTTTAATCTTGCAAAGAGAAAGGGGGGCTCCCTGCGCAAAATTACGCCTTCTCCTCTCATTTGTTAGCTGATTCCATCAAAAAGTTCGCTATTTATAGGCTACACACACGAACCTGGAGTAATACAAACCCTCCCGTGTTGTTCCCCTCGCAAAGTGGCCGGTCCTGAAGCATCTGATCGGGTTTGTGTGTGTGCGCGCGAGTGAGAGCGAGCCACGCGGAGAGCGCTGCCATCCAAAAGGGGAAAGAAGAGCTCAAGCTGAGAGACTTATTAATTGCTAAGAGCTGCTCTGCCACCAGCCATGTGAGTACCTAACAATGATCACCTTTTGCACAGATGGTCAGCGATCAGGCACAGACACTTTCTGTCCTTTTCCTCCTCCCTCCCCTTTCTTATATTTTTATTCCCCTCCTGTATTCTTCCCACCCACCTTTCCTTCCCCCCCCCCTTTTTTTTTTCTTTTTAGTTTTAGTTTGCACGGTTTATTCCTCACGAAGAGGAGGAATGAAACGTGGGCTAGCGCGGGGGAGAAAATGTGCCGGCGAAGAGGAAGGAAGGAAGGAGTGGTGAAGGGAGAGGAGGAGGAGGGTTTGTTAAGCGATCGCCTTGTCCCCTGAGTCCGAGCCGGCTGGGAATATGTAACAGCGAGATAGTGGAGGTTGTATCCCTCCCTCTTTCTCCTCTCTTCTTTTCCTGGAGCGCTCAGACCCCCTGACAGTTATTACCCTGGTATCAATGCGGACAACGAGCTGTATTCATCAAACCTCATTTGGGGGAATTGAAAGGGAATTAAAAATAAATAAATAAAGAAAGGGGGGGAGAGAGAGAGAGATCACGCGGGGATAAGGGGGTTTGATCGCTCCGCGTACAGCAGTGACTGTCCGTCAGCTCCAGCCCGCTGTGCAGGCAGGTAGAAAGCGCCCGGAGAACAGCCCGGTCCCGCGGGCTAAGCGTGCGATTCTGGGGAGAGGGAGAGAGCCCCGGCCCCTCGTCCCCGCCGCCTCTTCCCCGGAGAGGGGGCAGAGAGGTGCAAGGGGGGCGACAGGCAGCGCCTGTGCTCCTTCCTTCCCTCCCCTGCGCGAGGTGTCCGCGCTTCCCAGGCAGTCCCACACCTCGGCGTGGCACAGTGCGTGAATTCAAGCCCGGCGCAGCACGCAGGGCACGGCACGTGGGTTTAGGAAATTGCATAGTTGTTTCGAGAGTGGGCAAAAAATGCAATCCGTGATAGGGAACGTGGCTCTCGGAAAGGTAGGTGTCCTGGTTTGCGCAGGAATGCAGGGCTGGGAGACTCCGCGTGGAAAGGGGGTGGGTGTGGAGAGAGAAAGCGAATTTGTTTCCAGCGTGGAGAGGCGCTTTTCTAACCCAACACTCGAGCTCCAATCACACACTCTGAGGTTAGCGTAGCATTAAATTAACAGGGTCGGGGTTATCCAGGGCATTATACCGCGTGCCCGGGATGTAACCTCTGCTCATTTGTACACAAAGAAGAGGGAGAGACGGAGTTACGTCTGGAAAGCCAAAGAGCACGGTGAGTATCGGTATTCGCCCCTCTCCCTCCCATGCGTGTGAACAAAGTTCAAAGGCGGCCGGTGCGGGAGTGGGGCTGGCTCCGCCGGAGCCCCCCGCTCCCTTTGGAGGCGGCAGCGCAGCCCCTCCGGGCCGAGTCCTCGCTGAACAGCAAGGAGAACTTGTGGTAGCTTGGTTAGAACTTTGCTACTTTACGTAGAGAGGGGGGGGAAAAAAAAAAAAAAATTGACTTGGATGCAGCGCTATTTATAGGTGGCGGTAAAGGCTCCTTTTCAATAAGCAGCCGTGGAAAAGAAACGTCAGAAAACCGGCTGCTTTATTGATCCGAGGTGCTGGACGGTCACAGCCACGCCAGCCAGGCTGGACCTACAAAGTCGCGGCTCGTCTCGGGTTAGGCAGCGAGAAGAGGAACAGGATCCGGGTTTTGCTGACCACTAGCTTGGACACGATTCAATTCCCAAGCACAGGTACAGGGCAAAAGAGTGTGAGATGGAAGACTTTTCCCTTTTCTTTCAGACACGCACACAATGCAGGGCACCCGCAGGGCTGAAAGTGGGCCAGGGCTACACGGTAGGTATCAGATCACACAAAGCAGAGGAAAGAAATCCAGTTAAAAATACATTAGTTGAAATCAGAGGACGGGCTTGATTATTTTTTTTCTTTTAAACAAAGGTGCACGTTAGAACAAGCTGGAAGCACTCTTTGTGCCTGACGGTATCCCCCACGCCCATTGGAAATAAAGCAAGAGGCTTGCTCTTTCTTTGCATCTTTTAAACCTTGTTTTAATTAGATTTGCCAAAGTAGGACACCCCGGTGGAAGATGTTTTCAAGTATCCACCTACCTCTCTGCTGTAAGCAGAACTGCTGTCTGTTAAATTGCTTGAAACGCAAAATTCTGCCCCACCCCCAGTTTGGTTTGGCACCTACTCACCTTTTCCCCCCCGAAATTGCAATCGTTTATGAAAGGTTACCTCATTGGGAGGTAAAGAGAAACCCCAAACACCCAGCAGTAATGAGATGAGTGGACTCCGAGAGCCTCGCTTTGCTCTGTACAACAGGAAAGGCTTTGGACAGAGAGCGTCCCAAAAAACTCATGCTTTTTTTTTTTTTTTGAAGTCCCAAATTGGGCGTATCCTTACCCTTCTCCTTTAATTTATTTGATTAAATCATAACCAAAACAGACTCATCAGCTTCTCGTATTTCCTCAGCTGTAACCATACGCGAAACCTTTTATATGGAGACAAGTAATTGGCTTTAGTTAACTAAGGGCACAGGCTGCGCTCAAGTTTTCCTCCCGTTCCCAGGGCAGCGTTTCACGCAAACGCATGTTCCAGCTCTGCCTCACGCTCCTCAGTCGCCAGCCTCAGGTTTTTAAACTGTTTATGCCATTCCCCACCGTTCTCTGATTTCTCTACCGAGGGATGCTCACGGCAGGCTCTTGCGGGACGAGGGGGCTCTTCCCCCTCGGGGTTTGGGAGTGGCGGGACTGGTTCAGGGAGAGTCCAGCCCGATTTGAACTCGGAACCGCTCCTGGACCGCGTCCCGCGGCCGCCCGTGTCCCACCTCTGTCTCGCGGCTTGTTTCCGCTCCCGATTAAGAGCTAGATTAATTTCACCTTCAGGAAAGAGAGGTTCTGTTAGCTCACTTCTAGCTGAAATTAAAAAGAAATAAAGAGCGAGTGGGGAAAGAAAAACCTCTTAAAGTTTCTCGGGTAAAGCTCAGCTTCCCTTTGGTTCTTACTCAACTGAAGAACCGCGTCAATTAACTCCAAATTGGAAATGCCTGCCTGAGAAGAATAATGATAATTCCCTGCCCTTCTCTAAGAGGTAGTTGCAGGATGGCACTTAGTGCGTGTGGTCCCTAATGACAGGATTGCTGCCCTGCCCGGTGTTTGGCTCTCCCTGCCCCGCTGGCTTCGCTCTGAGGTTGGGCAGCGACGCCGGGCACTGCTGTCCTGCCCAAACCTTTCCCTCTTCCCTGCTCCCTGCCCGCAGCCACACGGGGTTTACACCTCCCACAGCCAACACAGTATGATCACACTATGAAAACAGATTTAATTACCCCCATCCCTCGATAAGAGGGCAGGGGCCTCATAGCAACAGGTAACGAGGGCACCTGCAGCTCTTCAAGGTTATTAAACCGATAATAGAGGAAGCAGGAGGCTTGCCAAAGGGTCGCATTCGGTAAGACGGGGTGTGAGGGGAGGGGACCATCAAAAAAAGGCTGCTTAAGCGATACTTTAGCAGAAGTTTAACGTTGCTGCGAGGGGAGCGGGGCCCCCGCAGCGGAACGGAACGGCCTCTTCGCCTCGGTTTCCTGCTCGCTGTTTTCAAGCTGTCCCCAAAAGTCCCTCCAGCCGCCCCGCGGAGCGGCCCCGGCTCTGGCACCGCGGCTGCGGGGCCGACACGTGTTGCGCTCCCGGGGAGCGGGTCCCCCCGCGGCCGCCTGCGACGCATGCTGTCGAGGATGCTCGGTGCGGGCCCTCGCTGGGACACGGCCGTGCGGGCGGGAAGGCACGGCCGTGCGCGGGGGCAGCGGGGCAGCCTCCCTCCCCCTTATCGCTGAGGGCACGGCAGGAGCGGGAGCTTCGCGGCCGGGCACAAACCAGACCCCGAGTAAGCCCTCGCAGAGTCTGTGTGGGGGCTCAGAGCCCGGGTGGGGTGCTCACGGCCCCCCCGGACGTTCCCCGCTGAGCAGCCGCCGGGGCCGCTGCCGGCTGGGGCTCCGTGGCGGGCGGGCAGGGCTGACCCTAGGGCGGCGGGAGGGAAGGGTCTCCGGGATGACCCAAAAGGGGGGAGCTCCCCCTCTCCTTCCCCTTCTCTCCCTACCCCTCCCCGGCTCTTTGTTCTTTGCCCCTTTGTTCTTCCTCTCGAAGTTTCCAGGGGGGTTGCTGGTGCGGAGCAAACTTGCCGAAAGCTGAGGAGTTACAGTAAGTGGATGTCCGAACAAGGAAAGAGGATGGGGGTCCCTTCCCTAGGCTAAGAGCTGTTCCCCAAATCCCGTCGCGTTGTCTGGCTTGCCCAGGGAGTCTGTGTGGGGTGCCGGAGACGGGCCGCGCTTGCAGTGATGCTGAGGCGGAAGGGGCAGACGGGGCTCCTGCGGCCAGAGCACAGCCCTGGGGACCGGGCACCTCCTTTAGCCATTTAAACACGTTCTGGGGAACAAGCGTCCTCTCTGCCCTTTACGGTGGGAAAGGGAAGAAAATAGTAATAATACTGGGTGAGCATATTGTAATGAGATGAGGCGATAGGTCGCAGAGATGCAGGATTTCTGAATGCTAGATTTTAGGGCACGTGTATCGGTGTGAGATGCACAAGCTCAGAAAGGATTTGCCTCCATCACTTTGTTTTTGCTGTTTCGTTCTTGCTTGATAGGGTTATGGTAAAATGTTGCCAGGAGTTAAACAAGTTAATCAAACCAGATGGAATATCTTCATACAGCAACAATACAGATGAAAAGACAGGTTTAGTGTGGTTAATGGGAGATCACAGCGTGGTTCAGTAGTGACAATACTACCAAAACTTCCTTGGAAAAGGAAAACATCTTCATTCAGTACAATATAGTGTAGCCTTATCCTCTCTTTACTAATCATCATTAAATGTTAGAGAACGACAAGCTTATTTTACCTTGGACTAAGAAATCCCAAATAACTTCACAAATATCAGTTATCACAGGATTCTTACCTCTCCTCCTGATATGAAAAAGTAGGAAAACACTTTATTTGTGTGAGTTAGGTATTAGGAAAGCTAATGTGAAAGGAAGTTTTGATATGGTGCATTGGAGTAGGTCACAACAGTTTACAGGCAGAGCCAGGTCAGAGTCCTGAACTCCAGCAGACTTCCCTAGCAGTGCTGCCACACTCCCACCTTTATAACCGAGGAGATGATGAATGAATGTAGCACTTTGGTGCTTGCTGAAAAGCTGCATGAACATAATTCTTGTAATCATGAGAATGTCCTTTTATTTACTATTTTTATATATGTAGAGATCAGATAAAATTATTTTTAAAAATATTATATTTGCAGTACTTTTGTATTATATAAAAAGGCTGCAGATGTTTATTATGATGTGCCAAATTTCCAGAATTTGCATACCTTTTTTACTGGTATTCAACAAAGTTGAGAAATGAGGTGAGGTAAGATTGAGGTTGACTAAACAAATGCTCCAGACTGGGATTTTTTTTAATGTGAATACGCTAACAGGGATCAGACCATTCTTCTGGGAGATGTTAAACCCTAGGATCCATTTTTCAAATGAAACAAGGTTTGATTTGAGGTGATGTGGGGCCTGTTCTGGCTTTGTTTTTTCCTGTTGTCAAGGGGATACAATCCCAGTGAGAAGTCTGGGAACATTGCAATGTAAAATCCAGCTTTAGATATTTCAAGATAGCAACTCAAACACAGAAGCTGTCCATGAAGACTTCAGCCTTTACTATTTAGGACCGTGGTTCACAGTCGAATGTAGTGATTGGTCAGTAGCAAAATAGAGAAAGATATCCAGATATTGCATCAGATACTTTGGTGATAGTTCAATTTTCTCACTGTGTCTCCACACACAAGTCTACTAGCTTCTTGTTTAAATGCAGCAGCCAGCAGCGTTGCTTACTATTCTGTTTATATCCCAGTGCTCATAATGTGGTGTTGCAATATCCAGGTAAAAATGTTCAATGCCATTTACAACAAGGAATCTGCCTTAAGCAATGCTATAATCAGTAATAGCCACTGTTACTGAGAGCAACAGCTTCTGCAAATGCCTTACCGCCACAAGTTAACCCAAGTACAGCTGTAGTTGCGCTCAAAACTAAATAAAAGCAGGCGTCCGAGAAATATAATAAAAACTTAATTGGAAAAATGGATTTTAGAGAATGTTGTGTGTGATCAACAATGGCTGCTTCTGTCTCAGTAATGATGATGATTAGAGGGACGAGTGATGTTAGTGGGTACCTGCTCAAATAGAGGGTTTCTGCAGCATGAGAAAGAAAAATTATTTTCTGATTCAAAAGCATTCCCTGAAGAAAGGGTGGTTGCATTTTTTCACGTTAATTAGTCTTCTCTTTTCGCTTTTTGCTGATGTACATAGATTTCAATAGATGAGAAATTTATATATATTTTTAAAAATTAAAATGAAACAACCCCCGACTACTTCCCTTGGAAATTCTGCTATCAAATACAAGTTACTAAATACTGCACAGGATTTTAGAAGGCAAATCTAGACATATAGTTTGGGATTTTGTCATCTTGGTTTTTTGTGCAGGGGACAAAACTTCTGTTTTGTAATAGTTTCTTAAACTACCAAGCTGTTTAAATGAGATGTCAGGCAAGACCTTTTACCTCTGCATTTTTATCACCTTTGTCTGTCAATAAATACTTGCAGAAAATGAGGGGAAAATCCCCATTGTTTTTGGTTTTACTTCCCTTGCATTTGTTACTATATCTAGAGCAATTCCAAACAGCATCAGTGCAGAGGAATAAGGCATAAAATCAGAATAAGGAGGACATTAAAAATGAGCACTCTGTTTTGTAATAGATACTTCTGGGCATAGGTGTGAATGAATACTGATTCATTTATACAGTTCTTAAATGGAAAAGCCTTAAGTTTATAACAGAGGTAGACAGCATGTCGTGCTGCRTTTAGCAGATGCTGGCTTGGTAACTTTAGGAAAATGGAGAGAATGGTCCCCTTGACATCCCTGCAGAGAGTTACATGTAGCTAGAAAGGAAAGGAGAACACATAACCATAAGAATTATGCTGAGAATGGAGAGTTAACAGCTTTAATGTTGTATTTATTTCCTTTTATTAGTTTATCTCGGTCTTAACAAAATTGAAATAGTTTTTGCTGTAAGTGGCCGCATTTCATTCTGTTGGTATATACCTAACAAAACTAAAAGAGCCTACAGGATAATGCAAATCTCAGGCTTTCAAATGTTACAAGTGCCTTATGTGCTTACTGCATGTGTAAAATTACCACTAGCCATAGCAAATAGTGGTACATATTGACTAAGATTCACTTGCTGAATGAATTGCAGTTAATTTTTTTCTTCTTTCTTACTGTTATGTCATGTGTGGAGAGAGCTGGAGCTCATTTCATCATGCAGGATAGGAGGACGCTTAGGATGTTGACGGAACATTTGCAAAAAGACCTGGTGGTAATAGCATGTTTCCATCTAAGTATTTCAACTGTTTCAAAATTTGTCATTCTTAATAAATAGAGTAGTAATAATAAATTCAGAAATTACTTCCCCAAGTTTATATTCTGTCACAAAAGACTTCTTATTTGAAGCACAAAAATAAGTATTTCTCTGTATTTTCTTAGTGACTCATGACCCTGAAGTACAGCACTGGCATAACACAGGCAATCTCCTTCCCTCAAAATACTTGCAAGAATTGCATGTTATTGCCCATGTGTGGGTTTTTTGAAAATACATCAGTGATGTATAAGTGGCTCTGACTCTAAACACAGAGGGAGAAAAGATGATAAATCACTGACAGTTCATTCTAAGTAACTGATTGAGATAAAGGCTCTGTTCTGTTTCCATTGCAGTTAACACTGAAATTCTCGTGACTGAATAGCTTCCTCTTACTATTTGGGTTSTGGAAATGCTCAGAAATCTCAGCCAGCGTTTTGGTTTTGTTGTGCAGAAATACATAGAACTCACGTGATCTTGGTTGAAAGCTGTAGTTCCAGGCCTTAATTTCTTCAAATATTTCTACTTAATATTTTCATGTTTCTCATCATGTAGTAGGAAGTTTGTCCTCCTCTCTCTCCCCTGAAATAGTTATCATATCCATGAGCAGCATCTTTGGTATTTTGCATTTAACTATTTCAAACCTTCATTCAAATACAGGATAACAATGCTTTTTTTTTTTTTATTCATATCAAATACAAATCCTCACAATGATGCCAGTCTTGGGAAGCTGCCAATGAGCTATTGCTGCTAAGTTTAACATCCTTTGATGATGGCTGTTAAAGCGGGTGAGGAACTTGCATGTTTTCTTCCAGTTAGGAAAATGTTCAAGTAGGACTGAACTAGGTAATTTAATGCAAATGCTTATCAGTCAATGCTTTCTGAACAAATTATATCACTATTTAATATCTTTTTTTACCTTATACTTTATATTTTTGTATTCACATGAGAAGAGCAAGATATCTAAAATGTGCTTGCAATTTATAATTTAAAATATAGCTCTTTAAACGAGGGATTAAAATAGCACAGATCTCTGATTTATCAATAAGAAAATCTTTTTTCTCTAAGTTGGATTTTCTCTGAATAATTTTCTTCCCTTCTCCCTCCCTAATCATCTTGTCCACTTGAAAAACATTGGAAGTAGTATGCATTTTAGTAGGATACAGGGTAGTGACTCCTCCATGTTCAAAGGATACTTGGAGTTCTTCACATCAAGTCTTTGTAGAAAGTATTAAATATTTTTTAGTCTGATTGAATCTTTTACATATGTCAAAAAAAACCCCCTGTAATCCAGTGATGGTTTCCACTGACACGTGGATATCAAAAGATTTTGCAGCTGCACACACACATACACGTACTGCTACTGACATCAGGTACTTCTGGGATATGTGGTGTATTCAGGTGAAAAAAAATAAATGGCATTTTTCCTTCTAAATGCAGTGATACCAACTTCTCTTACAGACTGAGTAAAGGAAATTTGTACTTTTTGTTTTTCTAATCTGTAGTAACATCTGTCCAATGGACTAAATGTGATAGATAAATATAGATATCTATTACATATGCAGATGTGTGTGCATATATTATATATGTCACATTACAGCTAAGGAAAAATTTACTCAAGGGGACAAACTTGCTTTAAAGGAAGTGCCACATAGAAGAGGAACTTTATGCATCCAAAGTTATCTGTCTCGATAGAATGAAGAAATTACTGAAACTGTAGAATCCCACCTTCCTTAAGCATAACTGCATTTACGTAAGGAAGGATGACCAGTAGCAGACCCATGTAAGTGAGAGTGACTATAATGACTGAATTACATTTCAGTTCCTTTACTGATTACTTGGCAAATAAATTTTCATCAATATTTCAAAATCAAAATTCTTTAAGAGGAAAAATATATGATAAATTCAACCTTTGAATGCTGGTGGTCTGAAGATCTTTGTTTCGTAGCAGGTAGCACTCATAGGAAAATATTCAAAGTGGGAGTGAACAATAGCTGAGGGAATGTGATGGGACTGGCATAGATCTTTCCTGAACTAATAGAAGATGCAGACCAAATCATGTCATTGGAGTGCTAGCATCTTTTAAATCACATTGAAGCTAATCTTATCTCTAAGGCTGGCATCACATCCATTGAAATCACTGAGATTCATGTTCCACAGTCTGGAACTTCTGCAATAATCACTAATTTTTAAGTGGCTTATTTTGATATTATAGTTTTAAATAGCTGGGTAGAACAGACATGGTAAACCTGTGGTTGATTGTAATACTTGACATTTAACGAGTGGATTTGTTTTGTTCATCCAAGGGGTATCAGACATAATCCTAACTTTCATATAAAGAAACTGAGGCACAGAGAGAGAGAAGTGACTCTTGGAAGCCTAAGTTCCCACTGATATGTTGGTGATCAATTTAGGAATACAGAGCAGGTTGCATATACCTGCTACACACATGTTGTAGTTTCATAAAGCACATTCATTTTATGGTGCCTGCACAAACTAGTAAAACCTTGTTTCAACTATTTCCTCTAGAGCTTTGTGACACACTTTCATTTAGTGGCAAGCCTTCACTCATCAAATGTCTATAAAGCTTGTACCTTGTGGTGTATGAGGATTGGAAGACCTGTTAATCTTTCCACTACCCAAATAACTTTTTGAATGTTAACCCCTGTAACTGTACATGTAACAGAAGAATTATGTGAAATCAGACGGAATTGCTCTTGCATAGCATTTCTTGTACTGAGAGCACAGGGAGGAAAACTAGCATCCCATTTTGTACATGCTCACAGCAGCACAAAGCTGAGAGAAAAACAGCTGTAGCAGAAAAGCAGCTGTAGCAGTGAAGGGCCATTTCTATTGGACTTGTACCTAAAGAATTGTCCCAAGAAGCGATGACTACTGCTGGAATAGAAGAAGCTGCTTCTGGATGTTAACTCTGAGTGGCCTTTTTAACTTAGACAGAAATATGATATCCTGTCTGCACAGGTAGAAATGTAGAGCAACAGTCTCGTAACAACTGGAAATTAATACAGCAATCTCTCAAAAATCATCACTCATACAAAAGAGTTAAAAAGAAAAAAAATGAGTTCATGTAAAACTCTGTCTCCTACCATTTATGTGGCTGTAATAAGTAAGGTTAGGAATAGGTTTTTATATTAACAGCTGTTAAATAATTGATCATTGATTGTGGCCACGCTTTTCCTTTTTTCTGTAGTCTTGACTGAGCACCCACATCCCAAGGACTCAGAGCAGGGGCTGAGATCAGCTGTGTGTGCAAGCCTGATAAGCGGAACACTGAGGGTCTTGGGGATGGCTCCACAAGGACTTGGATGGGGAGTTTGTGAGCTAATGCCTCTACTCAGCAGAAATTTAGTAGTAAAACATTATGGTGGAGCTTCTAAACTAGTGAAATTGTTCTACAGCAATGAACTGTACCATAGTATCCAGTAGTACAGTGCAAAAATTTGCTCTAAGTAAAATTAACCTTGTTGAAATGAGTAGAGGAAATAATGGACACAACTAAACTGTGGGTATTGTATATAAAAAACAGTTTACTTAGGAAAAATGGTTTAAGATCAGTCAGTAATGTGAATCTCCCCGATTTTTCTTTTAATTCTCCTGTAACTAAAATGAGAACTGGCTTCAGCATAAGAGAACTTCAAGAACACATTAAGCAATGATGTTTTGTGTACACCTTGTAGTGGGTGGTGAACACAGTAACATAATACCAGGCTGAAAATTTTCAGCCAAATAAGAGATATTGGCCATCTCATGGGAGAGGGTAAATGAGGATGCAGAGGTCTTTGCAAGGGATGCAGTTGCCCAATGTTACCTTCTCCATGCCTTCCCCTGCAGAATCCCATTCAGAGGATGAGCTCCAGCTTGGCAGCCTGGCTTGTAAGTCCTGCCACACCTGGCTGGACACCAGGTCCCTCCTCCCTTGCCTGCTTTTTTCTGTGCAAAAAGGCAATGCCAGGTGGCCGTGGTTGTCCTCTTCTCTCTTTTTGGTCAGAGCTGCCATCTGACCAGAGGTGTAATATGGGGAAAGTGGATCCCTTCCATTACCTGTTTGGGGCTATGATTGCCTAGCCCAAAATTGAAAAGACAGTACTCTGCAGTGGGTCTCCTGCTTTTGGTGGAAATGGTTGACACTCTGCCATCCAACTACAGAGTAGATTAAATGACTGGCACTATTTTGAAGCATCTTTTATTTTCTATTTCATTATCTACAAGTAGATATATACAGATTTTTGGTACTATCCTTTATATTCCATTCTGAATCTTCTAAGAAGACAAAAACAAGAGCAAAATAATCCCTTTTTTATTAAAGTTATTAAAACACCCCACCCTGACAACCCCAACCCCAAAACCTATTGGATTGCATATTTTTATAGAGATTGATAAATTGGTACATATTGTCTTAGCTATGACAAAGTTTCTAAAGCTTTCTAAACTTGATGTTTGTAAGCTATTAACACACTGTGATTCACTAATGCAGTGGAAATAGCGTAGCTAAAAAGGAAATAACTTGCCTCCTTGGCAGAATTATCATTACCCTGTGTGTAGGAAAAGCCTTCATAGTTGGCTGCTTTTGCTGCAATTACTGGTGCACTTTTTTTCCCAGGATATCCCGTTGTTTGCAACTATCCTTCTGCAATCATTTTTGTAGTGCTTTTGGATGCAGGAACTTTTTCTGATTAAATGTTTTGTGCAGCACCTAACAAATTTACCTTCCTGTCCTGGACAACGCTACTATGCTGTAAATACCTACTGAGAACACATCTCTGGTAGTATAAATCTGGGGCAGTTACCCTGGTTTTTGTAGCCATTGCTCTGCATTGACACTCGCTTGGGTCTGACAGCAGCAGGTCTCTCGCTCTGCCTTTTGTGGCAAGAGAGAAGGACCTACTATTTTGGGAGTTATTTCTGCCAAAAGTGAGACCTGTAATCCTGCTAACATCACAAGGAGAGGAGAACATGCAGCTCTTGGCAGCAGCAAGCCCCACTAATTTCTGCACTGCTCAGAAATTAACTTCAAGAGTCTCAAAATTGTCATTAAAATTCAATTGTTCCCCTTCACATTTAGACATCCGCCCATGGAAAAACATCCATTGTGTAACTTCTCCCCCTCTCCCTGGAGGATGGGAAGGTTGCAGCCCCAATGGTGACTGGAAAGACAGAGGCAAGAAAACGAGCTTACCTTGCTGACCTAAAGTTAAGCAGTAATCCACATGGCACCAATGCCAAAATGTGTAATAATGTGGTTGTAGAATTTCATTGCTAAAGGTTTCACATTGGTTCGGCTTCTGTCTTGGTTATATAAATATCTGTAACTTTTTATTTTCTTGCTTTTTTTTCTATATAATATGACCAAAATACCATAGAAAAATGCAACTTCTCAATTTTTTAATTAGAAATTGAAGATTGGATTCTCAGCTAGTATAAATTGGTATGAGTCCACTGGGCTTTCACTGGCTGCATATCTGATTTCTAGTCTGTGGCTCTGACCAGGTAATTACCAAATAAGACTTCACTGTACCATAGCATTCATATATAGTAATGGAATTCAGGGTTCTGACTGAGGTTAGGCAGTTAAATATAAGTAAATGCCTTGGTCTGTGGAATAAGATCTTTTCGCTTTTCTCATAATTTTCCATCATGAACAACTGGATTAAAACTGGTGTTGTCTCCTTCCCATCAGCCTCTTGGCCATCTGCTGAGGCCTGTTGGTGTAAGAGGAAAAATGAGTCCAGTATCACATTTCACTTAGGGGTCTAGAAATGAGCATCTTTAATGCACACCAAATGAGCTAAATTACAGGGGAGCATTTCCAGCAGGCATTCCAGGGCTGTGAATACAGCCTGGGAACCCATGGGCCAGCATGCTTTGTCACCCTGGCTGATGCTTAGAGAGGCCTCCCTACATGCTTCTGTACATCATTTTCTACCTATATCTATCCCATCTTTGCAAGCACAGCTTTTTGTGTGTGCCTGGGGATGTACTGACGCATTCTGAAAAGTCAGAAGACTTGCTGAACTTTTAAGCTGGATAATGTCAATGTGCTTCAGCCAGGGTCTAGACAGAGTCGAGGTCCTTCAATCCAAAATTACTTAAGATCCAATATTGACCTATCCATCTTTTAACTCAACATGCCAGGGGAAGTTGTGCAATCTCAGGGAAGATAATCCATACAAACAGCGTTGGGGTTCCATAACGGAGTGTCATAGGTGCTTTCTTCTCAACTGCAATAGTATCAGTTCCTCTGTCATTATATAAAACAGTGCACTTGGAGAATTCAAGTTCAGGGATGAAGGGTTTCGTGTTTGTTCTTCTTCCAGTCTATAAACTATTCTGTGCACAGGCTGCTTCCCTCTCCTTTTGAAGCTCTACCATCAGCATTTAAGCTTATTCAGGCAAGAGAAAGGAAGCAGCAGAGAGCATGACTGTAGCCTCCTGCGAAAACATTGAATTATGTGGGGTAATCCTGGATTTCTGGCTTCCAGGACTCCTTTAGCACTTACACATTAAGAATAAAATACATTAATGGGCTTTTGAGAATTCCTGAGATATGACCTTAATCATAGATAGAGCCTATCTGCCTTTAAACATAATACCTTCTTGATAGCCACCTTCTGCAACCTCTGGCATTGAGGTCTGTTTTGGAAGGGCAAGAGGCATTCTTGAAGTCTTGTAGTGAGTACGTGTACACCCAGGAATGAGGCCCATCTCGTACTGGTTTTCACCTGTACTTTCCCCAGTGTGTTGTGTGTCCCTTGCACACACAGCATGGCTGCTGAAGTGCAGACTGTTAATCGCTTGTTGTTTTAGTATTTGTGTAGTGTGACAAAGGGGAAAGGGCTTAAATTCTGTTTGCATTTTAAATAACTGTCTTGGCAGTTACACAATCCACAGTGTTTATGTTTTTATGGAATGCACCATTTGTGACTGTTGTTTTAAGAAGAAGTGCAGATATTAAATATGGCCAAGCAGGCTCAACAGTGGGTGCGGCCTGGGTCAGCCTTGCACCCGCTGTCAAGGGCATCTGGAATGGTGCCACTTAGCACTGCACAGTTTGCCTGCTATGTACAGGCATATTATAACTTGGTGATGGCAGTTTGGCAACTTTTATCTGTATCAAGCAAGCCAAATTCTGATCCCTTTACTTAGAGCTAGTTCAAATTCCTCTGACACTAGACTCAACTCTTGTAAGAAGCCAGATGGTAGAAACTAAGAGGTGAGCTTATTCTGAGCAGACCTGGATCTCACATTAGTTGAGGGCCCCACCCTGAATCCTGATCTCTGATAAATTAACTTTTTAATGTTTCATTACTGCTAGGGTACAAGCCAAATGTCTACGCAGATATTTATGTTCCAACAGCCAAATGCAAGCTCATTTTTTTCTTCTAAGTATGTTATGTTTTACAGACATGAGTAACTCATATGGGATCTTTCCCACAGAGTAAAACCAATGTAAATTCACATGACTCAGGGATTTGTTTCAATGCTCATGTATAAGCTCTCATTAGAAATGATTATGCTTGAAGATCAAAAGAAAAGTACACTCACTTGTATTAATGTTTAATGCATAATTCACATTGTTAGAACAAAAAACAAAACAGTCGGTGGTTGTTACGACAAATACCAAACATTGGCACTACTAACCAACTCCCACAGAGGATCCTTCATTTCATGGCATTGGCTGTGCACTGAGATTTCCTCTTGCATGTGCTGAGGCATTGTCTCGGAGATCTAAAGACACCTTCCTCACTGGATGAGTAATGCCCCTGTAATGACAGGAGTGGGGGAGAGCCAGGATACCCCACCACTGCAGGTGGGTCCAACACTCAGAGACCTCTTAGCAGAAGCAGACTGTAAAATAATCCAATCCAAATTTTGTACAAGTGGGATTCAGATCAGGCACACTCCTATAAAACTCTCATTGCCTTCAATCTTGAGTTAAGTCTGAGCCTTAATATCAAGACCCATGGTCAAAGTAATCCAGCACCACAGAATTTAAGAACTTGATTTCCTGTTTTATGTTTATCCATGTTTTACCTTCTTTAGTCAATTTTCTTACCAGAACGCTTCTTACTTAAATAAGCAGGTTTGGCGTGAGGGAGTTGTATGTGAAATCCATTTCCTGTATCCTCAACCAAGACAAGCACAGGAGGGCAAAGCCATGCTCGTAATGACAAAATGGGAAACTTATGGGCGCCATTCCTGTTACACAGAGTAACTAGGGCTACTTCATCTGTGTACGGGAAGATCCCTGGGTAACCTCTGTAATGTGTGACACATTACAGACTTTCACACTAAGTAAGAATTGGGTTTTTTAATCTTCGTAGCTTTCAACGGCTTTTCCCATGTCAACATTTAAAGGGTCAGCAATTTGTATCATCTGGCCTTCATATTTATGCTTTTTTCAAAATGTTGGCTGGTTTACTAACTGAGCTTACATAATTTCTACCTCATCTAGTTTTTGGTTGTGTCTCAAACCCCCCTCCCCACTCCCAACCCAACAAACAACTTAAATTTAAAGTTTAGGAATCTTAATTCACGTCAGAGAATCACCTCTCTTCCATGGATGTCTGTGGCATGGAATGACACTGAATGACATTTGACAAACTTTGTGCTTGGCACAAGGTCACAAAACATCTTGTATGTTCTCGTTATCAGTTCGGTAACTTTCCTGTATGCCAGTGATACAAAACACCTGAATCAGAGAAGAGTAGCTCCTGGGCTTCAGGTAGGTTCTTCCTGATTCAGATCTCTGTAAGCAAACTATAAATTAGCTCTCTATTCTTAAGGTGCCTCCTGAAGGCCCTGCTGTTCTGCAAACCCTTCTGTGCGAGTCTGTGAGGTTCCTCATTCAGGAACTAATATTGCTGAGTCAGACTGGGTGCTATTGCTATGAATGGAATGCAGTCAAATGGATCATGGGTGTGTGAGAGGGCAGAGCAGAGCTTTGGGGTTTGTTTTCCTTTTGTTTGTAACAACCCACTCAAAATATTTATGATTGAGAAGCCAATATTTTTTTCAGTACAGAACCTACTGTACCCTTTAAGGCAGTTGAGAAGGTATTTAGAGTATATACTGGTTAAATTGTTTATTTTTAGTGGAGTGCACGTGGCATTGCTATCTTGAAACTGATCATAAGTACATTGCTGTTGTGGGGTTTTGTTGAGGAAGAAAAACCTGTAATGAATTAAATATGCTTCACGAGGAAAGAATTAGGTCAAATGTTCAGTGAAATTAACCTCATGTTATACAAAATGACTAAATTCTGTTGTTTTCACCTGTGGGACTCTGGACTTGTCTACACACCAAATTATTCCGAGATACTTATTAGCTACACTGCAGTAATTACGTTCGACTAAACCCATGTGTAGACAGCTCTTATGCCAGTGCAAGAATTCAGTTTCTTGAATTACCTTAATCCACTTTGAAAGTGGATTAAGTGAAACCAGGAAAGAACACGGTCATTTCAGAATGAATAAACTATCTCAACACAGTTCTCCTTTACATTCACATCCGACCTTATTCTAGCATAATTTTCCTGGGCTGAGAGGTTCTTAGGACATATCTACATAGCAAATGAATGTGTGATTACAGACACACCAACCCTTCCTTTACTCTCACTGGCATGAGTAACAGCAGTAATGAAAGATGGTAGCAGAGACTTCAGTGCAGCTTATTAACCGGAGCATATATATGCAGTTGGTTGTGAACAGCCTCTGCTGAAATCCACCTCATCACATCCTCACTTCAGACACAACTCACGTCCCTTAGACCACTACTGGGGCTGGGAATGGCTCCCTGCATCTCCGGTGCGTACACACACCAAAAACTGCACATGCGATAGGACTGTGCAGCTGAGCGAAATGGAAACCAGGTGAATTTAACTTCAGAGGTTAATCACACCGCAGAAGCATGGCTCGCTCATTTTTAATATACACACCTTTGACAACCAAATAAAGCGTCAGCTGTGTGACTGCAGAAGCCAAATTAAATGTGCTGTAGACAAGCACAACTCCGATGATTTCACTAGGGCTGAATTTGGCTCCATAGCTGAGATCTTGCTTATTTGGCTGATACTTGTTTTGTTGCCTATCTGCTCATTTATTTTAATGAAATTAATGCATTTTAATGTTCCTTTAAGTGCATTCCAAAAATAGCAATTTGATTAACTAATTCACTTTTAAAAGTGTAACAATCACATTGAAAAATCTCTCTACTAGGTGAGGTACAGCGTAATTTTAAGTAGCATCTTGGGTAGCTATGCCATACCCTTCATCCTTTCAAACAAATTCCCCACATCAATCAAAAGAGCCTCACTTAAAAATGGTGAAATACAGACAACAATGAAGCTGTACACACTGCTTTTCAAGACTACCAAAAATGTATCAGTAATGTACTCTGTACTCTGCTCAGACAGTAAAGACAGGTAAGAATTTAGCCTAAAAGCAGTTCAAAATTATTCCAGAACAGAAACATGTAGCAAACTCGTCTTTCTAGCCAAGCCAGACAGCATCCCAGGTAGCTTGGGGTTTAAAAAAACCCCAAAAACCCAGCGCTTTCAATTCAAAATGATGCTTGGACTGTACAATATTCCAAGATGATTTATTTTTTCCCCAACTCTTTTTCCAGCTGCAATAGGTGATCTCACCATTTAAAATAAGCTGCTGCTGAGGGCACTGAGCCCAGCAACAGAAGAGGTGTACACTAACTTCTCCCTGACTTTATCGCCTTATAAAAACTGGAATTGCAAAACCTGATTAGTAACAATATTAAGCAAAGGCAATTTTCTCTTTTATTGTATTTAAATGAGGAAAATGAAAGTATTAATGCTAATATTAAGGCTGAACAGAGGCAGTTGCAAAAAATAATTTAGTTTCAGCCCTGCTACATGCATCCCTTCACGAACTCTGCTGCGCTGGCTACCTGTGCATTGGTGATGTTGTAACTTGTTGTTATTATAATAGGTGATGTAAAAAGAAACACAGAAGAGGGAAACTTGTCTCAGGGCTCTGCTGGGACGCTCTGTGGTCACTGAGTAGGTGGTGTGGTGGTGCAGCAGTTTGGGATGCAATATGTGGGTAACAACTGGTTTTTAGATGAAGAGGCACTTAAACCCAGGCTACCATGGATAGTTTAAGCGAGGCCTAGTTCTGGGAATACTTTCGCACGCGAGTTAAGTCTCACATCTAAAAATGTCCTCTAAATTTAGTGGGTCCGTTCATGGAGATTTACAGGCTTTGGCTTCGAGCAGCGCACGAACGCGGGTCAGGGCTGCGTGCGGCCGCTGCCATGGCCGGGCACCGCGCTGCCAGCCTGCTCGGTGGTCGCACCGGCTGCGGGGCTGCCGCAGGCCCCAGCTCGCTCTGGTTTAACGCAAACCCTCCTGCGTTCGGGAGCAGCTGCTCGGCCGCCCCGGCAGCAGAGGCGGGGAGCGATGGCTCCGGCCCCCCTCACCGAGCCCTGCCCGGGTCTGCGCCAGCCCCCGGCTCTCCTCGGCAGCGACGCCATTGCGCAGCCGGGTGCCCCAGTGCGGCCCGGGCTGCCCGGCCCGCAGACCCCCGGGCACCCCGGCTCCCGGCCGTGCCGTGGGGCGCTGTGCGCCGGGGGCTCCCCCGCCTTCCCCTGCAGAGCCTTGCAGGGGATTGGGGGGGGCGCGGCGCCGGGCCTGCACGGCAGCAGCGGTGCGGCATCCTCGCTCCTCGCCCGGCCTCCTCTGGCATTCCGGGTGCTGTTCTTTTTGTCTTTTTTTTATTCTTTTTTTTTTTTTTTTTTTTTAATTTACTGGGTTTTTGTGTGTGTGTGCGGTGCCCGTTCCCCCGCCCCCGCCGGCCGCTCGGCACATGGCCTGCTGGCGGCCGGCGGCGCGTGTGTCCCCGCGTCCCCTGGGCGAGGTGTCCCGTCCGCCGCCCGCATCCCGGCCGGGGGGGGCTGGCACCCCCTCCCTTCCCATCCCCCCTTTTCGGCAGTCGCCTTTTTTTTTCGGTTGTTTGTTGTTTTTTTTTTTTTTCGTGGTTTTGTTTGTGTTTTTTCCAGGTGGGACGTGGCGGTGACCGGCGAGGCTCGCCCGGCACTGAATGTCACCCTGAAGGTAAAATGAAAGACACGGAGATGAACGCATGCCTGCGCCCCGCGCCGCCGCTCCCCCGCGCCCGCCGGCGAGCGGCCGCCACCATCGCGGGGCGGCAGCCCCCGCCGCGCCCCGGATTTCCTGTCCCGGCTTTTCGTTACTGCGCCTTAAAAAAAGCAAAAAATGAAAAAAAAAATCCGCATGCGAAAGAAACGTGCACGTACCCGGTAACGAGCCCAGGAAAAACCCGGCCGCTTCCCCCTGCTCCTGCCAAGTTATCATTGGGAACACAGGCAGGCGCCGTGACGTCCCGGGTCAGGCCGAGTGCGGACCGGCGCTACCAAGGCGGCAGGGAGGCGCGGGGACGCCGCCGGGGCCGGGGCCGCGGGGACCGGGGCCGCCGCCGCCCGCCCGCCGCCGCTCTTCGCCCGCCGGGCCGCGCCCGCCGCCGCCGCCGCCCCCCGCGCCCCCCGCCCGCCGCCGCGGCGCCGCTCGGCCTCCCGCCCGCCGGCGGCTCCCCCCTCGCCGGCGGAGGTCGCGGGAGCCCAGTTAAAGGAGGCGTGTGTAAAGATTTTGCAATGTCCCTGCATGGTGTTGTAGACTTTCCTAGCAAAGAAACCGGCTTCGGCTTCTTTAAAATCCCCGACGACTCACCTGATTAACCTGCCTGCGGTTCTGAGCTGACCAGGTAAAGCGAGCCCCCCCCCCCCCCCACCCCCCGCACCCCCGCCAGCTGACATTGCATGGGGGGCATGTTTGTGCTTGGAGATGAGCCGCTGCCAGGAGCGCTCTGCGCCCCCCCCCCCCGCCCCATTCCACCTTCAGCCCTTGCCAATTGCACTTGCTTAGAGTCATTCCCCCCCAAGAAATCCAGCTTCGGAAAAAGCCGCACGACAGCACCGGCCACCCGGGGTTCAGTGGCTCTCGCCCCTCGGACAATTATTTAGAATTACCGGCCCGGGTGTGTGTSGGGGGGGTGGGGGGAAGAAGGGAAGGAGAATGATTTTTTGGCTGTTGACAGATGCTACCCCGCAGGTTTTTGTGCGTGTGTCCCTCCCGCCCAGGGTCAGGAGTGCCGGGAAAGTGACGAGGCTTTAGCCAGCAAGAGTTTGGGGCCGGGGTCCCGGGGTGGCTCCGGCGGTTGCGAGCGGAGCAGGGGGACCGGACTCTCCCAGCCGGTGCCGGGGCGCGTGTGACTGTCGCGGCGGCTGCCCGTGTCCCCCTGCCCCCCGGGGTGCCCTCCCGGGAGCCCCGAAGTGTCCCGGCTGCGGCGCGGGGCGAGGCCGGCGGGGGGGCCCGTCCTCGTCCCCGTCCCTCCCCCGCCGCTCGCTCCTTCCTGGAACACTTGTGCGGGCGGCCGGCGGGAGCGGAGCAGGCCCGGGGGGAGCTCTGCCCGCCGGGCGGGGGTCACGGCTCTCGGCTGCCGGCCCCGGGCGGCGGGAGCGGCGGCGTGGCCGCCCCACGCGGGACGCGCTGCGCTGCGCCCGTGCCAGGGTGTCGGGACCCGCGGGCGGACACGCGCACACAAAGGCAGCGGGGCCGCTCGCTCCCGGGATCAGGAGGGGCGAAGGAAAGTGTGCAAAGTCCACGCGCTGCCCGCTCGTCCTGGCACTCGGCCCTCCCAGCGCCGGCCGTGGGGAGGAGGGCGGTTTGGGGGAGCGGCTGCGTGTGGGGTCTGAGTGTGAGCCGCCGGCGAGGAATTTTTTTTCCTTTTAAAAAAAAATTATAATTTTAATTTTTTTTTTTTTTTTTTTTTTTAAATTTTCTCCTGGTCATTGATGCCATGAAGGCGTGACTGGTCTGGAGGTACATTTTGGAGTGCTGCAGGGGATGCACTCCGTGTACTGGGTCTAGTTAATATGTTTTTCGTGATCTCAGAGAAGAGAGGACTGCATTTAAGAGATGACTAAATAATGGGGGAGGCAAGCAAAAATGAGTAGAATATAAAGGAGAGGAAAATGAAGGTGAATGGTAGCGTGGGAAGGCAGGGACTGAGCAGCTTGGGTTTCTCTCCTGTAATTCACCCCCTCTCCTGTAGCGTACCCCCGTCCCACTCCACCCCCACCCCCGGAATCCTGTCTTTTCACACTATTAAGGAGACTCTAATAGTAAACATAACACAACAGAAAAACAGATGACCCCCGCTCTACTTCAACCTATCACTGTCTGTGACCAGGAGGGAAATCCCAGTGCCCTTTGTACAAACCCACCAAAGTTTTAGGCATTTATTAGCTATCCTGTTTAAAATACAAAGTATAAAACTTGCTTGATACATTTCATTGTTACTTTCCTGTTTTATTTCAGTGGACAAAATGTTCTGGTGTAGCATACCTATCCTCACTTTCAGAATGGGAGTAGTTTACAATATAACCTACATTAGCTTATACATGGTGCGTGCATTGCATTTCCACTGAAAATAGCCAAAGACTTAGAATGACGAAGCGACTCGTGGTTATGATCTTCCTTGTCTTGAGAGCATCAAGGTAGCTGTGGTTCAGTGTGCTGGGGACGGGGGGCTCCGTGTTGTGAGGTGTTTCATGTCGGTACAGGAATCTGGCAGGTCTCCTTTTAGAGGACTTTAAAAACGTGCCAGGGGCAGGAGAAGGTAAACACGACATTCAGCATGCTCATTATCAAAATAAGGAAAACAAATCGATTGCATTAACTGCGTGTGCAGTATCACAGTTATTCCACAGTATTTTGTCAGAAATTAAAAGGTTACCACTAGAGTACTATATCCATATCTCCAGCCTGGCACCACTTATTACTGCAATGGTATTTCAATATTAAGTGATCTTAGAGATATTTCGTCTTTCATTTTGAATCCCGAATTTGAATCAGCATTAGGATGTCAGGGCTGTGAGATAAGGTATAACAAACTAAGTAGACAGCTGAAGGGCTCCTGGTGAAGGTGTTGCTGAGAAGGATATCTTGGGCCGTTCGCAGTAACCTTGTTTACAGGGACATTTCAATTGCAACCTGAATTTCAGCGAGAGGCTGCCTGGACTAATGCCTGCGTGTCTGAAACCCATCACGAGTGTCTTTTGCACTCTAAACCTTCTCTCTGCCTTCCTTGCATACTTGTAAAAACTTTTCTGGAAGGTTAGGATGATTTTCTGATATGAAAATTAAGATATTTTCCTAAGAGGAACACTGCTCTTTGAACTCGTGTACATTAGCAACAAAGTATTCATGAGGTTTGATTTTTTTTTTTGATTCTCTGATGTGTCAGGATCAGTAGTTGCACCAGTCTTTTTAACTTCACGTATATGGCTTTGATTTATTATATTTCAGCCTTGGCGGTTTCGAACGTATTTTGCAGCACATGACRTCGGTTCAAGTCAGAATGTGAAAAAGAGGCATATAGTAACAAGGAACCGTTTTGTAGTGATCTGCTAATTTTTTGTTTTCTTTTCTTAAAGCTGTTCCAGGAAAATCACGTGAATTTAGTGAGTGGGTGCTAAATGCCAGCAGCCACATTGATGAAGAAAAATGCTGTTGAAATACTTTGGAATAATAAATAGGATATGTRATGGTCAACCACAAGATAAACATTTTACACGGTGTTTTTATGGCTCTAAATTGGCTGCATTGTAAGCCAAGCTTACTACTCTGTTAAGTCATCAGAGTTTTCAATTATTTAAGATTTTTAGTCAAGCCATCTAATGCASTCCTCATCATCCCTATCAAAAAATTATGCATAAGGTTGTAATTCCTTGTTGTTGATATGTGAGGGCTTTGTTGTGGATGGGGGTTTAATTTTGACTTATCAGGACAAATATTACAAAGCATGCACACAGGAAAAAAATGATATGGAAATAGCCTCAGTCCTACGAAATGGGGATAGTTACAGCACTGAAATGTACCTAATACAATTTGAGATMCACTCACTAAGAAACCTTGACAGTATCTGCCTTGCAGGTACCGTGCATTTGGAAATACTATATCTCCATTTAAATGCAGATCTTCAGTTTTCTCCAGGGGGCAGTTGGCGAATCTTTCGATTGAACCACCGGTACTAGAAAAACTAACTGAAGATTTACCCATGAACAAGAGACCCTTTCAAGTCTGCTTTTTTGAAATAATGATTATAAAATTTCCTAATATTGCAATTTTATATTGATTTTGAATGCCTTTTCAAAAGTGACAGGGAAGGAATAGTGCCTTTTACTCAAGGTAGGCCAATGTCTGCACACTTGTTTAGCAATCCTAACAGAGATAACTGCTACAAATATCTTCTTTGTTTTTACATGGGTATTGTGTTTGCATGTGAGTTTTGTCAAATGGACAGAGCAGTCTTGCTTTGATTTTGACCTAGATTCCTCCTGATTATTCCAATACAGCTAGTACCTGCTTATTTCCCACTGTGAAAATAGGAGAACAACTGTTGATACTATCTAGCTGGGRCTGCATGGGCAGTAGGCACGCATGTCCAGTCTCCCCTCCTCCTCCTTGGCTTCCTTAGTAATGGGTAAAATAGCACTGGAGGCCAAAGAGGGTGCAAGCCAGTATTTCCCCTCCTGTGATTTTTCATTCTTTGAGGGTTTGATTAAAAGAAAACAGGAGGAAAAAAAGAGTGGCATGAGTGAATTTATTTCTATCTCGCTATTTGGCGTGCAAACCTTGCACACTTAAAGGGATAAACAGGGCCATGTCTTACTTGAAACAAGTCACAGATCCACCTTATTCCATATTTGCTGGGAGCTCAGTGTCAGTAGTTGCCAGTCCTCCTTAGAGGGGCTTGTCCCATCCAGTCCAGTGTTCTATATTGTTCATCAACTGTTTAGTCTGCAGTGAATGCCCAGGACACAGGGAACAGGAGCTCCCTGTTTGGGGTGCAGGCTGCCAAAACTACCTGATGCGGGGCAGACAGAAGATCCTGACCTTTTCTGTGCTGGGTGCCATGCACTGCCTGTGTTCCCAGCCGCTCCTGTCTTCCCACCGTGGGCAAGGGTGCTGCCTGGGGATGCTGCCCTTGTCCCTGTGCCAGAGCCATGGAGCTGTGGAAAAGCCATCCACATTATGCTTACCTGTTAATGGTATGTAACCCACTGGCCTCAGTATCCTGGAGMAAATGTGCATTTCAGCCTCTGCGTGGAGTTCAGGCAGATCTGCAGAGTCCAATCTTACATGCACCAGCATTAATGGCAGAGCTCCCATTCAGCTTAATTGATATTCCTATAAACATCTGCAGGTTTCTGTTTCTAGTGGAGGGTACAGCTGGGTGGACTCCTTAAAGGAATGTTTAGCACATTGAGGTTGAAAGGAAAGTCGAGCCTGATACATTAACTTATCATCTGTGTCATTCTCTTGACATCAGTTGGATTACTACAAGCATATATGACAAGGAGATTAGGCGCAAGATCTTCACACACACATCCTTTTCTTAGCAAGTTCATCAGTGGAGATGTTACTTCTATGAAAACCTTGTTCTAAGTCAAGTCTAGGCAAGCACAAACCTGTGCATGCATATACAAGTTGAGCAGGGCCTATCCTTTATAATACCTTTTTTTTTCCTTTAATATCTAGGCAAGATCTCTTATTATAACTCAGCCATTAGGGGGAAGAAAATGGAACTTTTCTCAAACAGCTTTTCTGTTGGGGAATCTAGTGGCAGTTGCTTTGAAGCATGTGTAATTGATTATCATACATTTATTTTAAAAAGGAGACATAACAAGGAATCTAACATGATGTTTTGGAATATATCTTCTCCCCACAATGTTCTTGAGGGAAATGTAAGGTTGCAGGCATCATTTCATGCCCTGTATGTTTTTGAACATAAATCAAAGAAATTGTTGGAGAGTTATAGATGTTCATAGCAACTGTAGCTATAATAAACACATGCAGTATATATTTTCCAAGCTATTTTGTATGGGTGAAAAGCTGAAGCTGGCGTTTTGTACGAACAATTCAACTTAATCACTGAAAATTTATTTCCTAGTTAGGGTGGTTTACCAGCGTAGCATGAAGTTGTACACCTTCGTTTAAGTTCATCTGGTTATGAAGCCTCAGTTAAAATTGGAAAAGAATTTAAATTGGATCTAGATACCTTGAATGAATTATTCCCAACGTCAAATTTATCGTGGTGCCTCCATGGTGATATTTACATCTATATTATCACCTATATTGGTTTCAAAGTATGCTGGATATTTTAGAGAGCAGATAAAAGATAAGAACAGTATGAAAACCCAAACAATTTTAATTGTACACATAGCATGAAATACAAGCATATTTAATACAATGGTACAGAGAATCTTGAATGATTGAGTAGTGCAGAGCTTTTAATGGGAACAGCAAGTAGCTTAGGCATACACAGTTCCTGATGACTGTATTAGGTTTGGTTTAAAGTTTTGACAGATGGAAAGGGACAAACAATGTAGCCACTCATTTTGTGAGGATGTGGAAGGTATTCCATATGTTGATTAGGATCCATGTGCATTAAAAAGGTAAAAAGGAAATCCAGTGTTCACAGTTATTATGTATATGGATAGACTGAGGAAAGGACATGTTTGGGATCTGTGCAGGAGTCAGACAGGTCTAGATGAAYAGAGTTTCAGGCTCAATGTTTAAGCAAAGTCCTAAGCATCTGAATAAAACAGATAGGCTCTTTCTTTCTGAGTACTTTCTAAGCACTCCTATTGGGTTCTGAGTAGATAATTAAAACTGATACTGCTTGCTGAAAATTTTGAGACTAGCTAAAAGGTGGGACTTTTAAAAGTGTCCCTGTGCTTCTGCTGGACTTCTGTTTTGTTGCAGTTACCTTCAATCGTTCCTCTTTAATTACATGAGCCAGAAATCTCTTTTTAAATGAGAAAGCAGGTCTGTTATTACTTGACTCCTGGAAACAGGGTTTTAAAATATAAAACCAATGTTCATCTAAAAACTGAGAATTTGCTCCATTTCAATGGTTTGTAGTATTAGCTGTAAATGACTTCTTAATGATATGTTTGAATTTTAGGACCCTCATGAATTATACAAGCTTTCTAAATTGTTRCAAGTGAAGGAAGACAGGGCATAGCCCATCTTGGACACCTGTACTAGTTTAGACTTCAGAAGAGCAGGTGGTGGGGTTGGCTTCCAAGGGTCACCCTTTCCACTGGGGATGGGTGGAGGAGGGATGGASACCTACAGCTTCTGACATCGCGTAAGCTTGGGGTCAGCCTCCCCTTCACTTCTCTCCTAGCTCTTGCTCCCCATCCTCTCTGAATATTTTTTGTGGTCCCGACTTAATAGCCAGGCTACTTTGCCCTGCCCTCTGAAGGCTGGAAAATAGGCTTTGAATTGTTACTGTTCTCCTTGGTGGATACAATGCTGTGAAAACAAAATTCAATGAGAAAATCAGAAAGGATTGAAAAGGGAAGACAGAGCGCTGCAGGTTGGGGTGTATCTGGGAAGACTGGGAAGAGAAAGATTTTGCAATTCCCATTTTTCCCATGTTCGGGTCCTGTGTATAGTTTTACAAAAGACGGCAGCTGAAGGAGCTGTGCCTCTGGGTCTGTATTGACCCACTGTGGCAAGGGGGGCACAGTTACAGAAGAGAAAGAAGTAAGGAGAAGTGGAGTCAAACCTGGAGTGGATGTCCTCCAGCCTTGACAGGTGCCAGTKGGTCTGTGTGGGGTAGGACTGCTGGATATGATCTTATTATTGCTCATGCTGCATTCAGAAGTCTCAGCCTTCCTGTGCTGATACTTGGGTATTTAGAGGCTCTTGAGGAGAAAACTTCATTCACTGAAATTCCTGCTTCCACAGGGATTTTTTTCTTTTTACTTGTCTTAAATTAGTGCTTTGAGTTCCACCTGGCAAAAAGAACTTGTTTCATTCTGTGCTGAATTTCTAACAGGAAAAAAACCTCCTGCCATACTACAGTCAAAAGGGACCAGGTGGACAAGTGTTGTGAGTGAGTTATGTGCAGTCTGGGCAGCAGGCTGGGCACTGGAGCACAGAGAGCAGGCGGTTCAAGGTCACTCATGGGCCTTCGTACGGCACATCTGGGAGCAGGATGCACAACCACGAGCTTTAGTCCTTTATTTTTCTCCAACACGCAATCCTTTTCTCACAGCTTGAGCAACAGAGGGACAGAAGCTGTGCTTTTGCAACATGCATTAAATGTGATGGTGTCAGTTTAGGCACAGAAAGGTGAGGTGATGTGTCGGAGGTGAYGCAGACAGTGAGCCCTGCCTCGTAGTCAGGATTTTGAGTCGCTGCCTTGCACTGTACTTTGAGGGAGAAGAGCAAGATTAAACCTGCTGATGCCACCACACGCKTTCATTTCTCTAGTGTGACAGTCCAGGGGTGGACAGCATCCTTCTTCCAAAGGAGAGAGACAAATTTGAGTGGAAGTGCGTGTTGAATCAATATGGTTACCCTGCTATAAGTGGTGCCTACCTTTTACAAAAATGAYTTTTAATGTTTTACTAGTGAGATTTTGCTTGTTCTTACTTTTTTTTTATTTGAAGAAATGTGAGGACCTAAACTATGAGGATCTCTGAAAATTGGGCCACAAGCCCTTATACTTGTTTGTGTTTGTGAATGAGTGTGCGCACACGTGTGCAACRTGCATACACAGACTCGGATGTTGTGTATGCACAGGATCTCAGTTATTTTGCTGTTTGAATCATAGAGCATGCTGTCTTGATGTACTGTCAGTTTTGGTTTCTGCCCTTTAGAATAAAGTTCAAAATATTAAAGAAATAACACGCAATATACTAGTAGCTAGAATAGTCATAGTGCCCGAGGGGAAAAGAGTGTGGTGATTAATCTGTTTTACAAATGCCCAGGAAAAAAACGCTTAACTACTCCTAACCAAACTCTGCAATGGTGCACTTTTAAAAGRGATTCTTCTAAATCTTGTTTCTGAAGCTTTCTGGCTATCCTGGAGCGAGAAGTAGGTCCTGTTTGGAAAGCAGCATGYAAGCTCTACGGTCATGCTCTGACTGAGTCCCCCACACAGGGGAATGTGTGGTCCCGGTTGCTCTTTGGAGAATCACCTTGGGCTAAATGGTGAAACAACTAAATCTGAATTAATTATTGATAATTCTTTAACATCAAATGTGAGGATGTGTTTGGAGTATCACTTCCCAGTTAAGAGTTGAAATAGCGCTAGCCAGATGTATTCTTTTTAATGTTGCTTTTCTGGGCTTAGTAGTTTGCTTGGACAGCAGTGAGAACTACAGAAGGTGATGCAGGTTCTGTCCTTCCTTGGTTTGTTTCTGAAGGGCTGAGGCAGGAGTTAAGGGGGTACTAACAGATATTTGGAGTCACACTGAGACTTTGGTCAGAATACCAAACTTTGCTGAATTTGGGATGCTGTTCTCCAGGGTTTCAGTCCAACAGGGACCAGGCTAGACCAAGCTCTAGGTAATATATTAAATGAAAGAACTAGCCCCCCCCACTCCCAAAGTCTTTTGATTCGTGCTCTGTATCAGAAAAAAAAGCACTGAGAAGTATGTGACTGATGCAAGGCAGGCTCAGGATTAATTTCGGATAAACAGGATGCCTGTTGCACTTAATTTAGCAATTCTAAGGCAGAAAATGCATTTGAGTGCAGCTAACAGCTTCTCATCTGCAAATGCCACAATCAAGACAAAGCAAAAGATATTGTGGCAAATTCTGCAGTTCACAGTCCTGACACAGTCAGAACCTCCTATTACAGTGAGGGAGACTTCTGCTTGTATCACGACTGCCTGGGATGCAGGATTTCAGAGTGGCATTAATAAAAATAATACAGCAAATATACCATTTCAAAAGTCCTGCAGGACATGCAGCAAACACCGGTGTTTTGAACTGGGTGAAGTTGTCAAAGGTTGCTTTGCTCTCCAGAGCCTGGCAGTAGCTCCACTGAAATGTGATGCCATTGGTTTTCAGCAAAGGTTTCTTTCTGCAGGGCTGCAAACAGAGATCAGCTGCTACTGTGTATACACAACTAGGGAGCAAATCAAGCAGCACATTTAAGCAGCCTTTTTAACCCTGAGACTTTCCAAGATTTCTTCTTCACGCAGGAAGTTTCCTTTATATTGTCAGCTGTAGCACTTTGCTCATGTAATGAGATCAGAGCTAGGATCACTGCTGCACAGTAGAAAGACTTCCTTAAGACATTTGTCCTTGAAACTGCACCAAACTCTTGGAAGAACCCAGAACCTGTAAGTATGTATGATATAGGCAACAATAGCACGGTGCAAAGCTGCAATCAACCATTATACGATATCCGATTAGCAGGGCAGGAGGGATTTTTTTTTTTGGATGTTATGTTACATTCATTTTCAATTTGTTCTAAGGAAACAAATCAATTCGGGCTTCTGATACAGTGACTTTGCAGTAGATGAGCTAGGAGTAATATGTTTGATTTAACTATTTGTTGCTGTCATGTGGCTTGTGGGACAAATATTGTAGCCATCAAACTGTAGAGAACTTTTCTTATGTTTTTAGGCATTTTTAAAGGATTTGGGGGTCCATCTTGCAAATAAGTTTCTGCTTTGCTCTTTGATTTTGGCAACCCCACCCTACGCCAAACTATAAATAACAAGGCAAATGGAATTAGTCCGTATTGTTCTTAGGTGGCAATAAAATATATTTGTTTGCAGGCTTAATTTAGTCGTTAACAATGTTGCACTGTTTGGGGTGTTTTTTGTCTTAATTGGATTCTACTCAAGGCTGTCTATTTTGTGTTTTACTATCTTGTCTGTGTCTGTTTAAGTTACTTTGCCGGGACTGCAGTCTGGTTAAACCTGTATTTAAGCACTATTTATATTCCGAGCACATTTCTGGTAAAATAAGTGTTTGAGATTTTTATTTTTTTTGAAGCCTTGAACAGTATAGTTGTATTAGCAGTGAGCGCCAGAGGAAGCACAACATGGATGAATGTCAGACATAGACCTCATAACCTAAGTCTTCTGTGTGCTAAGTCTGACCCAAACGTGTCCACTTTTGCGACTGCAACTAATAAAAGCCTTGAGCTCCCTTTCAATAAATTTTTCATACATAGCAATACTTCTGTTTATCAGATTAATTTCTCCCAGGTTAGCCTGATTGATAGCTGGATTGTGGTTTCTTAAGAGCTTTCTCCATGAAACCCCACTGAAGAGCTGCATTCCATTTAACCAGTGAATGTAAAAACTGGTAACCATGGATTCAGCCACCACTAACTGTCGAGAGCAATGACTTGTTGTAAACAATACAAATGAGCCAGGATAGCAGAAGCAACCAGACATGAAATGATTTTAATAGAAATTACGGTAAAGGTCATGTGATACTGTATTGGCTTGAATTCAGTGTTAAAGGGAAAGTATTTCGGTTTTTCAGGTTTGATTTAAATGCACATCTCCACTGGCTTCACATTTGTGTAAGACCTCCAGAAGGGCAAATGATACAGTTCTTTGGAAAAGCCTCTGCTTAACTGCACATTGTGACTTAGGCCCTGATCCTGAAGGTGTAGGAACAGCTACAGTATTTGAGTAATCAGTGAGATTATTCACATACTAAAAATTAAGTGTGTTTGTAGGATTGAGACCATTCTAGATAAGTTAATAAGACAAAAAAGTATTCTAAGGAAATAATAACCTGTCACTAAAGATAAATAATGGAAATGCAAGTTTTACTGATGTCGTGTGGTTTGACTGGAGATTTTTGCTTGCTTTTTTCAATAACATGAAAACAAGTTATATTTATCCCTTTGTGTTTAAATGTTACGACTTTCATTTCTCATCCACCGCGTCTCAAATCCTTTTCCTAATTTATAGCCTCTCTTTTGGAAAACTGGTAAACCATGGTGTCAGCTATTATAATATGGCATGATGATAGGCACATGCAGATCGCATGAGCAGTCGTGTGTCTTGTCTCAGGAATTTCCATCCCTACAAAATCTTTGCTGACTCCCAGCTGTCACATGGCTGTCACTCACAAATTCTAGCCATAACCAAATCCTCCTTCCCCGGGCATGCGCTCACCAAACCTCTCTATGTACCCGTAGACACAGGCACCAATGTCCCTGCTTAAGCACTTTCTCTGCATAAATAGGTCTTTCCCCCAAGCCTGCTGCATTCCACTAATTTTTTTTTCCCTTAATTTTTTTCCTGAGTGCTACTTCCCTGTTGTGCCTGTCCTTTGTAAGGAGGAACCTGGAATGGAAATAGTAGTCAGTAAGAAATGGAAGCAAAATTAATTTTGTGCATTATTTAGTATAACAATTCAAATCGGTGAGAATCTAAATTTACAACTTTCAATGGCCCCCTAAACTTCTTGAAAAAATTAACCCTTACTGTTCTGTAGACAGCACTGTCACCTTGCAGTGTACTGACTTAGTGTTTTGTGTATTTATCTGTTGTAATATTTATATAATTTGGAAAACTTAGATTGCTAGAGTCCTAGGCTGGAACTTCGGGTATTTCTATTTTTCTAGGTTATTTCTATATTTTGTATGTGTCACATACACCTATATTGTTTTACCAGTAATTTTGATTTATATATTTTTCGACCAGAAGTATTTCAAAGAATTCTCATCAATCTCTTACAGCTGACCAGTCTCAGTCAAGCACAGGTGGCCACTAAAATGCATAGGTAGATACAGTACAAATCCTGCTTTCCCTACTCTTCTGGGCTGCCTTGCCAGACCAAGGGAGCGATTGCTTGTGTGAGTCGGGAAGGTGAGATTTAGCTTATACATAGATTAAGAGCAGGCGAAAATAGACTGACTTCTACTGAAAAGAAATACTTTTGCGAATTAAAAGAAAAGCATTTAAACAGGAATATTTGGGGGGAAATTTCAAAATATTTTCTGTTKTTTGACTTTGTCAGTGTTAAGAGTGTATTGGGGTCCTCCTGTAGTTCAGACTTATAAGTATATTAACATTTTACCAAAGGGGAGGAGGTGGCTGGACAGGAAAGATACCACCTTGACTTTGCGTCTTTATCCTGGAAAGAATCCAGAACCGAAAGTAAAATGCAGGTGAAAGCACAGTGAGACTCGAGACCAATATGCAGGTAAATCGGGCAAACCACACTGGCCTCCTTACCATGAGCTGATTACAAAGCATGAGCAATTCCTACACCCCTTGAAAACCAGGTGGGGGCTGTTTGAATTGTTGAGCCTGCCAGAGGAAACCAAATTTCAATCAGGAGGGATAATGCAGTGTTCAGGAAGGAAGGAGAGCACCATGACTCTATGGACTTCAGTGACGTGGTACAATGGGCAATTTTCCTTTGCTTAAAGTATCTTCGGCATCTTTACGATCTGTGACATATGTGATTATTCTGCTCTCCTGTATTTTGCATCGAATACTGATTTTGTAATGCAAAACTTGCAGGAGTTAGTGAGCTGCCAGAACTCTTTCCCCATCTGCAGATAGGAAGAACTGGGAAGCAGGTCCCTTTGTTTCTCTCCTGGTTTATAAAGTTCGGGTGCTGGTTGATGGGCAGCTGCAGGAGAATTTTCGTTTGAAGCAGAGCTCTGTCAAGATGTATTTGAATCCCCAAAATGGAGACCTCAGTGTTTTAACCATAGAGGAATCTCAGTGATTGCAGTCAGTTGAAATGTTGCAGTGCATACCTGGGATCTGGCAGAAATATTTACCATTAAAGCACTTGGTAATAACTAATGATATCTCCCTTGTAATAACAGTAGTATAGAATAATAACAATAAGTTTTATTTTATTATTGTAATTCTAATCTACTTTTATGCCAAGACTGCTTTTGTGAATTAGATAATTTGTATATGAAAATATAATATTTGCAGTCCTTTCAACTAAATTCAGGTGAGGGAAGTACAAGCACCTCTAAAAAAATTAAAAATGCATTTGTGATATGGAGATACAGGGTGCAGGGAATAGGGTAAACTGTTATCCACATCTACTCACACTTCACTTCATGGTTGAGACAGCCAACAGCACTGCAGGTAAGTGAGAAATAAATTGGTAACTTTTGCGAGGTGGATTCCTGGCTATCAGAAACTGGACTGAAACTACTTAATTCCATGGAGCATGGCAAACTAGTTGGTCACTGAATAACAGAATACTGTTCTTTGAATTATTAACTCTTTGTAAACATTACAGTGTTTTATAAATTTCTGCTCCTTTCTAGTTTTGCCTCTTAGCAGGTGTGAGGTGTTTTTTTGAGGACTCCTATAGTCATTTTGTCTTTTGAACATTTCCAAATGTACTTCTTCCCATGGGCTATTGAAGCCCCATGATTTATGGGTTATAATGTTCTCCAGGTCAGCAAAACTGTCATAGGGTCTAAGGACAGGACTGTGATCTCTATCAGCCGCATTAACTTTCCATTAACTTTCCATGACTAGAGCGCGTCTTTGATTATTCTGCATTATTCCTTTGTACAAAATAAGGTCGTTCTCTGTGTAGTTTAGTTTTAACAGAACCAGACTGTCACTGACCATCAGCTTTTGCATGCATAGACTCTCTCCTTGCTGGCAAGGCTTTAGGCCCAGATCCACAAAAGGATTAGATGCCTTAAGTGGGACTTAAGTGGGATTTAGGCATTGAAAGCCCAAACTGAGATCCTCAATATCCCCACTGAACTGCCACCTAACCTTAGAAGTTGCCTAACCTGTGTGAGTGCCTACGTTTTCAATATCCAGCTTTCCCAGGTGGCCAAAGATCTTCTTTGGATGTTCTCAAGCACTTCCATCCTGACAAGGTTGAGCCTCTCTGCTCCCATCTTTCCCCTCACATCCCAATGGACTTCATAAAGTGCAAACTCTTCTTGCAAAATGGTGGATTTGTGTGTGATGTCTCTCACTCTCTCCAGCTGTGTCCTTGAAGGAAAAGACCCTCCAGTAGGTTTCTTTCAGGAGCAGCCTGGGAACCTTGAAAAAGGTATCAAAACTAAAAAAGGTTGAGTATCACTGCTTAAAAATGCAGGGCCTAGAGAAAAGCTGGGACTACAGATGAGTGGCCTTGGCCGTGTCCTGCTGGCAGCACTGGGTGGTTCTTGCTCAGCGATGGCTGCTCCTGAGTTGGGTGGTACTGTTTGAAGCACAGGAGTGATTAGCAGAGGTGAGGGCTGCATGGCACTGGCACACCACCTGAAAGCTGGATACTGGGATGCAAAATTTTTATTGCACCTAGTGGTTTTCTTGGAGAATCCAGGCCCTGGTGTTTCATAACAGCAGTATTTGGAGGAAGAACTGCGAGAAGTCACTTAGGGTTTCACCTGACTGTGATTCATGGTGGGTGTTTTGTTTTTTGAAAGCCAGACTTATTGGGGTGTTCCATGTGCACACCCAGAAATAATAACCACCTTTTTTAGGGCTTCAGTCTCAAGCGTTTCTGGAGCTGTTGCAGGATTGATAGCTGTCTTGCTCTGTGGAGGCCAAAGCAAATGTCTTGTTAGTAGCAGAGTAAGTGGTCTTGTGCCATCACTTATTTCTCAGCTGTACTCGTGACATTTCATGTGTTCTCAGCCATGTCTGTTGTTTGTTTAAATCCTGCTCAGTTCCTTGATTTATCAGTTTTCTGTAGACTTTTGTTCAAGTAGTCCCAAATGCTATCCTATTTCAAATAGATGCATCCTTATCAGCAAATAGTCTTTCATCAATAGCTTTAACTCTTTCACATAACTCTGCATATGTCCACTTTGACCTTCTCTTTTTTAAAATACTGGATTTTTTTAAAATGGGAACAGTATTTAGGAAATCTCTTAGAATTTYTCCTGAATTGTTCTGTCTTTTTTATCCACATTAATAGATAAGAATATTCTTCTTTTTCTCTTCCCCCCCCCACTTCCCCCCAAGAGAGAGAAATTTTTCTCAGGGAATCCCTAGTTTTCCRGTTTGTCAAAAATAGCCAGACTGTGTGCAATCTTAATATTATTTCTTGCTGCTTTTGATTTATGTACCTGTGTACAACCGTGAAAACAAGAATACAGAACATAGAATATGTTTGTAAAGAGGTATAGCCTAGAAACTGTACAAGCACAAAAAAGATATATTTGTAAATTTAGAAACTGCAATCATGAAAAGCCTATGTATAGGGAATAAACTTAACATGTAATAACAAGTGCAATGTGTGTTCCTTACAAAGCCTAGAAATGTTTACATTGAGGTACCTAAAATTTGTAGAACTGTCTATGATAATAACACCTTAATATCTAAGAATATTATTCATGTATTTTTAAAACTGATACAGGGAGATCTGTTATTTTAATGGAGAGTAAATGTTATAAATTAACCTGTAACTTTCAGTCCACTAACTTTGTGTTTTCAGAATAGCATGCTTGAATTATTATACATTTATTCTGGCATTTTAGTACACACAGACATTGTGAGCATTAGTTCATCATACATCATGAACGTATGACTATTGTATGGAACCAATTTTAGGTATAGGAAGTTCAGCAAGTATTGTGCCTTGRTGGTTGCCAGATCACTTGCATGCTTGCTAAATCCTATGCACAGTGCTTCCGTTTGCTGGGTTACTCATTGAGCTTTTAATAGGCAACTTAATTTTAGTTAAGGTTCAGTTTAGTAACTCTCGCAATTAGTGGAAAATATTGCCAGAGTTCATCTGGTAAACCATATTACATATGAAAGGCACACACGGGGTATGTGTGAAGGTAAAAGACAACAAATTGATTCTGGTGGATCCCATCGTGACGAGCTTTTAAGGGCAAATTGCAGAACCTTTTAATTATTGGGGGTAACCTTGCAGAAAATGGAATCTCGAGTTTGCATGTGGGAGGAAGTTTGGTCTCCCTTGCTCACCATTGCTTCCCAGTAGTGATGGCAGTTCTGTGTGTGGGGTCCCCAGCTGCCTGTAAGGCCATGGGCTTCACATCACTGCCAGTGAGGTGCTGCTTCTGAAATGGGCTTGGAGCCCTCCTAAAAGCAAGAGGTCTTATTTTTGGGGCAAGCTTTTGAGCCCTATCCTGCTTATTTGCCTTGCCTCTCAGAAAACAACAGTGGTATAGGAGGTAAGTCTGGTGCTTGACTCTTTTAAGGCAGTTTTATGGATTATTTTATGGTATGGCTAAAGGACTACAGGTGAGTTTTTTTTGCCCTCATATAAAATGGAGATATGACTTGAGCAAGCCTGTTAGTGTCCTGAGAAATGAAATACTGGGGACAATAACCGTAACTAAGGAATAACTTGGMAATAAAGGCAAAGGTGCAACAACCAAATGCAGCAAGAGAGTGTTTTTTCTTTTTTGCCAAATGAATAGGTTAAAATGGATGCATCTGTCTGATGTTATTGGAAAACGAAAGCCATACATTCTCACAGGATGGGCACTACAAGGATAGTTAGAGCGGTGTCTTGCCCTGTCAACAGTGCTCATGTCTGATCTGGGATTTCTCAGATCCATAAATATCCCAAATGCATGTCTCTGACAAAATAAGTAGAAATTGTATAACAGAGGAGGCACAAGGGCATATGCTGTCTTTGTAATAATTGTGTCCCTTGCTCAGAAGTAAATGCCACTTACTTCTGAGTGGAGTGAAAATCAGGCGTGCATATGCCAATCCAGTCTATTGGGCTACAGGCCACTGTCTTGAACTTGTCTTGTGTGTGCAGGGTCCTATCCTAGTTAGAAATACACTGGTTTAAGTAAAGGTAATAATATTTATTTTGCCTTAGAAACCTAGTGTAGAAAAGTGGAGGCCATTGATAGGTCCCTATTGAGTTGGRTGAAGAACAGGCAGTGGAGAACTCTGATTTGTAGAAGGATGTAGGTAAGCGAAGGTCTTTGCATATGAAATCACTCCCCAGCTGTATGGAAAAGCATACAAGATAATGTCTTGGCTTCACTGAGATCAGTGGGAGTCAGTCTGGATGTCATTGTAGATTCTGCATACTCGGGTGCTGCTCTTGCCGGTGACAAACCCCAGCAGAATCCTCACCATGGTGTTAGGTTTGATCTTTACAGGAAGGGTATCACGCCTAGTAATATTGTGGAATAAAAAATTACTGCCAAAGACAGGGGTTTTAAAGCTTTCTATTTTATATTTTGACCCTGTTAAAAGTTATACCAGCATAGAAATTGAAACATCTGTGGGGCTTTTTGCAAAGGAGGACAAGAATGTTGTTTGTTTCCCTGTTTTTTTTTCAAAATCCTGATCCTCAGTTACAGAAAACTGAGGATCAAGATTTTGGATGCTAATTATAAGAGGCCTTGAAAAAGGAAAAAATAGCCATACTCACCTCAGAAGAATATTTGTTTGTAAAGTTGTGTGAACTTCTTGACAGAAAGGAGCCGTAAGAAATTCCAGGCAGTTATTCCTTGGTGACAGAAGTCTGTATTTAGGCTTCTGTTAGTCTCCTTTATTTATAAAAAAACCTTTGAATATAATTTCCAAGATGTTCAGCTATCAGAAATGAAGTGATAATGAGGACAGAGGATAGGTCATGAGTCTGCAAATATGTGTGAGGAGATGGTGAGCTTAACCTACCAGGTGAAAGAAAAGTCAGTATAGCAACTGCATGAACACTTCAAAGCATGCACCTAGTTTACTGCACTAACTTAATTATCTCTGCTATAGATACGTTTGACAAACATGTCTATAGCCCAGATCCTGTTACTTCTCAGTGGGAAATATCAGAAGGCTTCTGTTTGGTTGCCAGTTGACTGAATCCTTCCTTCTACTTTCTTGCTGTAGTCTTTTCAAGGACTTTCCCTACCTCTTTGCTCATCTGATGAATAGAAACTTACCTCTTTCTGTTTAATGGTGGAAAATATTGTAAGATGGAGAATGATGCAGACTGATGGGATGGGTGTAAAATGATTTTTAAGCAAGTCTGATGAGGATTTAATCCTATTTTAATCAAATACTGCCTGAACCAACCAAAAATAAGCTTTTATCACTCATGCTGAATCAACCGTATTCTGGTGTCAGCACTATTTCTCAGCAAGCATCTTGCTTCCTCTGTGTAATAGTACAGGGTGTTTTTGAGCATCCCAGTGATGTCAGCTTTCTCCACAAACAGTGTGATGTGAAATGTAAAGAGACAGGAGTACCCCAGCTCTTCCATCACACAGAAAGGCAAGCCGGTGCCCTGTTCTTTGACACTGAAACGTGGCCTTCTGTTGGCAAGCTATGGGATTTAATAGGCAAAGACCGTAGGGAACTTTTCAGCTTTTTAGTCTTTCTGCTTCTGTAAAGTCTGTTACGCAGGGAGGTACACTTTTTAAACGTGGTCATTTTTAATTCCTGTCCCTGGAGTCTGGCTGACAGATTGGGAGTGCGGAGGATGGGAGTGGGCTGAAAAGACAAGCTGAAAACACAGGATGTATACATACATTAAAATGGAGCAAAACAAAAATAAACGAACTTAGGTGAACACAGATGGGATCTGTTTCAGGGCCACTCTTAACACCTGTTTTAGATGGCCTGTGGTGAAAATCATTAGCTTAAAAAGATGCTATTTATGTCTTCCGTGAACCAACTTTACACAAACTCACACCAGCAGTTCTAACTGGAGAGAATGGAGATAAAATTTTGGTAGATTTTTTCCTTTTTTTTTGTTCTGAACAATACTATTTTCATTGCAAACCTTAAAAAAAAACAAACAARAAAACCTTTGACACRTATTTGTTTTCGTACACAATTTATATTAGCTACGGCCCTTCTTCAGAGGCCCATAGGCATTGATATATGCTAAATGTAAGTTGTTCAACAAATACTTAAAAATCAGCAATGTGGTTTCACAGGTGTAAATCTGAAATCTTCCTCTGCCTTTTGAGGTGTTACTGTGGATTCCCACTTTTGTAGCAAAGATCAGAACTTGTTGACAGAAATTTTCTGATTTGAGAGTGCAGGTGAACATGGAATGTTTTACCGACTCGCTTTGCTCTTCATGCTGATTTTGACAGGTCATGCTGAAAGTAAGACTTCGAGCTTTCCAAATATTTCTGCTCCATGCATGTTGGCATTTGAATTTTGTTATGAAACACTCCTTCTGTGATAATTTTTGCAAGCTCGTCTCTTTTGGAGGAAAGCATTGACTTTTCCCTATTTCTACCAAACTCCTAATGGTTTTATTTTTGTTTCCTCTATCATAATAATCTCTATTTTGTCTTGATGATTGTTAAACCTACTTTTTCCTTGAATAAAGGTTTTGAGAAGCAGCATTTATAGTTTGGTTATTGTCTACGTTCCTGCGGCAACTGAAAGGAGGACTGCATCTTGCACGAAGTGTTACTTACACGGGTAGTAGTAGTTAGAGTAACATAGGTGCAGGATAAGCTATTATTTTTAAACACGGAATGTTTGAAACAATGTATTAAAAGTAATCAGTGTATGGAAAACTAAGGAAAAACTATTCCTTTAGTGCACATATGCATCTTTCCATGCCAGCTGTAAGAGAATTGTGCTCATACTTGGAGGTAGTGATGTAGTCTAATGGAAAAGAGCAAATGCCTGGGAGTAGGTTGCATTCTGGCTCTTCTCCAGTCTGCACACCTTTATAAAGTACTTTGAGATTTCTGGATGATAAAAAGAGCTAAATATTATTTAAGCCTGCTTAGTTAGACAGTAGGCTTTAGTCTGTATTATTTTTTGGTTTGTGTATTACATGAATAGAATGTGAAACTGCTAGGAGAGCCTTTTGTTCTTGCACACTCTCCTTTGGCCTCTCTTTTTCTGGCTTAATCACATTTTATTGGGTGGTAAAGTATACAGTAGCTACTTGGGCAATGAGGAGGTGCTTAAAGAGCAAACATATTGAAGTGTGAACAAGAACTGGTTTTTTGGATGCCTCTGGAAGAGCAGTGACCCTCTTGGTGCATTACGGTGGGGAAATGACAGGTGCATGCTGTCCCGTGATTGTCCATGTAGCTGGTTCTTCTTCAGTGTCCAGCAATGTACTCCCTGTCCTATTTTGCTAAAAGGCCACTTATCTAAACAGTGACAGGAGATCAAAGGGTAGCTTCAGAGSCCCATCGATGACAGATCTGTATTTATGGCTTTAATAGTATATGTGCAGCTCAAAAAACATAACCTCTAGGACAGGACTTCCAAACTTCCACCATCACAGAAGGGCCTTTCCTGCTGAAGGGCCATGGCTGCAGCAGACCCCTTTTCTCTGCTGGACTGTGCACAGAAGACCTGTACAACAGTTCAGGCAGCACGGGCTGCCCAAATACTCAGTTTGCCCTTCCCTCTGGGATGAGGGCAGCAGGCTGGATTTTTCCATATCGCTTTGTAATAGCTCACTTAGTACAAGAAACATGCAATGTAGCTGGAGAACCTTGCTCTGAATAATCATCTGTAACTGCAAGTGAAGATTTCTAAAAGCAGATCACTAATCTGGAAAAATTGTATGTATTGTGTTAAAGGAAGTCTCTGAGCCGCAAATAGATGGATGTTGGGAAGAGTAGTCTGGGGAATTGTCACTATACGCCTGCTYCATGACCTTCACTAAGCATCTGCTGTTTGCCACTGGCCTGAACAAGCCTATGAGCATAAGTGGCTCTTTGGTTTCACCTGCTGGGGCCATTCCAGATAGAGCAGAGCACAGATGACTGTGAATATATCTGCATGTGTATGTGCAGGGATAGCTGAGTGGACGTTCACTGTGGAGTATACAGCATTGGGGACGTAGCTGCATCACATCATAATCCCTTTTCTGATACTTTATCTTATTTTTTTTTTCTGGCCATGTATGAAAATGCTCTTGACTACTTTGTGCTTGAAAGTCCAGCAAATTCAACAAGCTATTTTACCTTTTGTTCTTTGTGTGTCTTCTGCAGTGAGAACTTAAACTCCTGCAATTCTAGCCCTGTATTTGCAATTCAGTATGTATGGTCACCAGAGTGCCATGGATTTTTTTTATTATTTTGTTTTATTTATTTCTTGGTTAAGAAGCAGTAAAAATAAGGCAAGACTGTGACAAAAAGAGATGACCTAAAACTGGTGCTAASTAAATAGTCTCTTACCACATCAGAAATGGAGACTGGACTCTTGCAGCAGTTTGTAATGTCTTACAGAGGGGGGATGACGCTTCCCTTCAGTRTGGAACTTGAATGTTGCCTTTGAGAATGGCAGAATATGATGTTACCCGATGACACAGTGATKTCACCTGCTCGTTTTTAAGGGACTGTCCTATCTCTGAAGCCAAGGAGCTTCACTAAAGTATTACTTAGTTAATTCAAAAACATAATTTTCTCCAGAATATCCTTCTCTAGAGTTTCTACAAAGTCTACAGAGGCTTGATGCATGATGGATTTTCTTTTTATCAAGCACCTGCTTTCTTTGCCTAGCGCAGTTATGCAGCAAGGTTGTTTTTACAGTATTAAGAAGTGAGCAATATATTCCATATGCCACCAAGCTTTGTAAAGAATCCTGCTGATGACAATTTCACAGCTGCTGAGAAATAGGCCAAGCCTTCCCTATAAAGTGACAGTAAGGAAAAGAGTATCTATTCCATTGGGATTGGCCATGCATCCTCCCCAACTTTTTCGCTCTTGAAGGAAAATGTTAGCCCTTCCGAACTATGGAACAACAGATGGTGGCAGAAACTGATTTCTACTGCAAAGCCATTTGGTCAGGAAGTATCAAAAAATGTTTTGGAATTGTGAAAATTAATTCTTGGCTGCAGGGCTACCGGCAGCCTACTAGAAATGAGACATGAAGCTACTGCTKAACAAACCCAAGAGCCTGCTTGGCCCTGAAAGAAATGGCTTTGGTCAAACATTTTGGAAATTAACAACTTTATATACGTAGGGTCTGGCCTTCAGAAGTGTTCTGTGTGTTATGGATGCTATAAGAATTAGGTTCTTAATTTCTGGTCACCGATTGCTTGACCAACTCCCAAGAAAGTAGCCTTCAAAATATGCAGAATGACCTCCAGCTGAGACAAGCTTAATATAGCTCCTCCTGGCCTAGTCAGGTGGAACCTTCCCTTTTGGCTCAGCCGATTTGCTGCCCACAGACCATGAAAGTCCCAGGGCTCTGGTAACACACAGGGACACAAAATTAATGCAGGAGCAGCACAGGCCTCATGGGTTGCATTTAGTTGGTTGTGTGCATCCACAAGTTGCAGGTTCCTTTGGTGATTCCTGTACCTGACCAAATATGTCTTCTTGGAGAGCACTTTGAGAAATAGAATTTGTTTCTTTTTGGAAGTGTGCCATTAACTCTCCGAAATAAACAGCAACGTGTTTTTTTCTCCAGCATTTCCGTTGTGAGTCTTAGCTGCTCCCATAGCACCATAYATTGAAAATGGCTTGAGAGAACTCTGCATACATTGGGGACATAAATGCTACCAGCTGAGCCCTCTTGTTTTATCTATTCTGTTTTAAATGTACCAAGTTGTACGGTAATGTCATGTCACCAGAAACACAGAGCAGATGGAAGTATCTCTCCACATATTGACTCATGGTACTCTGATAAAAGGAATTTGTTTCTCTCCTTCTGTCAAGCCTGCTAGCCTCTGGCAAGGGATGCAACCCTCAGCGAGGAGAACTTTACCAATAATGTTCAAGTGACCATCTGATTTAAATATACTCTCACTGGCTGATATAGTTAGCCTGCATTAACAACTGTTCGGAGTAGCCAGTTCTATTTCTTAGGTCTGTGTGAGGTAAATTAAACCAAGTAGTGTTGTTCCAGGTTGAGGAGACCTCAGGAAATTAACCCTTGAGGAAGTAGATATTCAGCTTTCATAAGGATACCTTCAAGGCCCAAATATTGGGCCTTTTGCAGACTAATCTTAATAAAGCAAGTGCCAGGCCTCCGAACTGTATGTTATTATAGAAAAGTGATACCCCCGAAACATGGGTTGCAAGTGCTGTGTCTTAGCTACCAAAAATATGGTTTGCAAAGCGCCAGCATATAAAGTTCTTAATTTCCAAAATGCTGACAAATAAAATAACTATGGTTGTGCTGTGAGCATCTGAAAAGCAGATAAACCCGCCACATTTCTGTAGGTTGTGAATGGTATTTGACTTGATGAGAGCGCAGTTCTCGGATTGAAAACACGTGAAACTGAAGTCAAAAGGGAGTCAGTGTAATCATTAACTGACTCACCTTCTAGATGTGACAAGTAATGAACCATTCTAAACTTGCCTGGAGCTTTCTTTGGGACAATACCCACAGGGGAAACCCTCTTACGCTCAAGTGAAGCGTTATCAAATGGGCCCTCTATTTTCCCCAAATGCCAGCTCTTTTTTGTCTTGCGTCTAACTACCTGAGGACATATAACTGCTGATCTCAGCATCCCAGCCAACATTTGCATCTCGGCGCTTGCGTACAGGATAGTAAAACCCCCAACACAGCCTTTTTTACAAAAATTGCATATGCTTTTTGTTTGTTCCTTTTTTTCTTATTAGCCTGCTCCCACAACGGGGAAACGTTTTATCTGCCCGTGCTGGGATTTTTGCGTTAGCAAACCTCTTTAACCAGCATTTGGCTCTTTCCACTTTCTTGCTTTGATTTGGATGACTGCCTGAAGCACCTGCTAATGGCCTGAAGCGTTCGAGCCGAAATTTGCAGTTTGTGTCCCACACTCACTGTGTTTTGTTACCTGCCTTCTGGAGCACCTGCTCCATGGTTTGAGCTCAAGAGCCTGAATTCTACCTGCTGACAGCAGCACTCCTCACAACGCTGCCTCTTCTCAGCTTTGTCCTGCACTTTGTCCTGCTCTCCGTAGCCCCTGGGCCTTCAAGGTAACATCAATGCGTGCTGCATGTTCTGGTGATTGAGTGAAGAATGGTGTTCCCTCTGGTACTTCAGAACAAAGGTGATGCAAAACTAAACGGATCGTTGTGGTCATCCCAAAACCTTTGCCGTGGCATTCCCCAGCAGAGTTATCTAGATTTTTAAAACAGGTTTTATAGGGAAAGTGTGAGCCAGGACAGCTGGCTGAAATCAGATTGTAGGTCAGTGGTGGTCAGAAGCCACATGACAATTCAGTGTTCAGGAAACACAGGAAGCAGCATGACCACTTAACAGAGAAGGACCAAAAGAAACATGAAAGACCTGAGGAACACTCCTCCCTTATTTCTGCTCCTACTGCCTTTTGATGATTTTTTTGTACGCTTTTCCATGAGGTTGCTCCTTATGTCTAAACATTGGGAAGGCTGTTAGAAGGAGCTCTTAGGCTCAGTTTCCATGGGAAAATCCTCCTCCCTGTCAAGGGGCAATCCTAATGGAGGATTTCAGAGGTAGCAACTTCTGACAGGGAATTTTCTTTCCATTCTGCCTTGGAAGCATTAGTTTTTTCCTGGAGACTTGGTCTGTGCCAAGGGTATTGTTTACATGGACCTTCCCTTTGCAAAACAGTGGTTTTTTCTCTGTTGGAAGGATGCCTTAAGAGTGTCAGAAGAACCCAAGTATTGGCTTCCTGGTGGTCTCTTTGCTGACAGGGTCATCCTYTTCTCTGACAAGCTATATTCCTTAATACATGTATATTCCTTAATGTATATGTATTCCTTAATACAGCACACCATGCCCCCCACCCGCCTTCCACATTGGTGCTGTGTGGGGTTTTCCCCAGGAACCAAAGCATCTCCCTGAGTGCCTGGGCTGCAAACTGGGGCTTGTCCATACCAGAGACATCTGTTCTTGCAGAACTGGGCAGGGCAATGATTGATTTTTTTTTTTTTTTTTCCTTCTTGCTTTCCTTTGGTTGCCTCAAAATAACCCTAATTAATTTTGTGGAGAGTTTAGTGTGCTCCCATCATGGGATTGCTCTTTGTGCGGATCTCTTGCGTGCTATATTTAGGTATGGTTTTTGGAACACCATGTGACCCGAATCAGATAACTTCTGAACTACTAATCATGTCTTTGACACTGACTCCCCCCATGGCTTTGGGGCATTTTACGGTTGTTTTCTTACATATAGAATGAAAACAGATATACTCATCTGCCTTTTAAAAGCTTCTGCCAGGGTTAACAAATATTTAAGACGTTGGTTTAAACTAAATTTCTTTTTATTATTTCTACTGTGATCTTACTTTTATTGTTTCTCAGATGTTTAAATTTCAAAAATTATTTGTTACCATGTTAACCTTTCTTAATGGATGTCCCTGTTTCACCAATTTAAAAGAAAGAAACAAGTTTCTTCTGTGTTTGTAGGTTAAAATAGGGCAGAGAGAAAAAACCTAAATGCCCTCATTTCCTGCCCCACACAAAATTTCTTCCTTTGTTTACTACTTGATTGATCCATGGAGATGAAAAGCCCAAAATATTGACCTGAACTATTTCCCCTTGTGCTAGCTATGTCCCTTTTTTAACACGGGAAGTTAGTTATCTGCTTGGTTTTTTCCTGATTTTTCAAGTTATGCAGCCTGACTTGTATCCTGTCCTCTTGCACTGCTCAAGGCCACTTAAGCCCTGGAGGAAGCTGAGCTCCCTTTGGCTCCACATACAACATGGCTGGGGTTTGGAGCCTGTTCATTTCATGGCATTATCTCTTAGTTGCTTATGTCCATAATTGCTGCTTTCTGTGTCTTGGATACTTCTGCGGGGAGCTGGAGTACTGGGATTTCATCTGGCTTCATCTTTTTTTGCCCTGACCCCTTAAGGTCTTTTCATAGGTAATGGATCAAAAGACCTGTTTGGCCCTTCAGTAGTAGGAAAGGAGCTCAGTTTGACCAGGTAGCTAGTCACATAAAGAACAGGAGAAATTATGGGAATACTTCTCATCCTTTAGAAAGCAGTGAACAGAGAGGATGAGAATCCTTCCTTATTTAAGTCAAATTTATTGTCTAATTATAAATAGTAGCTTCTTCTCCCCCCCTTTTTTAATTCCTTCACAATTAAATCCTTTGCCSAAGTGCTTATTCTCTCCCTCCTACAAAAGCAGGGAAAAGCAAAATAATACATAAACCAAAAATCAGCTTTGAGAAAAAGGCAGATAATGAAATATCTGCCAAAGACTCTGCAATATGTGTCTGTCAGAGGAAAAAAAGCAAACATTCTTATATTTGAATCTCTGAAATGTAACTGCACCAGACTAGTTGGGGAAAATTTGTTTGAAGATGTATTACGTTCCACGATCAAATGGAAAAAATGGCACCTGTCATCATATTTAGAAAACAGCTGGGTAACATGGCCAAGTGCCATGGTCTCTTTTCACATGGCCTTTATGCTGAAACCATCCAAGCTCCATTCTCAGCAACTGGAGAAACCCTGTGCCTTTAAATGGTTACAGAAACATCTACTTAGGGGCCAGCTCTTATTGCAGCAAAGCCTGCTTCTGATGCTTCTAATTAGCAGTTAATGGATTATACTTTACTTTTATAACCAACCCAGCAGGCACTCTTCTATAGTATTTTTCGCTATTTTTGGTAGAAGATATATGCAATTGCGCTGCTATTCATGCTTTCATTTTGAGCATGCAGAAAATATTAGAAATAAATCACTATCTGAGATTATTTTACCACTCAAATGCTTAATTTAAGTCCGATTATGCATTTCCTAAATGTATTTTCTTTCATCTAATGTCTTAGAAAAACTGTAATGGGTTAATTGCCCTATCTGATCTAGACTTTGATGCAGAATCTCCTAAATACATACTTATTGTTAATTAAAATATTTATATACCCAGTGAAAAGCCTGGGTTTTTTAGGCTTGCAAAAACAGCTCCAATATATATTCATTTAGGAAGAAATGTTTTTTTAGGTGAACCCAGTGTAGGTACATGCAGAAATTCAGATTCTTCAGACTCTAGATGGGCTTGTGGAAACGAATGATTCTTCTACTTGCTTGGGATTAAAATAGCAATGAGATTAGTGCATGTGTGTGTGTGTGTGCACAGAGATGTGGGTATATATGCATATACACAATTTATATAGTATCAATACAAACTTGGGCATGTGAATATATATCTATGTTTGATAAAGAAATAAATTTACATAGGTTTTAATTGGAAGATTATACTATTTCCCCCTCAGGGAATTAATTTTGGTGCCAGTTTCTAGCAGGAGACCTAGTTCACCGAGACTCTCTATGAACCTGCGCTGTTCACTCAGGCCACGCTTCCAGTAGGACAAGGTCTAACATTGGTTAAACTGGAACAGGAGGGGGAGCTCTCACAGCACCGGCCAGGAAAGAGGAGGATGAGGTACCCAGGTCTAGGAAAAGAGGGGTAGAGGCCACCAGCTGCAGCTGAGATGCCATCACTCTGCTCCTATTTACTGTGGTCTCTTCACCAAAGTGGCTGCTCCATCCCTTACTTATGTCACCAAAAAAAGAAAAAAGGAACTGGCTTAAAAAACAGGGATTGGCTTAAGAGATAAGCAGTTCCCAGTTGATGAAAAGCTCAACATGGCCTATCAATGTGCTCTTGCATCCCAGAAAGCCAGCTGTATCCTGGGCTGCAGCAGAGGCAGCGTGGCCAGCAGGTTGAGGGAGGTGATTGTCCCCTTCTACTCTGCTCTGGTGAGACCCCACCTGGAGTGCTGCATCCAGCTCTGGTGTCCCCACCATGGGAAGAATGTGGACCTGTTGGAGTGAGTCTAGAGGAGGCCATGAAGATGCTCTGAGTGCTGGAGCAGTTCTGTGCAGACCGGCTGAGAGAGCTGGGGTTGTTCAGCCTGGAGAAGAGAAGGCTCTAATGAGACTTTATAGTGCCTTCCAGCACCTAAAGGTGGCCTGTAAGAAACATGAGGACACACTTTTTAGCAGGACATGTAAGGAGAATGGACAAGGGTGAATGGCTTTGAACTGACAGAGGGCAGGTTTAGATGAGATATTAGGGAGAAATTCTTTACTGTGAGGGTGGTGAGGCACTGGAACAGGTTGCCCAGAGAAATTGTGGATGCCCCATCCCTGGCAGTGTTCAAGGCCAGGCTGGATGGGACTTTGGGCAACCAGTCTAGTGGAAGGTATCCCTGCCTGTCGGAGTGGGGTTGGAACTGGATGATCACTGACGTCCCTTCCAACTCAAACCGTTCCATGATTCTATGGTATTCATGACTTGCAGCAAAGGAAGTGCCATCAGCAAGACCCCTGCTTTGAAAGCGCTGCTCTTGCTAGCTACAAGACTGTACAGCACTAAACTGGTACAGTCATGTTTGTTGAAGACAGTGAATTTCAAAAGATTCTCCAGAAAAATATTATTTTTACACTATTATTTTTACAGAGCAAAGGCTAAAAAGAAAAGGAAGGGAAGGAAAAGGAAAGGCAGGATAGTGGTTATTATGTGAAATAGCTCCCTTACTGTGATGAGACATGGGCAAGTTACCTTCTGTCCTGGTTTTTGAGGAGGATGGGTTTGGGCTTTTCCTCTGTCATACAACATCCCAGTGGAGTAGGAGGAGGAGTCTGGCTGTGCAGGGGCTGAAGAGCTGTTGTTTCCCTGCCCCTCACAGCCCTTGCCTGTGCTGTAGGTGGGGAACAGAGGGATATCTGCTGGGCAGGACCAGTCCCACCTTGTTCCTGGAGCGGGTCCTCACTGTTTAATCCACATCCCTTTCCAGTTTTTTCAGCACAGTGCAGCAGGAGACTAACCCTTTCTTGAATCAAGGCCATAGTTGAGCCTCTCTGCAATTGTTTTGTGTTTGCTCACTTACAATCAGCTGAAGCTATTCTGACATGCTTAAATGTGCTGTTACGTTTCCTTTAAGAAATAATGAGATTTCAGTATTAATCTTTTTTTTTTTTCCCTTAAAAGAGCTCCATCTCCCCTTGAGTCTGGTAGAAGCTCTGCTTTCTCCCTAAACTTCTGCCAAGGTACAGTCCATCTTTGTGCCTGCACATTCTCTTCATAGTGCATTATAAAGGGTGTACAAGGGCTGCAGGACTTACCTCCCCTCAGCCTCTGTCTGAGGTATTGGTCAAAGCATGTGGCTCCTTAGAGCTGCATTTCTGACCTCTGCACCAGAGTAGTGAAGGCAAGTCTGAGGCATCTCAAGTTCAGTGAGAGCATCCCGAGATCTCCACCAGCCAGAGCTCTGGGATTGCCCTTCCAAGCTTCATCTCTCTCAGCAGTTTTGTGCCAAGCAAGCCAAGCTTTGCAGTAGGTGAGGCTGTTGACGAGAACTTCATCCGGAAGAGTAAGACTCCCTCAAGCAGAGTTTGGTTTGAGTTCTCAGAAGGTCAGCGTGGGAAGCTCCCCATAAAAACTGAACTTTGATGTTGTCAGCCAAGACAGATTCAGGAGATTTGGGAACATTCTTTTTTCCTCTTTATAATTGTAAGAGACACGGGAGACCTGTGAATAGGGTATTTTTAGATTGTACTTTCAAATATACAGTATCATAGTATGACAGCAAATTAAAATTCTTATCAGATCCTTTTTTTTTTTTTTAAGAAATGTAACTCATAGTGGAAAGTTTGATGAAGAGCGGTGTGCTGCTCTGCACAGAGATTCTGCTCTGGTGATTAAATGAAACATCACTAGTTGCTCTCATTTAGATGAACACTTTTGGAAGTTCTTTTTTTTAAAGCTAGTGGATTGGACTTCTAATTTTAACTCATGTGGTTTATAATTAGAAACATTTCCAAACTTGTTTACAAACACCTGCACTTGATGGTATGTGTCTGCAATTTTAGAAGGACTCACTTGTCACTTCCAATGGGGATTGAGAGGGCATCTGAGTCCTTTGTGTTTGTACAGTTACTTTCAGGACACTGGAACAAAAGTGCATTTTTTAAAATAAGGGTACAAGTATGTGATGTTTTGCGAGGGGGTTGCATGTACCTGATCAGCAGTCAGGTCTTATTGAGTACTTGTGGATTATTTCAAAGTCAGGAGAATTGTTACTTAGTGGTCATTTGGAGCAAGACCTGAACTGGCACCCAAAGGAGAAATTCCAAGAACTAATTTTAGCACTTGAGTCTCTCAATTGGAAAAGATGGTTTACAGGTTTTCTGTTTTTATCTGTACTTCAGACATATTACTTTCTTGCTAGCTGTCCTTCAGAAGTTATTCAGAAAGACTTTAAAATGACTTTTGAATAAAAGATTGCATTGTTTTTTCATGTGAATTTGGAAGTAAGTTGCTGAGTGTACAGTGCATGGTGGAGCATGGATCCTGTTGCTCCTGAGTGGGATGTGTGTGTTAAACAAGTCTGTATGCAACTTGTTTGCATTAGGGTGAATATTATACTATGTTACTCATTGGTCAAGTGTATAATCGCATTAGAGGTAATCAAAATACTTTGCCAAAATAAAAAAAACCCTTTGGCTCCTTGATGTGCGCTTTACATCTGATTTTTAGCTGCATCGCATAGGTTAACAATGTTGCTTACCAATTTCTAGTGTAATGGGGAAGATTATTGTTGCTAAAAATTGATGCTGCGTGGGAGAGTGTCAGGAAGAACCGTCCAAATGTGCTTCAAGGGTACAGCTGAACCAGAAGTAGTCAAAGCAGACTTAAGCAGTAGTGGCATAAGGTGTCCTATTGATTGCTTAATGCTCATGTTGTTACTAATTAGTATGAAAAACTCTGGTTAATTAGACCAGCCTGTTTGGCTGTTATGTCCTCTACCAGGAATCATGGTCTTAGAGAAACTCCAATATAGAACATGGTAAGGAGGCCACAAAGCAGAGAATGGGTTTTATTTTCTGCTGTTTTGGTGTCCAGAAAAGCATGGACCTGGATCCAGCTGGAGAATCAACGGTGATGTGAAAGGATGATGTCCTCAGAGGTGCTTAGTCTCTCTCAGTTTCACTGAGAGTGGATCTAAGTGGAATTAGGCACCTAAATACCTTTGTGTATGCTTGCTCTTCGAAGCTAAACCTGCAGTGTGCAGCCTGTATGTTGTGCTTGACCCCTCTGCAGAACACACAGCAAGTACTCACCGGGGGGCTCCTCCAAAGCAATTGCTTATAAGTAAACAAACAGATAATTACATAAAGCTTTTGGAATATGATGCACAGGTCTGCAGAAACAGCCGTGCCTCATATCTGTATTTCTGAATTCCTTTAAGGAAATGCAGTTCTAACAAGCATTCACTTTCTGTAGCAAACGGGCATTTTTTTAAATTTTACTTTTAAAACAAGTAGGCTAGGCAAAATTATGATGTTACTTAGATACTCCACAGCATAATTTCTTAGCAAGTATAGCTGCAATTAATAAATTGTGTTGTAACCGTATTAGGCTGTTACCATGTTTGAAAATAGCTTCAAACACAGCTTACAAGCTCTGGTGTTGCCAGGGTCCCAGTTCATCAGAGTTAGAAGTACACGACATTTTAGAAATTGCTCATGATTCAAATATGACCGTAGAAAGTAGACTTAAGTGGAATTTAATACTGCTTCTTGCTCAACTACAAACTTCTCTTTTAGTGGTGAATTCTGTCTGGAAATAGCACGTTCCCCACTGATGTACTGAGAGAAATGCCAGTGTTTTCAGTTTTCCTCTATTTCTGTTTGTTCGTGTCAGCTCTGTGCCCACTTTCCTGAGTGTTAATATGTAGAAATGTTTCCAAGAAGTTAGAGAGGGCTCAAAAGCAGGATCTATGCAAGTGTAGAAAGATCCAGCTATCCAGCATTGCCTTGAAAACGGGCAAAAACCTCTTTGATATCAGAAGTCTTGACTGAGCATGAAGTTAATGACAAGCTTTCTCAGATGTACATGATAAGAAAAAAGGACCTCTATGGAATATTTGTAGAGTTATCTAACCTGCATAGGCCTCACCAGTTCTTCAGTGTGAATCTTTGTGTGAAGCAGAGGGTATGGTGTATGTATGAGGTGATCTGTTCTCAGGACAATCTGCCTGGCTCCTATAGGGAAACTGCATGGACAAATCTTTCTTTTGGTGCATTTAAAGGGATACTGACCCCTCAAAAAGTGGTAATTAAAGTAAATACAGGAGTCATGAAAAGAAGGAGAATGGGCTTCAGAGTTCTGCTTTGATTCTTCTCATGATAAATAACTCTCGCTTCAGATAAAAGAATCCCATGGTATGATTGAATATTTTGAGCCACAGCATGCACAATATACCAGAATGATTTGAGAATTGAATTTATATCCAGGTAACTGGGCATATGAAGATATATATCGTATACCATCACATACCAGGAGAGAGGACTCTCTGTGAGGCAATATGTGGTTATGGTTGGAAATGAGCTGTGGATATAAGGTGACAGCTTGTATGTTGCCAAAGGGAGTTAATGTAGGTTCCCAGCCCATGGAGTCCCAGTCCTGGACTTGTGGTTGCAACCCCAGGGCTGGAACACATTGCAAATCCCGGAGATGCAGATCCTTTGCCCCTGTTTCCCATGGTACACAGCTATAAACCAGTCTTTAAAAGTCACAAGTAGGTGTAAAATATACATTTTCCCTAGAAGTAATGGTGTTAAAGAGGAACTGTGACTAGTACTATGGCTTATTGCAAATTATCTGTAACTTAAATTTGTGTTTATTTTTTTTATAATTGATACATATGTTTTATGTGAGCAGCTCTTTTGTATTTCTGAAGTAATTCCATGCCATAAATATATGTGGTTTTCCTTCTTAAAGAAACTGTTATATGCCAGTTGTGCCCCAGGTGAAGGGTTACCCAGAGCAAATGTGTACAAAGTGAAACTGCTTCAGGATAACCTGCCTTTGTTTAGGGGAGAGTTAATGATAAATTTATTTTCATGACCTGTCTGCCAAATATTTGTACACTAATTAGGTCCTATTTTGAGGGCAGAGCATGTGAGCTTGTAAGGAACCCCTTGTACAGGATGGGAAGGGCAAGAGGATTTTTGTCCCTAGTGAGTGCAAAACCCATCTCTTTTATGTAGCACCACCTAAATATGTGCATTATTTCTAAGCAGCATATGAATCCCTGGGCTCATATGGAGGCATTTCTTAAATTGGCTCATGGGAATAGCTGTAGCCAGCTAAGGTGTTCAAGTGTAGAACATCGGGGAAGAAACTGAACTGAGTCAAGGTATAATCATAGCTTTAACTTTATATAATGTCTTCTGCAATATAGTAGAAAATTATCCTCATGACTAGTGGCAGGACCTGTTGTATAAGTAATCCAGCCATGGTGCTGGTTGGTATCTTGCTTTTCACTTGAACCTCTCTGCGATACAGGTCTTGGAGGAGTGAGTGCCTGGTGCAGTCTCTGCCTGACTCCTTGGTAAGTCATTCAAGTCTATCTTTCTGTACAGTCACTTTCCAAACTGCTGAGCAAAAATAAGGAAATTTTTCAAAGAGTGCTTTGAAAGAGAGCTGCTAATCAATTTTTCTTATTATTTTATGCCCTGTGATTTTTACACCACCCCCACCAGCTGGTTAATCATGCAAAAGCTGAACACTTCATTAGCCAGAACATGTTTGCCCRTGGGCATTTCTGTAGTAAATTAGTTCTTTCTATTTATACAGGTAAGTCATGGCCAAAAGTCTTTAAGGTGCCAAAGGTAAGGGTTCGAATTAATTCTTTTTCTGAGTTTTCAAGAGAACTAGGTTTAACTTTGTGTGCTGTTGATTTGAAATTACTTTTGAATTAAAGATAGTGTGGGTAAAAGAGCATTGTCAGGCTGTTCTGAAATGCATTGTGCCTTTCTGGATCTCAAATTTGGCCTTTGTAATATAGCCTGCCTTAAAAAAAACCCAAAAAAGCCCAAAACACATGCATGCACTCACAAATACATACATACATATATATATATATATATATACACACACATATGTGTATATGTATATGCACAGTATCTTCATGCAGAGACTCTGCTTCTTTGAGTGGCATGTGGCATATTGACCTGTGTTTTTCCTTTCTTACTCTGTGCCTTTTACACTATTAATTGAAAATATGTGGTTTGCAGATGCTTTTTTCCCTCAAATCAAATGCTGCCCTCTGAAAGCCTAGTTTAGCTTGACAATGAATTTAGCTTTCAGGCTTTGGCCATTGCAATATTGTTTGAATGCCACCATTTCCTGCAATCAATGTAATTTTATATCTACTTGGAATAGAAAGTCAAGATGGTGATTGCCTTAATTTAACTCAGTGTTGTATTCATTAAGGAGCTGATCCCAAATTCCTTTCAGATCAAAGTCTGTCTTGATTTCAGTGGAACCTTTCGGCGCACAAGGTGTGCGGTAGCCTTCTAAAATGTTGTCATTGTGACTAGTGAATAAAAACTAAATGTGTTGCTAAATTTAGGCTGTTGCTCATGTCAGCTTCCTTTTCTAAATGACGGTAAGTGCATTCCATAAATAGTATGCCTCTTATGTTGTCATATCTCTTTGGCTTGCTTTGCAGTATTTTACAGGATATTTGCAAATGAATTTTGTGTTCAGTAGGCAGGGGATGAAAATAACGCTACTCATTGGGACTCCATTAACCCGCAGCTAATGAGGAACCATTTCGAGGGCTGGATGAGTGTAATTCAGATTAGCCTGCGTGCCAGGCTGCTCTGCTCCCTCTCGGGCTCGCCCTGTGCCATGCTGCCTGTGCTGCGCTCCGGACGGACGGAGCCCGGAGCGGCACCGCGGGCGCTCGGACACTGACTTTGGCCGGTTAAGTTTTCCAGGCTTCAGTTCCCCTTTCGGAAGGTAGGAGAGGAGAGCGAGAGTGTGTGTGTATGTGTGTGCGTGTACGCATAGAGAGGTGACAGTGATCTTGACCTCCATGGTCAGGTGTTTTGAGATGTAATGAAATACTCTACAAACACTCTACTTGTGCTCGCTGCTTGATAGCATTGTTACTTGTAGGAAAGGGTACTACATGGTGACAGTAAAGGTGGTCCAGACTGGCCCTTAATTAATTTTATTTTCAAAATCTATATTAGTGACTGTCATGAGGGCACCTGGGCACTTTACATCAATAAAACAATCAATTTAAAAAATGTGTAGACCAGAACTCTGTGTTCACTAACAAAACTCCTGTTCCCCATTACGACTAAAGGTCAGTCCAAGGCTGGCCAAGCAGGCAGGACTCGCATTCCTGYGCCTTGGCACTTGCCAGGCGCGGCTCTGGCGGGACACCACCGGCAGCAGCTTCCAGATGCCCGCGGCCTCTGCGGAGAACATCTCGCTGCTGACCTGTGACTTGTTACCCCTCTGTGTGTCTCAAGTTGGTTTCAGGACTGAAGGAGAAGGTGGGGAAAGACTAGTTTGGAGGCCAGTCCCAGTTAAAAATGTGATTTTGACGATTGTGAGCACTGCACTGAAGTGCAGGAAACAGGGACTTGGTGGAGCTGTGCTTCTGGAATAGAGAGAGATAAAAAAGAGACCTTCTTCTGGAGAACAGATCTCTGAACTGAAGAACCTTTATTGATGGTAAATGTTACATTATGCAAGCTTAGCAAATTCTCTAGGAATATAATGCTTCCCAGTTTTTCCTTAACGTGTGTTAATATTTTATGATACCTGTGCATTAAAGGCCAGTTCCTACAATGTTTAAGTGAGTTTGGGCTGCTAAATTGCCTTTGTGGACTTTTCAAAAAGCACTACTGATCACTACAGATTAGCTAAATTCCCAATCTCACTTAACATTCTGATGATATAAAATCAGCTTGTTTCTGTTTTTCATGCATTAGGTGAGCATGTGTAATTGAATTAAATATTGTTGCAAAGCTGCATTTTATTTATTTCTATTAGTACATTTGGGGCAATTATCCCACTTTAATACATATCTAATTGTGCAAGCAGCACTGAAGCTAGGAGTTCCTGGACACTGGTGTAATTTTTTGAATGTGAAGTAATAATATATTTTYGTGTCTTGAAATCCAACTGAACTCAAGCTGAGCTTAAAAATCCAAGATCTGATTCAGGAGAATTCAGTCCCATCTGGCTGGTGGGTAGCAGGTGTGCAGTGTGTGGTTGAGGGAGGGAGGTGATTGCTGGGAGTGAAACATTTCTCTTTTCCTGTAAAGCTTTAATTCCAGTTTAATGCTGTGGTCTGAAGCTCTCTACAGTTTAAGTTCTTGTGTAATTACCTACATCTATTGTTGGTCTCCATTTCTAGACAACATAATGGTGATGGTGAATGGCAGAAGCAAGTAAATGTCCAGCATTATGAAGAAATATGGTTTCTAATTCTCAAAGTTTGGATTTATTTTCCGATTACACCCAAGTCCCTTGTATGGGAGAGTGTGTTTTTACAAATTGATACAGCCCTGATCCTTGAAGACCAAATAAGAAAGGTTTCATTGCAGTGTTCAGGATCAAGGTCTTTTGAGTGTTGTTACATGTTCCCACAGCAGCATAGAGGTTTGTTTCATCTATAGATTTTTATAAAAGCAAAAAAAAAGTATTATGCAATTTCTGTTTTCATCCCATAATAGACAGGTTCTACATTTTTTAATTGCTGCAATTATAATGAAGGAAGTGTTTTTAATCTTTAAAAGTATTTTTGCAATCTATTGGATACTTTTTACTTTGTAACCTTAAGAAACTTGTCCCAGCCTTTCTCATTTTCTTCTTTCTCTCCCTTTCTTCATCTTTTGATCAAATACTGCCAGTTACCCCCTGCCTCAGCCTGGGAGCTTTTTGCTTAGGAGGTTCAAGAACCGGCTCTTTCTTGACTTTTGTCACTAGCTATCAAGTCATCTCCCTTTTACACTCCTATCAACTCTCCCTCTTCCAGCTTTTAAATATTTCCTYTTCTTTTTGTTTGTCTTCACTGTATGCAACTTTGTGCTGAAAAGTCTTTCAGCACATGAGTTTTTTATGGGTGTTGGCACGCAAAGCACTACTTACTTAACAAAATAAGTAAGCAAACATACTTCTTTTATAGTTCTTAAGTTCACATTGCTGCAGTAGATGACACTTTTGCTACTGTATTTCACAGGATTTTTTCATGGTGAACTGACTTAATTTCTAACGTAGAGTGGAGATGGTGCTGTGTTGCCAAGGGAAGTCCATCTGGTTTGACAGATGAAATGATAAACATTTCTCTGGACATCCCTGTAAAGTTCTCCCTTCTATTTGTTTGCTTTATGAAGTTAAATGGAAGAGGTCACCCCCTTTGACAGAGCAAATTCTTTTTTCTAGCAATCGGGCTTTGCAAGAAAACATTTTTTATTAAGCAAGTCATCCATACCACACCGTAGGCTGTTTGAGTGTAACAGTATGTTACAGTCTGCAAAGTTAATGCAGTTAATATTCAACTGAACTTTTGGGGGGTTGCTAATCCCTTAGGCAGGCTTAGCAGAAAGGGCAAACATATTTATAGCACTTTGAATCAGACTGCAGTGAACAAGTAAGAGTATGTGTTATACCATGCAAATGTTACACAATTTCAGGAAAGCTCAGTGCATAATCATCTTTTAATAGTATTTAAGTTGATGAAATATCTCATCTGTAAGCAACAGTGTTGTTGGTTTAGTGGACAACAGGTCTATTAAAATGAAACTCTGTGAAAGGTCTTGAGTTCTGTAGGTTCTGAACAGATTTATGGGCTGTCTAATTAGGAGCTAACTGTATTCTTTAAGCTCTGTCATTTGTATTATTCCCTAATAGGATTTAATTGGACTTTGTCACATATCTTGACTATGACTGAGCATGTGCTGGGTTGTCAACAGCCTGTTCCATGTAGACCTCAGTCTCTTAGTGCCTTTGTAGAAGTAAAAAGATCATTCCTGAGTGATCTTTGCTCCAGAGTGGAAGTGTGACACTGGATAGAGTTTGCTTTGATTAGAGCCGTGGGCACCCCAGGCAAAAGGAAAAAGAGTTAAGTCACGAGTTGTGGGAAGTTCATGGAGAAGCTGAAGTGCTCAGACTGAGAATGTCCAGCAGTGAGGGTCACACCTCTGTGAGACAGAAAATCTCCACATTTGTGCCAATGACAAAACTTGCATGGMGTTTATAAGGTTATATGGAAAAGCACATGAAGGCTCTGTAACACTACCATCCCATCAGGAGCCAGAGAAAAAGGAATTATGCTCTTGGATTTTACACAGAATTTGATTGTGCAGAGTTTTTAGACAAATAAATAAGAGCTTTGTAATCTGGTAGTCAACAAAAAGTCATTTGTATTTTTTTTTAAATCTTATTTTGAGAGAGATTAATGCAGTTGCTAATCTATATGATAGATTTTTAAGGTCAATTTGTAGTGCCGTTGCAGAATACAGGCCTGACAAAGTGGCCGTTCTATTCTACTTAAGATTTTTAATATGTTTTACTTTTGGCTATTTCTTCCATTCTTTCTAGATATTAACTATTGGAATGAGTGACTCCAGCATGGAACCTGACTTTAAAGGGGGCTCAGTGCCTGAATTTATACATGCACTCAAGTTACTTATTGATTTACCACCTTACCTGTACCCACTCCCTTCCTTTTCCTTTTGCTCTTTGTGAACCACATTGGCTGTTCATAGTCCCTCAGGAAAAAGTACAACAAAATCATTGATGTGTCAAAATTGTTGGGAAAAATGGAAATATGTTGCTAAAGATTTTCAAATCTATTTGTTATATTTTCAGTTAAAAATAGCATGACTGAATACCAGAGCAAGTTAAAATTTTGTATTGGAGTTATTTATATCTGAAGTACTAGTTTGTTATGTACAAAATTTGAAATTCCAGAATATATTAAAATATTAGCTCAAAGGTCAAAGGCCTCTCCCAATGAAGGAAGAAAATTAGAAGGGAATTTGGGCTAATCAGGTTAGGTCTGTAATGGTTGCACAGGGGTGATGTGGCTGACATTGTTGTGGCCTCCTTCACTTACTCATCCTGAATGTCTCCAGCTCATCATTGGATGMGCTTCCATGCAAATCCTAAGCAAGATTCTACCTTAAGCCTTGACATCTATAAAACAATCTCGTAACATTTCTGTCATTGTACTAAGCAGCAAGTGCAGATRTCCATAGCAAAGGCCTGACTTCACAGAGAGAGCTGGTGAAGGTGTGCTGGATCTTAGCTACACATCCTGCAACCCTCTTGGAGCTTAGAAATAGATTAAACTATCTGCAGTTTTATTATGAAAACAAAGAGTTAACACTCCGRTGATGTTAACTGTGCTAAAAGGTGTGTGTGTGTGTGGTGTGTGTGTTTGTGTGTTACTGTGCTGAACTCTATACATTTATGAGCTCTTTTTATAGTACCATTCCCAGCAGCATTCCCAGGAGCAGTCCGGGTCCAATCAGGACTGGTATGCCATTGTGCGAGGTGTTGTTCTAATTCATGTGTAAATGTGGAGTGGTTGCTGCCCTGAGGATATGACAGTGAAATTACAAACAGGATAAAAAATAGGAGGAGGTATGGAGGAGAAGGAGGGCGGCTGCAGCAAGGTGCGCTTGTCTGGTCAGGGTTGTGGTACGTACAGCCTGATACCAAGTGATGGGCATTTCATTTATTTATAAGTCTGCTGCCTTCGAAACAATTAGCCTCTTTGTCTTTTGTTTGTGTCTTAGTTATTTAAGCAGAAATGTAGAGAGCAGGAAATTAATCGTTCCCAAGATCCTCCTGCTCTGTCTCTAGCAATGACCAACCCCAGGCACCTCAAGGAAGGTTGTAAGAGCTTCACAATGGGCAGACTTGGGATAATCTTCTCTCTACACGTTCTCACCCTAATCTTTCATTATTAGGGATTAATTTAAGCTTTGAAGCATGATGTTTTAAAAAAATTGTATTTGTTGTTCCCCCTCCTCCACTGTCAACCTTGTTTAAAATACGAAATATCCTCCCAAGCCCGTCATCTGAGCTGTTCTCGGGATAATCCTACCTGCTCCTTGGTGTGCTGACCAAATCTGCAKCTTGGGAGCTACCATGGTGGTTTTCCTTCCTCTGGCACCAGAAGGCACTGGTAGATCCTTTTCCCCAGGGAGGTGGGTGAAGGCAGAAGCGTGTTGAGCAGTTATGGCCTGGGTGTTCCCATGTCACCATATGTCAAAGCTGTGATGCTGCAGCTGGATCTCTCCCCTTTCTTTTAATATTTTAGTGGCTAATTTGCAGTAAAGCAGAATAGGAAATAACCATAAATAAATCTGGGAACCTTTGTATTAATTTCTTTTGCTAGCTGTGTACATATGAGCAGCTTGCCATTTGCATATGTGAATCTTGTCATAACAATTTTGGGAAGTGATTTGTTAATAATCAAGTTCTCAGAACAGCTCTAAATCAGTAATTGATGTAGGTCTGGATAAAGCAAGCCTTCCGCCTGCCTATTTTGTGGAGCATTTTTGGCAAGTTTCAAGCTAGTGTGAAAACTAGCCATCAGAATAAAATTTAGGACAGCTGGGATGCTTTGCAGTGAAGACTTTTGGCTCCACAGTTCAAATAATCACAATAGCAGCTCAATTTAGCCTTTGGCTGGGTAGGTTTGGCAGGGCACAATGAAAAATAATTATTTCATGGCCTGCTTATTTGTCCCTTAACAAATAAACTCCCTGACCTATGCAGGCTTATGTAAATATGCTGCCGTATGTGGGGTTGTAGAACACTGTCATGTCCCCATTTGGAAGTATGTTTTGTTTTGCCCTCACGTTACAAACTTTTTTTAGCATTCTGTTTTGGAAGCAAAGAAAGGCATAGGATGTATCAGATACCGAAGCCCAGACAGCCAGGCAGAGAGTCTAAAAAGCCATCTAACAGTCTTTTTTCTGAAAACACATCCATTAGTATGCAGTGTTTTCACTGCTGTAATAATAAGAGCAATCATGATACGAGCAAGTCCGTCTCTTCGCAGCCTTCCCACGCGGGATGGAGAATGACAGCTCCTAAAGCATTTGGATATTTGCCTGAATGTGTGCTGCTTAGCTAACAGCAGTTCAACTTGCTCTCCATCTTATGGCTTCCTGGATATCCTTCTCAATTTTTTCAGTGACAGCTTAAAATGTGAGATGTGGAGGGGGGAGATAAAAGCTTAGAAAAAGGCTTGTTGTGTGTGTATTTAAGGGGAAGTTTTATTACACTTGATGATGGAGGGATGTGCCACACTATTTTCTATTCCTACCATTTTAGTATTTGCACTTTCTGTTGTAGTGGCAGCAGCCAATCCATAACATTGTCTTTCTGCTTCCCCCTCTGGAAGGGGGAAAATACACAGAAGAATACATATTGATGGTTTTGTCTTCTGGCACCACCATTTTGGTTCTGCAGCAGTAAAAGAAAGCCTTTTTTCCAAAGATCCAAAAGATCTCTCTAGAACATCTGTCTTTGCACACTCGTGCACATACACTTGCACACATGCACAGACTCTCGCTGAGGTGGCTATGATCTGTTTTTAATAGTGGCACTTCTTAAAGTGTCATTTAAAAAAACATCAGCAGTCATGTCATGCATCGGGATGAATTTCTAAATGTAAATGAGATTCTCTCAGTAATTTATTTACATTTGTTTTCAGCACAACAAATGAGACATCACGTAGCTTCATAATTTCCCATGACCGAGTCACCAGCATGAGGTGTGTAATTTACCCTGATTTAAGATGCTTATCTAGAGGTTCTTGCAACAATACCTGGTGGGCTTTTTTATACTACTTTTTGCTGGCTTTTAACCCATCTACTTCACCTCCTACTCTGTTTTTCAGTTAAAAAGAAGTACAAATGTGTCGGCTTCTCGAAGCCTTTTTTCAGTAGCACTGAGAGGGATGGCTTTGTTGCCTTTTTTTGTATATTATTTTCCCTGCCATTTCCTTCTCATTTAGTAAAAATCGTAGAGGGTTTACAGAATGTGTCTCCATTTACAGTATGATGATGCAGGAAAGCAATGCTGATTGTGGACATTTCTGATGGAAAAATGTTTGTCCAGAAATGAAACATGAGTGGGAAGCATCCTGCAGTTGTTTGTTCTCCCCTCTTCTCAGCTGAAACACTAAATCTTGGGCCTGTTCTTGTCTCTGCTACCGACTTTGAGTTCCTGATCTGCCTGTAGCTGAAATGATACTTTGCTTGAGATGGGATGTGAACACCAGTTTTCAAATAATGTGGACACAGTCATGTACTACAAAACTCATTTATTTTAAGCCTGTAGTTGGACCATTTAGATGTCTAACTACTTGCTTAAGTATTTCAGGTAGGTAGATGATTAAAGGTGCAATGTACCGTGCATACAATTTTGTACCTCTTATCTTGCAGACCTGGTTATGGCTTGACAAAAATCAGGGCAATGGCTTTTGCTATTTTACAGGTTATCAGCACAGGAGAACTGAGATACTTTGGTGAAAGTTACTGGTAAGTCCAGGAGCACTACAAAATGCTGTAGTTTGGGATGTTATAGTGCAAAAATATTGTACAGCTTCATGGAGATCTGCAGGATTAAACCTATGCAGGTGATCTTTTCCTTGCAGAGAGGAAGCATGACATTTCTTTGTGTTAATTCCCAAAGCAAAAATCAGTGTCTTCCTTTAAACTGAACAAGCATATTCCAAAAAATAAKAGATTTGGACTGGTTTTTAATGCGCATTGTACATACTAGGTCCCAGTTGATTTAATTTTGGCCTGCTGGCCATTTCCTTAACATTGCATGGGTCTAGCACCAAATTATGCTGATGGCCTGTCTATCACCAAATTATTTACAGAACTGCGGTTAAATTATAGAAATCTTCCAGACAAGCAGTGCTCTGGGCAAATTATTTCATCAAAGTTATTTTCCATRGTATACTTAAGCAAAAGCTTACAGGAGCAACATTAATCTTTTTTTGGTATGTGATTATGCAGACGTGGTAACAGCCCCCTTTTTAGAAATAGCTTCCTACCTGGGAAAACAGAAGGAAACCATGATATGAAAATTAGTTCTCTCTCTGCCATCCTCGGTTTGAAGCAAACGTTTTATGTCAGGGAAACACAGGACTAGGGCCAGCAGTAGGATGGCCATTTCTGCACACTGTCAGATCCTTCAAGGTGTTGGGAAATTTTTTTTTCTGTAGACTTTTAACTGCACACTTCTCTGAATTTGTAAAATCAGGTACTGCAGAAGCAGGTCTGCTGACTTTACTAGTTCTTCATCACATCCAGGCCCAGTGGTCACTGCCCACTTTTCCAGAGAAGAACATCTGTGCATCTGAAGGCAGCATAGGCGTTTTCTGCATTACCCCCATCTAGCAAGTCTTGAGCTGTTTCATATGATTATGAAGCATACAAAGAGAATATCAATCCTAAAAACAGCCCTAACTCCCTATTGTAGTTGGCATCCTTTCAGACTATTCCAGAGTTTAGAGTTAAGAGTCAGGGTAGAACACATCTATATTTGGGTTTATATGTAATGGTCATACCTACTGGTTCGCTTGGAAAAATGTTGGCATAGATCACTATTTAAGGACCCTGGATGCAGTGTTTATGTTTAGCTCAGTATTTTTTATCACTGTATATTTTTTTAGTATTCCATGTTGCCGTGTTTGCACCATGAGACAAGAATGCCCTCCCAGCCTCTGCATGGTTGTGCACTTTTTGTTTAACAAATTTAGAAATTCAGGTTTTCAACTGACTCCCATGAATAAATTCTTCTGGGAAAGCAGGTGCTAAAAATATGTGGTTTTCAGACCTCTGTCTGCCCATGTACTTAGGGTAAAACTCAGCCAGGTGTAGATGGCAGACTGGAATGGCACCTCTATGCTCAGGACCCAGATGTGGAAAACTTTACACGTGTGAGGAAGGGCAGCAGACTCAGGGATGCATGAGAGCTAAAGGTTTTTGCAAACTGAACACCTGATTTAACCTGATTTTGGTCTGATGTTGGGTGGTGGTTGCTGTTATGTGGGGCCAGACCTGGGGAACCCCCTTGGCTGCTCACCCAGGGGGGCTCAGAGGCACCTGAGAGGTGGGACTGTAATAACTGGGGTTTCATGGTGTTGTTTGAGGATTATTTTTTTTTTGATTGGCAGGATGTGAATGTATGTGAAAGCTGGATCTCCTTTACTTGTGATCCTCAGCAGATGCAAGTCTGATTAAGAGTCCCCTTAATTTAGAAATGCTCATAAAGACAGGAAGATACTTAAAGCTGGCTTTCTSAACAAAATGGAGAAGCTGTGCTCTTGGGGCCCATTAACAGCAGTGCCAAGATGGCCACTGCTGCACAAATACTGGGAATTAAGTTTCTGAAAAATCCTAGAAGCTCCAAATTGTATATCTCACCAGTTCTTTACTCCCCCAGTTATAATCCATATCTCACTTATTGCTAGAGTCAACAGTCTAATGGTAACAAAAAATACAACCTTTCATCATCTATTGATTTTCAGTCTTTAAAAACTGACAATAAGCTATTTTTTGTCCAATTTCTCAATAAATAGGAACATTTATTGGTTTTTCAGTTTTATTGTATTACATTAGAATATATTTTACTGCACAGAGTGGGTAATGTAGCATCAGGAGATATGTTTATGTTCAGCAAGTAACTTTTGAAACTGCATAGCTCAACTGAGATATGTAAACAAATTTGTAATACTGGTTTAATTTAAATTACAATGCAGAATACTCAGCCTGGAGCTCATTTTTCTATTTATTCCATTATGATCCTCTAACTAATGGAAGAAAATTGCCATAAAAAATAATTATAGTAGAACATCAGTAAAGGTGAACATCTACTTTCTTCTCTCTCTGAGGAAGAGGGAGGAATTTTGAGGTTAGGTAAGCACCGTGATATTGGGGTTTATTTCCTAGAAATCCACCACTGACAGTGTTGTATAGGTTGGGCAAGTCATAAATTCTCTGTGTGTGATACTGTGTCAAACGACCTGGCACAAACATAGTTTTTCCCAGTGACCTCAGTTACCTTCTCTCCTCTTGAAAAAGGAGACAAAATGGGATGTGATTTAGCTTGGGATGTAGATCCAGAGTCACCTCCCCACTGCCACCTGCCTTCATGGCAGAAGATCACCTGGTAGGTGTTTTTCCTTTCTAGAACCTCTCAGGAGACACTGGAGATCAGCAGTTGCCTCTTGCTTACTCTTGTAATAAATGGCAGTTTGATGATATTTTTATCTCTGCTATAGAAGCAGTTTAAGCTTTTTTTTTTTTTTTAGTTAAGAAGCAGTTAATTTCTCTTCTGGTGACAATCAGTCCTACAGCCAAAGGCAGTCAGCTCATAGACGTTTCTATTCTAGCACCAGAAAACCTGAGGTGGAGGTGCCTCTGCTGAGGTGGGSATGTACAGAATAACCTCTGCTTTAAACCAGCTGTGCCACTGCACCACCAGCACTGGCCTTTGCTGACCCAAGTGGTTCTTTGGCTTCAAGGCTATCAAAGTGATCATCTTGGCAGGCTTCTCAGGTGAAAACATTCACTTAGAGGATGAAACATTTTCCTGAATACTTTGAACAGACAGTTCTGGCTTAGGTTTCATAACCCTTTCACAGCAAGCAAAGAGGGAACCGTTTGGGCAACTGGCTTCATTTTGGGTGAACTGGGTGTGATTCTCTGAGGCATACACCCTTTCTCATAAGCTGCTGTGGATCTTGCTGTCATCTCTGTCTCACAGCATCTGATGTACAAGGAGTTAATAGATATCCAGTGACCAAAGCCATTTATATTTCTCTTTATATACAGAAGTGAAGTGGAGCATGTAAAATTGGAAAGCAGAACCAAACCTGAAATTCTCTAACTTTATGACTAGTGTGTGTGTTATTTTCCCATGATCTTTAATTACATTCTGTTCTGGAGAGGGTAGAGGGAGAATGCTAATCTGGTACACCAACTGGGGGAAAAACAAACTATTTTACAGCGGGAGTCTAGATGACAGCACACAGTAAATGCAAAATCTGACATTCATATGAAAGTGAGCTAAGCAAGACCAATAGAAGAGAGCCAAAATGACTGCAGCAAGAGGAATGCGAGTGGTTTAAGGAAACCATGGTTTCTCTATTTATTGAAATATCACAGCCGACCTTTACGGTGGTGCTGATACGATGTAGATTTTGTAGAGCAGCACCAAGAGAGATGGCTGTTATAAAGGGAATGTGTGATTGGATTCAGGTTCATGAGAAGCTGGGTTTGGAAGAGTATTGCCCTTCGCTCTTTGAACATATAATATAGTGAGGCATGTCTCATTGCACTGAATGGAAAGATGCTATTTTCAGGACTGCTGTTTGCTGTGCTTGCTAATGAATTTCCAAGGGGCGTTTGAGGCTTGAATATTGACTGTAGAGATGCTTGCAGTCAGTTGGAAGAGATGTGACTGAACATGAAGCTTAGTTCTGTGTGCATACAATCCTGCTCTCTGTGATTCTGCCTCAAGTTGTATGTTCAATATCAGTCTGCAATCATAAATAATTTGTAGAAGTCCGGCTGTGACTTAAGGCTTCTCTACAAACAGCATCCAGGGTGCAAAGTCACGTGATACATTTCTTCTTCTCTCACTGGCTAAAATAGCCTTTAAAAAATTATTCCCACTTCCGATTGAAACATTAAAGCCAATGAACTGGGTAGCCACTTTTCCTGGGGTACAGCAGAAGTGGTTTCTGCCCTTCTTTGGTTCTCATGTCTTCTTCATCCCCTTGGCTGGGAGCTGGGTCACAGCACGCTGCTGTGCTCTCCTGCACCACAGGGGCTGAGTTTCTGTGCAGAAGTAAATGTCTTTGCTAAACAGCTTGACTTAGCAGCACTATACACTTACTATTTATTTGAGTAAGGGATGAGCAGACTGTTTAAAAACAGCGTTCCCAGGGTTGTTCTAGTGTCACGTTTGAAAGGCAGTGGAGAGTCTGGCTTAAAGGTATCCTGTGTAAATAAAGGTTTAGGAACAAGTCTTACCTTGAGTCTTCACTTTTTTTCCCTTCATGTTCATTAGCCTACTATTCAGATGTCGGTGGATTTTTTTGTCTTGGTGGATAGCATGTTCATTATTCTGTGGGAGGAGAACCCAGGGAAGCTATGATGTGTGTCAGTTTAACGCCTTTGAGTGGCATGTGAGGGCATCTCTCCTGCTCCCCAGCAGTGCTAACCCATGAATAATCATGGAGCCAACGGGGCAGTATGTCTTATACCTCTCAGCATCAGCTGTGACTGGCGTGGATCCCTGGGGTGAGATCAAGGATGAAATGAACTCTTGTGTGCTCGGATGTGTCGATTACGAGCAGATCATCACTCAACACCCATGTTGTTATCACATTCTGGGCAGTTTACCCCTACCCCCAGGAACAATTGTAGCAGTGAGCTTTAATCTGGATTCCAATTTTAAATTTAACTTTTATGTGAATCTCTAGAAAAAAAAGTTAAATTATGCTTTGAAAAATAAAATAAGTGAAAGGTGGAATGAGAGGGTGTAGAATAATCAAGATGGTTTTTTTTCTCTTTGATAGATGCTAGGAAGGAACAGGAACATACTGTGACTCCTGTCCTCTTGCTCAGTGTTTTTTGATCGAGCCCATTACACACACAGTGGTCCCAACACTTTCAACCATTTCCTACTAGCTCTGTCACTCAGAGGCCAGACTTCACTCCCATACCTTTTAACACTGCAGTGGCTCAGGGCATTCCCTTGGGGCATCCTTTGCACTTGCTGCTTCTTACCACTCTCAGCTGGAGAAAGCACACTGCACTTGTGCATCCAAGTCCAGTGGCACACTTAAGCCATATAAAGGCCACTTGACATCATTTACATTTTTCATTAGCCTTCTAAAGTAGTTTCTCAAAAGGTACAGTGGCTTTCCTAGCTGTTTGAACTCCTTTGCAAGACTGTAATTTTGGACCACTAGTCTACCAGTGACCTATAATTGTTATGCAGAACATTGCACAAACATAACATAACTAATTGCACAATTAAGATTGCTTTCTCCGCGTCATCCCATTCATCATACTCCTCATTCACACCTATAGTCAGCATCTGGCATTAACAAAGGCTGTGTTTGTCACATTAATACATTCCTTTTGTAGTGAAAATGCCTTTTGTATATGGCTTTGCTACTTAAGGGTCCTGTTAGCTTGTTCAGAAAGCCTGAAAACAGTGTTTAGAAAGCCTTGTAGGGGACATCCCTTTTTCAGATGTTTAATAGGAATGTAATGCAGTGGCACTCCAGGATACAAACAGCAACTCTCCGAGCTCAGAAAAGGAACCTGATACAGGTCAGCAAAAGACCCCCCCTTTTCTTGACAACATTGAGGTAAGTAATACAGTGTTTTGCTATTTTTAAAAATCTGAGGCAAATAATGCAGAATAGCTTTTCTTCACAGCGGACATTTCAAGGTCATCAGTCCTGTTAGTCTGACGTAAGGCGCATAATCGGTTCCTTCTGATAGTCCACACCAGAACTGAGCAAACCAAACCAACTTGGAAAGTGCAGGAGGTAGCAGGGAAAAGTCCAAGGATATCTGTGAAGCCAAACTTAAGAAATTGCCTGATACCTTTACAGCCAGACCTACACAGAAGGTTTTGTGCCTGAAGGGATTGAGGGTGTGTTTGCCATTCACATAAGGACAGGATGGGAGCGTCTTTGATTGGAAGTCTAGGAGGTCTGCAGCACCATAATTCTTCTTGGGAAAAGGAAATGATGTAAGTTTCTACTTCTGGAATCTTTCCCCACTACTCTATAAATTTAAAGAAATAAAACACAAACAAAAATTGATTTTTGAATGACAGTGAATTATTGTCATTAGAGGAGCTGTAGTTTTGTGTCAAGGAAAAAAAAACCTCAGTGTACTATATGCTACAGTGTACTATATGCTACTTTCTGAAGCATTACTTAATGTACCAGTCATTGCTGGGAACATGGAGTCCTTTTAATGCTAGTCAGGTAATATGTCATTCTCTCTGTAGAAACTGCAGCAGAGACATGAGTTATATACTGATGTAGTTATCAGAAGATCATGTGGTAGCACTAATGTGAGTCACTACAGTGAAGTTTGCCCCGTTTGAAATTTTTACATAATTAAAGTGAGTCATTGTCCAAATTCTGCCAAAGTGCAGATGTCTTTAATTTAACATATGCAGTTCAGCTTGCATATGCCTTCCATAGGTGAACATCTTTTCCTTTGTACACAACCCTGGGTTAGCTCTGGTCTGGGAGACGTTTCCCTTTACCATTCAATGTGCAGTGCTCCCACTGAAATCCATGGCAGCTTCAGAAAAAATATCTGGAACACCCAGACCTCAAATAGACCTCTCTACTTCGTTTTATGTTCTGCTGGTAATTCTTTAAATACATATAGGTAGATCAAAACAAGCATATTTTTGTTTCTGTAATAACGAAGGATGTGGCCTACATTTCCTGGTGAAATACATTTGGTTGCCTTCTGTGACTTCTGTCTCCATAACAAGGCAAAGACCAGAGAGAGGATTAAAAAGGTAAGGAAAGTTTCTTTAAGAGAAAGCAAGCTGAACATGCTTAAATAAATATTGAACTTTCAAAATTATAAACTTCAAGATGGTGGATAGCTTAGTACTCAGGGGACATTAAACCAGACCACGTTTCTGAAGATTTCATGAATCATTTGGTTTCAGAGGTCTGAAGATGACTATTCTGAGTTATTTGGCTGAAAGGGCAGTACCCTTTCTTTCTTTCTGCCTTTCCCACTTCTCTTTTTCTCTCTTTCTTTTTCTCTTTCTTATTTTTTGATCCTCCTCACCCTTTTCCTCAGCTGCAAACCTAATTATTCTCCACCTAATGCTGAAACATAACAAAAATGTGGTTAACCATCACATCCAGAAGTAGCTTGTAGTTTTGCTGAGCAGAGAAGGAAGGAACAGGCATATATAAAGATGTTGGGAAAATTTCTGATTAATAAATGAGAGATAGAGAAAATGACTAAGGCTGGTCTGCTAATTTCTGAGTCACTGCGTAGATGCTATTTTTTCTTATTTGCCCATGTCTCCCTTAATAGGGACATTAAATAATGTTTACTACTATAAATTCTTTCTCAGGAAGCGAAGAGTTGGAGGAGGTTGTGATAGAGGAGGAACTTATGTATTTGATTTTAAAAGTCAGTTCTTCTGTAGAAGGACTGCAGCCTTACGCAAGAGGGCATCATGCATGCTGGTCCATCCGGAGAGTAGCCAACCGAAGGGCCATAGGTTTCAAGCACCCTCTGAGAGTCCTGAAAGCTACCTTACTAATTTATTGATGATGGAGATGAGAAATAAAATCTTCCCGTAGTCTCCCTCCTCATGCTGTTCAGTTAATACTGCCAGCAAAAAAGAAGGAAGTTCCCACACCTTCACCTTCACCTGCTGCAGAGAAAGGATTACGCAGGTAAGCAGTCCTGCGTGCCAGGTAAATAAACAGTCAGAGTCAGAAGCATGTGATTTTTGACACCCTCAGTGCCTACTCCCTATTCCTGTTGTATTTAAGTGTTCTGTCTTCTGTGGTTCATGATCTCTAGGCTTGTTCCTGTTAACTTTTTTTTCCGCCCGGTAAAAATCTTTGTGGCAAAAGCTAAAGCCGCATGGATGTGCCAGAATAGTGAAGCACAGTGTCCTAAATGATGTAACTCAGGTTTTGGGAGCAGGATAATTGCAGTAGTGTGATGCTTCTTTTAGAATAATTAGTCTTGCTGAGAACCAGGGTATAAAAGCCTGTGCAGAGCACAGTAATGAGGCAGTTACACCATTTCCAGTATTTGCGTGCCCCTGCATAGCACTGCAGATCAGAGCAGGCGTGCCCACAGTGATGGTCAAGGAATGATTTCATCTTTGCAGCCCTGTGCCAGGACTGTGATACAAAATACGTGGGATTCATTCTAAAGGAAAGCAGCACTCATCTTCCGTACTAAACCAGGGGGCCTTTGAGATCATTAAGAATCATTTTTACAAAGGAGAGGTTTATGTTTCTGTTCACGGAGCCAAAGTCTGCTCTCATGCCCTGTTACTACCTGGCACTTGCCCATCCAGGAATGAACTCTACTTCAGCTGCATGCACTTGCAGATGTTGGGATTTCAATTTCAAAGTACAAACAATTCTAATATTAAAAAGACTATTTCCCCAGTGGGAATATGGGTTGCATGAGCTTCTTGACTTTTCTGTTTCGCCTTTTGATCGCCTGTGATAACACCTTTAGATCTCTCTATCAGTTTGGGTTTTTTTTATTAGCATCACCGTGGACAAAATGTCAGTAGAAGTTAAAGTGGAAAGAGTCCTCAGAGAGATAAAGGTTCTCTTCCACTTCTCACTATATGGTTGACTCTGCTGCCCTTTTCTGTTGGGGTTTAGTCTGCTGGGGCGTTTCTTTGCTTAAGTTAAATTTACTTATCTGTTATATAAATAAGGGATAGCCTTGGCCATTAAGTAAATCTACTGATGGAGGGAAAAGGGATTTTCTACAGTGCCTGTGTGCCTTTCTGAGACATGGAGTTCAAAAACATCTGATAAGGTAACCTTCAGCTGGTTTTCTGCAATGACTTTTGTCAATGAGCCTTAAAAGCATTGATATTTTCAGGCATTATAGCTGAAGAGTACTGCAATGTCCTTGAACTACCCACCAGCCAAAGAACGACATCTCCAAACTCAGCTGGTGAATTCCCATGTACTGTCAYATATGACTTACCTTCTCCTTTCCCTCTGGGGTGTCCAACTGCTACCAGGACCTTGGCTCTACCCAGTATGCAATGCGAGACTGGTACCACTCTCAGGTGCTGCCTGGATTTGCTGTTGGCCTCCGAATATTTGCTCCTATATTGTATAGTGAGGATAATCCTTTGTTTAATTTTTTTTTTAACATTTTGAAAGGAAAATAGGGGTCTCATTCAGGTCTTTCCATTTTTGCATGATAGTACAGTTGAACAACGTGTACACGTGTTAATTAAACATCCTGTCTTATCACTGTTTTGGTAAGTGTCCTGTAAATTTAATCACTACGACACCTCTGTACACATTACAATCCTTTTAAAGATCTAGAGAAAAATCCTGGTGGATTATTCAAAGCACTAAATCACACAGAATTACAGTAGTTATTAGAGGTATTAAAACCTCTGATAAGAAGCTTTATCATGCATTTTTGGGGAAGCTTAATCTTTATCAGAGATGACTGTAAATAGAAGGGAACAGTAAAAAAACTTGATAACAGTTTATTTTACAGTACATCAATAATCAGGTACTGTAATTACCATATAGTTACATATTTATTGCATAGTAGGTAACTACAGTATATTGGTTTTCTTGTTTTTCTATTATTGCAACTACCTGCAAGACCTGAGCCAACAATAAGGGGCCTTATCCTATTCCCACCTACCCTGGGTTTACACACACTTATTTACATTACATGTGTGTTTTGACTGATTTTGGAGAAGTTGAACCTATTTACACGGAGGAGGAACAGGCAGTGAACATGCTAAAGATGTCTTTCACATGTACATTTATCTAGATTCAGGACTATAAATGAAGGGAATCAGATTTTAGCTGTGGTTGTATTTAGCTATCTAATTTTTTTCCCTCTTTTTGGCACTGGAAAAGTTGTGGTATTCTTAATCACTTAGATAAACCTCTCAGTTACAGACCTACTCAGTGTGTGGGTGTTTATATTATATCTGTACATTATTTGTCTCTGTACATCCATGTCTGAATATAGATTAGATTAAGTCTCTGTTAATTGTACTTGGGCTGTGGGTGCATGCCTGTGTTTATGTATTTCCAGGAGTAAGCCTGAAATGTTCTGGCATTTTGGGGTAGAGGCTAAGTGAAGATAGCCAATTAAGTATGGCTTCTTCTAATTTAATGCTGTTTACAGTGTTAAAGGTTCTAGTTAATTTAAAAGTTGTTGTGAAGCTGGAGAACAAATGTTCATGTTGGAATTAAGAGCTTTTTTTGATAACAAGTAATGAAGGCGTAATACAAAATACAGCCCATGAGTGGTGTGGAGTGACTTCTGCTCCTTATGCCTTTGGTAGAGCTCAGCTATACCTCTAAGTGCAGATTTGGGCAGCACAGCCCAAATAAGCTACAGAGAATTTGGTGAAAGTCCAAAGAGAAAGCAATGAGGGTGATAAGACAGCGAGGAAATGTGACTTGTCAGGGAATACTGAAGATATTGGGGATGCTCGGCCAGAAAAAGATCTCTGAAGACAACATGGCAAAGSGCAGTAAGAACACAAAAGACTGTTGGAAAAGAAAGTCAGTAATTTATTCTCCATGGTGAGAAATTGGAGGGTATGGGATGTAATTGGTTAGACAGAACCAAACAAAATTCACATTAGGTATTAACAATGACCTTCTAAGGCAGATAAAACACCAGAAAAAGGCAGCTCAGGAAGTTGTGGAATTTCTTCTGTTGGAAATTTTTCAGAAACAGGCATAGATGGTCCTGCCTGGAGGCACAGAGAAGGTCAAAAGGCATCAAGATACCTTAGCAACACTCCTAGCCTAGTTTTCTGTGCCTTGAACCATCTGTTTAAGAATCATGGTTGTGAGAAGGTGGCGTGTTCCCAGTTTGCTTACCAGTGGATCAAAAGAAAAACAGATGAATGGCCCATCTGAAATAAAACCTCTATCTAGTAAAAAACCTTGGAAAGAATCAGAACCCACATGGGTCTGGTAAACTACTGAAATTTCATTTCTATCAAGATTTGAGGGCAGATGCTGCACTGGCTGAAGCTGGTGGCAAAACGTCGCCTGGCAGTAGCGGAACCAAGGTTAATTTATTCCATAAACCCCTGTGTTTTGCTCATCATTTTCAACTAGTGATTGCACACAACGGTCATAGTTTATACTGCTTAATAACAAACTATACAGAGAGACATGTCTAAAGTCTAGTGGCAAGTGTCAGTATATACTTAACATACACTTTTCTTATTCTTTTGACTGAGTAAAATTTCAGGTAATATATTTACTATCCAGTACTTGTTGATTGGGGCATTCCATGTTTAATTTTCAGGTGAAATAACTCAGATATTTTTTTCTTCTTGTGAAACAACTCTTAGTGAGATAACAGTATAACTTTTATTATTATTCCAATTTTTTTCTAAAAGAAATTTAGGTTTTATTTCTATAGTAGCTGACATTTGTAGTAAACAGGCAGAGGCAGTGATCCAGTGTGAGAATGTTTTGCTTCATTTACCAAAAATTCTTCCTGCAGAAAACAGTGAAACTGGTATTTTAGACTGGGTTTGTACAGTTCAGTACAGGGAGGTAATTGTTTGGGGTATTTTCTCCTTATTTTTTGAACAGATGATTCATGAATAAGTACTGTATATGCAACTTTCTAGCTGTACTATAAGAGGTCCATGCTCTTGGCCACATGGAAAGTACGTTGTGTTGAGCAGTACTCTTAAACCTCCAAATGCTTTCCCTCTGGGAAATGCTTCAAACTGAGACTTTTAAAAAATCATAGCACCCTCTTACGTAGAGATCATCCTCATGGACTCTTTTCCACTTAGGTCACTTTGCATCAGATGGTGTGCAAAATGCCAGACTCATGAGTAACAAGGAAACGCTGCAGTATCAGGACAGAAAGGTTCAAGTCTTAATTTGGAGGACTAATTTTGAAGTTGTTGGTTCCTTTGCAGGTATTTAACTGGAAACATGAACAGAAAGATGCTGAGGTTGCTGTTTGTGGCTGAGGCCACTTTCATACAGTCCACTGAGTGTGTTTACAGTGTTCATAATACTGCCGTGGGGTTTTGTCTCCATTTCAGAGAGAAAGGGGCCTCCAGTGATTTTCTGAACAGTGAACAAAGGACTTTCTAAATTTCTCTTTAGATTCATGGTATTTTTAATGCTAAGGATTTTAAAGATGTGGTTTTCTAAAAATTTGTTTTATTTTAGTAAACATCCTTTCTACAGAGGCACATAAGAGAGGAAATAATAGGATTATTTAAGGGAGGGGAATTAATTGTGTCACTTCTATAGGCATTAGGCAAATTGCCTCACTTATAGTTAAGAGGTAACATGGGAGTATTTAAGTATAGGGTACCTGCAATGCACTTTATGATAGTCTTAGCTTATGACCTTATATCATTTTATTTCTCTATTAAGGCAAGACATTCCACATGGAGACTGTGATTGTGCACAGTGTGGTAGTTAGCACCTCATGTCCTGACGGCTGTGTGGTGCACTGTGATAAAACAGGGAAGGAAGTGTTGAGTACTCGAGAAGTTTGTAGGGGAATCCAAGAAGTAAAAGGTGATATCTGATATGTGGTAGGATGGAAGATATGTCAATGAGATCTGAAAATGTCTAACTCATATTACATTCTATGTGTTTTACCCATAAACCCATTTTAAATGGTACAGCAGATGCCACAGTAAAGAGAATAACTTAAAAAGTAATTATGGGCCACCCAGAAATACTAGACCAAATCCCTGACTCCAGAGGTAGTAAAGACCACACAGGTCAGTCCAGTGACAAATGCTTAGCATTTATGTGTGAATTTGGCATTTCACAGAGGAGTGCTCAGATCTTGAGGAACAGACTGTGCCGACTTGGAGCACCCTCCTGTCTTGGGGAGAAGAGAGAGTGACTGATGAAAGATATTGTTTCTGAGTTTTATTTTACATGGAACAAGTTGTCACAGGAAGAGCAAGAGGATGCCTTTGGACACAAGCAGTACTGAGTTGTTTTCTGCAAGAGAACAAATGCTGACCCTGATGGTGAGTGCTCCCTTTAGGCTCACACCATGGATATTGCTGCTTAGGGGCTGAGGCAGAGGTAGTTTATGGTTCCAGGTAGGGTTTGGTGCATATTGCATGTTACATTGTCCAGTCCTTTGCAGAGGGAAAAACTGGGTTGTGAGTAGAGATGCAGCTCTAAGGTTATGTGGTCTTTCAAGTCAGAATTGAAAAACATGCTGTGTTTAGACATTTTCGGGGTTGGGGAACAGCGGATTCTCAAGCTTACTGTACAGTGCTCTGAGTTCAGTAATTAAATTACTGTTGAAAGCTTAGATACCGTAATACTTACAGCCCAAATGTCTCACTCTTAAATACTGAAATGATAGTTGTGGGTCTTTTTTCCTTTTGATCTGATTACTTCAGTAGGGAAAAGCGTAAATTTGGCGTAATTACCATAGAAGGTTAGGTATGACGTCTGGAACAACATTTAGCCTGTCGACTGAGCAGTGGGTGATACTTTGTGCTCAATATCAAATCCTAAAACATCAGACAAACTTGTAAAATGGTTCCTACCACTCTCTGTATGGCAAACATATATTACAGTTGCACTTTGAGCTCGGTGTACAATGTAGCTGGAAGAACAGAGAGGGTGTTAGCACGGCTGGTAATGTTTGCAAATAAATAGCAAAAAAAAAAAGGAACATAGCAGAAACGTTCCTATGTGTGATTAAAAATGTATACCTTCATTTGTTTTTCCTCGTGCAGCCAAGCCATAGTGAAAGAAATATACCTGCTCAGGCACCAAGAGTTTCATCCAGGAAGGTCAGCTCCCAGAAATTAAATGCAAAAATAAATTAAGTAAGAGTAATGGCTGAAAAAAAAAAATGAACTTTACAGCAAAAAGCTAAAAGTAAGATGTCAACGTAGGAGATTTTTTTTGGAGCACGGGATTGAATAAGCAGTAAGTTCTTAAGTTATCACAGCAGAGGAAGTCATCTAAATACATAGATAGATTAAAAAAGGTTTCATTTTCTCCTCTCAACGGTAGCTGTTCTGTGGTTTTTGTTGTTATGACTTTTTACAAGCATTGTTTACAGAAAAAATCACATTATTCTCCCACTACTGACGTAGCTGATGATGTAAATGTGCCTGCTCAGGGCCTGTTCCTCAGGGAGGCAGAGCACGCAGGGCTCTCTGAGCACCTCGTGTGGGTCGGCAGCTCCTGTTGCCAGGATTTTGGGACCGACTGCCTTCGTGTTGAGCTCTCCGAGCTCCGTCACGGGAAACAAGATTTGGTACTCAAGGGGAAAGGACCTTCTTTGAGAACCACGGTGCAGGGTAAATCTCCCTTTTCCTTAAGCAAAGCATTGCATACTCTCTCTTCGCAAAGAAGTACACTTCTGTGGGTCATAGTCAGGAGGCTTTCTGGCAGGATGCAGGGCGTAGAAACAAATTAACCCAATCTCTGCATTTAGCAGCACTATTAATATCTTCGCAGGCAGCGCTTACCATGTATGTCTGTTTGTTTGGGGTTTTTTAAGTGACATTAAACTACGTTCAAGGTAGATCTCTTCCCAAATCCATTGCAGACAGAGAGGAGGGATTGTCTGACAGGAGCCGGCGGCAGCAGGACGAGCTGACTGCGTGCTCCCCGCCAACGATGAGTGCTGCTCTGAGTTAAGACATCAGGGAAAGACTGTGCACAGAAAAATAATGAAAACACTGACAGGGTGAGACCATATGCAGAAAGGGACAGCTTATTTCCTTAAGAGGCACAATTGTGCTTTATTAAAGGAGCATTGTAAGGAGACAAATAAGATTTAAAAAAAATTGCTTCTCGCAGAAGCAATAGAAAAGGAATTTCTCGTAGGGAAGGAATGCTAACTGAATTATTTTCATGATGTAAAAGCATTCCACCGTTGTGCTTGCAGCCAGTGAGGAAGAGGGAAAGAAAGAAAGTGAAACTAACTGGGAACGGCTGAAACTGGCTACATTGTATAGGCTGAGAGAAATCAGAGGTTCAAAAAATAATTAGTTAACAGTGCATTAGGTAACTTTATAAGTGTTTACCTTAACGCAGGGACTATTTGTTCTTGTGTGTGTGAATTCARCCTTTATTTTCATCAGCTTTAATCTGCCTTGCCTCTACTTGCAGTAGTTGGGTGAGTTTTCAGCAGAGGAGACAGCCCACCAACAGCTACCCKGTTTGTTACATGGGTAGCTGGACATTTTGGCAGATCTAGGAGTGAAGCCATCAGAGCCATTTAATTTCTAACTTTTGATTATTTTCTGGTTCTGAGCAAAGGTTCTGTATTCAGTCTTTTGCCAAACATGATTAGCATTAAACCCAGACCACGCATTATGCCTCTGGACTAAGGGATGCAGATTTGCGACTTAAATGTTTTGATTTGTTTCTCTCTGCCAACTGCTTCGTTCTGACTATCTACTGTGGAGCCATCGTCCCAATGATCTGAGTAATCTTCTTCCTTCAAGCAGCTCTTAAGCATCCGTGGTTTTATGAGGAAATGCGTAATTAATTCCATCCCATAGGCCAGAAGTGGAAAAGAGCGTGGGGAATGGGAGGCGAGCCGGGACAGCATGTTGGGGAAGACAACAAGATAGATATCATAGGACTTATGGAAGAGGGAGAGGAAAAGTCCTGACCTAGGGCTGAGACATGTTGTCTTCTGAGAGACAGTGGGGTGGGAGAGAGCGTTCTGAGCAGCACGTGGCACGGAGGCCCTGTCCCCAGCACATCTCTCTATGCCACAGGGAGCAGACTTCACCAGCAGCTTCCCACAGCCATGGCCAACGCTTGGTAACCTCTCGGTGACTGTCACTACCCTCTGGGGTAGGTATAGATCAAATGGCTCTGGGCTTTGATTTGCGTAGTTGTGACTCAGTTGACTGTAGGAGATGTAATTTTGAGATGGAATGGCAAAAGTGGAGGTGTGTGAGAGCCAACATATGAAGGTATAAATTTGATCTCGTTTGGGACTCTYGTGTTGTCTCAGTGCCCAGGGATGACTTAGGCTATAATGCCCCTTTAGCAATGTGGGAAGAGGTGTGTGATTCTCACTTTGGAGGCGAATGCTTTCCTTGGTGTCCATGTGCCAGCTGCATCGACTCAGAACACTGTAAGGAGCTCCATTAAGTTCTATTGGGTCCATAATCTGCACATTAAGAAAAATTTACATGATAGATGGAGCTGTTAAAGTCTAATTGGGTAATCAAAAATTAGTTAATGTGCCAAAATATGTATTTAGCTGATAAACTCTAATGGTTCCAAGGGGTTCTAGTATTAATAGAAGGCATGCTTGCACGCTAAAGAGTTGAGAGTAAGATATTGCTCTTCTAACACACATTTCAAATAAAGATCTCAAAGCAGCTGACAGATATTAAATCACTTATTGATTTGATTTTTCCAAAATATGTCCATCCAAGGATCTGGGGGAATGTATCTTAACAATAATGTCAAATTTGCACGTAAGTAATAAATTATAATTTCCCCCACTTCCTGAGTCTATCAAGTACAATAATCACTCCTGCCCCTAAACCCAGGTAAAACCTCTCTAGGCTCGGTATTCTTTAATTGAACTGTATTAGATGCCCGTGATATACTGTATCCACTTGAGTGACAAAGTTGAATCCCAGTGAAATGAATTGGTGTGGAAAGGGTTAGAGGTAAAGTGAGTGTCAGAGTCAGTAAAGAACATGTTGTTGCTGGTTACTTCTTTACTTTGCAGAGTAACCAGCAGAGCATTTGTGTGTTCACAGAGCCAGAAGGATGTTTCAGCATTCTGCAAATAGCTTGCTTACCTATTCGTTCAAATTTCTTCTATTTTACGTGGAGGAAATGAATAAGAATTTTAAAATAACTCTTCTGCTTAATCTTTTCGAAGTGTCCTAATGTATTATTAATAGCATGCCACTCCCACATTATAATAGCATGTGGTTCTGTGTTTGTACAGCATCTAGTGTAATAAGGACCTCATCCAAGAGATTTTTGTAGGCTCTTCTACAGTTCAAACAGATAATGATAKCTTTATTTTAATATGGAAAAAGGTTATCCTTGTTTTATGAAGGAAATGGAGGCAGACAGGTAACACCTGTCATAGAAGTAGAACTAGACTGCAGGCTCAGGTGTTGCTTTGCTGCTCTGACTGCTAGACTACAGCACAGAGGCATTCCTAAAACTTGCACCTGTTAAAAACACTTTATAATTTGATTCATATATAATATGCCTTTATTTCTCTATGGGATTTTTAGCAGTAACTATCTTGAGTGTATCAGACCTATTGTGCTCAAAAAAGCCTCCAGACACGTAAAAGTGCCAGACAGCCAAAGTCCCTTCTGTTCAACTAGGCACACCTTTGAGGAGGGAAAAAGAACATGTCCAAGAAAACTCAAGCTTAGGGTAGCCTAATCCTATCTCCATGCCATGTAAATATTTAAAGAGAAAATGCAACAACCACATTGTTGAATTTCCTACTTTGGATGGCTGTCACATTTTTAATGATAGTTGAATAGTTTTGTATTTTATTTATGTGGTGTCATTTGTTTGCTGGGGAATATGAATTGAATGATTTCCTTGCCTCTGAATTTGAAAATGTATTTTCCCCGATATCATTAGTTGAAGGATGTTACCACATAAATAAATAAATAAGCCAAGTGTTGTGATTGTTTGCTGTCTAATATACATAGATCCAAAAGTATACTGAAATGCTGTTTGAAACAGATGAGTCAATGCCACATTTTTTGACATCTGCCTAGAAAGAAAGAAAAAAAAAAACCCTGCAAACAACCCCTCATAGAGAGGCAAAACCCAGAAACAGTCATTTGGCTTTTTCGGAAGGCTCTGGCCTGAGAGAAGAGCTAAAAAAAAAAAAAAAAAGGTGGGGAATAATGAATTCATCAAGCTGAAAATGCACAGGCCAATGGAGCGCTTAGATTTCAATAGAAGGCAAATGGAAAGAGAGCCCCCATTACTGTTGAGATGCAGCGACACGGCTGCACTAATCGCTTGGTCATGCTTGGGAGACACTAAGTCATCATGGGCCATGACATGGGGAGTACAGGCACCAGGGTTTGTTGTAAGAAAAAATTGTTTATTTAACATCCGCAACCAAGATCATCCCTCTCCTTTACCTTGCATCCCCGTGCCCAAATCCGTCCCTCTCTGGTGGGAAGCGCGTGCCAGGCAGCACGGCTGGGTTCCTGCTGCAGAGCAGACCTGGGCGGCTGATAACAAGGAGGGAATGTTTTTGGTAGGGTGTGACCGAGGTGGTGACAGGCAGAACTGTCCTGCAATGGGAATTAGTGGAGTATGTCTCACCAACGTTGTCATCCCTTCAAACAAAATTTATAGTACTTACTAGCTTCAAAATACATAAAAGTGCTGAGATTGCTTTTATGTGAGATATGTCCCCTCTCTTAAAAAAAAAATTTCTCCTAGGCTGTCATTTGGACAACTGGCCATTTCTATTTGAACAAAAGGGAAGACGCTGAACCAAGTGATGTTAGGCTGAGAAAATAAAAGTTTCTGGGAACTTGTAATGGTAATATTGAGGAAAGTCTCCTCAGAGGCCGGTCTTTCAAGGCAGGTAAGCTTTGGTATGGTTGTGGTCCTTGTTTAATGCAGGGCTTGGAAGTAGTGCAAGGCTGGTGCAGGAGCTTGGAAGTGCTAGGCTCTATTCTTGGCTCCCGCCACAGACTTCCTATGTGATGAGGAACAAGTCTTTTAGATCAACACGCTTTTTTTTTTCTTTTTTCTTTTTTTGGTGAGAATTTCCTTGCATTTTAAATCTGTGCGGAATTAAATGGAACGGACATTTAGATTCACTTCCCCACCTCCCTCAGTAATAGACGAAATGGAGAGGATGTAGAAACATGTTTAAAAGATCAAATCAATGCACTATTTTGTAACCAGAAACTAAAGGGAACAAGCTGTTGGTTTCCTTAAAAAAGACACAACTGCTTTTTTCCCCCAGCCTCCCTCTGAGATAAATCAAAATCAGTCTTTGAAAGATTAATTGAGGAGTCCATATCTCACAAAAATATAGCCGATGACCRAAAAAAAAGGGCATAGTGTTGGCTAATAAAACTGTCTAGCTATACAAACCTTTAAAATGAAGAAATTGCCCATCCACCTATTTTTTCTGCCACATATCTTAATTAGCTCCACAAAAACCACTGCCTACTTCCACTTTCCCATTAATTAGTCCCATGCTACTGTGAAGTGAGCACTGAAAAAATAGCCATTCTTAGCTCCTTGTGTTATAATACAGGATATTACCTTCATTCTGACCAGAGGAGAAAGGAAGACACTCTATGAGAGCCCAGCTGTCTTGTAAGGATCCTGAATTCATTTACAGATTTGCATTATATCTGTATAAGAGAGAATTTAATGGCACATACACACACATATATTTTCACACAATATYAGTAAATCTAGAGTACTGAACTGTCATCTGCTCTAGGGTGTTTCTCTATGATAAAACTAATATTAGGGAAAGAAAGAGACTAGGACACCAGAAGTTAATTAAAAATAAGAAATAAAAAATCACATGTATTTAAGGCAGAAATAAAGAGCTGAGAATTCTTTGTTTTCTTCCTCTTTCTGTGGTCCAAAAGGAGAAATAATATTGAAGAAGGAAACACTAAATTGAGTTCAGCCCACTCTTTAAGAAAYCCCCCCGAAATTCCTTGAGTTAAAAATGAATCTGGATAGCTATAGCAGATTCATCTACAAAATTACCATTGCGTCTCCAGTCTCCAGTCTTTTTTCACATGAGATAAGTTCTATTTTCAATAAGGCATGTGTGTGAGCTTGATAGCTGAACCCATAATTACTGGACTTCTATGATCTAGAACCCCAAATAGCTTTAAATTGTGATATCTTGAGGATGCTGACCTGTGAAATCAGCACTTTATAAATGGTATCACTCCTACTCATGAGCTTTCTGAGGTAACAAATGTAGTTTGGATATTTTCTAGTCAGGTAGAAACTGACTTACCCTAGTATCAAAAATTCTTTTTTTAGTGCCTTTACTTTTATTCTTTGCAAACCATGTTCAAATTGTGGGGATTGAGCTGAAACTGATGGACTTGCCTGCTGCCTAAGAGTTTTCCACACCAGGAGACCACAGACCACCTTGTGAGAGGCAGTCTGCATTCAGAACAGAGCAGTTTGGAGGGGCTGGAAATGTAGGGATTTATGGCACGGCATCAAAGTGCAGGTAGGTAACAACGGCAGTACCCACCCTCCAGAAAAATGTGATCCTGCATAGTCCTGAGTTTCCACAAGTTTAACATTATGATATCAGTTCTTCAACATCTCGCCAGTGAATTAAAGTTCAGTCTGAGGATTTATCTGTTGTTTCATCTTGATGAGACAGAAATGATTGAGTTTAGGCCAGGCATAGCTAATTTATCTTAATACAGATGAAGCCTGTATACCCAAGTAAAGATCATGTTTCTCATCGTGATATCTGAGAGTCTTTAACTATCTATCTTAAGAACTTTCAGTTCCTCACTTAAAAAAGAATAATTAGAGAATTCAGTATGCCAATTTTATCTGATTTAAAAAAGCATGTAAGCTCTTCATCCACAGTTTGTTGAGCTTATTCTATGCATTACCAAAGTTGGGTAAAGAGATAGGTCATTCAAAGAAGACTATGTGGTATAGTATGAAGGTTGTTTTTCAGGTTCATAAAGTGATCTGATTTCATTTTGAGTTCCCAATTGATGTTTGTTTTTATTTAAAATGTCTGTAAGGGTAACTGTTCAGAATGTACTATCCAAGATAATAGCATTAACTGGCATGGCTGCAAAATCAATAATAGTAACAAAAATATACCTCTACTGATTAAGAGTGACATAAAATAAATTTGTTAACTGAAATGGATGTAGTCAACAGTTTAAACACGTRTCTTAAATACTGTAATGCAATTCATAGTCCTTATTTTAACTTTTAGATAATTTTTTGAAAGAACCTTTGAAAATGTGTATTGCATTTCTCCCCTTATAAGAAGACAAGMAAAACTAAGATAGAAAAGCATTTTGCTTCCTCTAATAGAGTTCCCACCTGCAAAAATAAACTTGATAACAAAACTGTAGTGTACTTCACCTAGAGAAAGTAATTGAAAATGGTAATTCATAAACTATAGACTAGCTTTGAAGGACAGGTCTTTGTCATCAGGCTTCATGAGAAACAGCAGAGCAGAAATAAAAATAGATCATTGACCAAAAATATCCTTTTCCAGCTGGGTCATTTAAAGAACTGTCCTTTTTTTTTTTTTAATCACAAATACAGCTGATTCCAAAACTACCCCAAAAAGGGGTCTAACTCTAGAGGTCAAATACTCTGGAGGGTTTTGTTGTTGCTTGCTTGCTTACTTTGGATTTTTTTTCTTAGAGCAGGAATCATTACAGGGAGGAAGAAGTGGAATAGGGTCTCTGAGTCAGGTACGCAACCACACATTTACCAAGCTGTGAACGGGGCATGTGCATCTCAGTCATGTCACTTCAAAGCCAACAGATGCAGCTCTTTGAGGTCTCCTCTGTACTGGCTCATGGGTTTTCGACTTGTACATGTGGCCCACACATCTGGATTTATGTACCATTGACTTACTAAGGCTAATTATTACTGTCTGTCACATAAGAAACCTAAAGGCTTTTGGGAACTGAATGGGAACACCTTGGGCACTCAACATAGCATCTTCATAGAGACACAGGACAACGGTATGGCAAGCTGATTTTTACCTCATTTTGAGGGGAAAATGAAGAGATTTAGCCATTCATTTAGAAGTCTTCAAGCTGTTTGGAGACACTGCAGTTGAGATTAGATTCTTATCTATCAGGGGGTTTTATGTCTATAGATACAGCTGAAAGTCATGGAAAAGCTCTGTTTCTGTAGATTTTTTTTTATTATTATTTTCCATTTAGCTGTGGGGACAAGACAGTTAAAAAGTACAACTTCCTCATGTGGGTAGAGAGGGCACTGAGGAAGTGATTTTCACTATGCAAGGACAGGAGGTCGACTGGAGTTTAGCAGCAAGGATACGAGGATAAAGGTACACGTCGTACGATGTCCTTGTATCTCAGCATGCCAGAAAAAGGMTGAGGAGCAGAAGGATGAGCAGCAGGCTCAACGGCAGACCTGCAACAGGAGTCCACCAGCCACCCCTTGAATGCAAGTGGAGAAAAACAGGGGGCTGTAGGAGATGGTCCCCATGGATATGGATGTTGTACATGCTGATGTGCAGCTCTGAGCAAGGCACCTGCGCTTGCTGCAGCCCCGCGGAGCTTTGCTCCATCCCAGGGAAGCCCAACGAGAGCTTGAGGTCTGAGCTAACTGAAGTCATCCACTGCAGCACAAACACACTGATATTTGGGGAAGTCAGATCTTCAACTTTTATAAACAGTTTTAGCTCGAGTGAGGGCCATTTGTTCATGCCAGCTACTGCTTCTGGCTTGTGTCCCCTTCATGCAGTGGCATTTCACGGGAAAGACACATCTGAGAGACTTCTATAGATGCTTCAGACGTGTTAAATGTTTATTCATTCTAGCTCTTTATTTTAACACATAAGCACAGCTTGAAGCAGAGATATAAAGCTGGGTATTGACAAGAGACAAAAAATATGAAGATTCTAGTTCAGGACTATCAGAGATAATGATACCTAAACACCTTAACCTCAAACTCATTAGTCTCACGTATCTCAATCAATATGGATTCTCTCAGAAATCAATTTTCAGCAGCAAATATGATTGTTAAATAATTCACAAGTTACAGGCCTTCAGGCAAGAAGAGGTTAGAGAAGCAGAAGGAAAGTGGTGATCTTGACCTGAGATGTGATTTCAATTAAATGAGGAGAGCATCTGTAAAACATAGTTTTATGTTCAATGTGTCAAACTGTTTAAAGAAAAGAGGATTACAGATGTAAATTACAGTCTAAAGTATTTAAAGCACATTCTTATTTTTTGTACATTAGCAGAAAGAATGCATTCAATTGATCAGCAAGGAATGTGCCGTTTTAGGCATCCCAGCCAGGACTACGAGCATAATTTCTTTTGTTTATTTGCTTTTRCTTTTCACTGGTCTGTATTTCACAGCTAATTTATTATGAAGTCCCAGTGAAAGGCAGAAGTGGTAAAAAAACTTCAGGAAATTCTCTCAGATTCTTTGAATATTTCTGATCAAAGGCATTTGTGTTTATTATAAATTTTATTTTCTCATGTCTGCTTGGTTCCATACRCATGTTTTCATATTTACTGTTAGGTGAAGGGCAGTTCTTAACAGAAACATAATTTTGGGGATAGAAAGGTCAGCTTGGAGAAGTCTWGTGAGGTGGGGTGGTACTAGCACTCCAGCACTTTCCTCAGGGCCTTATCATGCCTCCTGCAGCCCACGGAAAGTTTTCTATTGATCTACTGAATCTGGGATCTGACTCTAATTATGCTTGTGTAAATTTCRAGTTACATCAGTGAAGTTAATGGTATAATAACTATATTAGATTAATTCAAATATTCATATTCAGGGGCTGAATTCTTCTGATTTGTAGTTTAGTTGTGATGTCCATAGATGCAAGTTGTAGTTTTAACACAATTTAGAAATCATAATTTAATTAAAAATATTTACTAACCTAATTATTTCTATACCAGACATCTCTTTGAAGTAATTATAATGATACATTTTAATCTGATGTTATCTGTATTCTGCCAGGGATTTTTCAATGGGCATAATTTGGATAAATATCAAGCACTCCAAATGCATTTGAATTCAGCCCAGGTCAATAATGGTATTACTGTCTGAAGGCCGTCGATGGGTTTAGTCAGATGAGCTGGTCAGCTTATTCCAGTTTTGACAGCACTTAGATGCTCTGATGTCAGATACCAGCATAACAATTCAAGTAGATGGAAGAATTGCAGTAAAAAGGTACCTTTAGGGAGGCACACCTGAGGTTTTTGTATAAAAACCTTACTACATTCCTAGTCGTTGAAGCAATCTGAGCTAAGGCTTGGGGTTACCATGCGTAAGACAAAACTTGAGTCCCACACATGTTCTTAATTTCTTTCCAAAGGACCCTACCATTCATGGTTGGCTGTCAGCTTTTCACCTGCACAAAGTTTCAGTTAGGTCAAAACTAAAGAGGGAAAAAAAGAGAGAAACCCCAACAGTGAACCTCTCCCTCCAGATCTTAGAAACACTGTGTGAGTTCACCATCTCTTAAGATCATGCAAAACATGAAAAAACCCCTCTTTTTAAAATTCTTCAGCTATCTCTAAAATTACTTAAAACCTTTTCTCTGTTAGCAGATGCATGAAAGAGTGAAGGTCTCTGGTTTTCTCAGCTGTGCATAATGAGTGAATTGTGAGCAGAGGTGAAAGGCAGCACCTGGCTGCTCTTGAGAAGAGGGACAACACTAAGCAAGATCCTAGAGATAGTTTTGTTGTGTAGTGATGGGAGAGAAGACTCGATCCCCTTTTCTGTGTCAGATTACTGTGAAAATAGAAAATTTGTATCCATGAAGAGGGTCACAGTCTGAGCTTATGTCCAGGAAAGTAAAAGAGGGATCAGGAAGAGTGTTGATGTTTACTGCTATGGAATTACAGCCAACCACCTAAAAGTGATTTCAGTCAAAAAATGGGCTAAAGCAATGTGTAAAAGGTATAACATATCCTTATGTTGCTCTTCTTTTCCATGTCTGGTTTTGTGTTGAATGAACTTTGTTTTTAAGAATAAATTTTGAAATGTGATTAGTGGTGAATGTCAGTGAAATTTATTGTACTGTTAAAATCCTATTGGGTCTTTGTTTATGAAATGTATTTTCCTGCATTTGAGGTTTAGGGAGGCTTGATAATGAGGCTGTGAAGATTCATGGCCCCTTTTCTGCAGCTTAATTTAGGCTCTATATCAAATATGTAAAAGAACATTATATCTTCCTGCAGTCTGTGTGTGTGATACATTTTGTATTATTTGCCTGCCAGTGTTATTTCTTTTACAAATGTGGAGATGGAAAATGGTGACAAACTGATGAGCTTTGCTTTACGTTATTTTCTGGGCTAGAAAGAGTAAATGTGAAAGCTGCTGTGGTGATAAGTTTTATTAAGGTGAGACATGCCCATGGTCACATGATCACCGAAGATCGCATTATTCTTGATTTAAAGAAGTAATAGACAGCCAGCAGTGCAGTTTGTGAGGAGGTGTTCCAGAGGGCCCGCTGTCTCTGCTGCCAGCTGAGACCTTCCCCCTTCCAGTGTAGGACACCTGAAGATAAACGTTCCCGTTGGAAAGCGGCATGGTGCCCCCAGCCATATGGCAGTGACCTGGCAGTGAGCTTTATTTAGCTTTGGAGCTGTAGCTGAGGGATACTCTCATCCTTGACTTAGGAGGATGTCCATGAACTTAGCAGGACGGTGATTATAGTGGAAAGGTGTTACTTAGATTTTCACATAGTTGGTCCAATCTCTTCCTCAATTGTGCTGGTTCTCCATGCTGCCATCTCTCAGTGCAGAGGCATGGGTATGGTGGGGGTTGGTTTCCCAGGTGGTTTTGATCTGTTGCTCCAGTGTAGCATATCTCTTCCAGGGAGGTGTTACTGCCTGTGACTTCAGGAAACACCATATATTGATCTTCTCCATAATTTGGGAATATCTTTAATTCATGTTTTCCTTGTACCGTGGATTATTTCCCTCTCAATGCTCAAATCCTCCCCGAGATCCAGGTTCACCGAGAGCGGTACGTAGGTGTCTCTGGACACAATGGCTCCCAATTCTTCAAATACCCTTTTTACTAACCTGGTCAAATGGCTGTCTCTGGCCATAAGCAGGAGACAGATTTCTGAAGGATGGATATACAGGAAGGATAGGGAAGGATGTTCCCATTTGTTACAGGTGCACCCTTAAATACAAGAGAAGGGCATTGCTTCCTGCACGTGTCGGTGTAATCGAACTGAGAACCCTGCCCCAGCAGCCTGTAGAGAAACTGATAAAGATCAATTTTGTTACCTCACTGAAAACTGAAATATCACAAACTGACCCCCTGTTGCTTACATGATAGAAACTCTGAGTAATCTCACTGAAGGCTGGGGAATCACATGTAAAATTCTTGTTCTCTGATCAAACCTCAAAGTCTTTGGAAGTGAAAGCTTTCATTTGCCAACATCTTTTGGACTGATAGGAATGGTTAGGGAATGAAACCATCAGCTCCATCTCTAAGATCTCTGGAAGCAGTACGTCCCTGGTTTGAACTGTTCTGAGTTCTTTGAATCCTACCTCTGCTGTGTCTGAGATGTTGTTTAACCAGAAAAAACCAAATATTTAGGGCCAAACTTTCCTTTCAGCTGTGTCCTGGGATGTCAAGAGAACAAAGCTCTGTTAATTGTTCCTCATTCAGGATGCGTAGCATGGCATTATAATACTCAAACAATATTCATTAGACAAAACAATTGCAATAATTATCTTATAAAAAGTCAGGCAGGGTAATTTCTTTTAAAATGAGGATAATCTCCAGAGGAGATTCTGTTCCAGTTTTGTTTTTGTTTGTTTATTTTTGGCTGAATGGTTTTAAATAGAAATTACTGAGGTGTCAATGACCTCTGGGTTCAATTGAATTAAGACATTTAAATGAAGTTTAAGCAATATTGGTATTTGCTGGGAGGCAGAAAATGGTGTATGGGAAACATACTTCAAATTTTGTTTCGAAGCAATGGCCAAAAATCAGGTTGTAGAGTGGTTTTAAGCATTTCAGTAAGGCCCTTGAAATTTGGAAGATGAGATCTTGTCCTTAGCCATCCCTGGGTTGTTCTGGTTTTTGATGCTTTGAAACATGGCTGGGGTTTTTTGTACGTCTGTGGGGACTCATACAGGGCCTGAGAAACAGCAGTAGCATTCCTTCTCCTTCATTTTCTTTTGCTTCTTACCTCTAATATTTCTGAGTATTAGCAAAATCCTGAACCTGAGTGTTTCTATACATGATCAGCACAGAAGGAGGGCATGGCAGTAGCTAAGTATTTCAAAAATCAGTCATTTTTACTGAACATCATGATAATTATCCTTCAAAAATCAAGAGCATTTCCAGCAAGCCAAAGTTCTCCTTCTTGGGATTCAGTACAGTAATTTCCAGAAGACACCAGTAGTACTGTGAGATTAATTCAATACTAGGATGCAGCTGCATTGATCTTTCTGATGTCATTGCCTTAAATTATTATAGGATACAACTTAAAAAACAGATCTAGAATATATATGAACAAGAGCATGATCCAGGACTATTTCTTCTCATTCTAATAATGACTTAGTAAAGCAAATCTTTGCTTTGAGGAAATCCAACTTTATTTCAGTTTTCAAAAGATGGATTTTTTTTTCTTTTTTATTTTAAATCTGAAGGGTGTGGGTTGCAGCAAGATTGATCACTGTCAGAGAAGGCTAGGAGCTGATCTGATCATATACTCTGTTATTCAAATTCATGAATAATTTTCAGTTGTACAAATTGCCCATTGGAGTCCATAGCACTTCTTATGTGAGACAGGATCGCTCATGCAAATAAAGGTTTACGGATGAGGATCTAGGTTGTGTTATTTCCTGATACAGTCTTGCCTTTTTTACTTCTTACACACTAATTTTATAGGTTCTATTCTGCCGGAAGAGGTTGTTGCATCATTAGTAATGGAGCTTATTGTTCCTTTTAATATTTGCAATATTTACATCTGAAAAAGTTGAAGGTGTATTCATCTCTTTAGGAGCATTAATATTAAAAGATGCTACAGTCTTTGAGTTATACTATGTATAATTTTAAAATAATTTTGGCATTTTTCGCCTCTGGGAACTGAAGCCTTTAACCTTATGGGACTCTGATTTACAGTGACACCACAGTCTTTTCAAAGGCAACATTATTATGGGACTGATACTGAAATGGTACAGCCAAAAATAAGCAGAAAGTAATTAAGGAACAAAATTATTGCAATAGGACAGACTTGACTCCGAGACCAAGGGCCGTATTCTGCTTGCTCTACTTGAACAAGTAGTCCAATTGCATTTCATTCAGATGTGCAGCACTAGCATAAACCCAGAAAAAACTTCCTGTGAAGTCACCATTGTAACTGAGGCTGGAATCTGAGACAGAATTATGCATGTGTATGTAGAGGGAGGAAGAGATTGGACAAAATATTCATTTCATTTGAATATGTATAGGAAGTGAATGAAGGTGTTGGGCCAAATCCTGCTCTCATTTACATTAATGCAGTCCTACAAAGTCTGTTGAGGGTAGAATTTGATCTGACATTAGCACAAACTAACTTTCACATTTGCCAGATTCTTATTTGCTCACAGCGTGTGGCCAGCCAGAAATATAAATAAATCAAATCTGTTTCTAGGAAGATTCCAGCAACCCTTTGAAACTTTCCTTGTTTGCATTACAAGAAAAGAAGGGGTAGAAAAAAGGGGAGAGGATGGAGGGTTACATAAATGAGAGCAGGTGCGGTCGTGCAGAAGTAACTATTCAGCATATGTAAGTGCAGTTGGAAAATCATTGTCTTGCAGAGAATACTTGAAATTGGTCCCTAATGGCCTTGGTTTTTGTCATATGGTCTTGATTATCAGGCTAAAATTGCATTGCTGATGCCTTTAGTGTGAACGAGATGGATGAATAATTGTTACGTGCGCTGAATACCTTTCTGCAAGGAGGAACCAGGACATCCCCTGGTCACCACAGCTACCATTTCACCTTGCTGTCAAGAAAACTGCAAGTGGCCAATTCATCACTTCCTTATTGTTCTTAAAATATATGTTTATAATAATAAATGCCCATACCTGCACTAAGAATGGGCAATGCAAAACCTCAGCATTGTGAGGAATAGCTTGAGATCGCTTATTTTTGGGAGTCGGGGTGTGCAAACCCTGAATTTATAAACCCCCTTTATAAAGACCTTGCTTTGCCTTTGTATTCATGCAGATCTCTGTGACTATATCAAGGAGCAAAATGAATTTCTAGTAAATAAAACAAGCACATACCAGATGCCCCAAATTAGTTTTGGCATCTGTTCAGAAATTAGTTACCATCTTTTTCCCTTTTAGCTGTTAAAAAGGGGGCTCCCATCCTGCCTTACTTCCCTCTGCCTACCTTTGTCTCCGTTACCAGTTACTACTACAATAACAGAAGTAGTCATAATGAGGTTAACGGGAATCTTATTGCTCACTCTAAGTCTCTGTGGTATTGAAAAGATCACTCCACCCCCACTGGCCCCTGCACRGAAAGGGAGACGTGATGATGGTAAGGTTCGGAACAGCTCCGAGATCCATGAGCGTGGCCGCACCGCTTGTTCATCACCTGAATATTTACATTAAGTCATGGCTGGGTGTGACTGCTGTTTACTCTCTGTGCAATCCTTTGCAATACTGGCAATTAGCTATGGGATCCACCAGTTCCTAAATGATGCAGGTTGAGCCACAAATAGAGCACAACAGCCTGTGTTTCCTCTTGGCATCTGATCAGAAGGATTGCATGTGCGCAGGGTGCAAGTGTTTCAGGACAAGATTTCCAGTGTCTGCAGGTTTTTCTAATTAATTGTGTGTTGCCATTTGCCATTAAAACCTTAATGAAGTGCCTAAAAACAGTTTTGATTAAATAATCAGACAATCACCCCAACTATTCAGATCTACTGATTATCTCTTACCAGTTGTTTCAGCAGTGACTGCCTATTATGGACCTAAAAAAATATGTGTATAGCTTAAATTTGAAGAAAAGAAAGAAGGTAATAAAAAAAAAATCACATTTAAGAGAATGGGCTTTAACCATGTTTTAGTATCTTCTATCAAATTCTCCAAATACTCTTTTTGCGTGACTATATTAATTGTTGTTAAAATTTCCCTTGAATTTCCAAGTTCTTTTATACCTGTATTACAGATGTCTGTACTCAACTGTGGTGCATCTCTGCACTCGGAACAAAAAGTGTAGCTAAATCAGGTTAAATATGATCCAATGATCTGGATGATGACTGATCAAATTAACACCTGAATTAAACCTGAAGAGAAGACCAAAATGAAGCACAAACTGCTGGTCTCAATTTTCAGTGTTCTCTCATTAGCTATCCCAGGTTGTCTGGCCCAAGGTAAGGCAGATTTCTTGGCCCCCAGACTACCAAAAATACCTAAGTAGAAGCCAAGTGACCTGCCTGAAGTAAGTGCCAGAACAGGACGTGAGGATTAGGACTTCACCCAAGCTCCTGTGTAACCGATAAAGGCTTGCAGCAAACTCTAGGTAGCAGGCTGGCCCCTGTTGTCTTTCTAAGACAAGGCATTGCTCAAGTGGAACAGAGCTATTGGCTAATCGAATCACGTGAAGGAAGATCTGATGGTGAAAAACAGATGTTCTGATTTTTTCAGAGATGTAGCCTATCCACTTAGGTAGGATTCAAGTGATCTGAATCTACCCCGTAGCACTTCCCCCATGATTTCTGTTGATACTGATTTGAATTGGAGCAGCCTCTGCCTTTGTTGAAGTACCATTTTAAAAGGCTTAATCTGTTCAGATCGTGGACATCAATCTTAATCTGGGACTGCGATGGAATTTCTTTTGAGATTGGACTCTTTGTCTCTCACAAAGGTCTCTGACTCCTTCTGTATCATGCAGTGTTGCAAAAGGTCATGCATTTCGTAATGTTCTCCACTGCAATCACTGAGCTGCTGCAGGGTGTTGCCAGAGGTCACAGCTATGAGGGTGTCAAGAGTTCCTGGCTATCCACACGTGTGGCTTCCTGAGCAGCCTGTGGTAAATTCAAACCTTGCCTCTCAGTAAAAGTTGCTGGAGTCATCTTGCTGTGAATTCCAACCATAGACATCAGGGATATTATTATGTAAAAGGATGCTATTGATATTAAAAAAAAAACCATAACATCACAAAAAACCTAGATGCTAAAATTTGGTAGTTTATCATGTCTCAGGGTTTTCTTTTAACTTTCTTCTCTAATTGAAAAAGCTAAATTGATTGAAGCATTTGAGCCCTGATTTAGCTTTTAAAAAAAGAAGCAGAAGCTAAAAATGGCTCAGCGAAGCAACTGAAATGCTATCACAAGCTCTTGAGATCGATAAGCTAGGGGGAAAAAAAGGAAGAAGAAAAGTTTTTGAGTGACAGTGTAAAAATGGGAAATTTAAATACATCTATATCGTTGCATTTTGCTCCATTGTGTATTGCATAAGATACACTTTGGCAGTGTGTTTTCTTGCAATCTAGAAGGTGATCTATTAGTAACACTGAATTTGTGTTTATGTTCCAAATTGTAAACTATGTTTATAGCAATATTTCTATATTAAGGTATTAATACCAGAAGTGCTACCTAAGCTTAACTTTACCAATATAACTCAAAATGTAGTTTATAGCACTATAAATAGTAACATTGATATTGACACTTACAGCAGCATCTAACTCCCTGGAAAGCTGTTTCTGATGCTAAATGAAAATGCAGGGAGCTGACAGTGTATTTATACATACCAGGGAGTACAAATAGTACTTCATAGTTCTCATTGTTGAAATTCCCTTGTGCTAAAGGGTATTTAAATATTTAGTGCATTGCCAAATATTCCAATTTAAAAAACAATGTTTGCATGTATATTAGATACATGTTATTACTATTTATAATAATGCTAACCTCATGAATAAAAATATTAAACAACAGCCATGGTGGTTTTTACTTGTTGTTGGAGACCGATCATTCATGATGGTCTTTGACTTTGTTCCTTGCCTGATTTTTGTCATCTTCTGGATTTTCACTGGAGGTCTTCTCACATCTCTGAAACATCTGGGAGTTACAACCACAACTGTTGACTCCCTTTAATTAAAGGGTCTGTGATAGGGAGCCACTTAATGGCTTCACCTCTCCTCCTGAAGTACACATGGCAAGCTGCTGCAAGAACTTTACTTTGTTTAAAGAAAGAAGGAGCAAGGGGGATCATCAATTCACCAAACCCCTGATTTTGACTATTCTATAAGTACTAAAAAGTTAATCCATTTTTTCCCATACTTTTAATTTAGAATAACATCTGACAGGTTAGATCTTTGAAGAAGTTTGTAATTGACTGTTGCCTCATTTTAGGCATTAACTCAAAATTCTTGCTCAGGACATCAGAAACACAAATCCGGTTCCTTTTTCTCTCTCAGAGATCTTGAGCTCTCTTCTCAAGAGAAGACCCTACACACTGTGTGTCTGAAAAGGAAAAATTTCTGAAGATTGCATATAACAATCTATCCAACATGCAACTTCTAAAAAAAGTATCTGCTGAAATGCAAAATTAATTATTCTCTGTCTTTTGCGCTGACATTTTTACTTGCAATTTGTGGCATAAAAGGGTTTATGTAATTTTTGGCTACATTACACATGCTGAGTATGACAAGGATGATGTCTTGTGGTTTAGAGTTCTAGGTTTTATTCTCAGCACTCCTAGAGAATCACTGTTCAAGTATGGACAAGTTTATTTACTGTCTTGTTTTCCTCATTTCTAAATTAAATATTATTGCTTCCTTTGATGGTACCTTACATAAGCATTATGTATTTTGGGTTACTGTGGGCCTCGTGAGAGGTGCCCAGAAGTATAAATTATTTTAGCTGAGGTGAATATGTTTATTATATATGTATGGTGTGATTGTGTGCTTATGTATATGTTTTGTATTAGAAGCATTATATGTATTACAAGTTTATCTAGGTTTATAATGCATGTATACTATGGTAAAGAGTACCAAATGAAATTCCTTTACTTGGATGATAAATATCATGCTATAATACTCCCTTTTCAAGTGTATTCTGTCCACTTTAACAGAAGTTTAAGGTATTCATTTAGGTGAGCCAAGTTATACCCTCGCAGAATATTTAGTACTGGTGTCAAACTGACTTTAGGATTTTCTCATGCAAGTTTTGGTCCTTAGCACATTTATTCACTGGAGATGAGTTAGCATTGAAGGATTTGAATGTCCCATGTTGACCTGAGAGGCATTCACCCCTCTGAGATGAAGATATGTGAGAGGATCCACTCTCTGTAGACCTTCTTAAGTTCCTGTACTTGACTTTTAAGCTCTTCTGCTCCTGTCAGAGCATGTTTTTAGCTGGTGAACAACAGGGATAAGTCAGAGGGGATGCTGTATGTCAGTAGGATAGTGAAGGTGAACATGAGCACATGGCTGTTTTTTGGGGTTTTTTTCAATACTGCGGTTGTGCCCAAATCCCCAAAATCTCACTGAATCCTAACCAGTTCACTGGCTCATTTTAAAGGAGTGGTAAATCACTGATCAATTTTATCAATCGTGATTCCCCATTATATATCTATTTAGGAGATTGACTGCTGCTATTGTAAAGAGAGGTTAGAGCAAACATTTCCTTCCTTCAGTCCAGGTGAAAAAGCCAGTGGGGAGCTCAGTTTCATATTTTTTCATAGATTCTATGCTGTTGATATCTGGGACTCTAATTCAGATCTTTATATTCTGAAATTAACTTCTGCCTTAGGTCCACCAGAGCCCATATTTGGTGTCTCTTGTCTGATGTATGTTGTGGCCTTCTCAACTTTTCCCTGAGAAAGTGACTATAAGGTGGTAGATTTTTGTCTATTTTGGACACTAGTCAGTATATCTTATGCCTTGTTGGAACAATATGTTACAAAAAATGGGAGGATAGCTTGTAGTTTTGTAGCTCTGTGCCTTTATCTGCTCAGGAAATAAGAGATTAGTGTATGAAACCACACTCTGAGAATGCACCCTGGTTTTAGAGTATCACACTTCTGCTTTGCATTTCATTTCAAATACCTTTTTAAACCATTCATACAGTATTCATGAAACATCCTAACAAATACTGTCACAACAAGGTCTTTCAGAAAAGTTAGGAATATGCTGTTCCGATTATCTTTGGTTGATTTTTTTTTAAATTTTTTTCTGCTTTGTTCTGTATTCCTCAGTTTAACTAGATACCTCATCCTCCTTTCCCTCAGAATCCTTTGCTTTTATTCCATTGCAATTTGTGATTTACTGGCTAATTTTACCTGTAGTTTTCTTTACAGTTAAAAAAACCCCAACATATATTCAGATTTGTAACTGTGATTAAATCAATCTATGGAAGATAAGATGGGAACATAAAACTTAAGAAAGCAAGAGAAAAGGACCAGTACCTGTATGTATGGCAACTGTGTCACAGCACTGTTATGTATTCATCTGACTGATGGACAAATGGCAAAACTCCTGTTGATTTCAGTGTGAGCAGAAGTTAACTCGAAATGAGCAGCTTTCCTACACATCTAATATTCTGAGGACTCAGGTGTTAATTTGCGAAGAAAGATCAACACAGATGGGAAAAGTTATGGCTTGTGGAAGAATAGCTGGTTGAAATGCAGATCCACACAGTAAGGGCCTAATCTGCTTGATGCCACATACCGACTTCAATGAAAGTCAGGGCCCTTGCAGGAATCTGAGCTAAATGATAGTAAAAAATCTAGGGAGAGGCTAGGCAAAACCCCTCACTGGTGTGAAATTGTGTGCACACGCAACCTTCCATGTACAGGTTTGTACATATGTTTCCTTAGAATAAAACGTTAATAAAAGGAAAATGGCATCCGGGAAGACAAAGCATCCAAGGCAACCCATCTGCACTCTTGTCATATGATAGACTTGGACAAACCTAAAGCTGCCAATACAACTGCTCAAGAAGTATGCCAAGGGAGCAGATGCTACCTCTGCAAGGATATTTTCCAAAGTTTGGCATTCAGGATCTTGCAGTTACCATCCAGAGAGGAAGAGGTGAGGAAGAGAAGTGGAATGATGTTGCCTTGGCACCTCCTGCTGTCAGCTTTCACGTTCATTTGAGTCAGGTCTTTGCAATTCTTTCTTTCTTCTTCTGCCTAAGAGAGGCATCTGGTGTGGAAGTTAAAAGGAAAGCATCCTTGTATGAAAGCAGAGTACTGCGAAACTTGATACTACCCTTAAAATATTTATTCAAAGGCAAATTCATGAATGTATTTAGATTTATGATGCATAATCATGTTTGGGTTAGCAAAAGGCCCACAGAGGTACCGAATAAATCTGTGAGATCTGAAGCCAGGGGGGATTTTGTGAACTCAAGTGGTTGGAATACAAGATTGTTATGATATTTAGAGAGCAGCCTGAAAGCAATGCCTTTGGAGAAGAGCAGGTCCTCCAGCACCTTCGTTCCCTCAGAAGGCTGGGGCATCCCTTCGGGTCACTGCCTGGGTGCTGGGTGAGCCAGCGTCAGGGCAATTGGTTCCATGAATATCTGAGGAACAAGGAACTGCTTTTGTGTACACTTGCACGCCAGCAAGACCAGGCCATTCATGCTGTTGCAGCCTGTACTGAGGCTCCTGTGGAACACGGTGTGGGACGTGGGGAGAAGCAGAGACCACTGTGGTACCACTGCTATCACCCGCTGGGGTAAGCTGGGCTTAGTGCTCTGCCCCTGTGATCAGCACCACCCACTGCCAATGATATTTTCTTTAAAAAAAAAAATCCTCTATAGAATTGTCTAAGTATTTCTTATTGTTTTAATTCCCTCTCATTACTAATTGTAAAAGGGTAATATGACAGCCAGCGATCCTGTATTCAAGCGCTCAGCCTTTGTGGTGCATCGCTTGCAGCCCAGGAAGCCAACTGCATCCTGGGCTGCATCCAAAGCAGCATGGCCAGCAGGGTAAAGGAGGGGATTCTGCCCCACCTGGAGTGCTGCTTCCAGCTCTGGGGTCCTCAGTATAGGAAAGACATTGACATGCTGGAGTGAGTCCAGAGGAGGGCCACAAAAATGATCAGAGGGCTGGAGAACCTCTCCCATGAAGAAAGGCTGAGAGACTTGGGATTGTTCAACCTGGAGAAGAGGAAGCTCTGAGGAGACTTTAAATCACCTTCCAAGACTAAAGGGAATCTTTGAGAAAGAGACAAACTTTTTACCAAGGCCTGTTGTGATAGGACAAGGAGTTTTAAACTAAAGGAGAGTTTTTTTAGATGAGATACAAAGAACAATTTTTTTTCAATGAGCACGGTAAAACCCTGGAACAAGTTGCCCAGAGAGGTGGTGGATGTCCCATCCTGAAACATTCAAGGTCAGATTGGATGGGGCTGTGAGCAACTTGATCTGGTTGAAGATGTTGCTGCTCATTGCAGAGGGGTTGAACTAGGTGACTTTTAAATGTCCCTTCCAACCCAAGCTAATCTGAGTCTGTGATTCACAATCCATGTTGTTATGCCTGACACTAGGCCATATCTGTGAGAAGGTCCCTTCTCTGAGCTGATCTGAGGAAACACGAAAACATCTGGCCAGTCATGGTCCCTATTTCCAATGGTTTATAGTTTCTTTCAGGCTCATGCTGATAAATAATGTTCCAGCGATTTTTTTAATGTGAGAAAATACTCCTTGAGGCCATGTTCACAGTTCTTATCAAACTTACTTGGCTGTTGGACTAAGCACCCTTTCAATCAAGCCCTGCCAGTAGAGGAGCTAGTAAGGGATGACCTTTGTTTTGTTTTGGGGTTGGAGCAGGGGGAGAAGGAGGCAGCCTAAAACCCGATTCCTGACACTCATCCCTGCCGAGCCATGACTGCCGTGCACTCTCCCCATGCTGGGGAGAGTGCCAGAACCTTTGCTCCCGGCCGCTCCAAGGAGGAGAGGGGCAAGCCAGGGAGCCTCAGCCAAGGCTCCCAGCTGCTGGCGACCACCCCAGGCCAAGGGGAAGGAGCCCCAGCGCCGGGAGGAGGCTGAGCCTTTCCGCCCCGCTGCGATCACGCGCAAGCGAGCTCCGTGTTTTCGTAAAGTGGCATTTGCCCTTTCCAGCTGCTGGACGCCACAAAAGGTCACCCAAAATGATCTAAATGCATCGTTTCCCTGGTGTGAAGGATGAAGCAGGGAACCTTTGAATGAAGGCGGTGCTTTTTTTTTTTTTTTGTCCTGCAAGTGTTCCCTTTGCTGTTATAGTTCCTGCAGCCGAGTTCTGTCGCTGGGGTTGGAATCAGCCTTCACTCACTTTCTGTCTGTGCCGCAGCCTCTGGCATGGCCAGACCCTTGCTCACAGCCCTGGAGTGACTCTCTCAGGTGTGAACTTGTGTCTGACCGGGTGCAGACCCAGGGGCTGAGATCTTGGTCTCATCGGCTCTACACGTCCCTGGAGCCTCGCAGAAACCCCGACCAACATCTGCCAAGGAGAAGGTTTCATACCGGTTTTGGCAGGATTTGTTCAACTGGGGGTTAGTAGTGTCCTGAGCAGAAAACCACAGGAACTGAATCTCATCTGCTAGGATTGAAATATAGCAACCAAGGCAGATCATCCTGTCTCATTGTTTTCATGTGTCCCTGAGTCTAAAGTCATTTTTAAAATGTGAGTGATGCAATTTCTTGCATCTTTCATTTAATATGCTGCTTGGTAAACAGTGTTTTAGATTAGTATATTTGTAATTTAAATGAAGACAATACATCAAGTCAAGTCAGAAAAGAAGGAAGAAGTTTAAGGAATGATTGATGCCTCTTTCAGTGTTATGCCCTCTTGAAAAAGAAAAAAGAAAGCATAAGGAGAGGGGAGAGGTGAGATTATTGAGGATCTATTGGGGTAAGGCAGAAAGAGAGGAACCGTTGTTCATGGGCAGAAACACACTATTTTTAAAACCACAGTCAGCTCTGATAGCTGAATCTGTTTTCTTCAAGCGCACTAATAAATTCTGCCTAATTCATTTTTTATTCTCTCTTGGGGTCTGCTTGCAGATTTGCCTCAACAAAGGAAGCATCATGTTACTTCTTTTAAATAATTGATGGCTCTTGGTCCAAGCCAGCTTGAAGGAAATTCAAAAATAGGTACTGATTGAGTAAATACCCTGCCTCCCCCTCTGCTCCCCCTCGCCCCATCCCTTATTTATTTTTGCAGCCTGGGTGACTGGCAGTTGCCGATGATGTCATTTGGGTACACCCAGCACTTAGCAGCTCTGATTTCATTTATGTATTTATTTATATTTAAGAAAAGGAGAAGCTGTTAATTGTAAACTGTCTGATGGAGCTAAGAGCTCTTAATAAATCATCATCAACCTTGTGCTATAACAACCAGGGGTGGACCTTAACAGGTTGAGGTTGGAATTGCTACCAAGAAAGGCACTGGGGAGACTTGCGTATATTCCAATCCTCTTTGCTGTGGGATGTGGTCTTCTCAAGGCACCCATGGATCAGTGTTTTCCACGGTGTTGGTTGTTTGCAGGCTTTGGCATGCTGCCTCTGAGAGCAGCATTGTTCCCATGGAATAAGTCATTTCACTGCATAGCATGGATTTGCTAAAGCTCTGTGATGTCATTTGTAAAGATGGACCCTTTATAATTTACCTTTTAAATTATTCAAAAAACAGGGTGGTCCAAATTAACAACAAGAAAACCCAGCAATATTTTTCTCTTTTTTTTTCTCTAGACTTGGAGAGGCAGTGTATTCCTACAGCAGATATTGCTGCAGTAAGAACATTTTTGGTGTAGAATACTGCACAGGAGAAAACAGAGGCAGAGTTCACATCTAGTGAGTTTTGCATTCGTACTCTGATTTGCAGTCTCCCTGACTTCATGCCTCCCCAGTTTTGATAGCAGTGAGTTAAAGGACTGAAGAAGTTTGTGGAAGGTGGCTTCTGTGTGAAATTGTTATCCCTCTTAGCTTTTCTTTGTAAGGTATGTTCACGTTTCATAACCTTAAGTATGCAATGTTGAATAAGTGATACTCAACTATAAAAGGGGCTGATGTCTGTAGAAAAAAAATAGGGGGCTTTATTTTTTTTTCCAAACAGGCAAGTCCTACAGGTCACATCTTGATAAAATATTTTAGTGCATGAAACCAGCACTCACCTAGTGAATAACATAAGGTCTTCTTGACCTTGCAGCGTTACGTGGGCATGCATGCCATTCAGCTAAACTACTCTAGTGTCCAATACCTTGGAGAAATTGCCAAGTATTTCCTCTGACGCCACGCTTGTCACCCACACTCGCTCGGAGCTCCTCGCTGCCTGCTAACGGCGCTCCGGCCACGGAGCAGTTTGAGCGCCGACAGCCATAGCGGGATCAGGCAGGGCCTTTCCAGCTGGAAGAGCAGAGCACCATCAGGGGCATGTCCACATGAGTAGGTGCAGATGGACCAGAGCGGACTGAACGTGGCTTGGCTCTGGTCTGGAAGCCATGGAGCTGTTTAATGCAGTGCTGTCATCAGGTTAATACTCTTATTGTTTATTAGTTAGTAGTGTTAGATCCAGGAGCTCCAGTATGAAGATTGAGCTGTCAGGAGTGTGCCATATATTTTGCATATTTATTGTTCTCTTCTCCCTCCTGTAAAGTGAGTATCATCTTCRGTAAAGTAAGCATTGTAAAGTAAGCGTGGCAGGTAATCTGATTTACAAAGAAAGCTTKCTTTGAGAAATGGACTGATGGAGACAGGTCTGTGTATTTCTCCTCTTCCCCTCCAGAAATGAACCTCTGGGGTCTGTATTTAGGGAAACCAGAGCATATAAAGGGGCAACATGGAGACAGGAGTTCAGTATTTCTGTGGCATTACAATCTAGGCAGAAAGAAGACAATGCAAGAATGAAACTTGAAACAATAATACCCAAAAGTGCCTTCCAGAACGAGGCATACAATTGCGTATTTGGATATCTACGAAGTGTCCTGTTCTCTGAGTAGTTTCTCTGACCAATGTGGTTCACAACAATGAGTAAGATCTTTTTGAAGTGGTTGTGAGTGCATACGCATTTTTATCCAAGTGACTGCAGTATTTGGAAACTTTTCTTCTGTGTGGTGCAAAGTTTGCAAACAGAATTTAGAGATGTTCAGATTGTCTCTTTAGCTGCCAAAAGAACAGGTTAAAAATCACTTTGGTGATGGGAAAAGCTTAAAAGCAGCACACTAGCTCACTTTGAGTGTTACCACAGTCTTTAGCCATAGAGGGAAATCTAAGCCTTGCTGAAGGCACAGCATACCAAGGCATATCTATTAGTATGTGCTTAACTCTGTTGCCTGTGAACTTTTATTAAATTCAATGGGCAGGAAAATTGATCCCATGTATGGGGTTTTTTTTCTTTCGGGTTTGGATCCTGACTCACATCGCATACATGTGTAAAGCTGGCAATTTACTGATTTATCAATAAAAAAAMCGCTTAGTTGGAAAAACTTGCGATAAAAACTAAGCTTTGAAATATAAGCTGTATCAGAGGATATGAGCGTGTTGTTGGGTGTAATAGGGACCCTTCTATCTGTGAACATAATGCCATATAATGAATACCGTGAGACAGAGTGAAAGCCAAAGTTTCTCTGATAGCTGGACTCCCCAGTTCTAAGCTCTACTGCAAGCATTCTGTWTAGGAAGAGAAGCTAAAAGCCTCTCAAGGGTACATAGAAAATGCTGATCCTGAATGTATAAATGGACACATTTTAATCCTTAAGTTATTAATTATTACTCATGATTAATTGTAATTATTTTATTACTACTCCAGACCCTTGGGTCAAATTGCACACTGAAGTTGGTAAGAAATTTGCTGAAGAATCTCTTGATTTGGTATGTTATCACTTTTATATTGAATATTGGACATTATCAGTTGCATTAAAGAGACCAACTGCTATCATGCCATCAAATTACAGGATATATTTGGGTTGCAGGCGTAACTCCATTTCTTTCGGTGTCATCAGATATAACTGTAAATTTAATGCACAAAGGGAAGGGGAAATAATCCCTTCACCCACGAAGACATAAATTARATGTTACCCCACACTAAAAAATGTAACCTTAAATGAACCTTACATTCAGGAAAATTCAGTGCATACATTCAGTGTGTATGCTCTGTTCAAGGGGATGGCAAGTACTTTCAGATTAGTCTGAATTATTGAGGATTTTCCAGTGGGAAAGCTGGGCACCCCCCTCCCTCTCCCCAGCCCTACCTTCCCACTGCCTCTCTCTCCTCAAGTAACCAGAAGAATCTTTTTCTTCTGAACATATAGCTTGTAATATACATAAAAGCAGAGTTTGCTTTGATCCTGACAGCAAAACGTTTATTTTTAAACTGGAACTGGGCTGTTGTCCAGCAATGCTCTTTCCTTTGCATCATGCCCTGCGTTTCAGCTCCGCAGCCTGCCTGGGTGCAGCTGGACCTGCTGCAAGAGGGACCTGGCTTGATGGGTCCTGCTGAGCTCGCTCCCTCCCTCTCCCCTCATTCCTCCTTCTCCTCTGGTTTTGAAATTCAAATTGAATGCAATTTTCAGCTCATTTGAGCCAGAATATACTCTTGCTGAGCTTCAGTGGCTCTTAAATTCAAACTCGCAGGAGAAAACAGATATCATCTGTCATCGAGGGTGGGAAAGGGTGTCCTCCCCACATTTTATTCATGGGAGACAGGGATTCACTGACTAATTCCGGTCTTTCTGACTAATCACTCACTGGCAAACTAATCAGCTAATCGATGTGACTGGTTTCTTGTAGTTTGGCTCTCTTTTTGCAGGTTTCTTTTTTTATTTCTCCAGCCTATTTAGTATTTATATTTAAAGTCCTAGAAGTGCCCTAGGTGGAACGCCTGTGTCCGCGTTTGACTGTACCTGCTTGTTTCTGGTCTCATTGTCTCCATCACAGACTATTCCCTTTAAAGGACTACAGATGAAAATGCCCCAAATTGGACAACTGGCAAAGAAGAGGCAAGGGGTGAGGGATTTTCAAAAGAAGCTTAAAAAATGGAAAGAAGCAAAGGGAGAAAAAGTGTTAAATCATTAGTTGTTGTTATGTCAGCAGTTTTAGGACCAGGTACATCTACCATAGCTACTTACTCTATAAAACCTGTTTCATATTAACGCATGTGGCAATATTTTCTGAGTCATCTCATGGGAGGTGGGAGTCCAGCTTGAAAGTAAAGAAGAAATACAACTGGCTGGGTTTTGTCTTACTGCTTTTTATTTTTTTTTTTTTGTAGTATTATTTCTGAAATAAAAAAAGACTCTTGCAAAGAGGTCCAGCTCCTGCTTTTATTGTACTCCTTTACAAACCTCTCTTTCATTTAGTGAAAACAGCATTGGTTTGGAGATTGGCAACTACCTTCAAAAGGATATRTTGCAAGAAACAGCAATTTGGTAGGTGTAAGGGCAAAACTAAAGTACAATCTGTGCTAGTAGAGAAAATAGGTTACTTAATCTAACAGCATGATAGCATTTTAATGCTGCTCTGAGCAACATCARCTTGTCACTGGCAAAAATCCACAACCTGAATTTTTGTTGTAACAAAATCTACATGCCATAAAGGACGTCATAAATAGACGGGACAYCTGCAAATGGTGAGAACATATTAAAGTCAGACTGGAAAGAATATCAAACACCATGCTGGTCCCTTAATTGTTTTATATGTTCTAAAGCCTTGATGTATTACTAAGCCTGGCTTATGGTTGGAAAGTGCCRTTCTGCAGCTTTCTTGGTGCCTGTTCCTTGTTCCTCATGCTGGGCAAGAAGGGTATGTGTACAATCAGGGCCCAATCCTGCAAACAGTTTTGTATTTKGTATGCTAACACCACCCAAACTGAAATGAACCTGTGGGACAATATTCAGTTATCCCTTTGGCCACCTTATGTACTTCCAGTTGAGTGTGTTGTAATCCCTTAAAAAAAAAAGCTTTTTGCTGTGGGCTGAACCAAAGTRGAGATTGTGCCTGTACAGTCAGCTGGCTGGTTCATGGCAGATGCCTTGCACAGAAGCCAGAAGAACTTGGGTATTTTATGTTGGAGAGTCATTGGCTAAAAGCAGAGCTGAGGAAAGAGGGCACKGATAGTGTGTGATCAGAGTAGCCCAAGCTCACCTTTGGGACTGGGCCCCTTCACAACATGGGCAGTGTTGTGGATCACAGTGGAGTTTAGAGAGGTGACAGGCACACGGCTGCCAGGGTAGCAGGAATTGATTTCCAGTGGTCTTTGTGGTCATAAATGTTAGCCCTGATGCATTTACAGTTACTGAAGCAGGGGACGTTGGAATCTTTTTTTAATTAGGCAATTAAATTCAGGTTAAGCCCTGTTTTAGGCACCTCAGTGCCTCTCTGAATCTTCCCCTTTGTCTCCAGTGGCTCTGTTAGACATTGACACTGACCTGCAAAGCTGGTACTACAAGTCCTTATAAAGAAATCTGATATTCCTATGGAAGTTATGATGATGTATGTAAATCAGCTGCTATATCCACACTGTCACCTCTTCGGCTGAAAAAGAAGGGCAAATCACTTCGTTGGTAGCTGCTGAAACCGTCAGCTGCACTGTCATTAATACTCTCCCCTCTTTCCTGGAAACTCAATATGTCAGCTACCTGATGTACCCTTCCTCTTCCAAGAATATATCTCGCCATTCCTTCAAATTCTTGAGCTGGGACCTCCCATCTGCCAGTTTATTGTTCTTCTTCTGGCCCATTAGTTTTTCCTCCCATTCTTTCTTCATAGTCTCATGTGTTTTTTATAGAATTTTATCATGTGCTAATGATCAGAGTATCTGAGCTCTCTCCAGGAGTGTATAACGTGATGTGCCCAACTGCTGTGATGCCTTTTTTTTACCCCTCCTCTTTCTTGTGGGGAAAACAGTGGGGGGTAAGGCATTAGATTTTGAATTTTTATATTGCTGTGATATATACACCTACACCATCATGACCCTGGTCACTCTCTGCCTTTAAGGTATCCCGTGGACCACCCTCTTTGGACTTCGGTGCTGGATCTGTTCCTCAGGGAACTGCTCAGATGTCTTTTGCTGCTCTCTGAGATAAGAGTGTCTCCATGTGGTATCAATTCTCTGAAGCAGGTCTTCCTGGTCCCTCCCTGTAGATGCCATTGCTGAACTTCCTTGTTCTACACCCCCTACTCTATCTTGCTGCTTAACCCTGATGGTCCCAGAGATCTTCCATGATCAGTCCCCTCCCTCATCTATAACTTATTTTTCTGGGGCCACATGGCAGCTGAAGCACTTGCACGCAAACTTCATGCTGGGATTTGTGTAATAGAAAGTATTTTGCTTTGCAGCAATACAAGAGTCATAGTAATCCAAGTGAAATAAGCAGTGCCTGCCTCCTTGCTTGGGTGGATCTCCTGGATCTCACCCCTCCCTGGCCCATGTTCCAGCCCACAGCCATCTCTCTTGGTTTGTGCTTGGGCCATATATGAAGCTTTCCATTCCAGAAGGAAGCAAAACACTGACTGTTGTCAATAGACATTGGCACCAATGGGATTTTTACTTAAGTCTCTGCAACTCACCTTTTTGTTGTAGCAGATATTCCCATACAACTGCCTAAAAGTAGCAGTTGCACCTGTAAGTTTTCCATGTGAGTACACTCTTGTGCACATCAGGAATCTTATTAGAGATTTATACATAAGGAAGAAATTACTGGATTGCAAGTTACAAAACTCCTAAAATTGTTCACCCATCCCAAAAAAAACCCTGTTGGTGTGTCTGTGTGGGTTATGCATATATAGGTGTGTGTCCATAGGAAGAGAGTTATGTTTGATGATATTTCCTAAATAGCAGATTACTTGCTGCTGTTCAGAGGTCACTGGGTGACCTGTAAGTCCTGCTTGATTATAACATGCTCAGTGGAGATCAGAGTTTCAAATGAATAAACAAGTGCCRGCCAAACTCTGGGTGTTTGTGGTGTTGAACCTATAATCAGGTTTTTGCATTTTAATTTTGTATCTACTTTTAAGAATATGTATATTAATCCTTCTGATTGGTTCTTTATCATTCTCTATACTTTTTTTTAAATTTTCTTTCTTTACAGTGCTTTGAGAAATTTAGTAGTGGAGGATCAGAACTCTTCTCTTTGAAATCATCTTTAAAACTGCTATTGACTTTAGCAGGATTAGTGGTCATGTTAGGGAGCCTGAGAAAGTGGTCTCACAGCTCACACAGCATCTGATTCCTAAATAACAAACCTCGTCAAGTCAACTATTTCCGCGTCACGTTTTGTTCCGTCCTGGCACAAGCCGGACTGGGACAACAAATTGTATCACCAAAGAGGCATGACATGAGCCATGTGTGTATTTTCACCAGCCTTTGTATTGCCATGGCAACAATAGTTTTAATTATGGAGAGCCAAAACGGTAAGTTGTATATCAGATGGGGCTCGGTTTTCCCTGTGGACAGAACTCTGATTAGCTGCTGGAGAAAAGCTTTGTATCTCGGTTTTCCTTGCAGGCTGGATTTTATTCTCTGCTGTAGCAGACGGCTTGTTGTGTTCAGGGTGTGAACTTGGAGGGGCTGCAGCCGGCTGGAGGACAGTGGCGTGGAGGGAGATGAAGTGACCCTCCTGTCTCAGGGGCAGCCTGGCACCGTGCTGGTTCGGGTGTTTAGGAATGGTTCTCTGACTGAAGGACTGCTCTCGGCTTCCCTCTAAACCACTGGAGATCTGCAGATTTGGAAAGGGCTGGTGTGAAGTGATGTCTAATAATCGGCCTTGACAATGTTCAAGATTGTGCTTAGGGGGACAAACAAGGAGCTCCACTTCAGCAGCACGCATGAAAATTTGCAAAGCAGATCCACGTCCACATCCAGCTGTGGGAAATAAATATGTCTGCCTGGTAGGATGCAGGTCAGGAGTGGCTTTTTTCACAGTGGCAAGGGTGTTGTTTAAGTCACTTGTCTGAGGGGAAGTTATGAGGGTAGTAACCAAAAGTATGTATGTCGGGAAATTCATAACAGGAGAGGAAAAAATTCGTTGATGTAAATCTGTGTCTTTATATATATATATATATATATGTAAAAATCAATTATGTGTCTTTCTAATGCGCTAATTTTCTGTCTTGGATGAATGGTGGCCCTAGGTGGTTATGGTAAGGCTGCTTCTGGGTTTGTGAACTTCCTAGCAGTGTTTGAAGAGCAGTGAGGCGGGAGAAGACACAGAACCTTGTAACTTTTGTCTGGATCTACTTTGAACCTCTGTGATTCTGAGCATATGTTTTCATGATCACAAGTCTGAGGCAGTGTCATCAGGCGATTATGGCCAGAGATCATGATATCACAGAGAACGAGAGTTGCAAGATCACCCTGTTAACTAGAAATTCAATTATTCAAATGTGGTTCCAGGATGCAGGGGGCTCAGCAAGCATGTAGGCTAATATTTAGACTTGCTGAATCTGTAATCTCACTCTTTACAGTGTTACAACAGCTTTTTTTTACAACACACAACCCTGAGCAAGTAATTCACTGGTAATTTTACTCTTGATTCACTTATACCTCTTGAAATTTAAGATGTCCTGCCTTTAAGATTTTAATTTTGGAATTTGAGATCATAAATTAAGCCCTCTTACGAAAGAAAATAAGGAGTTTGCTGTTGTTTTTAATAAGATTTTACGGTAAGTATGGCAACAGCAAGTCTGTCAGTCTCAGCTTTGCTGCACGTGTGTAGCTCTGTGCTTTGAGACCCTTGAAATATCTGGTTTTAGGACATCAGCAGGGGGCTAATGAAAAGGCTTTGTTGATTTTAACGAATTGCAAGCCACTGTAGCCAAAATAAATATAATCTGCTTTTTGGATTAGTTGTCACACATGATTTTACCTACTAACAGTGATTAAAGAACCCTGGTGGACCAGGAACATAGCTACTCTCTGGTGACTCTTGCTAAAATAGCAATAAACAGAAGTAAATAAAGAGTTAGGGCATTAGTTATCTTTAATAAACAGTGACACTGCATATAATGTTTGGGGGGAGGCTTCAAAAGCCTCCATTGAGTACAGCAGTGTCACTCTTCCTCGCACAGAGAGCATTGGTCATGTCAGATGTCTGGAAATTCTGGCATTCCTTGTACCACTGGGCTGCTGTCCCTCCACGAGAGGTGCCAAGCCCTCTGCACACCTCATGGAGGCCTTCATCACTCAGCCATTTTCATCCAGCAGCAGACATCCGAAACAAAGTTGAAAAAATCCCAAACTAGAGGGATTACAACAGGAAAATGAAGGGAGTGTTAATTCCTTGTGTAATTCTGCAACCTCCGAACTGCTGTAATTCCATCCAGTTAATGAACGGGGGGCTGGTGCGGGGCTCTCCTACCTTCATCTGTGTGAGCTGATGAACAGAATTACTTGCCCCTGCTGACATCTTTTATCCCTGACATTTTCCCAGTAATCAAGGGTGGGTGTGTTTCCTGATCCCCTTCACATTTGTTGTGAAAGGCAACAATTACAGTTGATGGTATTGCACTATTCCTTTGGACTCATTGTTGCTTTTAATCAGTGGATAGAAGAACAAAACAAACAAAAACACGTTCCTTCTTCCAAGGGGGAATTATTGCTGCAGTACTGAATGTTAGGAATGATTTTAGGTTCTGTAATAGAGAGGTTAACACCTTCCTGAGAGTGGCAGGGAACGGAGGAATTTCCCAAAAGGAACACAGAAAGTTAGGACTTTTGAAATTAAAAAAAAAAAAAAAAAAAAAAAAAAATCAAGGGATAGCAAAGCATGAGGAAAAATCCTACTGAAATAGGGAGAGGGTGTGAGCTTTCTAATGAGTCTTCAACTTGTATTCATCTGTTCCTAATTGTACACCCCTGGAAGGCACATGGCACTGTTCTACGAGGAGTTTATCTTTTATATGACAGCTACAGAACTTCAAACTCATCAAGTAAACATCCTCAGGCTTTTTAAGAATTGTATAACTCCTTTTTGATGTATGGAGTGAGATTCTTGTGTGGTGTTTTTGGTGAAGTCATGCAGCAGTTACAACCCACTTCTGGCTTTATAGTCTATAGAAAAAATACTTTGATATCATGCTCGGGAAGGGAGTAAGACCCACCAAGGACCCATCCTTCTCTTGGCTGGCAGTCATTAGGAGTTTGGAGACTTGCCCAATGGTGTAATTCAAGTCTTGACTGCATATCTTATTGGTTAAAAATAGGAGCCAACTCCAGCTCATCAGTTTTTGCTAAGAAACTATTGATTGTGATTAGCAAGCTTAAAAATAATTACCTTGTGTGTTCATTGCTATCTTTGGACATACTCTCATATTCCTACTGTTATAGAAAGTATTGAGCAGCACAATAGGACAATTTGATGACTAAGGTGTTACACTGAGTGGGCAGGAGAAGGGTATTGAGCACGTCTTAATTGTTCCATCTCCTGTGCATGGAGCAAACACACAACACCTACACAGGGAAGAAAACCCACTGGCCTTGCTGGAAAATACCAAATGAGTATCCCCCATCCCCATGGTCCCATGGGGGAAGGTATATCCAGTCCTTCCCAGTTGCAGTCATCACTTTCACCACGTCTTTGGCAGAAGCCACAAGCCCACCCAGCACCACAGGGGTTAAACACTGGTTTGCTTAACACCTGAGGAAGCGGGGGGGATGAGTTTCACTTGGGTTTTGACACMTACTTTAAAAGCCTGGTGGTGCTGATTCATACCTGGTGGCAGTTGACCCTGAATGGCTGACTCAGTTAATGATAACTGAAAGCCTGTCTGCCTCTGGAAGTTGTTGTTCCTGTGGCAGGGACAGTTGCAGCAAGCAGATGAATTTTTGTTACTTCCAGCGCTGTGTACTYAGGTGAACCAGCATCCACTTCAGTCTGTTCAAGCCTGGGCCACCTGCTGAGAGTGTGAGAAGAGCTACCTATACCTGTCAGACTGCTAATGCAGGTCAGTAGCCACTTCAGGGGGCCACCTTCCCCAGGCTTTAACTCTTGAGCACCCTTGGAAAAGCTGATTTCTTGCCATGTTGTTCCTCTCTGCTGAGAGAGCCAAGGAAGAGCAACTTCTCTGTTTAAGTTTGATGTCAGAAGTTGGATGATGAGACTGCTGTATGGTATATMTGTGTGTATATATATATCTCTCCTATATAGGATCTCCTCACSTTGTTCTTTAGGTTTCATATCCCCTATGAATGTGTCAGTAATTTCAAATCATACCAATCTGTGATGCCTAGTCTGAGTTTGCATTTTCAATTTATATTTCTCCTAGAGACTTACTGTTTTATTGGTCTGGTGTATATCAGGGTTACCCTTAGCAGGCACCTGGCAGGGTCATACACAGTAATGTGGGTTAGAATGTCAATTATGGGGGTGTTTTGCAACCAGGGCCCTTGCTGTGGGGCTGTGCCTATCAAACATAGTCTCGTTTCACAACCAGGTAGTGATGTGTGGGGCAGGGYGCAAACTCTTCAGGCCACTTGCAAGTCATGTGAAACTGCGCGTTTGCGTGTCCAGGAGAGGGATTTATTCCAGCTTTTTGTGTGTTAATGGCAGCTTTTGAAATTCAGAGTTAGAATTTACCTCGGGGAGGGAGGAAAAAATCGCTTGGTGAAGTATTTGCCGGTGCAGTGGTCTTCAGATCGGCACAGGTGGGAGAGGTGAGTGCTGGGTCACACCAGAGTTACTGTGCCTCGTGTAGGGTTTGAATTTTGTGATTTGTGTTGCTTCAAGAACATAAAAAGAATGAAACACAAGGCTTTGGTACAGTAGCAAGGGAAACTGTGGGCATGTTTGCTCTGGTCTGTGTCAGAGGAGGAGATGCAGATGGACTGCAGCTGCAGCTCTGGGAAAGCAGGGCTGGAGCAGGAGCCCMGAGGGCTGGCTGGGGAACGTGGTGGGAAGGTGTAGCTCTTTTCCTCTTGCTGCCCTACAAGCGATGTTACAACAGCCCCGAGGAAGGTCTGGGCTGCGTGGACAGAGAGCAGGTGATGGTTTGGGAAAAAACTTCACTGACAGGGGTTTCTGACAGCAGCTTTATRCATTAAAGGTATTGTCATATGTTTTTTAAGACCTTCTGAGTGACTCTAAATCTGTGTACTGCAGTAATTTCTCTATAAATATCTGTGTAAACTCTCAATAGACTTGTACATGTAAGCTATGTTTTCCAAACAATTTGCTTCAAAAATATTTGACCTGACTGAGAAAAATATTGTTGGAAGAGCTATTTCTTTCCCCTGCTGTGTTTAAAGGGGCTTAGACTTGAGTCYTTAAATTCGGCACCCTTTATTAGCATGATTCCAGGATTCTCAAGGATTTATATAAGAGCTTGAAACATTTAACATGTTTGTCACATTTAAAACCGAATGCTACAACTTTAAAATTTGATCTATTGGGCTGTACCAGAGCTGGAAGTGAATGTTGTATTGCTTTTCTGTGGTTTGAGTACCTTCTCCTTCACCCAGGAGACTGCAATGTATTTTTTCTGTGTCTGGCTGTCTCAGTCTCAGATACTTACGTGGCTGCAGCTACTGCAGTTTCTGAATGTTTCACAACACTTTGGGGAGAATATTTATTACCTTAAACGTATCACTGGCTCATGAATACTGAGTGCCACTGATGAACTTTGACAAGGTGTTTGGTACCTTTTTTTGGAAAGAAGGGCATGATTTTAGGGGAAGTTTACTAACAAATATAACGAGCAACTGCAGATTTTGCACATCATCAGGGAAAGCTGKGCTGAACCCCATCAGGTCTTGGCCCTGGAGAAGCTTAGCTAGTCAGAAGTCTCCCATTTACTTATTTGCCATGTGAATATATCTGTTATACAGCCTATTGGCTATACAAGCAACTTGTGATCTTGCACAGTTATTTTTTCCGTTRTATTTAACACTTTTCTTGTCAGAAGCAGTGAGAAACAGGGAGAAATACTTCTGCTTGTATGTAGCTGATGGCTTTGAGTCAACCACAGCTGCTAGCCTGGCAATAATTTGAACTGTTGCAAACACATGGAAAGAGTAAAATAGAAGATATAGGGAAAAGAAAATAATCATCGCCAGGGACGTTTCTTCAGAATAATTTTATTAAAAGTTCATGTTTGAAGTGATGTCATGCTTTTTATTCTCTGTATTTAATTGTCCTTCTGAAGCTTGGCATAGCTATTCTGATGTGCAGCAAAAATATTACATCAAAGGTGAACGTTTGAATCCTGGCTGAAAAATAAAACAGAGGGTRGTGGGACACAGAGCAGGGGGGAGAACCCCCAAATGACTAAGAGTTCTTAAAAGTAAAATATAAAAGAAAATAATAATTTCTCTCCCCTGACAAATAGTTCAAAAAGTAGCCAACAGTTTGGATCTGGTATGTCACATTGCATACAAATGAAGAAACTGTCACCATCAGTTTCCTTTGAAACCTTTTGATCTTATCTTCTGTAGTAAAGGGCATGTGACTTGATCAGGGCTTCTCTTCTATGATACATAGTCAGAGTCCTGATCTACTGAAATATCTGTGACAGGTTTCTCCACTCAATTGATACTTTTTTTTTTCCCTTCAGTGCCTTTGTCTGGGGTCGAAATGATTCACCCTTCCCTTTCCATCCAGGAAAGCCAGTCTCCTAATTTGGCAATTTCCAGCTAATCCTATATATTATGTCTTAGTCAGTAGTAGTCTTATACCTRTTTTCTCTCCACTTGCTAGGCTGGCTTGCTTTTCTAGTAAGAACAGGAAAGAGGAATTGTGATATGTTGTAAAGACACATTGGACACTCAATTCTTCTGRAAAGTCATGGGATAGGTATTCTGGCAATTAATAAAGGATTGTTTTGTTGCAGAGTACCTTTAAATGGATGATTTAAATATGCATGGTTGGTAGCATCGGGGSACAGTAGTGGAGGGAAAAGCTTTCTAAAGACCTCTAAAACTTAAAAAGCACAGTTTTTGTGAGGTACTTACATTTTTAATACAAGCCATAATAGCTAATGTGCTTTACTTGATTAATGTTTTGGTCCAGAACTAGTGAAGCTGAGGAAAATTTTCCCAAAGGGCTAAACTTTGCTACTGTGACAACTGATGGCAAAGCTATTTTTGATTTCTCTACGGTGAGACTCCTCTATGAGGCAGAGTTGAAATATGAACTAAGCCCCAGGAGGTCTTATTAGGCGTCTCTTTGCAGAGTAAAGGCCAGAACAAAATATCCTTGGGTCCTTGTGTTGCCACCACTGGGTTTTGCTGCCCAGCTCCTGGTGGAGGATGCCCTTCYTGATAGTCACCCCTGGGTGGTTTCTGCCCCTGCTGGGACCCCGGGAACAAGTTTGCAAAATTTGTGAGGTTTGCAGCAGCGACAGAAAGTTTGTCCTGATTGGGCTGGGGGGTTTTTTTAGTTTTTTTTTTTTTTTTCTTTTTCCCCCCTGTGGAAAACAAGCAGTGATTGAGATGTCCAGGAATTGTTTCTACCCAAACTTGCTAATTAGAAAAAGTTGCCGAGTTGCCGAGTTGAAAGCAGCGTTTACACGGGTGAAGGTTACTGGGCCGTGTTTGCACAGGAGGTCGGACTGGGTGATCTCCCTCAGCCTGCAGCCAACTCCGCCCTGGAGCGTGAGGCGCAGCCTTGCGAGCGGGGAGTCGGCAAAGCGAAACCCAAAGGTTTCCTGGTCCATCGGAGCAACCGCGGGCTGCCTGCTGGCCGGAGCGGGCTCTGCTCCGTTTGGTTTTCCGCTCGGCTTCTGTCGTCGGCGTGTCCCTGTTAGGAGTAACGCGCTGAGAGAGACTGCAAGCCACAAGCCTGCAGTGTGCCGGCTCGTCTGAGAGGTGCAGCAGCAAATCCTTTGCAGTGCTGGTACTGAGAGCTGTTTCACGGAGCAGTTTCGTTCTTCAGTGGTTTTAACGCTGTGAACGCTTAGGTGTGTTTATGTGGTGGGTGTCCCTCTGCGTGCTGAGGTGGCTTGTGTCACGGTCCCTCAGAGATGGAAAAGGTGGCTGTTGGGCTGCTCGTACAGAAGRGTCTCTTTTGGAGTCTTTGATCGTGTGAAAATATTCTGAGAGAACCAGAATATGTGGGACTGGTCCAGCAGCATGTTCTCTTGTTGCTSAAGTCCTCAGCTCTTAGCTCCTGGTTTAGCAGAGTAGGAGAGCATGTTAGGGCATCCTGCTGGGGCCAAAATATGTGCTTAGGATGGTTTGCTTCTTGGCTAGCAAGGAAWGTTGGCAAAACTAACTTGACTTTTTCATCTGAGGAATTTGGCTCTTCCCATGTCTGGGGTTTTTCCTCTTTTGTTGTCTGTTGTCTGATGAGTAAGAGCTGGTATTCAGAAGTGGTGCCTGAAGAGCGATGGGTTTGGTTGCTGAGTGGAGCTGAAGGTCCTAACAGTTGGGATCTTGGAATGCAAATAGCATCCAAAAATGGTTTTGCCTTTTATCCATTAACACAAACACAGGTCAGATGTTTTAACTATTAACACGGGTGAAAAATCAGTCTTCCTGATGCTCCACAGGACTACCAGTTCAGTATATCCTGGAGTGTGAAAGGCCAGAGACAGAAATACCAGGCGGTTGTTCCTGTCTGCACCATCTGGAGGTGTTTGCAGCCTCCCCAGCACCRTTTATCCGGGGTAGGCAGCACCTCAGCAGCCAGCTGCCCAGCAAGGAGACCTGCTGGTGGTGCTGAGGGCTGGAAGGAAACCTCAGGTGTGGCTGGAGATAAACAGGCTGCCATTGAGACCCYCACTTCTCTCCTGGCTGGTGAGAAATGGATAGTGGAGACCTGACAGACTCACTGTTTCCCCATCAAGGAGTGAGGATGTGGGGGAATGTGATGTCTAACACTCAGTGGCAGGGCTTAAGAGATCCAGAAAACCACCCATTTGCTTTCAAGGCTTMCTCTGCAATCAGCATAATTTCTCAGGAGGAGAGGATTTTACTGTGGAACAGAAGGTTGGGGAATKAAGTGTTTGCAAAGGGAAAAATAATTCTATTTATGGGCTGGGAGTCAAAGACCTTTTTGGACAAGATCACCTCTATCTGTCTGCTTTGCATWCAGGAAGCAAGTTGTTGGATAGTTTAAAATGTTGGCTATTTTATAATAATACTAATAACAATTTAAAGGTTTTCCCAGCTGTTGGAGGATGCAATTTTTCTTTGATAGGCCATTATGTATGCAAGACCAATTGGTAAACTGCAATGTACTGTTCTGTAATTATTCTCCCCTGTAGCTTTAATGAGGAGATCTGCGTGCAGTTTGATGGGAGAATATACTCTGCCGACAGCTACATCGAAAATCAAGACAGGTGTAATCTGCTTACTGTAGTCTGTGAATCCTCACCATGTGGCTATGTTATCTCTAGTGCATGTTTATAGAAAGATGCTTGTAAAAGGATTTAATTTAATGGAATAATGGTAACTGACACTATGAAAATGAAGGGGCTCAAATAATATGGTGAGCRGAGTTGTATAAATGCTAAAGTAGATGATTAAAAAATTGGTATATTACGTCATTTAGTTATATGAAAGGAAAATGCAAATCAAGCCACGGTATGCACTAAAAGAAAGCATTCTTTATTACTAGCCTGGTCTTAGAACAGCCTTTGGGATATGCACATAGTGATATCTGGTCAGTTGTGYAGATGTGCATGGCTGTCACTAGAGCTCTGCACGGGCCCATTTCCAGGACCCAAGTCCGAAGAGCAGGATATCTTTTAGAAGGCAGATACTCTGCTGAGCTGTAGCCAAAAGCTGCAGCTTTCCCTCGGGTGGAAGAGTAGTTGTGTGATGAAAGGACAAGTTCAGGCTTTGTTCAGGAACCCACTCTGCGATGGGGAAGCTTTGAGACTCTCGCACATGGTGGGTCTCTGTTTCCTTACCTGCACAGTAATGATAACAATAAACTATTAGTAGAAAAGCAGCCCAAATAACTTACTATTTTGAAGCCCATTGACAGAAGAGGAACATCTTGCTAGCAGCAGTTGCACAGTATGGTTAATTTGGAAAGATAAAATTACTTAGGCAGAACTGTGAATCCAGCTCTTCTTTTCAGAGGCTGAAAGAAATAATACCCGGTCACTCTCTGTGGATGTGATTTATTAATTATCAGTCATTCTTAATCACTTGATACTGACATATATCTAACACACTGGAGAGTTTAATATCGGAAAGAATACTTACCATGATTTTTCTCAGCAGTCCATTTTTAAGTGCTGGGGGAGATAATGTGGTGCCAGCACTTCGGTATTGTGTTTCAGATCCTGCGTGACTGTCCTTGAACGTGGAGTATGAGTGCACAGAGGGTGGCAAAAAGTTGTTAGCAAGAGCTGTGCTAAGAGTGGCCATCCTCCTCACTGAATTGCTTGAAAGCCTTTGGCTTGTAGAATTCGCACATCTCATGACACCTAAGGTGGCTTTTTTAAAACAAATTTAACTCTTTCCGTGGTAAGGTAAACGAATCTGGTTCCTTATTCTTACCAAGGGTAGTTGAAGTGCATGATGGGACACACTGCTTTAAAAAAATACTGAGAAGCACTTCTGTTGAAGAAAGATGGGGATTGGATGGGAGTTGGGCATTGCTGTTAATTATTCTTTTTATGCGGATCTTGCTCAGATTTTTGTGTCTGGTGATTGCACTGACGAAGGAGCAGCCTTGATTTCTGCACATATGTTACAGTTACTTGTAAAACTGGGCTCACAGATTGCTCTGAAGCTTTTACTATTCCTGCAGAACATTTTGGTAGTTCCAGCAGTTTGATCACAAATGCAGCATCTCTCTCCTAATGCTGTGCAGGTTGATAAAACAGTTGCCGAGCTGGAGTCCCTAAAGAAATTATTAATTATCTGGTTAATGTGCATCAGGCTGTGGGAGTGTGAGATTAATCACCAGTGCTGGGATGAGTTGCTGAAGTGGGTTTTGGTTTTTCGTCTCCTGTCACTCGGTAATGGCTTTTCCTTCCTTCACCATCAGGTGAACAGGTGCGGAGATGCTGTATTTTCATTTTCCTGTAGTCGGGAACAGCCGGTGACCAGGAGATGCCTCTTTCTCAGTCCTGCTGCATGAGCAGTTTACAACATGGAGTGTTACCTGCTTGGGATGTTCCAGCTGCGGGAGATGCTCCTACAGCACAGGACTGACCTGAGCCTTCCCAGATAAACACATTTGAACACATGTGCCTGGGGAGGGATGCCAGGGAGGAGTGTTGGGCTGAGCTGGGTCTGGCTCTCCTCTATTCCCCAGGTCTCAGAGGGGTTGACTTATATTTGGAAGTGGAATTGCAACTTGACTCCTATTTTGAATGTATTTATAGTACCTGGAATTTTTCAGTAAGCGAACATTCAGCATGCCTCCTTTGTTTAATGTAACAAAAGAAAAATGTGCTCCTTTATTGCAAAGATACAGAAGAAGGTAGTTGTAGCTCAGTCTTTAGTGGTACCATCCTTAAAGCCAATGGGTTGCATTAATATTCAGACACTGGAGAATGAGTTGGAATCCTTTCCAGTGGTGGTGGATCAGGCATTGAGGTGCAACACTGCAAGCACTTGTCCTGCCCTGATAACCATCAGCAGCTGCATCAGAAATGGTTCAGTGCAGCCCTGGTGTTCTTCCAGAAGGACCTACAGTTTTACACATGCTTGCACCACACAGTGCACTGGTGGAAAGAAAAAAAAAGAAGTAATTTGTCTCTTAAATCTGATGGTTGTGTTGCTGTGTCAGTCTTGTACACAAAGCCATTAACAGCTCTGCCTCAGGACCTTTGGCTGGAAGGGCCTTTATTTTTAGTGACTGCTCGTGAGGAGAGGATGGAAGGTGAGATGGAAGGAGCTACACACCTAAAGCAGAGTTTGCCTAGGCTGGGAAGTGTCTCTAGTTAAGTACAGAAGCTGTAGACAACAGGGCAACAATCATTCCACTAATGTGTGCTGAGGGACAGAAGTAGAGTTTGAACCTCTCTCTATTTATAAGGTCTAGGCATTTGGATTACTTTATCATCTCTAACTGCAAGTATTGTTTCTCCCTGAGGAAGTCCTGTAAATAACCACAGCCACTGAAACTGAGATGCATGGCACTTGAGACTGGAGACCTGTTTTTAACCTTCTACTTGACTATGTTGTAACAAGTGTTTGGATTTCTTTTTTTTGTTGGTTTGGGTTTTTTTGGTGGGTTGTTTGGGGTTTTATTTTTATGTGAATGTGTAGGTATTGGCCTTAATCAGCTTATGGGTTTTGTTTCTTCTTGGCTGAACTAGTGGTGTTTTTTGTCCCTGGTGAACTGAAAATTTTTGATTGCCTTGCCACTTCAAGCAGGCAGAGATGTACTTGTAGTTGAGATTGCATTGCACTAATCTATCCTTGGGTTTTGCTATCCATATTGTACTGTCCCAAATCCCTCTTCAGCTAAACATGTTACCTCAGGAGGGGAGGACATAGGTGTGCAGTTTTCAGAGAATTTGCTTTTTATAATAGCTGTGTGCTCCACTGTGGAATCCCTGAACAGCCCATGATGGCATAAACATCCATTTGTTTGACAAGCTATGGTATAACTTCACATTAAATGTAGATGACCCATTTGTGTTTGAAACCCCCTAACCAGCAAGTCAGCATGGCAGCAGTGGGGCTTTAAATGTTAAGCAGTCTTCAGGGCTTCAGGTTGAGTATTTGCATTGGAGTGTTTGGGTTTCTGCTCCTTGCAGAGCTTCCTGAGCTTGTTGTGATAACTAAAATCAAGTTTACTTTGTTAAGCTCAGCAGTTCCCAGAACCAAAGAGATAACAGGGGGAAAATAAGACCTTTAGGAGACAAGAAGTAAATTTTTGTCTTTGTTGGGATGCAGGTCACTGCCTTTGTATGAATTTTGATGATGATGAGCCCATTCCTTAATGCATGGTTGTGTGCCCATGCATGCAGGTGTGCTTGCCCACAGTGATGTACAAATGTGATGCAAAAGGAGTGTAAAATTTGGGACATGTATGAACCATAAAGACAGTAACTGGCCAGACTCTTCTGTAGTGCTGGATCTCTGGTGCTTAAAAATAAGTGGAATAGCAGATTTTCAGATGAGTAAATTGTGCAAATTCATGCCTAATTTACATGTATGATCACCTTGACTGCTTGTACAAATCAGGTAATTGTGCATGCAAATAGCTAATTAACACAATTAGCTGATCTGCTGATGCAGTCTCAGGATCTGTAAGTGTACACTAGCCATGTAGTTATCATACATCTGGAAACCAGTTGAATGAAGAAAATCTAAGCCCTCATAATTTAGCTGCTGCGGGGAGTTGCTTATTTTTTATTATCACAGGTTTTGGCTTTGGGGTGGAAGTGTCTGATGGGGATCACAACCGTTATTGCAGTTGGGATCCAAAATCACTGGGGTTTAGCAGAAAAATTTCACTTCAAAGTAGGTAGTCAGCATTCCCAGCACTGCAGCCCATGGCAGGCTAGGTGGTCTGGTGGCATAAAGGCTGCAGTTGTGCCCTTCCCATATAAATTGTTCCATGGTTTGGCCCTATGGCTTCATAAAAATACCTATGAACAAAGCTTTTTAAATGCCTACTTATTACTATTTTTACAGAAGTATTTTGGATTTTCAAGCTTCCTGCCTCCTTCCACCTTAGTAGAAAAGAATTTACTCAAAAAAGGTTTAAAGGGCAAGCCTCCTGGTTTTGTTTATTTGTCTAACTTAGTTCTCTTCCTTAGCATATTTGACTGCTAAGCAAAAATATCCAGGCAAGTTTAAACATGCAAATTGTCCAAGTTTTGGAACTGCACCCATGGACACTAAATATGAGTCCGGGGATTTCAGAAGTGTTTCTCCTGTCTCAGTTTGTTATTTTTATAGCTGTTATGGGGTGGACAGACAGCCTTCATTATAGTAATTATTTATAATTTCAAAGGAAACATGATGTGAAGTTGCAGTCAGTTCCTGCAAATAATTTAACATCAAGACTTGAGGCTTCACGCTGAGTGTGCATAAAAGTAACAGCATAATCTTCTGAAGGCAGGTATTTCTTCAACTATCTCTTTAAAAATGTCTCCTAGTTATAAAATAGAAAAATTAAAACCTGTGTATTAGATTTGTGACCTACCTAAGATCTCATTTGCTCTCTGAATTTCCTTTCTTGGAAGTGCAGTTTAGTTTTAAAACAAAGATGAAATTAAGCCATTAGCACATAATGGACCAGGATTCAAATCCTAGCAAAAGTTTTGTGTCCAAGACCACAGCACYGTATATCTCTCATATTTCTCACAGAGGTGTCCGTGGTCTGTAGCATTTTCCCTGCTGGGGGACTTCAATCACATTGGAAAGCAATGACTGAGATGCTGATTGTGCAGGGACTGTGTTGGCAAAAGGAGCACCTTGTTACGTGCTCGACGTGAACGCTCATTTCCTTAAAATCTGCTCTGTGAGGGGAATTAAATGTGGCTGGAATAGGTCTTTAGAAAAACTGCTATGAAATACTTTGCTGTTATCTAGGTGGCCTCCAGATGAAGACCCAAGGGACTCCAGTGTAAAACACAGTATGGGGGGAGGAAAAAGAATCCTGTTTCTGGTAGAGCCGCATCCATCTAGTGGTAGTTGAGTACAGAGTCAGGAGAGAAGAGYGCCACAAAGCTGCTCCTCTGAGGGTCAGGGTGTTTCTGAGGATGTACAGAGGAAATCCCTCAAACACGGACAGAAAATCTACTTTAAAGGTGCTTTTTTTATGAAAAGCAGAATGAAAAGCAAAGTAGTGGAGACTTCCACGCTTCTTGTCTGCAAACAGCACTGAAGAAGTCCAAAACCCAGAGACAGGCTCCTTTATCAAGCTGTCTAGTGGTGGGAATTAACACACAGCCTCTCAAAAAACCACAAAAGCAAAACCAAATAACATTAAAACCCGAGCAAACACCACCAGCACTTTGCCCCAAGAAAAATGCCAGAATCCAAACCAAAAAAATTCCAAACCAACCAAAAGAAGTTAAGGCTTGGAGGCTAGTTAGCATGCTGATACCTTGACAGCACATCCAGCCCGTGGCTTGCTCTTATCAGCTTATATGTCCCAGCCCTGGGAACAGAAGACAAGGCCTTGCTAGTGTGTGCACAGGCTCTTCCCTCTTCCAGTGCGTGCTTGGCAATTTAAAGATGCAAAAGTCATTGAATGACAAACGATGATTAGTGAGGAGCTGAGGCCTATCTGCTGCGAAAGGGAGCTGGGGAGGATGACTTTATTCCTGGTGGTGTCAAGTCTTTCACCTTGCTGCCCTTTAAAGGAAGAGTGGCAACAGTTTGGTAAACATTTTATTTAAAAATTTGTTTCAACAAAACCAACAGCTTTTATGACTTTTATAGCTCATTATTTCTCAATGAATCCTAAAATGTAAAAAATAGCTGGTTGTAAAAATCTTTTCCATCATCCATCAGCCAGATTTCCCTATTGACTGTACTGGCAACCTGGAACTGAAAACTAGTGAGAAATGAGAAGAAAGCAACAATAAAAATAAGCAGTCTGGTTTTAAATGCCAAGCATAATGAGACTAAGGGAGAAACAGAACTGAAATAAACTGAAAAGAAGACAAGCAAAGCTATGTAAGCCTTCATGTTGGGACAGCTTAAATCCTTTTTTCACCAGGAAGCAGAACCACCTGCAGAACTGGGGCTGAGGGCTGTAACATGCTCAAGTGTCTCAGGTGTGTGGTGTTTTTCCTTCTAGCCTGGATCCAGCTGTGGGCTGTACAGTGCCGGTCAGAAAATGAAGAAGCCATTTATTGAACTGTTCAGAATTGGGAAGGGCAGAGGAGATACTTGGCTATGGTGATGACGTTTATGCTTTTGGTTGGCTGAAATCCTGTTAATATCCATTAATACAGGCTTAAAGCCTTTGCTGAAACCTTTGGAATTACCTGTCTTTCTGTTATGTTAAGAGACAATTCTTTTTCTTTGGCTCATTGATGCCCTATTGAATTCAGTGGGAGAACGTGTACCTGTGATGGGATAAAGTTTCCAATCCCTGTTTTACTTCTGTAAGGACTAAAGGGAAAGGTAGGGTTTAGGTGATCTTTTTTAAGATCCTTTTTTTAAAAAAGAATGCATGTGCCAAGTGGTGAGGTGGCATCGTACAAGTTTGTATTCTTTTTTCTCCAATTACTCATAGGCATTAAATAAACTGAAAATGCAGTGCTGGTTCAAGTGCCAAATTGCTGTGATATGCAGATGACTTCTTTCCTTGCCCTTTTCTGTCAAAGGCTGTAGTGCCAGCCAGTAGAGATGGCTGATTGCCTTTGCCTGATTAAGGGATGTTTGAGGAACAGCTGGTGGCTCAACTCCTCTAAAATGGAGTTGATGATTGTGAAGAGGAGGAACCTGTCCTAAGAGTTGGTAACCACATTCTATCTAAAAATATATGCCTGCAGTCACTCCCTCTAGCCTTCAATTCAGAAGCCTGCTTGAAATCTCTCACATTGCAATGTCTGCAAAGCATGATCACCATTATCTCTAGGTGATCAGAAAGTTATATTCCCTTCTGGCAAAAGATGGCCTCTTCCTGGATATTTACACCTTTGTCTTGCAGACCCCAGCAATTTGGTGTCCCTGGACCTGAAGRCAGTAGCACCTGGGGTAATCCCTTTTGTGCAGTGTGTAGGACTGTTGGCTCCAGCAGAGCAAGTCTCTGTGAGCATCTTGGTGCTGGCTTCCAGGCAGTTTGAAATCCTGGGTGTGTATCTTTCAGTTTCTTTGTGGCTGGGCCTTGCTTGGGTATTTTTATTGAAGTCCTGTGATTAAAAAAAAAAAAAAAAAAAAGGCATGACAAGTGGCTTTGTGCCTCTAGCACAATGGAGTACTCTGCAATAACAGTGCTAACATTTTACCCCCAAAAGAATCTTCAAGTGGAGTCATAGACAGCTACTCAATGAGTTTAAGTGACTGTTCCTCTCAGTCGTTTCAGGGTTTTTTGCTTCTATCAATTGAAATCTGTCAAAATCTGGTGCTCTGCAGCCTCATGCTGCTCTGCAGCAAGTCTGTGCTACAGGCAGGATTTTCTTGTGGGATAGTCTGAAATGGGACTTCCCCCCAACTTCCCAGTCACGTGTCTGGTGCTGTGTGCTGAGCACACRTTTTACTTCATTCTTGCCTTCTCGATCACAACCACAGGGTCTCTGTTTACAACACAAACAAAACCTGCTCGAGTTGTTTCCTTTGTGGAGGGGATGASAGATGATGCAACATGTGAGAGATGATAATGTTTCCGTGGTGTGATGGTGCTGGGGACTATGTGGTGATGCCCCCTAGCACTTCTTGATCTCTATTTCCATGAAATATAGGCTGTTACACCCTTCAGAAAGCAAAGGAGACGTGCCTTGGAACAGACAAAGAAAAAAGAATCGTGCCCTGTCCTGCAGCACCTTTATTTACAGAGTTTATCCCGGGAACCCCAAAGCATCACTAACTGTAACAGAAACTCTACACAATGACTTGCCTTTCCCAAGGAATCAACAAGCATATTGTATTGGCATTTAAGTTGTGAGGTCTTTGTATACCCCTGGTGCAGGAATGAAGCTCCCAGATCAGCTGCTGCTGGCGAGGAGACATAGATGCTTTATTAGGGATAACTTGGTTTATCTCCTTTGACACTTTTCTGATATCTCTTGATCATTAAGGTCTGGATTAAGTGGAAAAAACATTACTTGCACAGATGCTATGTAGCTTATGCCTCAGATCTTTTATGAGAGAGTTGGGTGCTTAATGTCTCCTAATTCAAAAAGAAAAATCAAAGTCTTGTGTACAGCTTCCTTCTGTCAGGTGCCAAGATGAGGGTTAGGTGAGCATACAACAAAAACCTGGATATTTGAAAGTCACGTTTTCAGCTGCATTTAAGAAATTGTAGATAAAACACATTAAAGAGGAAAGGGATGTTTGGGGCTGGGTTTGCATTTCCCAAGTGGGTTTAATGAAGTTTAAGGTGTACTCCTCTGCAGCACTCCTGGGAAAGAAGTCACCTGTATTTTCTTCCCATGAACTTGCGTTGTGATGTTTTTGTGAAGTACTGCTGTGTATCAGGAACTTGCTGTATGTTCATTCCTGGCCTTGGGAAGAGGTGGTTCTCCAGTACTGGCATCAGCAGCATTGCACAGATCAGAAAAGGTGCTTGGCAGCAGGTATTGAAAGAGTATAGGCAAGTAGGTCTGTATGTATTAGTCTGCCCAAAAAACCATACTGGTTTTCATACAATTGGGTTTTCAATATTTTGTTCCCAATCTCTGCTCCACTGAAAATGTGGTTATTATTTATAATCAGTAAATTAATGGCTTTCACTCTGAGCCTGTAGCAATGCAGAARTCAAACCTTCCCATCTTTCAGTCTGACCATGTTTCACAGGAACTCAATAGGCATTTTCTGGGGCTCCTGAGCTGATGAAAGCTCGGGAACGCTGCTGTGTTGCTTCACTGTGATAGTGGAAACACCATGGTAATTTTGAAAGACCTGTCCTAGGGATTGATGGATTTAGCAGCCTGATGCACCCTAACCAGTGCAGCCCTTTATTTGTCCTAGTTTGTTCTTCTTCAGCACTTTTCATCTGAGGATTACGAAAAGTGGACTTCACTCTGTGAAGCTGTTACTGTAACCATTTATGGACAGAGAACTGAGACTCAGATAAATGTGACTTTCCAAAGGTTACCTCACACGACAGTAGCACAAACAAGGAGCTGTGCATCTGTTTCCTGAGCCCTTACTCTTTTTTTTTCCACATTTTCTTTAACCACGTGGGAGGAAATCCATTTCTACACGGGGTCTAGCACAACTTACGTAAGCAAGGATCATGTAAATTATCAAGTGAGACCTTCTGCTGGTGCAGAGGGATAAATTGGTTGAGAACTTTGTGGGCTGCTTCACTAAAGACAAATGACCGTGTGAAATTTGATTTGCGGAGAAATTTTCTTCCTGGGAGAATGCAGAACCTCAGCATAAGTAGATCTGCAAGCTAATGATGTAAAAATAGCTTGGATAATAAAAAGCTGGTAAATAGAGGTATGGTAGCAATTGGCATGGATGGGAGAGACAGGCTAAACTGATCCAAGTTTATTATGAGGAATTTATTCTCTCACAGAGTTCCTCTGGTTTAACTCAGTCAGTGCTGGGTCATTTTTAGCTGAAGCAGAATATTTTTTGTAGAATTCTAAAGTAATCTTTCTGTAAAACAAAGCAAAAAACTGCCCAGCTGCAAACTTGAGCTCACTCAGAATAATCCAAATTTGTTTTGAAGGACTTTGGGGATGTATTTCCTTCTGAAGATTCCCATTCATCTATATTTTCTTTGCCAAGTGAGTAATTAGTGGCTCCTTGATTATTGCTTATCACTTTATAMTTTTTTCATGGAGACAGCAAGGGACTGTGAGGCTGTTAATAGCAATGCTCAGATCACCTTTCCTTCTCAAGCATGGTTTTATTAGCTTAAAAATAACAGTGGGAGTGACACACTTTTAAGTTTCTGTATTTATTGTTTTTTACTGGAATCCTGAGTGCTTTCCAGTGAACACCAGAAGCGCATAGTCTCATTTTTCTCGCCTTGAATCGCTACACCCCAACGCTGTTGATCAACAGCATCGGACGCCAAAGCTTGACTTAGGCAGTCTTAGTCTCTTCTTCATCCTTTCGTTGAAAATTTCCTTTCATCTTTTCAGATGTTCCTAAACGTGGCAACAAGCGTGGCTCTGCAACAGATGCAATTCTTTCTAGGTCTCTAGGTAACATTTGAACCTGTGTAATGTTCGCAGCACAGCACCGTAAGTAATATTCCAGGAAATACGCTGCCGCTTGTTAAAAAGGATAGGACCCCAGAGATGCCTTTAAATATGCCTGTAAAGTGAGAGGTGCCAAGAGAAAGATAATATGGCTGATTATAGTTATTTACCTTACATTTTCATTCGCCCTTAACTGGGTGTAATTTAGGGGCATGAAATCTCTTATTGGAAGTGTATTTGCATTAAACAGCTCTAAGCAACCATGAAAGTGCAGAAGCTGAAAAATTGACAGACTGGGTTTCTAGAATCCCAAAGTAGCATTTTTTTAATAGGCATACAAACAAATCAAATAAACATGTTTTGCTTCAACGATTTAAAGAATATGGTCTTTGGAGTAATTTGTCTCTCTTTTTTTTTTTTTAACCTATCATTTCTAACCTCTTCATTGCCTATCTCTAGTTTGCAGCTCCTCCTAACAATCTGCAGTAATTTCCAACCCAGCTGTTGTGGTTGCAGTGCATGGTGCCTTTGTTTAGCTTTCCCTGAGCTATCAAATCATGCTATAAAGGGGATTACCTGGCTAGTGATGTTGTTTTTGAGGTCTGCACTTTTTAACAAATAATTGTTACACAGTGGCTCTTCCCCACTTCCAGCTGCCAAAAAAAAAAAAAAGAAAAAGAAGATTCTGAAAATCCAACTTTACAGTTGAACGGAATCAAGTAAGCACCTTTAGTTGGCTTTGGTAAACACCTTCACTTCCTTTGAAAGTAATCATAACCAAGCTGAAATCAATCAGAGTAGTGGATCTTTTCAATCAGCTGGTGTATTTGTAGCAAGACTTAAATGTTCATATGTGCTTTTAGAAAAAGACAAACATGTTTTTCCGCTACTGTGTTGGCATGTGCTAAGCTTGAGAAATTTATAATCCAATTGTGTGCTGTTAAACAGGTATGATCTTCCACCTCTACCCCCAGCAGTCGGTCAGTTCTTTTATAGCCAGTGCCTCTCCCACAAGGCAGTTTATTTAACTGGTGTTTGTGAAATGTTGTGATTTTTGCATGAATGGAGTTATTGAAGTGAAAAGCATTAGCAATATTTATTTCAGCACGTTGCGGAATTAATGACTAAGGAAGAAAAACTGGTAAAACTTGCTTTTTCTATGCACAATAGAGCCTTTAGGAAATTTAATTCGTGTGTAAGAATGCAGATGTGTCTGAATTTATATTACAGTATGTAAGCTCTGTCAGAAATTTTCTAACAAATATATATGTTATTGAAATATATCTATAGTATTCATTTTATAGTATCTTTTGAGTGTTAAGTGGAAACCAGTGTCTGTCTTGCTCTGCTCAATGCAAAAGATATATTTACTGTACTTGAGTGTCTTCAATTTTGGTTCTCGTTTTGCAAACACAGTACATTTTAATTAAGGCTTGTCACTCTAGATCTAATGAATACATTTACTGTAATGTCTCCATCTTCAGGAGGTGAATTTGACTTAGAAATTGTCTCTGTCACGGAGGGCCTGATAATATCAGTTTAAAGATTTTTTTTTTTTTTTTTTTCTTTCCTGGGGAAGAGCAGTTTGTGTCGTTCACCCAGCTCCTCCTTAGGTAGTGCTCACCTAAAAGGTTGTGGAATGGTGTTTCTCACAACATACAGACAAGAAAAGTCTCTAAAGACAAGTACATACATTTAGCTCAAAGAAGCTCATGTAACTACATGAGACTGGCCTATTTTTTTTCCCCTTTTTTTTTCTTTGACACAGTTTCAGAAGTGGTTTATTGATTGTATTTGGAAAGATTAAGAAACTCCTCTCCCAAAATCATGCTTGTGTTGGCATATGAGAGGACTTTGATCAAACAAACAATGTCTAATATACACAGTAAAAAAGGGAAAAAAATCCTAAAAAAGCTGGTTTAAATTGACCTTTTACCTGTGCCTGTTTCTTCTTTGGTGGGTGGGGACTGTGCAGGAGGGTTGTCATCCCCTGTGTCTCCACCTCATGTTATGGTTGGTGTTAAAATTCCTGCTTTTAATGTCAAGTCAAACCTATTACTACTATTACTGTCATGCAAATGCCATTTTATGTTCTGCTGTTGCGCAGGAATGCACCAAAAAGTGAATTTGGAGCCTTCAAGAGAAAGACAAACAAAGTAAAGCCTCAAATTTTTTGCTTTTCACTGTTGCTGTATTTTAAGCAGAACTGTTTTTTCAGCTACGTAAGACAAGATTATGTTATGGTGCTGTCTTCTGGTGTGGCGTTATGGGGGAAAGGCTTTAGCTCCCAAGCTTCTTCTCCAGCCCCTTCTACTGCCACCATATTCAAACAGTGTTATACCCACCTTTGTTAGGAAATGCTGGGGTTTGCTAGAAGGAAGAGCCCAGTGCAGGGCTGAGCTAAGAGGGAGATGTTGAGGGGATGTCCAAAAGAGAAGCCAGTGGGGTGGCTGTTTGCTCATCATCCTTGGATGTCCTGGTTAGGGATTTATTTGGCAGGTAGTATGTGATTCACCTGTCATGATCCAATGCAAACATTTGGGAAGTGCTATTACATCTATCCTGCGTGTGAGGAATCACGTCATAGTGAGGGCAAAGCCCAGACTTTCAAACACGCTTGGGCGCTGTGCACTGGTGTCCTCGTCCAGGGTCCCAGTGGAGCCCTGTGACAGCAAGAGGACCAAGGCTGCCTCACCCAAATCGTGCCAGGGGACTCATCCTTCCCTCTGCCAGCCCGTCCCTGACACAAGGATGGCAGGAGCAGGCTGGGGACCAGGATGCTCTGCCCTCTGGCCGCYGCTGCAGAAGGGCAGGGAGTTAAGTGCTGCGAAGGGCCCTGAATGGGCCACCTGTGAGGTGGCAGGTTATGCTGGTGACAAACGTGTGCCACTGATGGGTACATGCTTTTTTGACCTGCCTTAATTTTTCTAGCTGGGCCTTTAATTGCCGGGGAGAGGTATAGACAAATGCAATAAAAAAGCCAAACAAATCAGAGCTATAGCAAGGCTCTACAAGGAAATACGCTTTAGAAAGACTTTTTTTCCCTTAATTAATCGGGATTTTGTTGTCAGGCTAAAACAGACTAAAAATAAACAGCTGTATAGTACTTCATTAAGCTGCCTGCTTGGAGTGATTTTCCCATTGATTAGTCTCAGGGCTAATGCTGGTTCATTCCTCATTTCATTGCTAATTAACATCAGCTCTGCTCCTGACCACTTGACCGCACTCTCTCTATGAACATGTGCTGGTTTGGCAAGTAATAACTGCTCTCTCCCTCTTAAAAGARAGAATTAAGGTACAAAATAGCTATCAAGAGTGGATCTCTGCCTCTACTGTAAGGAGAGCAAACTGTAAAACCGTATCGGCCCGTAAGAAGGGTAATAAACGTAGTTTACAGAGCACAGGAGTTTGATTGAGGAACTATGTAAATAGAGATGATGAGCTCAAGCTGCTGTATGAATTGACAGGCTTGGCTCATCTCCTGTCAGTCGAGTTGATTCAGGCTCTTCTGGGATGCTCGTGGTGCAGATTATCTGACACGGGGGCTTAGGGCCGCTGGCCATCGGGAAGAGGGTAGCTTTGGATGGGCAGCACTTTTCCAAGTCTCTGCAATGTTCTCAGAGTTTGAATAATGAAATACGTTGGCAGTGGGTATGGAAAGTGCAGGAAACAACACCATGGTTATAGCTTTGTCAGGCCACTTCCGTGCAAGAGGAATATAGATGAAAATAGGAGAATGAAATACTAGAATTGGCATGGATGTCCTCTGAGGAAATATCTAACAACTTTAATGAAATTAGCAGCCTCTGTTCTGGGTGAAAAGGTCAATTTTTTCCATAAAATCCAAGTAAACTGGCATTTTGGAAAACATCTACTAAACTTGGCACAAAATAAATAACATTATCCCAAAGTCTTGGTTCAATTCCAGATCATAGCTTTTTCTTTTAATTGAATTGAATATTGCATTTCATTTTCAGAAAGTCTTTTTTTTTTTATTCCTACATTTTGAAGCATTCATATCTCAGAACTAATCAGAAACTCAGCCTTATACAAATCTATCAATCAGAAACAGTCACTGGAGAGAGAGCTTGCCTGAGTGATAATCCTTTTCTACCTACTTTTGAGCAGAATCCTAATTCACTTGTTCATCAATTATATATTTTATATATTTCTGCCATTAATTTAATGGATTTAGGGCTCAGTCTTGCAAACACTTTTGCACGTGAGTAACTTTATTCATACAAGCAGGTGCTCATGTGAGTAAAATTAACCATGTGAGATATTTGTAGGATCAAGCTTTGCAGTAGTTTTATGTATCCAGACACAAAGCCATTGCATTCCTAACTCCCCTTCTTTGATCTGTAGTAACAAGAAGCATATTTTACTCAAATGAGTAAAAAATTTAAAATATTAGTAACTGTACTAATTATGGTAAGAAGGAAGTAATTCCTATGTTTAAGAACATAACCACTTAGGGCCAGGAAGGACTGCCTCCTAATTAAGTATTGCTTGATTGATTACATCACGTAAGCTTCATAGATGGTTCTGGAATTGGCCAGAGCAGAGGCAGAAGTGTAGAAAATCCTGTTATTGTCAACTGACTTTAGACAACACTAAAATCATATTGTGCTGCAGACTTTGTTCAGTTGGAAAATGGGAATGGGATTTTGATTCCTGTTCCCAGGATACATCCAGCACCTCCTCTTTCTAAAAAAGATGCTTATGATACTTTTAACTTTTCTCATGATACTTCCATTTCCAGTCCTGGACAGATGCAAAACAAAACAGCAAACAAATATATACATTAATAATAAAATAAATAAACCCAAGAAAAATATTTCCTTGGATTATTTTAAACTGTAAGGAGTCTGATTTGAAGGAGCGTCTTGGTCTGTAGTTTCCTTTTGGTAGGTCGGTAGTTACAGTCTCGTGCTTACATCTTGTTTTTTGCTGTCCTGTGGAGAGGCATTGGGAAATGCTAAAACACTTACTCATTGCTGGCATAAAAGTGACCCCAAAGTTGTTTTCTTTCCTCATGCTTCCATAGTGAAATAAGCATATCCATATCCTTTTGCATCCATGTATTAGAAGCAAGTGCAGTTCTTTTGCCAGCAGTGTCCAAGCCTCTTGCTGGCRGTCCCGTGTTGAGGGGAGTATTCTGGGCAGCTTCCCTGGCCGCATCATGTGGGGAAACACCAGTGGGCAGCATCCAGGGCTTGAGGACCGGCTCTGGAACCCCTCTTCCAGGCTTGAAGGGTTCTCCAATGGTGATGGAGAGAAGAGCAGGCGGATGAGCCGAGCAGAGTGGGTGGGACTGTAGCTTGGAGGCTGTGGGTGCCCTGGAGTATTGAAGGTTTAGCTAACTCAGTAAATCTGTGGTTGGTTCCTTACCTCCTTACAAAGCATTTAATAATGAAGCGTGGGTGTTTTCTATTTTTCTACTTTGCCTCTTCATTCAAAGAATGCCAAAGGAGGGAAATAAGACAGCTTTAAAAACCCTTATGAAAGTGGCATGCTTGAAATAAGATCTTAGAGGAGGCTAACTTGGATGACAGGGACTTTATGATCCTCAGCAGTGGGACTATTTAAGATGTAAACCTTATGATAAAGTTGCCCTTTCTGGCAACTTGTTACCCTCACTATTTAAAAAGAAAATTAATCTTTGAGTTTTCAGAGTTGAAAGATACTGTGAGGGGCTCCAGTCATTTGAACTGTGAGTTGGCGTATTGTATTAAATAAGATTCAGTAGCTTCTTGTGTCACTACAGGCTAGAATTTGGTGAATAAAGTACGATTAATAGCTCTTACAAACCTCTGGATGGACACCCAGAGGAGAGGAATAATACAGTTGCAGTATTACAAGTCAGCAACATATTAAACATTTTTTTTTTCCTTAGGAAAGGATTTCCTGTAGAGGTCCTGAAGAAAAATAAGTTTCATTAGTTGAGCGTCGAGCAGAGATAGAGCAACAGGATTGATTGTAATAAGCCTCTCCTTTTTACTGAAATCCATTACTTTCTGAGCTATTAAGTGATGAAAGGGATTAAGAGAATAAAAAAATATAAGCGGGACTGTATTCGTAAATCTAATAAAGTTGATAACAGTAGAGCATTTTGTGAAATTTGCATGTGAATTTATAACATCCTAATCCATCGGCAGGCAGCATCGTGCTGCAGAGGGAAGGGGGTGCACTGTGCATACAGGATAAAAATGCAAGCACAGAATTTCTGGCCAAGAAGCTTTTTTGCTTTTTTTTTTTTGCTTTTTTTTTTTCCTTTCCCCCCATATGGATATCCATATGTTTTTATCACAGATTCCATACTTTCRGTGCCAGGATCCATATGTTTAGCTTTTGCTCAAATAAAAGACTATAAAATCATTCTTCATTATCTCTTTCTTCCTAGCTGGTGTTTTTGTAGACATAACCAAATGTGATGCTAGATGGTTGAGGCATAYCCAGATAGGCTGCAGTTGGATCTCATCAGAGGTATTTAAAACCAGTACCTAGGGAGTTCAAGGGCTGGATTATCTTCTGAGTATAATGCCCCTTGACAGTGCTTGAACAATGCAGGGGGTGCTATCATCTGATTGCAAAGTCCTGGCAAGGCTCTTCCCCTATAAAAGAGAAGCTCATTTGGGACCAGCAATGAGAATTTTCCTCCTTTTATTTTATTTAATTCTTGACCTGCACCTCTGCCTCCGTGCTTCTGCTGAGGGGTGTGTGATGCAGGGAGATGACAGAGCTTTATTTCACTTCTGCCTTTTCCTGCTTTTCCAAGGCCTGCAGTTGTAGAATAGCAGCAGAATTTAGAAGTGCTGATATAGAGAATTTGGGGTTGGCGTAAGGATGGTGTGTATCACCATCTCCTTGACACGACCCAGTCTGCTCTGTGCCAAGCAGATATCACTCACTGAGAATTGTGCCTAATAAGGTTTTATTTCTCCTTTTCTTTTTTTTCCTCTTTTGATGGAAATGTTAATATAATGTTTTTTAAATATGTAAAACACAATTCAGTGTCCACGGTTAGACCTTGGAATAGGTACCAAGTAACCTTCAATACTAAAATCTGCATGTTGACTTTGCAGTCGAATCCCATCTTCACTTGGACTTTCAGCCCTTCTTTGCTGGGACAGCATGTGGCAGAAAAGCAGCTGTGGTGTGTGCGTTTACTTCTCTTGGGAGTATGATTGCCTGCCAGCAGGTTCTGACTGTCCTATGGCTGTGGTATTTAATGTACAGAAGGGGTAAGGAACACCCTGTAATTTTGAATAGAAGAAAATTAGGGTAGTCATAATTACAAGCGTTACAGTACACAGTTTCAAAATAAAGCCATCAATGTGAATATTTTATTCACAGTTCCTGCCTCTAGCCCCTGAAATATAACCCTGAGGTAGGCCTGGAGTTGTGCTTTATCCTGTGCATTCCTGACAATAATAGAAATTATTGTGAAAGGTTAATAACCATTGTGCATCAGAGCTCTGAAAGAAAGAAGAGGCAACTACCTTCTCAGAATAAACCAAGCAGGAGCATCTTGACTTTAGAGAGGAGACAATCAATGCCCTAGGAACCCTACTAAAGCAGCTACATTTTGGATAGAGTCATTATATTAATTTTCAGGCTAACCTCACTCTCATCAGAGACAAAGTGAAACTTACTGCTGATATCATTCAAAGCAGACATGACTCCTGATATGATCTTTAGAGAAACTATAGAAAAATTTAACCTTTCTGATATTTTCTTGTAAAAGTATGATCCATTTGAGATTGACTTTAGTTTCCATTTCTATAGAACTATCCCATCATTTTTCAATGCTGCCTTTCCTCCCCAGGATTGTGGTGGCTGTGGTGAGATTGGTGGCAGTTTTGTAGTGAGTTGCCTCATGAGTCTTGATTGGCAGTGCAGTGAGCCACTGTTCTCCTTTCAGAAATGATTCTCTCGTAAAATTGCTGTGCTTTCTTTTTTTTTTCCACTCACCCAGTGTTTGAATACCAGATTGAGCTAATTTTAAGATTCCTCAGGGCAGTGGCACTGCATTCCTTCCACTCTGCTATTCCTTACTGCATTACCTCACTGCATCAGCACTCGTATCTCCTGCTGATGGCATCCAGTTTCCATTCCATTCACAGCAGCCAAGGATCATATCTCTGATCCACTTAGAAACACAATGATCTCTACCCCTGAGAATGCAAACGCTTTCTCAGTCAAATCTATTGATCTTCAGGGCTCTATTTCTGGCTTTCCATTCACTCACTCGACGTTTGGGATGCTGCATATTCATTCTGGGCAAAGAGTTAACTGGGCTACTAGGAACTCGGTGAAGAGCACTTCTGCAGAATCCAAAGATAGACATGATCTCTTATTATGTCTGTACAAATACTGCACTTCTTAACTGAACAAAATGAAAACCTCCCAGCTGGCACTGTGACAGTGGCAGACCTGCACGTGCCATCACATTCTTATCCCAAGCCGACTCACTGAACAGGCTAATGTTGAGCTGAGATGGGCAAGCACATGCTGATTTCTGCAAGGGAAGAGGTAAACACACAGAGTCCCCACGCTAGGGGGGGATTTACAGTCTAAAAAGAAAAGATGAGACCAATAGGCAAGGGCATTGGGTAYGAAGAAGGATGGACTTTGACAAACAAGCAAAATGAGTGAAAGCACTTTAAAGAAAAACCATTTTTCTGAAGACCATTGCTGCCAGGGAACTTGGATCCAAAGGGCTTGACTCAGGGCTCTCTCACAAGTATAGTTATAAAGAAAAGCAGGGCTTTGTGGGGTATTTCTGTATCCCCTTGCAGGTTATGTACTGAAATAGGCCTCTCCTGGAGGTGAGCCCAATGTGTGCTTCAGATGGTGCTCAGGAAATCCTCGTCTTCTGTCACCAGTAGGACAGGTTATAGAACAAATATACCTGCAGCATGCCTAACTTTGGCCTTGTCGGTGTTTAGATGTTCACCAACACCCCCAAATAGGATTTTGATTCTAAAAGATGGGATTTTTAAGGATTTTCAGGTGATTCTCACCATTGACCTTGAACCCATATTTAAAAGAAATCCAGGCACCATGATGTTGAGTGAGCTATGCCTGAGTTAATTTAATTATCTAGACCTTAGACAATTTGAAAATATTACCTGTAATTCATGTCTTCTGGGTTCCAGCTGAGTGCCCTGTTTTCTCTACTTGTACATGACAAATGAATCCACTATTTCTGCGTGTGGTTTTTTTTTTTTTTTAATACAGATATTAGGTTACCACTTGGTCTAAAAGAAGACTTTTATTATTCAACACTTAGACTGCCGGGGGCACAGTAGCTAACCTGGTTTGGTCTTGATTGTGTCACTCTATAGCTAAAGTTGTTTCCCACAGCTCATGGTGCTCAGTCTAACAACTGACACCGTATAGGCAGGCAGGAATGGAAAGGGTCCCAGGTGAAATAATTATGGGGTTGATTATTGTGATTATATATAATTATAATCTTTCTTAGTATATCACTAAGAGTACTGAGGTTTGAGAGAATTTGACTTGTGAGGGAGTATTAAATTTTTACATGGAAACTTACTGTGAACTTAAAGAGATATTGGTTCCCAATGTGCAGGATTAGTACACAGTCAGTGATGAACTGCCTTACTTCACTTTCTCCTTTACCTACAAAAGTTTTCTCCCCTTCTCTTGTGAGTTTTGCTTACAAAGTTGGGTAATAAGAAATAGCTGGTGCACTTCCTTGTAGCTTTCCCACGTAGCCATGTTCAGCATGTTTGTCAGTACTTCCAAATTTAAACTTAGGGAGGAGCAGGAAATTTTTATTTTTCATAACCAAAAAATGCAGGAAGAATAGTATAAAAATATGAACACTGAAATTAATATGTAATGTGATGTAATGTCCTTGTCTGGGCATTTCATTGCCTTTACAATAAGAATTTTATTTATTGTTCTAAAACTCCAGGGACATAATAGTGCATGGATGATCTGTCTCTGCTTACAGACATGAAATAGGCTTGTGTGCATACATATGCACAGGTGAAAGCTTCCTCTCTCTTCATCTTTTCAGCAGGTACAAACCATTGATCATCTTTGATTCCTGCAGAAACTGGGGGAGTGGGCAGGCATTTCTTAGGAAAAGCCGAGAGCTGCTTGCCCAAGGCTTTGATAAATCCAGTGCTCTTGACTCTAAATCCTGTACCTTAGCTGCCTTCTCCCAGCAAATGATACAGATTGTAATTCTTTGGCATGAAATAAGAAAGACTAATTGCTTTGAAGATTTTATTACTTTGTTTTTCAGTCCTTGCTCCTAGTACACCATTTGCTAATGCTTTTTTCTCTGAAAGAAAACGAGGTTGAACTCCTTTCCATCTCCATCCCTTATCTTCACGCGCACGTCTGTGCACGCGGCACCCGTAGGTCTCGCTGGAAAAGAGTGTCTTCGCTAACAGCTTAGCATGGTATGCTCACCACCAAAAAGGTTTCTGTACCAGTTTGGGCAGCAGCTTTATAAGATTTCAAGTCTCCTTCTTCCTACTCTTTCCCAGTTCCAAATAAAGAACTTCAGAGGGCAAACGTGCCACTGCTGGTAGACATGTAGCTACTGTTGTATTATGGGGTTTTGGTTTGTTTTTTTGCCAGCTACTTGACATTGTTTTACAGCTGGACTGTGCAGCTATTTCCAAAAGGCTCAGCTAATTCTGTTGTCCTTTTTTATCAAGGAAATTCTTGAGAAACCACAATAAAGCAGCTGTAACCCTGGCGATGCTTACAACTGTGGCCAAAAATAGAAATCAGTGCTTCATGCGTTTTCTTAATGAGGGTACAGGGGGTTTTTTTCAGTGTGGTCCTTGACACCTAGCCAAGTTAGGGCTTGGCTCTAAATGTTTAGTGCAAGCTTTATAAATAGTCCTAGATAGATGGGGCATTTCTTTTCCCAGTGGCGTGCGCCCTCTCAGGGCTGGCCCTTGCAGGGGCTGCTGGGGGCAGCTGCGCCYCTGGGGCCTGACAGAGTGTCTGCAATGAGCCCTTTGGGCCACAGGTGCCAAATACTTTGCAGGAGGTGCCGATCACCTTGGGTCCCTCTTTGCTTGGAGGGGGAGGCTCAGCATCTTGCAGAATTAGGTCTGTAAGCTGTTGTTATTAATAACTGCCTTCATGGTCGTTTTGCTTACAGACAGGATTTATTTGGCTTTTGACTATCAGTGAAAGTGTCCCTATAACTGGATTTTTATGCTCTCTCTGTGCAAATAGAAAATCATGGTTTGTTTGCCAACCCAAATAAGAATTTACAAATGTAGGGTTTTTTTCCTGTGGTGCATAACATGACTAGTAAATGGGTATGAAACAGCTCAATGCTGGGATTTTGCAATGTTTCCACAGGCAGAAGAGAGAGATATGAGGAAAGACAAATTAAAACTTTGGGAAAGTTCAGTCAACAAACTGAGAAGTGCAGACATACTGATTTATAAAGAGACTATAACTTTTAAACATGTACTTTCAATCTGAAGGACTGCAGTAGGGATTTAAAATATGACTATTTAATTTTTTAAAATTACATAAATTAAGCGAACAGCCCATTAATGGGATGCCATCAGGATCACATGGCCAATTCAGTTCAAGTTATATTATCTTGCTGGCCGGATTTGAATAAGAATTAAGAAATTACTATTCAAAGTAGTATGGGACATTGATCCTCATTCACAATGAAATTCGTCACCATAACTACCTGGAATTCCGCTGCTTTCACAGAGGTATTCCACTGAATCTTTTTTATGGAGCAGCTAGAAGGGAATTGTATTAGTTGGCGGAAAGAAGCTGCTAATTAGTTGTTCGGCCTCCACGTTAAATAAGTCCCGTCTTGCAGAGGGTTCRCGGATAAGCAGCGGGACATGTCTAATGAACGGTAACCCGGATCCAACAGATGTGAACTTCCTCCGGCTGGTCCATGGCTTCACTAAAGGTTCACCTCAGGGGCTACTTATCTGTCCCAGCGACAGGACCTTGGCTCTTATTCACAACTGGTACTTCATATTTGAACTTGGCAAACCAAAGCATGTGTCGAGCTAACCAAGCTGAGCGRCGTCCTCCAAGGATAAATTGTTCTCAGCGCGGTATCTCCCAGAGTCTCTGTTAAACTGAAAAACCAAAATTCACCATTACATACAGCAATTTAGTTAGTTTTGGAACCCCATTTGGAACCCCATTTTAAAACACCTAAAAAATATCAATTTAGTTCAGTGCTACACTATGTTGAGAATATGTAAAGAGTAAAACAAAAAGCTGCTCTGAATGGTCAAGCAACTTGTGTTACAGTTTAAAGAAACAAAGTATTATTAATCTTGACTATGTTTAGTTTATTTTATAAATATTATTTTTGCTTTTTTCTTGACTTCACTGCAGTGCATTTCAAGTCTAATTTCTGTGATAATTAAAATGTGAATATAAGAGTCTTTGCACCATTTTTTTCTTGCTCCAGTTTAATTCTATTGACTTGTTGCTAATTTACACTGGCATAAATGCAAGACTACAAAGCTCAGCAGTTCAGCGTGTTGAGATCAAAACCTTTTAAAACCTTTTACTGACAGAGAACACTTGAAATGGCAGATGCTGAGTATTTGCATTGTTAATCATTTAAAAAATGTGATAGTTGTATATAAATACTAAAAGATAAGTTATACATCCACACATCAACAGAAATTAGCATTCTGAAGTTTGCAGTCCACAGAAAGAATGGCAGTAGATGGTCATGAATATTTGTGTCGCTCACTGTTATCTGACGATTYATAGTCTGGAACCTGCATCTGAGGCAACACAGATGTGTTCTCTTGAAAAGACTTCAAGTCTTTTTGCACCTGGGCTCCCCTAAGGTCACAAATTACTATCATAGGGTTTTTTTCCTCATTTTGCTTATAATGAGTAACTACAGTAAGAGCAAGGTAGCAGGGAGTAATGCCAGCTTGACTTTGGTATCAATAATCCATTTTAAATAATCACAAACAAAATGTGAAAAGTGTCTGTGTAATTAAGTGATCTACCACTTGCTGATGGTTACCTACAGTTGTAGATAAGAAATAAAACCACAGTTTTCTGTTTTTTAACATTCTTGCATATCTCTTCACTGCCAGCATTTTACTGGCAACATAATGGGAAAGAGACTTCTCTTAGGTTTTGTAGCTGAGACTAAAAGCAGAAAAGCCTAAGAGGAAAGATTAGGCTAGTAAGATTTGCATTCACATTTGCAGTCTCAGTTGAATCCAAGGCACTTTTAGAGAATCAGCTGGTGATGACCTGAATTTGACCAAAATTCTAAACTTTTTGATTTAGCTCTTGTACTGAGATTGGTCTTGAATACTATTTGTTTTGAAACACAATATTGATCTTAATTTTAAAAGATTACTTGGTACTGTTTCTGGTTTTGACATTTAAGTTCCAAGTCATCAGCAGATTGTAGATGTGGATGCCAATGGGGCTGTGCTCTGCTTTCTTCAGATGATAAGGGGAGGGGAAAATCATACACTGAAAATTCAGTTTCCTGGTGTGGCATAAACTACAACCAAAGACTTAAAAAACAAACTTAGATTACTCATCTTTTCCATAATCACTTAAGCTGTGAACATGAGTTTGGATGTTACTTGATGCAGGGCTGTAGTACAGTGAATTCCCAAGTCTCATGCTGGCCGTGCACTGGTGGTGTTGTATGACTTCTGTGATGGGATGCTGATTAGGAAAACCAGAACAAAATTCTTGTGAAAGAAGCAAATCAAGAATGATGATGTGGAGTCTAACTATGAACACAGGATACAAATATTTTTTATGTGACTGTAAATGTTAACTGAAAGAACTCAAATGCCCCTTGAGCTGGTCATCTGACAACAGCCTGAGTTGTTTTGGTTCTTTTTTTAAAATTTTATTTAAGGATATCAAAGTGTTATTTTATGCAGTGTGGTAATAACTAGAGACTTCTGTCCCTTTGTTATAAGCAAAAAGCGGGTATGTATCAAAAGGACAGTTCCTACCATATAGTGACTTAGCTGAGACTGGTTTTTAAAGGAGTTTGTTTGAAATTCCTATAGTTTGGTGTACTGTTGTTTCTTTGAAGATTTCAGTTTTCACTGGCTTTTGAATGGTCTTGATCTGTCTACAGAGTTCTGTTCATCTGGCCAAAGAAACTTCTCAGTTTTGTGTGGGTAATGGCAATTCACCAACAAAATTTGGAATTGGTTTGCAGGGTCAATAGAATTTATTTTACTTCAAAAATAAAGCCAACTAAAACTAAAGTAGTAAAAAAAACCCCAAAAGGGGACAAATTACTTCAGGCAGGTGCGTGTGGAAGGATTATACAAACGAGTTGTTTAGAAGCTGGCTGGCAAGCCATCTACCTATGCATCAGACCATTTTTTAATGGTTTACTCCTTACCTGCCTCTCATTTTAGCTTTGCCTGTCTAAGGGAAATGAGCTGCTATGACATCAGGATGGAAAACTTGCCTAGTCCCCCAGTTTACAAGTCTTCTGTTGCTCATGGATCAAGGGAATATTTGCCCTCAAAATGAGTACTTAAGCAAGTTGTGTGGCTTTGGGGTTTTTTGTTTTGTTTTCCTGGTTTTGTGGGGTTTTTCAAATTCTTTTGGAAACACAGAGGCACAATTTGTATGCAAGACTCATGTTCATACAATGGCCATTTGATCACAGACCCTGTGGCAGTGCTGTCCTTTGAAAAATGCATTGTAAGTGGCTCCTTTTTTTGTTGTTGTTGTTTTCATTTACTGCTAACYTGTGTTGGATCACATAGCTCTGGAGAAAAATAATATACTTTAAGTGCAACTTTGCTTGGCATTTAAACCTCTTCTGTCCTGACTTTCAGTTCGAGGCAGTCTTTAGACATGCTCAGGCTGAGCTTGGGTCAGATGGATGCACAAGGCTGTGCTTGCCTTTAATGCTACTCAGCACAAGCTGAAACAAGCGCTGCCTAAATTCATAGCACTTTTTTGCAATGGTGTTGGCTGGGAGGGAATCTGGGCCACAGAGCCACTTGACCTTCCTTCCCAACCTACATCCTGTTTGCTATGGAAGTGGTAGAAGATTTTTTTTGCTGGGCCACCTTTTGTTGCCCCGTGAAGCCCGTGGCAGGGCTCACAGGTGGTGGGGGTGTCACTGCAGGGGGAGAGAAGGACCTGCAGTGAAGGAGAGATGGTGCCTTCCCTCTGCTGGGGCCGCATTAATGCGGCAGTGTGGCCCCAGCTGTCATTTTTAAACAGCTTGCTTTATTTATTTATTTTCCTCCCGTAGAGTAAGCTGACCAGATTTGCAGTTTATAAAACTGGGACAGCCTGGCAGGGGATAGGGTTGTCCACGCACCGTCTTCAGGGGATAATGATATCTGTCAGGGAATGACTGCGATGACAATTGCAGAGAAAGGTGAATTGCTGTGTGCGTGTGCCCACGCAGTAAACAGTTCCCTTCAAGAGAGAAAGAAGAGGAAGTCTCCCAAACTGGGTGCTGGCCTGTGTTAGAGCTGGAGTGAAACATTTGCTGAATGGGTGAACTCTGGACAACGTGCTCCTCGTAAACTCTTCACCTCGGTATTGTTTAGAGAGAAGAAGGGCTGCAAGAATTGGTTTAAATAAATAAACAGAGCTCACAAGGATCCTTTCAAGCTCCGGGTTTGCAGCTAGAAGTAAAATATTGTGGATAACAAAAAGAAATTGCTCTCCTGTGAGCAGTGTTTTTCTTCTTGCGCTGTGGATTTCTCTTTGTACCAGGCACCCAAGTGCGACTGCTCCGATTTCTTAATTTCTTCTGTCTCTGTTGGTCCCACAGAGCCGGGGTTAGATGATGCTGGGGGCATGCTACAGGGGCTGCCTGTTTCTATGTGGCTCTTCCCGAGGGAGTGGATTAGTGGGGTGCAGGGAGGGAAGGCAGAGCTGTGGTACTGTGGGTGTTTGAAGGTGTGTTAATGTAGCTGTTGGATGAGCAGCGACTGCTGTACAAAACCTTCTGCTGGTTTGTACCTTCGCTGGGAGTTTTCAGAGGGAAAGTTTATTTTTAACTGATGTATTGAAAAAAAAAACCCCAAACCCCACAATTTGAAACAATCTTTGTTCCTTCTGTTCTGTCGAGGCCTTGGGGGCAAAGAAGAGCAAATAGCCTCGAGCCTGGCCAGCTGTTTGAATACCAGCCATGTTTAGAAACCCACTGGTTCAACAAAACCCTCTTTACTTGTTGCTCACAGGACAGCTGATATTCTGTTCCCCTACCTGGTTTGCACTGTTCCCAGGAGCATTAAAAGTAATATTTGCAAACTTGTGTGTGTAGAAAGGAGGAATGGATTGCCTGGGGAAGACTATAGCAGCATGGCTGTCAGGGTTTTCACTTTTCCTCAGTCTTTAAAACTGTAGATTTAGTCTTGTGTCTTTTATTCTGCAAAAGTGCTATATGCACATGTGCATGCAAACATAGGTGTCTGTATGTATATATTTCTCTGGCAGCCACCCAGACGTGAATACTACACTTTCAAAGTGCTTTCCAGTCTCTGAACTGAAGCAGAGATACTCAGTAATACCCTCCTGTTTGGTCACTGGCTACTACCTTATATCCCTGCTGCTGCTACAAACCAAGCCATTTGGATTTTTCCATCACAATTGATGTTTTAAATAGTCAATACATAAAAATCTCAGCTGTGGTGTAGCTTGGAGAATGTCACTAGGAGCCAGATGACTTAATCAGTATGTTTTAAACAAGTCTTTGAAGGAAAACGAGAAAGGCACAGGAAATTAGAGAGACAGGAATATATTTTTCTTTTAATATGGTGATAGGACCAAATTTAAATGAGGAAAAACTGGGATTTTAAGTCATGTTTTACAGAAGACAGTAAACTGATAAAAGCGGGAGGAAGATTGTATTTGTTAAAAGCCTCTGGTATCTTGAAAGTGATATACATCATTCCATTTCTCAGCTTTCACTTCTGTCTAAACAATTTAAAGACAAAAACTAGACCATCTATTTTGTGTATACATGTGGTTATCTATTTACCCATACACATCAAGAGTGTGCACATCTATATATACCCCATAGGTCTGCTTTTAGAATGCTCCTCAGTAATTTTTTTCCCCTCAACTCCGGGATTTCAGTGTTTTACCCCCTACTTCAAAAAAACAAGAGATTAAGCAGGACCCATTATTTTGACATCAAATGCAAGCCCTAAAYCGTTGCTAGGATACAGGATGTGGCGCTATAATATTGCCATGGTGTAGGGTTATATTGTCTTAAGTGTGGGGAGCAGGCCATATTATAAATCTAACTAAGTTGATAGAAGAGATAACGATTGCTGCTCTTACACTGTGATTAAAAGGAAGGGAATGTGTATAGAACAATTTGGTCATATACTCCGTTTTTATTTGGACAGTAAGTGAAGCACTATCAATAAGCAATTTCATTACAGTCTGTATGGGTTTTGTCTACTTTCATTTTTCTATCTGCATTAATTTAGAGTAACTCTACGGGTTTATTATTGATTGACACCAGTTTAAGCAATGCTAAAATTTGGCTTTGATGTCAGGCCTGTTAATTTTCTCTCTTTATTTTTGTTTTGTGAATAAATTAGTAGAAACTTGGCTTCTGGTTTCAGCAGTATTAATTCAGGTCTGCTTTCTTACACTTTCTATGGGGCTCAAATAAGCTGCAAACTTGGTATGTTGTGGGGGAAAATAATGTTGTGGACTTGAGGGAGTTGTATAATTGTCTAGGATGTCACATCTAAATTGGCTCAGACATAGTGTCTAAGTGAGCCAAATCTAGTGTCTGTGTGACCATACAAAAGAGAAGCGGATGTTTTTATTACTTGTAATTTGTTTTGYCTTTTCAGGATGGGAAAAAAACGCAGACAAACACAAAAAATATCCCCCCCACCCACTCCAAACCAGCAAAATGGAGATTCCCTTCTTTTATTGTTTCTTTTAAATGCAAGTGAGTTGTGTTGAGGAATGGCAGTGGTTGACATGCAGCCCCTGCATGCAGTTGGCACTCGCAGAGCAGCTGGCTCATGCGGAGTGAAAGCCTGCACTCTGCTGTAGGGCTGAAGCCTCTATCACTGAGGAGGAAAGAAAGACCTTTGACAACACGGGTGGCACTCAGGGGTGGAATGTGAACACAGCCACCTCCTGGACGGGTTGTCCCCTAAGCTCACCGTGTGCCAGATCAGCACAGCAGCCTCCTCACCCATGGAAATTAGGGATTTTCATAGGCAAGGATGCTGCCAGTGACTCTTGGCTTCCTCACCACTGGAGACAGATCATAGGCTGCTCCATGGGTCTTACCCAGACGCAAAAAGACTTTTCAATGTACTTAATGCAAGTGTGTTTGTCCTTGTCACAAATGCCAGTCTAAGGGACATGACAGCTGGCACCTCAGGAAAGTAGTGTTAAGTTGGAGATGGATGAATAGTAAATGTGTTTATTAGGGGCAAAATCATGTGTGTTTGGATGGAGCATAACTGTGGGCCAAACTGCTGCTGTCAAAGAGGTTAGTGCCTTCACAGGGAGTTAACGTGAGCTTTCCCACTCTGGAAGTGGGTGCAGTGAGTGAAGCTGTCGAAGGTTGTACTGGAGTGGACTGGAGTGCTGGAGCTATCTTAAAGCAGCACAGTTGCTTCCAGCTGGTTTCTCTGTCCTTGCTCCTGCAGCCATTTAGGTGCATCCAATTTGGGAAGCACAACAGGTGTAAGAGGCAAGGATCACTCTGTGTTCATGTAGTCTAACCCACTTGTTAATGGCTAAGATGCTATTTCATATCCAGCCCATTGACTGATAGAGAGCAGATTAGCAATTATTTTAGGGTCATTTTAGTCGAACAATTAAATACTTCTATGCCTATTTAATCACATCTGTACAAATATCCAGTTGATTCTTGTGAAATCTCTTTTTAGATGTTAGTTTTGTCTTCCCAATTTTGTGCATAAAGATATGTAGGTTCACACCTTGGTTAACAGACACCTGAAAAATCAGATTTCTGTGTCAGGGGTATCGTAGTTCTGTGTTTTCAGGACACTCATTGTAGAAGTGCAACTATGAAGCTAACCAAAATGAAGTTGGATGTGCAATAATAGAGGCAGAAAACAGTCCACGTATTTTGGCTAAAAAGCCTTCTCCAAGGTCAAAAAGAGAACCAGTAGCAGAGCCAGGAATAGAACTGTTATCTCCCAGGCCTTTTTCTTTTGCTTCTGTCCCAAAAGACACTATGCAAGGTACAATATCCATTTGACAAATTGCACAGTTATGTGATGAATTGCATTTTTAATGCACATTTTATGGCCTCTTTTGGCCACTTCCTACTAATCTATCTTTCCTGGGGTATGTTCTTAACACTCCACAGCTCTCAGTGGCTATTAAACAACAACACAAAAATGTTCTTTTCTCCCAAATGTAGAATTTACCACAACTTCTGTGGTCTGAAGCAGACGTCTGGAAATATCCTGGCCTGCTCAGGTGACAGGTTTAAGGCCTGATGCCTTTAGCCTAAGGGGGTAGGAAGTAAGATGTGTATGGCAGAAGGGCCATGGGAATTCCTAGTTTCTCATTAAAAATATCAATTCCTTCTCCCCCTGCGTGTTTAGAAGGCCTGGTATTTATACATAGTTCTGTGTTCCGGTACTAAATATAGCCTAGACTTTTTTTCATAAGATTCATATCCTTCAGCCAAAGCTTTGCCTCTCATTACTCAAGTCAAATCTGTAGCAATCAGCAAGTTACCAATTGCATCTTAACTCCATGTGTGTAACATGCACATATATGCACACACTTACCTACCAGGAACACGAATATTTGGGATATAAAATGGCTATTTACTGTGATTCTAATGAATTTCTTGCAGTAAGTATGAATGTACTACAGTGTATATTAAAGTTACTGGACTGGGGCCCAAGTTGCTGGGACATGTATAGACTTAGGCTAAGGAAGTGCCTCCAATCTGGACAGCTGGGTGAAAAAAACTCAAGCAGTTACCTTTATTCTAAATTAACATTGTGAATGTACTTAATTTTCAGCAAACCCGATGACCCTTTTTGCTCTCCATCCTCTCCCTAGAAGACTGGGAGAAATAAACTTGTTACCACATCAGCTTTATCCTCCTGCCTTTGGCATTTTATATTGTGTTTCAGAAAACATGAACCATGAAAAAAAAAATCATGTTTATTTTTAAGTATGAAACTATGTGGACAATATTATTATTACATTTCTTGAAATGTGTCCAGAATTCAAACCTGGAGGCAATAGACATTTGAGAGTGAAATTGGCCCCAGACAGTTAATAAATTCTGAGCAGAGATGCATAAATCAGCAAGAGTATTTCACAAACTTTTTTTTTTTTTCCAAAGGGTGGGCATGGGGGAGGGAAACGTCTTTGGAGAATTGTTTTCTATCAGTTCAGAAAATAGAGAAAAGAATTCAGCAATACCCAGTGCTGGTTAGCAGATTGTCATTTTTGGGTTTGATGTTCCTGGGTTTAATTGTCTTTCATGTGAACAATGGCAGGAGCTCTCTAGTGTGCCATGCAAGCATGATAAAAGGGGGCCGTTCTTGCATAGCAATGCCTTTTTTTTATTATTAGCGTAAAAAATTAGCAAGCTGGAAGTCGTTAGAAGGAGTTCCATTGGCATTAATTGTAATGCAGCCTGAATTTGTTTGCAGACCAGTGCGGCAAGACAATAGCAGCAGGGAAAAAAGCAATATTAATAGCCTTTTACTTATTGTATCATTTTAGTGAGCCTTAATAAGGTGTCTGCTGTCAACTGGAATTTATTAAAATAAAAAAAAAGACATGGTAATTGATGTATTGCAGTAAGTATGGATGAGGGCTCAACTTGATTAATGTATGAGTTGGCTTTTTAAGGCATTTTAAAAAGGCTTCTTAACTGGGTCTTAAGAGACTGGCACAAGCCCACTGTAAACTACCTCATTGCAGTTGGAAAACAGCCTGACAGCTGCTGATGTCTCCTGTGGCTTTGCTTTTTTTTCTGATCAGAGAAAACTGAAGTAATATAGTCCTCGTCAATAATTGCAGTGCTTAAAAATCTTATAAAGGGATTTCTATTCTTCCCTCCGGAGATAACTTTTCAAAGGTTAAATTAGTTTTACTTGTGTGTGCTTCAAATATCTCGGCTCCCAATAAGGATCAAGTTTTGTTTTAAATAAACTGCTAGTTTGTGTGTTGCATTGGATTAGCACCTTGCTGAATACCTTCTCTTTCAGCGTGAGATGGACACTACAAAGCACTCGGTTTAAGTCTAGCTGGAGTCCCCCAAAAACCTTCAAAATATCGACTTGCTTGGCTAGTTCAGTTCAGAGATAGGCCCTGTCTTTTTTTGTTCTTTGTGGTGAACACCTGAATTTATCGGCTTTGCTGTGCCATCTTACTATTCAACGTAACTTAAAGTAGTGGTGGGAAAAATTGTGTAGAGGCAAATGGGAGTTACGGAGGGACCCAGATATGTTTTTGACTCCAGTGTGATTTCAAGAAGGTGTCAGCCTAAAATACTCTGCCTGTGTAGGTGGTTCTCACACTGCCAAAATGCCAAAGGATATGTGATAACAGGAAGACCCTAATATATGAGGAGGCTGCTTCATGTAGATTATGAGGAAACAGCTTTGTGGATTGTATGGATTGTAAACTAGTAGTATTTCTGTAACTACATGTTGGCTTCTGTCTTTACCTACCTGTCTTTCCTAGATCAAAACCCCAAGTACTTGACACACTGTATGGAGCAGTCGCTTGTGCCTACCTTGTGTTGCAGTTATATTTACCAGGTAGTCTGTGAGCACACAGACAAATGCCTTGGGAAGAACAGATGGAGGTGTCACCTATAGAAATTGTTTGGTTAGTCTGAATAAATACATTCCATATTTTCTGCTGGGGTCACCATGAGCATAAGGTATAAGGTGAAGCGACAGTGTCTACTTCTGTTAAAAATTTCCAGATTTGTCTCCTAGGATAAACTGGCCAGACTGATCAAGGTTCTTCTTTCCATAGCGTTGTCTCCGTAAGTGCTGCAAATGTCATCCAAGTAAATATCAAAGTCAAAGAGAGAGAAACAGACTTTTAATTTGTTACAGTACCATGTTGTCCTTCCTGATAGTTCCAGGCCTTTCCCAGAGGAAGTGCTCATGATTCATTAAGGATGTAAGCTTTATTAGTACAGACGTCATCAGGTTCAAGTGTTAGGAAAAGTCACTGCTTGTTAACAAAGGCCATGGCCTTGGATAATGCAACTGTTCTCCTTACTGAAGGCTGTAAGTCAGTGGGGATGATACTGTTCTCCTTGTATTAATTTTTTTTTTAAACATCCAGATCCTGCTTGGAGATCTTGTGTGATGCAACTCTCCCTCTCCAAAGGCTAAAAAGGAGAGCTTGAGTGCTCTGTTTTCAGGAAATTCAATCACTTGCCAGAGAAAAAGCCTAGTTTAAGTCATTTCAGAAATCTGTGTGTAACTTATAGTCAATCCACAGCCTACCATTACAAATAATACTTCCTTTAAGATTTCTTCTTCAGGTTTCAAATACAAGAAGTGCGGCAGCACAGTGTATGCACTTGTGAGATTTTTTTTTTTCTTTCCCGTTCTGGCAGGATTGCTATTAAATGAAATTGTTATATGGCTCTAAATATGAGTTTCAGTTTCTTTTATCTTTAGTAGTGTGAACTTCAACTTCTTTCTATGCAGGCTTCCTTCTGCATGAGACATGGAATCGGAGGGTGATATTTCTAGGAACTTTCTTTTCCTGTCACCTTTTTTTTAATCCAACAACACTTCCTTTTCCAGTAGCTGTTAGGTAAAACCTTTCTTTCTCCTGTTCCTTGCCAGCAGCTGAGAGGAAACTTGAATGAATTGATAATGATATAGCATTGCATTAATTGCAGTTCCTGCTGCTTCTTCAGCCCATTGGCCACTTGGGCTTTCCAGTTCCAAGCAACATTCCAGTAGTTCTAATATGGTGTTGAGGATAATATTTAAATATAGACATCTTAGTTATTTACTCTTCTAGTTACACCACCGTGGCAGGTACTGCAGTGGTCCAACATATCTCTGTGATTTGTGGAAAAAACCCCCCCATGCTGTCCCAGTGATTTCTTCATTTAGCCTAACTCACAGTTTACATAATAATTCACTCCAAGGTCTGATTCACCTCGAGTAATTTTCTCCTTCTCATTTCCTTCTCACCTTCATTTTTAGGCATGGACTTTGTGAAATCTGTTCCTGAATATACCCAAAGGTTGCAAGCACTTGAAAGCTAAGTGTGGATTCTGATCAAAATTTTACAAATGGTTTCCATTTTATTAAGGAGTCAGATTGAAGACCATTAATAAAATGGAAACTCTGCAGCTTAATCTAACCTTGATATATTTCCAGCCTAATGCATCTGCTTATAGCCCTGTCACCGCTGGATCTGAGCACTGAGAGCATTGTTGAATACATTTTCATACCTTTGCATTTTTTCCCCCCCATCCCAAGTTAGGCCAATTCTCTGCTATTCCAGGCATCTTTCTTTCCCTGACTCTGGCTGGTATTAGAAGAGCCATGCCAGCCTTTATTTGATACCCTGTTCGCTGCTACATGTGCAGTTTGTTTAGCAGAAGAGGAGTGATGCGGAAGGGACATTGAACTTGCGGCAGATTTTGGAGGTGGCTAAGACTGGGTGCCACATAACTTAGTTACCTGCAGGGAAACTTGCGCATTTGAGCAACTGCAGAACAAACCACAAGCACTAATGGTGACCAAGCAGGATTCTGCAGGCCTGACTCGTAAGATTTCATTTCACAGAATTCACATTGCCCACCATGTTTGCCTCTGCTGAAGCTTCTGCTTTACCGTGAAATTTATGTGGACCCTTGTGTGTACCGGCGACTTTTCTTCCTCCTACCCAAAAATTCAGTTTTTCGAATTGATGTACAGAGATGATCTCAACTTCTTAGGTTGCAGGTCAGCTGCAAATCTGAATGAATGGATTTATCACTGAATTGTGAATTATCCCTGAGTGATAACTACCACACAACCATAAAATATTATTAATTAATGTAATTATTTAACAGTTGTGATTAGAAAGTAAATTGAGGGTGTTAAAGGGCTATTGTTTCTTCAGGCATTCAAAACATGTTTCTCCCAGCTCTTACTGGGACTGAACCTGACCTTAGCAAATGGATGAAATAATTGGCTTTGCGACACGAATCCAGCGTTTGGGGGTGATGGAGAATTTGCTTGCATTTGCAGTTTTTGAGGTGCGTGCTTGAAAAAGCCCAGCTTCCTCTTTAGCTCAGGTACCATTACAACGCCTGGTGCAAAGTCCTTCTGGTGGCACCGAAAGAGGTCTCGTCTCTCACGGCATCGGAGCACAAATCTCAGATTCCCTCTTCTGAAAGTGGCCTCTAGTTATTACACGAGTAAAATAGAGACGCTCTCTGCCAGACACACACGGAGACTAGGTGTCTGTGCTGACACATCAATACAAAGAACTGTTATCAGAGGAAAATTTCTCCCTCTAAACCTGGGCTTAAACTAATATGAACAGACATATAAAGGCCCCGGTGGGTGACCTTTCTTCACACAAGAATATGTCTGCTCAGGGATTTCTTAGTTCATGTTAATTGATTGCCTGATGGGATTGATTAACTAATTGATTTACTGTGGTTTGTGATTTAACACAAAGATTGGCCTAGGGTAATCTTCAAAAGTTTTTGATGTGGAAAAGAAATTTGGTGAAATCCGGCACTAGGAATCATAGCCATTTTGAGCACAACTCTAGTGTCTTACATCGGATGAATCCCATTGCTGAGGGTGTTAATACTTGGCATAAGTAACACTGTATAGGCTGGGTTTAAAGCAAAGCAAGCAGAGGAGTGAGTTTACAGCATCTTTGTTAACCCATATTAATTTCATATGCACCCGCTTCAAGTGCATGTTAATAATGTAGGTGTGTGAAATACCCATCTTCTCTCATCCTTTTGCAGGCAGAGGGAATACTGACAGGGCCTGTGCTTAAAATCATTGTCTCTTCCCCCCTTTCTGCAGGAGTGGGCTCCTAACCATTATTCTCCGTGTGCTTTTGCTCCCCCCTCACCCACACTGTGTGGATACTCGTGCAGTTCTTACTGTGGAGGTGCAGGGAAAGATGGGAAAACCCTCTCCGGAGGAGCAGCCTTGCAGCAGAGAGCACCCCCTACACTGTGGTTCACATGTGTCTCTGCCTCCTGGCAAAAAATGCCATGTAGGGTGAGACACCAGAACCAAAATTCAGATCTGTGTGACAGTTTTGAAAGCACGGTCCAAGCGCCTGGTGGCTGCAGCTGGAATGGTTTTCCTCTTGCTTATATAAACTTATTTCAAAGAAATCATGTTGTAGATGTACAGTGAGGGCGCAATAGACTTTCTGTTCACACTCTGGGTATATCTTGGTGCTTGGGAGACTTGGAAAAAAAATAAATATATATATTTCCTATTAACCTGTTTTGAAAATAGTCTTCCCATATCAAAGCGTGTTTAAAAAGCAGATTGCATTTGATAGCAGTAGCTAAAATGCAGTAAGAAGCAGCCTTTTGATCTGCTGCAAATAAACTCTTCTGCAGATAAATATGTTACAAGTGTATTTTTGTTCATTTGCTATCAAATTTAATAACAACCAGTGGAATTGAGTTCAGCCAAAATGGTTTCATATCAGACTTTGAATACATACTTTTAAATATTAAAAGATAATGATTTGTATGGCATTGTTATATAATGCATTTCTTGTCTTCTCTTGTGTGCATGTGACGAATTCCAGTTGATAAGCCCAGGACTCTGGAGTCAGTTGTCTGGCTAGTTATTAAGATTAAGATAAGTGCTGAGAAGGGAAAGATACAGCACATTGTACTGCCCTGCTGGGACGGGGCCACCTCGGATTCCAAGTGTAAACAATGCATTAATTCTCCCTGGCTTATTTCAAACCCGAGGTGTACACTGTAAATATTTGGGAAATATGATGGAAAGAGTGTGGAAAGACTTTTCTATTTTTTATCCATTAAATGTTTTTACTGAAAAGCGAACCTTTCTTCCCCCTCGGGCCCTAATCATTATGCATCTGCAAAAACCCAAGACTAATTTCTGTTAATTACTTATGAAAAGTAACTTTTTTCTCCTTACCCAAGTCATAAAAAAGCAGACAGACATTTGGATGTCATTATCACTAGTCACTTCATGCTGAATGTGCCCCAACAATAACAACATAATTAATGCTCGCACAGCGAAGCTCAATTAGGGTTTGGGGAGGAGAAGGGGGGGCAGTAGGACTGGAAGGCCTGAACTGAAGAATGCTGAAGCTAATGCAAAGTTTCTTTATGACTTCAGTAAGCTTTGAATCAGGTCCAGGATGAATGTTAGTGGGGTCAGGGCTTTCTGAACATGTTGGAGCTGTTATTGCTGGTGTCTCTGCAGGGGAACCCTAAGGGCATCAGGCTGCCTTTGCCAAAGGAGGAGAGAGAGAAAGTTTTCTGTTATTCCAAAATATTAATGAGATGTTAAAAACAAGACAAATTTCCTGAAGTTCAGTTGTTGATTCTCACTAACTTAAACATGAGCTTTGCTACAAATTGGTAGTCAATGCCTTCAAGGCAGTAAAGTTTAACTTGTCTGTAGGATTGCTGGGAGGAGTGACAGAAAGCCGTAATTTGGAAAGTGTATTGAAGCTGTGTGCAGTGTAATGTAGACCACTGGGTAGCAATTAATTTTTGTTAATGAATTTAAAACTAGATGTATGGAAATGGTTATATGAAATGTATACGCTCCTAAACAGCTAACTAGTCCTTGGGGTCTGCATTGTCATTATCTGTATGTAAATCATTTCAGCAAGCATGATCTAATGAGTCAAAAACTGCTCTGAAACTGTAATTGAGATTTGCAAGAGACTTTTTGAAAAACCTTATGCCCTGCTTCATCATTTGGCCCTTACAATGAAATTATGTCTGTCCTCTGATTAATCATGTCTTACGTGGAGAAAGTTTGTAGGTTTTATTGTGTTTCAGAAGGGTTATTTCTAAATGCTAGGAATATCTCGTGTTGGTGGAGATGGGGAATTAAGGAACATTCAAAATCATTCCAAAGAAGGAGCACAGCTCAAAGGTCCCCAGTGACCCCTCCTAAATCTTATCGTTCTTATGTGGTGGGAAATAAATTAAAAAAAAAAAAATAGTTAACTGTAAAAGGCTATGTGACTAAACCATTCAAACCACTTTTTTCCTGAGCATCAGAAAGTTCTATTATTGAATTAGAAGCTGTCTCTTTCCTTCATATGGTTGTTAAATCATTGTGCTTCCTTAGCTYCCCTAAGGTACATGCTACAATTTCCTCTTAACCAGCAATGAAGATAAATAGCTCCTGTATCTTTGCTGTTTACAGTTATCTTAAGCAAAACCAAAATGAAAGCAGAATCACTGCAACATCACAGTTTCTTACAGAATCCTGAGTATAGGACAAAAAGTTGAAATAGTCAGAAAGGATATATAATACATGAAATTTAAAATATGTATATATACATGTATGTATATTTACAACTAATCACAAATAGACCTTGAGAAAAAGAGTAATTAAAACAATATCTAAGCTTGATGTGCTGTAACCAGATAAATGAAATGTACAGAGCGGACTGGAATATTTGGAATACCACGCTCTGTTTCTCACCTCTTTTTTCACAGGGTGGGCATTATATCATGGTTGTGTACATTCCAGTTAGCTGCAAGTGAGAAATCACCGCCGAGGTCGCTGAGATGTCAGCGCCACATACGCTGAGGACAAAAATGGATGGAATTCCCTGTTATAACTCTAATTATCAAAACTCATATGATCCAAGAGGAAAACCTTTGTGGCCTCTATGCTCTGTACTGCGGTCTAACAGAGACACTGCCTGGCTGAAAAGCCATACAAACAAACRTATGCCATAACCCATTTCAGATTTTAAAACACTGAGTAAATTTAGTCCCTGGCACACAAATGCAGCTTTATGCTGTATATTCACTGAATACTCTTGAAACCAGCTACGTGTTTTTTAAGCTCTTTAGCTGAACCCTGTATGGTCTGAAATACCCAGGTAGTTAGCATTCCTGCCAGTTTGATATGATGGAGACCTTTACTTGAACTGACCTCAGAAGGAATAGAAGACTAATTGAGGCAGCCCTAGTTCTAGCTCTCTAGAGGTGTAAAACTGCAAATGGTATCTGGTGCATGCATAAAAAGGTTTACATAGTGGAAGAGGGATATGGGAAGGAAAAGAAAGGCTTTGCTTTCTCCATGTCTCAGCAGCCTATTCCCCATTGCCCCTGAAGCTTCAAGAAAAAAAATATTCCCATCTTAATGTCATTGCATGGTAAAATAATAAAAAAAAATTTTAAAAAAAGGAAGTGCACCCAAACAATCCAGAAGGTAAAATTAGGACAGTACTTGGATGCCTCAGGGCTGTAATTAAAGCTATCTAGATAAAAAGAGATATTCTGCCTCAGATTTATGTTCTGAGAAGAAAAAAAGGCTGAAAGTGAAACACAGCGAAAGAAATCCGTAATTCCAATGTATTCAACTCACCCCTCAGAAGAAATGGCATTAATTCAGGTACCCAATTACTGTAATGTGGTTCAGAGCACCTCAATAGGTGTTTCAATCTCAAGCCAGGACTAACATTTGTAATCCTTTAAATGCACTTAAGAAATTGATGTTACAGCCCCACAATCTGTTAGGGGCCTTGCTTCCTGGCTGATTGCAAAGTATCCCACCATTAATTGGATCATCAGAATGTGATCCGCGTTCTGGTCCCCGGATTATGTAAGACTGACTTTGCTCTGACGCGCTGAACCAGAGGCTTCTTTTGCTGGATATTTTGACCCTTAATGTAGATAAGTGGTATTTTTCATCAATCTTAGCTTGCATTAAAAAAGGGAAATGTCAGTTCAATGTGGGGCGTTTAACTTAATTCAACATCTTTTAATTTAATACCTTGGAAAAGTTAGTCCGTCTCCGACCTGCCAGAGACTTCTGCTGATGGAATGGTTTGTGGAGCAGGGCTGGAGGCACGTCRTTCCTGCTCCATAACACGGTCAGGTCCCAAAAGTCTATTCATGCTTCATCCCTATATGAAAGGGAAAAGTAAAAAAAAACAACAAACTACATCAAAAAACAAAACCAAAAAAAACAACCCAAACAGCAACCTGGCCATGCTTTGCCATATTGGTAATGAGTCTCCTCAGCTCCTTTGGACTGTTCCCTAATGACTGCTCTACATGCCTGAGGGAAAAGAGGCAAAAAAATTAATTCAGTGTTTCCACCCTGTTTTCTTCTTGGGCTTCAGGTTTTCTTGACTTTTTTTTTTTTCTTTTTTTTTTGTGAATCAGAGTGCTTTGATTAATTGGCTCAATATTCTTAACGTGCTTTACTGCTGCAATAATGGCTGGTCTGAAAATCCTCTACATAAACTACACCTAAAATCCTGTTGAAAATATGGGACATTATTTTCTGACAGAAGGCTTTATCTCAAAATAAAAAAAATTAGCAGAATAGGAACAGGACATGTCGTAACACCTTTTTTTCCCTCCTCTCTTTTTCTCCATGTACTGCATCATAAAAGCCCTCCTAGTGCTTCTCCTCCTGATATTGAGTGCGTTTATCCCAGTGGTACAGACAGAAGTTCAAAGGCAACTGCAAGGTTATTTTTTTTTTTTTGAATGAAAATAGTAAGTTTCCCAGTTTTCTGAGCACTGCAACCGGCATCAGATTCATCTGAGTCTTGCCATGGCTTTGAGAAGACCATTACAGGGCATGGTGTCTCTTGTGCTTGTGGTTCTTAGGAGTTAAGATGTTGAGGTGAAGAGAATAACATCAGGTATCATGACCTTGATATTTCTCCTGGAACTGATGCTTAATAATCTTGGGTGTGGCAATGATTTCATTAAAATTAGTACCCACTACCTACATTATATATAAATATATATGCGTGTGTGTGTGTCAAAAATCACTGTTAGAATATGCCATTTTTGGTGTCTCAGAGAAAGAGCAACCTCTTTTCACCTGTGTCACACAGAGGCAGAAGTTCATGGAAATAATTTGCAGCCGAGGCTGACTGACTTGGTCTCCATCCTTTTGTTTTCTGTCAAGATCTTGCTCTCGTTTTTCCAACTCTCTCCTCTCCCCCTTCTTCTGCCAGTCATTCAAATTTAGTGCCATACTGTGGGTACATAGTGCTGAGGCAGAGCAATGGTGAGGGGGTGGTTGGACTTTATGTTTCACTGTCATCTTCCAGGCTGTGAACACTTTTTTTGAGAGGTCTTTACAGGCTGAGGAAATAAAAAACATTTTGAGGCAACATGTTTGTTTCATGAGAAGTGTTCAATCCCAAGGACAATCAGATGGAAGGGTGTGGCTCTTCTGTTTCTCCCACTCTTCTGCTGGCCAAGACCAATTCAGAGTCTGCTGTGTAGGGGGAAAAAAGGTCAAAACTGTGGGGCAAGAGGTTTAAATGTGAGGTTTGGGACAGTCTTGTTAGACATCTCATCCRTATGGTTTTTGCAGTCACTTAGGATGACCCCCAGTGAGTTTCCTTAGCATATCAGAGAACACAGCCCTCCTTGTTTTAGTCCCCACTAATTGGGTTTTGTAGATTAGCAGAATACCTAGATTAGCCTTCTCACTGGATTCAGAGACAGTAAATATAGATGCATAAAAAGCCTTTTGGAGGGAGATATTTTGGAGATCTTGAACACAGATAGGAAGAGAACTGGTCTGGCATTAGGAGTGGGATGACTTGTTAGTAATTAATTGTGCGTTGAGCAGTAGGAGGCAGTTTGTGGTGCTGCCTTGGGGGTTTGGGTCCATGTTGCTGTTACTCATAYAAGGTATCTGGCTCATACGTAAATGCCTGACCTTGTGCTTTTTTTTCCCCCCTCTCCTTTTTTTCTTCTCTCCTTTCTTCCTGATATGCTCTGAATAGGCAGGTAGATATATACAGTTCTGGTCAGCCTAATTGGCGCTAGAGGTGATATGGTGCCACACCACGACAGGATAACCTTTGGGTTAAGGCTTCTGGCTGGAGCACAAGAAACACGTGCACTCTCAGCAGCTTTCTGGCTGGTCTCTTGGAATTGCGGGATGTATTGGCCATGGTGGTCTTCTCTCATTGCGCTTGTACAGCTCCTGGTGCAGGAGGATCTCACCTGGAACAATAGATACCCCTGAACTGTAAATAAGAGCCCTGGATAAAAATTCATGTAAGCAGGTGACCAGCTTTCAGAAATATAATATTCTTCTATTAAGCATGTTTGATGTTACAGTATTGGGATCTCTGTGTTCTCCTTGAAACTGCCCCCATGGATGAAGAATGTGAGTTCCTCCTGTAATATTACATAGTTGCTACACTAACATGTGAAGGGAAGTCCAAAGATGTATACTTGTATATTATCCATGGAGGAATTACACCTGCTTAAGCTTAAATATTTTAACGAGCAGTGTTGAACATTTGGCCATGTTCAGTCCTGGCATAAACAGAATCGCCTTTCCTGAAGTGAGTGAAGCTCTTTCTACTTCTGCCAGACCTCAGTTTAGATCGGAGACTTCCAGTCTCGTAGCTCGGCTTGTTCAACACCAATACAAAGCTCTTTTATGAAAAGAGAAATATACAGCAATATAGGCAAGTCTGTAATTACTTTGGCCACAGAACAAACATATTGTTTCTTCCTGCTTGGAAGGGCCTAACCTTCTGCAGGGAGAGTAGGATCTGTGATATCTCCGGTATTGATAGCGTTCCTACAGCAACTGCGTTTTCCAGCAAGCTTTGTGCTCGCGTAAGATGCTTCTGAGTTATTCCATTGTGTGGAGGGGAACGGAAACTGCTTGTAGCTTGTGGCAGTGCCTTCCTGGGCAATTGATTTTAAACAGTGTATCTCATGGTGTTTTGCTCTATGGAGTTGCGTTGGAAGTGCGTCACTTCCAGTCTGTTTAATTGGAGTCTTGGGTGACACTTCCCTGCTGCCTTATCCATGGATAGAAAGATGATGTACGTTTTAGCTTTAAGTACACTACAAGGTTGGAAAGTAAAGTTGAGGTTGCTCTGAAGCAGATATATTGGCTTCCCATGCTTTGAAGACAAATGGAGGCTCATCCATCGCTGCTACACCAGTATGCTGGTGCTGTTTCAGGCTGCTTTGGGTTAGGATTTCAGTTTGCCCTTCCTTCCTAATGGGGTCCCTTGGTGGAGAATGCCATCCAAGTACAGGATGGATGAGGTGCCCTAAGGACCTGTATCAGGTTTGCCTTTTAAGCAGTTTCTTGTTGAACTGTGAACTGGACGTTTCTTGGAGGGCTGTGTGAGGATATGAGTTCCACTTTGAGACAAAAAAAGGGAACAAACACCACATACACCAGCATATGTCAGCCTGAAAGCACACAGTGTTCAATGCCACTATTCATACACATCTAAAATTATTTTCTTGTAATGTCTTGAGTATTTCCCTGGGGCTCCTTGCTTTGTTCCAACTCCCTGTGGAAGAAGCTGAGAAAAATGGCTGGTGCGTTTGCTTCGGCCACTGTCAGCGCCAGGCTCGCAGCAGAATTAATTCTGTCCTCCCTAATGACCATCAGTCCCCTCATTGCCAGGGAAGGGGATGTCTGCAGGATCATAGCAGCTAAGTTTGGTTACGCAGGAAAATGAAGCATTTCTGCTTGCCTGCATGGCTGAGTGACTTGGGTTTCTCTGTTGGGTGGCGCTTACCTGTCCTGTGGTGGGCTGTCTATGAACAGCTGGCATGCTTGGCATGTTACTGGTTTTGGGTTTTCTTTGAAAACTAAGCTATGTGTTTCCTTCAGGTTGTGGGGAAAAAGATTTAAAAGAAGTGGGCAGGATGAAACAAACCCATGTGCTGTATCCACTGTGATTATGTCCTCCCCTGGGGTTCTTAGCTCCCTGAATATGTTTGCAAGACCAAGGGGGTATCTATACATACTGAAGGATTTTTGCATGGGGATGCATGCTTTTTGGGGGGGTGGACTCCTTTCACACAGGTCCGACTGCACAGAATGCAAATATTTTTCGAGGCATTGTTTCTTAAATTCAGACCATCCTACACAGTGGTGCAAAACAAATGCCCTGTTCCTATTTCCCAGACTTGCACTCACTATGAGCTTTGCAAGTGCATTTAGTTGGATGATGTTCCTAAAAATGTAGGAGAAAAGTGTCCTGTAAGGGAGCACTAACCAGCAGGTTTTGATATGTTGTGAGAGATAGCTCACATGTAGTAGGGTGTGAAGCTGAGCACACCCCTTTTAAATGGTTGGTTTTGGTTTTAGTGTTGAGCCCAGCTGTTCCTTGAAACACTCTGTACAGTGCAGTAATTTAGAGTGTAATGATCTCGTATAAGGAGGCAGATGTGAATCACAGGTGAAATACTTCTGAATGATGGCAAGGGTGTGAGCACTCTCCCTGCCCTTGTCTTTCTGCTCCCAGTTTCTCAGACTGCTAGATTTACTTTTTTCCTCTCCCACTGCTTTTTTGCAACGCAGGTGGGCATGTTCCATTATGGCTCTGATGAGCCTGCTATGTACTGGTTAATCTGGTTCTCATGGTTGATTTTAATGTCTTTTTTCACTTTGCCTGCCCTAAGAAACCCATGCTGCCTCAAGTAGCTTTGAATGTACCAATAAGTGTATGTCATAGAGTGAGAAGTGAAACAGAGAACATATCTTCACCCAAGATTTGGAAGTGGTAGGAAATGACCTCTTACCCTTCTTTTGCTTTTTAGATCTTTAAGCCCTAAGCCACCCTAAATCTACTGTCCCTATAAAAAGCTGCATTTTAAAAGGCTTTAGGAGGCTTGCTGACCTTGCAACCTACTTTGTGAGGAGTYTGCACCCACAGCTATTAAACAAAATTAATTTCAGCACTTTTAAATTGTTAATCTTGCAAAAGACAACTTGCTTGCTCTCCAGTGATCCCACAGGTCATCATTCTGTGAGCTGCAAAGCCATCACCAGGGTTCATGGCTCTCAACATYGTGAGAGTGCTTGTGGTCTCCCAAATGCCTTGCAAAATTAATTCGTCTGCCCTCCACATTTCSTCCCCAGCAGCTCTTTGAGATCTGGGCTCTTCATGAGCTCGTTGTGCGTAGCAGCTATACACCAGTAGCCACGCCACAGATTATTCCCCTCTTGAAGTTATTCTGTCCTAACTCGGTTGCTTCTCAGCTCATGGGAATGAACTTGGGGCAGCAGGACATGAATTCAGGTAGGAAATGACAGGTTTTGTCTTCAGAGGGTAAGGATTCTGTTGAATGGGTGAGGTCTCTTAAGTTACATTTCTCCATACCCACGGGGCAGGTGCTTTACCAGGTATTAATTTATTTTGAATCTATTTGAATCTATTTTTTCTGCCTGGCCATGAAACTTGGAAACGTTGCTTTTTTTTTTTCCCTCCAGGTAGGACACTTGTGAATGCACTGGGGGTGGGGGAGAAAGTGCAGGCTGTATCTGGTATTATCATGCCTGGTTGTCCCTGCTCCTTCCACCTCTTTTGTCTCTGCCACTCAAGCCAATTTCAGCCATCCGCCGACTCTCATTTGGGATAATAGCCTCTCTTTTTACTGTTGTCTTGTCATGTTTGATTCGGCAGCACAAGGGTTTTAAATTAGCCAAAACGTTTGCATGCTGGGCTTACTCCGCTGCCACTACCAGTTGTAGAGCCACTAAACCACTTGATGCTGAAATTGATGATTGCTCGGAAGGAAYAAGAAATTGTTGGTGGCTACCGGGAAGATTCATTCACGCCGAGCCCCTTTTAAGAAACCTGGGGGGGAGGGAGAGAGAGATTTCCTTCAGTTTCCTGCTGCCTGGCTGGTGGTTGCATTGTGCTTGTGCCAGGTTCCTGCTGAGTGATTACAGCCTTTCTAGGCTGCGTAGTTCCTGTGATTTCAACATAAAAACAGAAGAAGAAAAATATAGAGGGAAAGGAAGGGGGGGATAAAGCTCCAAAGACTTGCAGTTCAATTCAGAAACATAGAATTGCCATGTTTTAACTTACTGCCCGCCTTTTTGTTGTTATTGTCACTTAATTTATTCCCTCTGGCTAAAAGTTTCCTTGCTAGAAGTTTTACCCTGTAGAAAAACTACTGCGTTGGCCTGCCTGTGTTGGTGATACTAAACYACAGCTGGGATGTAAGCAGTTTCTAATATTCTCTGGATTAAAAATGATCCATCATCAATGGGATCAGGGATCACCAAGAAACTATACAAACCTTCTAATAATACCCCCCCATGCCCYCCTAAATGCCTTTTACTTGTTTACATTAGTGTTTAAAGGGCCAGAATTTARAAGCGAAAAGATGATGACAGTGCTCGAGAAGCTATACAAAGAGAAAATAAATGTAGAATTAAATGTGAACAACTAGGTGAGAGAGGCATCTTTTATTCCTATTGAATGGATTTCTTTTTGAAGAGGGAGTATTTTGTTTATTTTGTTTATTTTAGTTTATTTTTCATATTCCACCACTAATTCCTGCGTTACAGTGATGAAAGGTACTCAAATGGTCAGAAAGGTCAGGAAGAGACCCATGTACAATGGCTCAGGGTTTCCAAGTCCAAAGACAAACACTATCTAACAGAAAATAGTAGCAATTGTTATCTTAAAACAGCCAGCCAAACCTTCCATTAGCCATATATGCAAGTTCCTAGACAGTTAGAAACATGGCTTCAGATATAGAATTCATTATACAGTGTCACAAATAAGACCCTAAATAAACACGTGGGAATACGATTGCGTAGCATCCAAGCCAAGAAAGATGTTCTCATTGTATCTAATACTGCTAACATTATTATTACTAATATTCTAGCATTTTTTTCCTGATTGCTAAGCCACATGTTCTCTTGCAAAATGTAACCCTTTTCTGCCAAAAGGAAGAAAAAAACCTTGTGAATTTGAAGGTGTTGGCATCCAGCTTTATTTCTCTTGCATGTAATAAATCGTGAAGAAATCATGTGAATGACTCAAGCTCTAAAARTACAAATCTAACTAAGAGGCTGAATCTCTGGGGCCCAGCAGTGGCGTGCTGTTGTGCAAGCCCAGCTCTGAGGGCTTCTGTCCATGCCAATTAGCAGTAGATTGGAAAGCCAGGCGACCATGATGGGTTTAGTCCTGTTATCTAACTGCTGCACTGTTCAGAATTGCTGATTTCCCTGCAAAATCATGACAGATGTATTACAGGAAAATATATTGGTTGCGTAGCTAGTGAGAGAGTTAATGCAAGGGATAATAAGTAGCTAAGGCTACGTCCTCTAGCAGACTTTGATGTGGTTTGATAATACATGGGATGGGTCAATCTGCCCTATTAGCAAATGTAGCCAGTTTATGCTCTACATACAAACTAGAGATTTGATAAAGCACTAAATTAGTTTTCACAAGGTATTAGATGTTAGATACTTAATGGGATCATCATGCTTTTGCTACACTTGGTTAGGATGTGTTCTGTAACAGAAGCATGCGGCAGCATGACATTTCACCRGGAAAGGAACCATGTCTTGTGACTGAATCACGAGTCTGGGAATTAGAACGTCCAGGCATCGCTTGGCTTCTGAATTACTCTCTGTCTGACTTGCAGAGAGGTTTCTCTTTTCACATCTGCAGAGTGGGACTGTGTCCTTCCCTTTCCTCTTCACCTCCTTGCAAAGTTTAAGCCACTGCTGCTTTTAAAGTGTATTTTTTTCCATCCTTGGGTGCGAGTAATTGTAAATCTGTGAAGCTTCAGTTGTACGAGACTAATCCTGTCCCCCTCAGTAGGTGCTGGGGAAGTCCCTAGACTTGACGTCAGAGAATTCACAGGTTCAAGCAAATCTGGATACGAAACTTCAGTAGGTTATGAAAGGCGAAGCTCAGGGTTTTGATGTAGTGCTCCCCAACTGCGCTCTGCATTTCCTCTGTGCCAATGGTCAACTAGTAATTTAAAGTGTGAAATAAACCAAATAGTTTAGTGAAGGCAATAACGTTTTTATAGTCAAAAATCCACTGGCAGGATATGTCACGTGGGGACAAATGTTGTCCTTGCCTTGGCATACCTGTACCCATTCTACCAGTGGGAAATGTGGGTGTAGGAGGAAAGCTTCCTGGGGCCATATGGCAAGTCAGCCTGAAATGGGTCTTTGGTCTGAGCACTCCCTTTATTTGAGTTGATATTTGGTTCACTAAATGCTGTGTTTCTTGTCTGGTTAAATAAAAAACTAAAACTGCTGTCAGTAGTGTATGCCCACAGCTACCTTAAGAAAACTATGCTTTAAAACCCATTAAGTGTTTTGTGTTTCTCACATGAATCTAATTTTTTGCTGTTATTTTACCCTGTGTTTACAGACACTGTTCTTAAATTTACTTGAAATGCATCACTTTACTTTCTCTAACATTTTGCTACATATGCAAGTAACTGATCCTGAATGACCACTGCCAGGCTTTGCACTTTGAGTGCTAGGGAGACATTCCTGCCTTTTTGTGAAATGCAGCAGGAGTGTCATATATAAAATGATCCTGTTTGAAAGGATAGAAGCCATATCCCAATATAGATCACAGTGGAAAATGACTCAAAATTACATGACAGCTTCTCCCCCATTTATCTTCCTCCCCTCCCCTTCCCTTTCTCAGCCTGTTTCCCAGTTGGGCTGTGGTAAGAAACACATTRTGTATTGTGATATTTTAGTTTACTATTACTAATAATCCCTTTGCATCTTTCATTAGCGTGTTATTTATAGGATTGCTAAAGGGCATTGGTACCACTCAGCCTCTGAGGTGGTACTGCCAGTGTCCCAAGGACTGAGATGATTTTAAAAGGGGCTGGGTTGCACCCTGGCCTTGGCAGCAGGCTTACCTAGCTCCAGCAGAAGCCTTGGGCTAAAATCCCATGATTTAAAACCTGCTGAGGCCAGTGTGGACTTCAGATGCTTTTATAAACAAGAAGACTTTGCCTCATAACTCCTGCTAAGCCTGCACCTGATGAGCTGCTCGGAGCTGGAGGGCTGTGTTTTCCCTAATAAATTCCTTTTTTTGAACCCACTTGTTAGTCAAGCGTTGTGCACACTAACTACAGCGAGGGCCCTGGGCATAAATTACTCTCACGTGGCACTGTCTCCGAGCAGCCCCCCAGTTATGGATTACTTTGTTCTCGACTTGACAGGAACATAATTAGAACTGTTGATGAAATCTACCAAATTGTTCCTCCGTGGCCTCAATGGTCAGGAAATTTGGCTGAGTCGTATTTGTCACCGACGTAAAGGCTCTAAACACTTCATATTAACTATGTTATTAATGTGCCCTCTAATCTGTCCGTGAATTGGTAACACTTGGAGGGAGCTTGTGCTCTAATAGCACCTTGTGATGAATTCATTGTAATGCTGTTCAAAAGTTTCTGGAGGGTGGGGRAAAAAAAAAAAAGAAATCTTAATGAAAAGTGAACATTTCTAGGTTGTTTCTTTTTTCTGTATGTGCATTTTTATGTTATACAGTTTTGTTTTGTTTTGTTTAATTGGAGATTCATTTAGTCTTTACATTGACAGACCGTTTTCTGTTCTATAGGATTTGCTGACATTTGGGCTGTTTCATTGCCAGAGGAGGCTTTGTGTGTCCCAAAGGAAGTGAGTGATCTGGCCATAACAAATCCTGCCAAAATATTTTAACACCGTTACGATTTTCTAATGCAATGCGTAGTGAATGTGACTAGAAAAGGATGGTGAGTCCATGAAGGGGGTTCGCTCCCTCTCCTCTGCGATTTCTCTGGTGGAACGAGCACGCCGGAGCTGCCGGGGGGTGGGACACCACAGCCAGCAGTGGGAGGGGTGTTTGCCTCCTGAAGTGTGTCACTTCAGGTGCAGCAAGGGCTCAGGCTTAACCTTTAAATCAACCTTTCAAATTTTGGTCCTGCTTTTTGCTAGAGTCCGGAGTCATCAGAGGCAGCATTTTACTTGTGTTAAAAAAATGCATTTTGGCTGCTGTAAACGTTTAGTAAGTTGAAAAAGGAAATATGTTAGACACRTAGGGTTGAGAGGGAGGTTAGTGGCTGAAGGTCCCTGAAGTTGACAAACCCTTACCTTCCAAAGAAAGGGTTATCTCGTACTTCAATATAGTTTTGAAGAACACTAAGGTGGCTCTTAACTATATAAGCAACCCTGCTTAAAGTGCTAGAACACAGAACTAAGTGTTCTCACATTTAGTGTTAAGGGGATGAAGACAATTCAGACAACCTAGTGTTTGGCTTAGAGTTGGAAGTATGGGAAAACAAAAATTTAGATCCCTGAGCTATTCTCTAGAGCAGCAGGTAAATTAACTGCTGTTTTTCTAATACCTTGGTGATTTATTTCTATTAAATTTCACACCATCCACTGCCTTCCCCCCCCGCCCCTGAAGAAAGCCCCAACCCAAATATAACTAAAATTAGTATTTGGTAAACAATTTAAAACCTAAAACCAGTAAGCAGTTTAAAATGTGCTGACTGCAGGATACCAGCCCAACATACACCACATTGGATTACTCTGGCAATTGGCTTCTGCACCAGGGTAAACTCAGGTTTCTTTAGTCATTTTACATTTACATACTTAAGAATAAATAAAGTAGTTGACCGTGTGTACCAGCAAGTTTTGCTGAAGGTAGGAAAGCAAATGAGAAATAGAAAAGTTGAGCATGAGCACGAGCACAGCTTTTGCACAGGTGGGCATAAATAAAGTCAGGCCTTTTGCTGTTGATGATGTTTCCCACTTGGATGTTTCTCTATTTGTTTGTCTTTGAATACCAAACAGAATTGCAAGTTCTCACGCTCGCCTCCTAAGCCCTTGTTCAGGTTTTCTGGGCTCACACAAACATCCTATTCCCTGTGGCCACCATATATGGTATTTCCCAGGTCCCAGGGGCAATGATGCTGTCACCAACAGGAGGGAAGTGTTAGCCTGGGAGTTAGGACTTACTTTGAGACTTTATTTTAGGATCTTAATATTCGTAAATGAAATGGGAATCTTAACTCTGCATTTCTCTCATGCAAATCAATCTATTTCTAGTAATGAGCAATTTAAGTATTTTTTTTAATATTGTAGTTGCCACCTCAGGAAATCAGGATCAGAATTCAGGATGCTGAAATTAGGTGTTAGTGCATACCAGCTATTCTGTTGATGAATCTATTATTAGAATAAAGTAGTACTTTCCCTGGATCTGTTTTTTTTTTCACTGTTTTTCTCTCTTTTTCTCTCTCAGTTCATCTTGTCTAAGTGTATTCTTCTGTTCTTTAATTTCACCTCAGCATTTAATTCATTTCTACCAAAGGCATGGGCTCTTGAAGGGCTTTCTAAATTATTAGATCTTGATACTTATTTGCAGTGTGTTCAAAACTGAATTGCATTTTGTTTTGTCATAGTCTTGTTTTATCACTATTCTAAAATGGGATGTTATTTGGGGCATTCTTCCCCAAAAGCATTCTTTATGCTGTCCTGCCTGTACTTCATCTGTTTTTCTAATATGCATTTGCTACTCAAAATTTTCTGTAAGTGAATGAGTATTGTGTTATCCTTGAATGTTATTCATTTTCTGAGCTTGGGGTTGGGTTGTTGTTTTTTGGGTTTTTTTGTTTCTGATGGAAATGTCATGATATGCATTCTGTACAGACAAATCTAATTTGTCATTCAGGAGACCAAAACGCATGAGGAGCAAAGTTTAATCTTGATTTCACTTGTTGTTTTAAGAGTAGGAAGTAAAACCTACTTCTGCAGAAACCAAGGCACTTACTCAAGGAGGGGAGGTGAGGAATATCAGAATTGGGTCCTGGAATATTAATTTGGTAAAGCTCTACACTCTCACAGTGTCAGCTGTGGAGAGCATGTGCTATGAGACACTCGTGTTCAAAATCAGTTTGCGTAGTTAATCATTCTAAGAAATAGACTTATCACTTCATAAACTCTAGGAAAGACTGTTTTCTTTTCCCAACATTTAAATTACTGAGCCGTTTTATACATTAAAACCCAATTATGACTTACATGGTATTTCAAAGAGTTTTGAAAGCTATTTGTTTRGGGAACTGTGCATAGTCTGAGGTTTTAGCACTGAGTAGTTCATGTTCTCAACTGTATCAATTGTGGGGTTTTTTCCTACCAAAATAGGGTTTCAAGAATGTCCATTACCAGACTAATGAGTAGAAATCCCAAACAGCCAGTTTCAGAACATGCTGCATGTCCCTTAAAACTAGCAAACTGAAATCCCAGTGTGGCCACTGAACTCCAGAATATAGTTTAAAAATACTTTATTTCCTTTTTCTAAGATGGTAATGACCAGGTTAAAGTAAAAGTTTATTCTGTAACCTCTTTTCTGCCACATTATGCAGACTGCATGCAAAGCACATTCAGAGAGAAATTAAAATTAAAACATGTTGCTGGATTTTAGGGAACAAAATTTACCTGCTCCTGATCAGAAAAACTTGTTTTAAACACCACCTGCTTGTTTCTTGGGACCAATTTAGTACTTCAGCTAGACATCAGTTTAAAAAAAAACAAACTGTCCAAAACTCCAGAATAATCTTTTGTTTACTCATTTGGATACTGATTTATCAGTAGAAAGCATGTGTGAATCACATCACACTAATTTGATCAGGAAATGACCAATTGGTTGTATATAATGCTGTAGCTGGGGAGTGTCTTATATGAAGCCATACAAGATGCATGTGACACTGGCACCATGATGAGACCGCTTAGTCCTCACTATAGTAAATTATTCCCTCAGCTGTTGGGAGTTAAAAGGRTGGTGTTTGGTAAGTGTTATATTCCCAAATCAAGGCTTAACTACCATGGATATCAAAGAAAACAAGGTTTATAAGATGGAATAATCCTACTTTAAAGGCCAAATAAGAGAGAGAATAAGTCTTCCAAGTCAGAAGCTGCTTTGTAAAGACTACTATGGACCCAGGATCCCTGCATAGAAAGAAGCAAAACTGTTTGCTTTAACAAAAAGAAATAAAAGGGGACTAGGTAGTTTCCCCCCCCTTCTCATTCTCTATCTTACAGTAGAGCTGAAGTTGAGATGAGAGCCTGGTGCTTCTTGTCSTGAAGAGACTGTATGAATGAAAGGTTGCAAAGATGTTAGAATTTACTAAGTAAAGTCATACTTGTCAATGGCTTCTCTTGTTAGATATTTAAAGTTCAAGTGCTTGTTTGCTTTAGTTAAGTGCTCTGAAGTGCTTTTAAAAGTGTTGGCCCATTTATATAAACAAATTGAGAAACTCTATTGATAGTCTTCCCAGTCAGAGTGTGTTACCCAATATTTGGATATCCTTCCTTGAGTCCCCAAAAGATTCGCACTTGCAACTCCTAATACACGTGAGGCTTTGTTAGTGGAGTGTTGTGTTATATTGTGTTATTTTATCATAGACATTGCTAGAAATGCAGCTTCTTGGTTGCACACAACCATGAGGAAATTGTGGGGAGTCAGTAGCTCAGAAACTTATTTATCCAGAACTTAAGTGTGATTTGAGAGGAAGAATAAGCTGGGGGCCTTGTTTCCTCTTGGAACATTTGCAGTAGAGCAGTAATACTTGCATTTCTCCCACAGTTTTTTTTCCCTCCTGCTCAGCTCTGCTAATTCAGGAATCTCTTTTAGTGCTTGAAGTCAGGCAACCAAATTTAAACACATTTTCAGACCATGGGAAAACCCTGTTTGCACACACATGGCCACTCAGAGAAGGAAACTACCAACACTAACTGTTAGTGAAGGTGAAGGCTGGTGTGGTATTTACATGCTTCTCCATGGTGTTCCCTACCAGGCAGTGTGGTAGCGCTTCCTTACTAGTCGTTCTCATCACAACATTGCTCTTCTGGAGTGATCTCCTTTAACCTAGTGATACTGTTGTGATACTGAAAGCCTAAGGATGTCATAAAATTGTATATTGAAAGTTAGCCTTTTTCTATGGATAAAGAAATAAGCATTATTTGGAGGGATCACTGGACAGACTTCATCCAGTAAGGTTAGGGCTGTTATCTACAGAAATGGTAAACTGAATGCCATCAGCAGCAATCACCCAAAATGCAATGTAGTGTGAGCAATAGGGAAGTAGCTGAGTGCTATCCTAAAACTAAAACAGCTTACTTCTTAAAAAAAAAAAAGGCAGCTTGTTCTAATAATTTTAATCTACATGTGCTGTCTTTTTACCTACCTTATGTACTGTCTGTGAGATTCAGGGGGTGTCATAAGCAGGTGAATTTAGAGCTGTTGCTAATTTAAACTGCATTTAATAAAACACAAGTTTGAGATATCTTACAAATCAGTGAATGTGGCATAGTTTGAAGATTGCTTTTGTCAAGTTTGATTAGCTCAAAGAGAAACCTTTTCTAAATATTGGTTGAGAGATTAATCAGGCAATGTAAGACCTTGAATTATTCCTCATCACAGGAAAACAACATAATGTATTATCTCATTTGAAGACTGGGAAAATGTAACTTTTGAGGATTTAAAATTCATGGTTTAAAGATTCTACCCAAGGCAAAACTTTCAGGCTGTTCTTTTTTTAAACTGACTTGTAATTTTTCCGTATTATACTTCCCTTTCTATAGCGTATTCCCATATTACAAGCTGATAGTACCAACATCATTACATTGAAGGATGTTCTCATTATTGACTCCATTCGCAATTAATTATAAGTTTGTCATGTTTTAATGAGTAGGATTAAACTTTCATATTCCAAATATATGTCTTGCATTGCTTGCTTAGAAGCTTTCTAAAGAATGTGGTTGATCGACTTCTCTGAATCTGTACAAGGAAACAAAATACTCTTTGTGCACATTAAAAAGTGTTTATTTACAAACACTTGTAGAAAAGATTTAATAGCTCTCTGCTTTGGAAGAAAGTATGGAATTTGGGAAAAAGCTTTGCTGCTCTTTTCTAGTSTTCACTGTCAGAAACTCTTGTTGTCTTCACTAAAATAGAAACTCATCTAGATCTCTCTTATGTCCCGCAAAATCACAAATGACAAAAGGGAGAGCAGCACTGATGTATTTCAGGCATACTCTAATTTTTACTGGGTGATCTGTATTCCTCTTCAATAAATCCCTGCTTGCTTCTGTAACCTTTTTTTTGCTCTGCCCCCAGAATGAGATGGTACTTCGTACTTTTACTTAATTGCCCTGTCTTTTAAAAGCGTGGTACATTTGCATCAAAGCTGCTGCCACCTGTGCCTTTCAGATTTGGTCCAGTGCAGCTCTGCAGGGTGTCTGTCAGGCTTTCTCTCCTAAGTTCAGTGTGCATTATTAGATCCTGTTCTAGTAACATAGATCCTGATCATATTTTCTAGCTGAAGTTTTAGGTTCATTTGTCTTTTATTTCCTTGTACAACTTCACGCTTTTCTTGCTAGTACAGATCAAATCCTTTCTAAGAGTACTTATTTTTTTGCTTATGTGCCTGCAAAATATAAATAAAATACAGGATGGATGTATTCTAGCCCTGTTGTTGTGGGACCACTTCTGCTAATTTCAGTATGCTTAGGATTTGTTTTCCCCAATCTATTGGTAATAATTAGATACCTCTAAACAATAAGCACCAGTGAGTTTGGACTCTGGGTCAGTAGATGGGTGTCATACTATGGGCAGGTAAGCAGGTTCCTTAGCAAAAAGAAAATCTTCCATTAAATACGGGGGGTTTATTGCTTGTTTAGCCTGTATTGAATTAAAAAGTAACCTTGCAATGTGAATAGCAATGTCAACTGATATCACAGTCTGGCTAATAACACATGAGCATGATTTCAAGGGGGTTGGATCAGCATGTGCCTCACCAGGTAGGAACCCAAAGTCCTGGTAAATGCTCAGCAGCAATCCACACCCCAGGCCATTTCTCATGAGACCTGTTACTACAAATAGCCTGTGGCTACATTTGGGTATTCAGGTTTCGACAGGATGTGGCTGCTCTTTCTCACTTACCAGATGGCTTTTCATGTACCATCACCTGTCCTAGTGCTCCTTTGCCTCACTAACATACTTGTGACAAGAACTGTCRTGGTGGTTGTGAAAGCTGCTTTCTGCACGTGGCCATCATAATTATCACATGTAGGCACCTTTATTTAGCAAGTCCACACATGTATTACCGGTGCAAATGTCTTATGTTTGGGTACATTTCATTTTATATCTTCACTTTATATCACTTATAAAATGAGTCTGTGGAGGTGATATTTTGCAGCCTAATCAAAGTTAAACCTGTGTAAAACCTGCCTGATCTAAGGATCAGSTTTTAAGTGTCTGTGTGATAGGGTAGGAATTTCTTCATACCCCTGTTTGGAGGAACATCCATAGCTCAGTTGTGCCTTTGCACTACTTGGAGGTAATTTGGTAATCTCAAGCATGGCAATGGAAGTTTTATACTCCACCTCCCTGTTTCCCATTCTCAAGCACATTTTGTACATGTATCATCATTATCATCAGCATCTGTCTTTTGAGTGATGATTTACTTGTCTCTAGGTCTCTGTCCCTTTATACAATACCAGATCTAAAATTACATCTGTCTAGAGAGAAAGACATGATCTCAAAGAATTAATACTGATTTCAAAATTTTATTGCCAGTAACTACATGTGATATTGCTTTAAATTAACCAGTAATTACTCAGAATCATATAGGAAAGAGTTAAAAAAATTAAACAAAAAAAATCCCTTTTCCAGCCAACTGGACCCCTTCCTTTCAACACAGCTGTTGCAAGAGGTTTCAATGGTATGAATAAATGTATTTCTTTTAACACTTTTGTTATTTAAAATGCTATTGTTTCATCTGAGGTGTGAGGAGATGTGCTAACCTTGTCAATGTGGGTGCAGTAGAGCAGAAATGATAACTGTATATACTTTTTTTTTTACAAAAATACAGAGAGTGTGTGTGTGTGAGAGAGAGAGAGAGACAACTTATTTAAATCCTGAATACAGTCAGACCTCATATGCATTGTTAAAAAAAAAGCCCTAAAGAATTGCATATGGATTAGGGGGATGAATATTCTATTATTTCAGTCTGTTCTGCTGATCTTCTTATTGTGACTTTGCGCTTCAGAAATCTGCCAGGAATTTGGCTTTGCTGTACTAGACAGTAATTTTAAATGTGTATCAAGCACTTGATAGTGTATGATTTGCGTGCTGTTGCATTCCCATTCCCTAAATTTTCCACCAATTTATTACTTTTTTCATACTGTTTTAATATTTCAGGATGATGAATATATACAGCATCATTAAAAGTAAATAAAAAATGCATGAAATTAAAAAATGGAATATTAGATGTTTCTTTGCTGTAATCCCTAGGTCCAATAGGAATGAAATGTCTCTGTTCTGTCAAGTAATCCCTAAACATGATTAGGGACCTTGTAGTTTCCACATAGCCCACATAATATTTGTATCATATAAGCCTATTTATGTAAGGTTTGAGTAAAAGTTGTTATTAGAAGACCTATAAACCTATTTTACAATTCAAAAAGATATGCTTGCCTCTTAATCTCTCTACTTTTATTATTTTGCTGGAGATGGCAATACGTCCTTAATTCATATTTCAGAATTCTGTTACATCTTTTGGGTACTTATATTGTGCATTAACAATCCCAGTGAAATATATTTTTAAGACAGAGGACTGAGTTCAACAGTTCATCTGCTTGTGCAGCTTCTCCTTAAATCCTCAGTGGAAGRGATGTGCACCTTTTTCTAGGTCTCTCCTTTGACATCCGGGTTTAATCTGACCTGGGAGTCTGGAGATGTAGAGATTGTTTTTCTTGTTTTGGGGAAAGGCAGGCAGAAAGAGGGAGGGGATTAATTTTCTCTGTTTAAATCATGTGATAATGTGTTTTCAGTGATGGAGGCACTTCTGGCAGCTTCACAGAAAGTTTTAAAAATCAGCTTTTGGTTGCAGCCTATAAGAGAATTTTAGGGAGAAATAGCTAGAAAGAAGGAAAATGGGGAAAGGTCTTGAATGAGATTGGAGAGACAATGGCAATTTCCAGCTGTTTCTTGTGACACAGTTGTGTTGCAGGTGCAACGACTCAATACTTCTTATTCCCTGGCTCAGCTTCTTGCCTGGGCAGCAGAGATGTTCATAGTCCCATTTTGTGTGGTGTTAGACTGAATTCATTAATGTTCAGGGGTATTCCAGTTCCATAGTAACACAGGGGAGATCAATAAATAAATAAGAACAGTAACTTATATACTTCTATGGTTTGAGTAGGCTTTCACTAAGAAAATATTTTCAAATGATAGCAGGGGTCAGCTGTGACAATTCTGTATTTCCCATAAGGAAATTTGAGACTGTATTAACCTTGGGCTATCTACTCAAGAAAACCCTGTGGAAATACACCTGTATTGCTTTCCACACTGCACTGAAATTTACTTTTATTTCATTTTCAGCAGTTAGGGTGGCATTTGAGCAATAGCTCTATTCTCGTATTTATGAACTGAGAGGAGCAAAACTGCTCAGTGCTGAGCCCAGGGATCCTCTTCCAGGAAAACTGGGATCAATAACTGTTATCAAGTCTTCATTTATARGGAGTGTTAAATGACCACAAAGTCCTGATGTTCATTAATAGGTTATGCTTAAAACTGGTCTATCTGCCCCCCATCTCAAGCTACCATAGTCAGAAATTTTGATCTTTGATGTCATTTTCAACAGTCACTTTCAGTTGTTACGATTTCTGGTTAGCTGGAGAGACTGTATTACAGCAGTGCCAATAAGTTAGAGGTAAGCAATGTTTTCCCTCACCAACCTCCTCCTCCCTGCAAGTAATGGAAGGTAGGAATGAGATGATGATGCTTGAGGCTCGTTTCATCRTCCAAAGCAGGGACTTACAATTATTATTGCAGTTACTTTTGCTTTTTGGTAATCAGCGGGAAGGGAAGTACACGCCCCAGCCGGAACAGGACAACCCCTGAAAACTGAAAATAAAAGCCTTGCACGCAGATGTGTTTTCAGATGCCTTTATTCCCTCAGTTTAAGTGGAAAAGAGGGATTTGGGAAAGAGAGAGCTTAATTTAACAAAATAATATTATGCTTTCGATCCTTAAAATGAATGAATTATTTGGATACTTAGCAGTATAATGTCTTTGAATAATGCTGGTACTTAAGTTAGAAAAAATGATATTGTCAATGTGCTATGTTTTCCTCTTATGATGTTTTTACCAATTTGGCATTTATGGGAAGCAATATCATTGTTGAGAAGTTTCCAAATTGCTTTTTATAGAAATCCGCAGAAATTAAATCTCCTCCTTGTTATGAAAATGAAGCGATGTCTTGAGACACTGGTATATTAGCACAAATCTGTGGAGACAATAAGCCAAATTCTGCTCGCAGTAATTGTGTGTCCACTTTTAATAGCTTCAGGAAGCTGTGTTAGGGATAGGCTATGGCACAGCATGTAAATACAGCATATAATAAATACAGCATGTAAATAAGCATATGCTTATCTACAGCACGTGAGCAGTCATAAGAGGCAGGGTAACATCCCAGCCCCTTTCCCTGTCCCCTCAGACCATGTGGCTCAAGACGTATTGCAAGGAAACACAAAACGGGTTGGAAAAGAGGCCAGTTCATGGGCAGCCCAGGTGACTGGCATCACTTCCAGACGAGCCACTGTTCAGTGGGGTGCAGTGCAGGATTATTTTAACTCAGAACCACAATGGGTCTTTATAGCTGAATTTAAACTACATAAAAGTGCTGCCTGTGATGCGTTTAAATTCATTGACGGAATTAAGGCAGGGGTACGGCAAGTGCATGATTGATTTTCACAAATACAAACAAATCTAATAGATGGAAAGGTGCAAGATGGATCAAATTTTAAGACCTGGGAGCTGATTTACCTACTTCAGATATTTAATGGGGTGCCTAATTTGATTGCTTCGCCAAAAACTACTCACAGTAGTAAAGCCACTGACTAAATGTCTGCGTAATCAAGAGATCTGCATGCATCTACATCTTGATTTCCTTSTACAAATGACCAGCAATTAATGCTTCAGAGTGACTGCAGGGAACAGTTTAAGGTTCAAAACGTCARCTCTAGGGTTCTGGGGGTCTTTTGGAATTATTTCACTATGTTTTTTAGGAGTATAGACAGTGCAAGTCTATGTAAACAGAAGTTTTTTAACTGGACTTGCAGAAGGCTCTTCATGGCTATAGCTAGAAGCCATCTCTCTTCAGCAAGGTTGGATGCTTTTAATTATGAGACTTAGACTCTTAATATTAAACCCAACATATTAGCCTACTTCTGTGTCGGCTAAGTGCCCCATTACCTGGGTTTATTAAAAATAATCAGGAAAGATCTTTGAATAGAGGGATGAGAGCTGTTGCACGTATTTTGTAGCAGTCACAAGGCACTGTATACTTTCTTCTTGGGATTTAACACATTTTGAAGTGGAAAGTCAGCAATCACTATTGGCACCTTTTGTATTTTTTCTTTTTTAATTTGTCTCATTGTGTATGAAGTACATTAGAATATGAGGCCGAGAGYCTTGAAAATACTGATACATCCTCATTATTTTTACTGCAGTTTTTCTATAGTAGTGAATTATCAATTACATTAAGCCTTTTTATTTCCCATGGCACAGCTACAACAACTGAAATTAAGGGTGTTATGCTCACAGTCCCTTTCACTACTCATTTGAGTATGGGCAAAGTTTGGCTGTTTTCTCTCAGTAACCTYTACAATGCAACCGATAAACATTATTTTTGTTTTAATGACTCCCAAATAATGTCATATTTAAATGAAATGCAGTTTGCCTCAGCAGGGTTCCTTGAATTTATGAGCCGTTTTGTCCCATATCCTACAATAATGTGACAAATATTTGCATTTTTACTGTTTTCTTGAATACTTTTAAACACCCATTTTTAGGAGACTTCAGATTGCTTTTGAACATATTTGAATGCATTTTTAGCTATCACCAAGCTTAAAATAGGAACCCTTTTTTCAGCTTATCTTTATTAAACACCTGTAAAAATCAGTGGWATTTCTTTTTTCTTGTAAAGCTTTCTTCCTTTAACGAATGCCAGAAATGCTGCACAGTTTGTTCCAGTATGGGCTTTTCTTGGCAGTAATGGGCAGTAAATGGTCTGGTAATGTCTCTTCCATACACAGAGGCATTTACCTGCCTGAATATCATAAATAAAAACTTAAAATTGTAACAAAGTGCATCTGATCTTTAATCAATTAATGTTAGAAACGTTAGGCAACTTTTAGGAAATGTTATCCAGAATAAAGTCTTAGAAATTGATCTTTCTGTACAAATGATCATTCTTAAAATAAACCTCTGATCTAAGGAGTTGGTGGCAAGGCATGACAGTGGCCAATTATTTATATTTTCTTATTGAATATTCACTTTCCTTTCTTTAAAACCGCAGATTTCTTTGGCGAGGGAGGGATTTCAATGGTGTTTGGAGTGTGTCTCTTGTTTGGGGTTTGCTCAGATAGGTACTTTAGAAGAATATTTATTATTCAGCATCTTTATAACGTAAATGTAGACTAGCAGCTTAATCTTGCTGTTCTTGGAGGCAGAATTTCACAGAGTTTTTTATGCCTTGGCTGGGTTACGTTTTCTGGGGTTTTATGCTTTTCTTTGTTTTTTAAAGAATGAAGTTTGGCTGATCATTTTTTAAGGCAATGTTGCATGTGTTGAATCAAATTTAAAAAATATCAATCACATTAATTCATGTATCTCTATACAATCGTACTAAGACCTCTAACATTCACAGAAGTCAGTGGGAAGATTTCTTTATTGTTGTTCTCCTGCAAAAATAACTTCTGTGTGTGCTTTTTAGTCAAAAACCCCAACCAAATACCATGTACAGAATTTTGTAAGTGAAACCAAATAACTTAAAATAAGATTGCGGTCACTCACCAGTCTGCATTTGAGCACTGTGCTAGCTGTTGGTAAAAATTAGACTTCCTTAATGGACTAACGAGGGAAAGTAGGTGTGAAAACAAGAAAAAGATGACAAAAGCAAATATGCTCGTAAATAAAGAAACTACGTGTTTGCTTTCGTGGCCTTTGATCAAGCCCAGGAGTTTACTTTCAAAGGACGTTGCGGGATGCCTGGGAAAGGAACAGCCACCCAGTGTAATTGGAAAGGGGGAAGGTCTGAGCACAGCGGCTGCTGCTGCTCCTGCCTCTCTGATAAGATTGTAAGAGTTGCCAATATCAGTATTCAGTCTTGTAGCGTGTCAGGGCGCTTTCATGTGAACTGAAGTGAACTGTCTGTACGCGCTCCCTCCCGCTCTCCTCCCGCTCTCCTTCYCAGCGCTCGGCGCCGCATTGAAGTCAGGGGAGAGGAAAAAAAGATTTGAGGATTGCCCAATTTGTTCTGACATAAAGAGATGTTTAGCTCTGTGAAAGGTGGTGGAGGCAGAGTGCCTGACTGACATTTCAACAGGCTGTCTGCTGGGATTGCTCACTTCATGTCCCTTCATATTCCTGCTGTGTCCTGCGCGAGTGCTCTTGTCTAATCTTCACAGCGAGAGTACCAAGAGTCCCCTGGGCTTCGRTGCTCAATACCTTGTTAGACGGGGCGTACGATGCCATAGCTCCTTCTTTTGTACTCGCTTTTGCTCTAATGTTTCAGACTTCTTTCAAGTCCAATTATTTTATTTTTTAAAGGGATTTGCTAAAATAACTGTGTGTATCTCCTAATCGCCTCGGTCTTCTCTCAGCAATGCTAGATTTGGGTGATACCAGGTAGAAACACACGGAGGGGAAGAGAATAAAAGACCCCAGTAAGTCAAAGTTTTAAGCATCATTCTGTGCTTTTGTTTTTAAATGAAGGTGCATTGACCTTCTTAGGCTGATTTAGAAAACAGACGAGAAAATACTCATTGAACAACCAATGGGAGATATAGCATGTTGATAATAAAGCAAAGACAGTGCCTGATCACGAATGCTAAACTCCATACCGGGGGCTGCAGGGAAGTTTAGTTGTTGAGGGTCTGTGTGCTTTTACAATTCCAAACATGTTGTGATGCATTCTGGCATGCCACATCCTCTTAGATCACATYGGGGTAGCCCGTGGAGCCAAACAACACTAAGAACATGAATTAATGAGAGCTAATGCTCACCTCTTATTGCAGGAGCATTATCAGGTACCTTGTTAGCCACAATTCCTATCTGAATTCAATCCTCCTAAAGCAGAGATGATATTAAAGATGTATGTATTATGTTTTGAACAGATAGATAGGTTATTTTTTCATTAGCCTTCTCAAAATACATTAATTAATGGATGTGGTTTAATCCTTGTTAAGCCATTAAAATTATTCACATACTGCACTCATGGTCTTCATTTACATCTTTTTAAAGGCACTTTTGTTCCTGAAGTGTATTATTGCTGCTGACAAAAAGCAGAATGGTAACATAGTCTTTGCTCACTGCAGATCTGGGGCCCCCATACTATTATCCCCAAAACCACATTGCACAGATTCCATAACATATGGTTGCCACTGCTCAAATTTCCCCTTAGTTTGAAGTTTTGATAAACATCTCTCGATCTCCATCTCATCCTGAGGTGCAGTTGTGTGTCTCACCAGGCGAGAGATTTCTAATGTAAACTCCTATTCTCAGAAATACTTTCCAAAGCTTTGTGTGTAAGGCTGCACCCTCCTCCCTCCCACAATGCAAGGAYGGCTAAAACACAAAAACACTGACCCTGAGTAGCTGCGCGGTTTCCTTCAGCCAGTGGGATATCTACTCTCACATTCTGTTTGCTAGGAATCAGCAACAACCTTTTTTCGTGCAATAGACTGAACAGGTGGATATTAAAACTAACTTTGCATYATTTCCGTGGCATCTACAGCCCAGAAGATCTGAACTTACATTAGTACGCTTCACAGTTCGAGGGTGTTGTATAGATGCTGTAGAGGTCCCACCAGGGTCCTGGCTATTCAGAAGACAAAATTCCAGTTCACAGAAGTTAAAATAACCAGGGAATTGGCTAGTAAACTTTCTCCTGTAGGTACAGTCTCCTGTAGAAGGTTTTACAAAGGGGTTTGATGAATCTCAGACACTCAAGAAAAGGCAGAGACGTACATAAGGATCAGATCTCTTTACCTGTTACCCAGCATGACTAATAGCTGGGCCCATGCAGTAGCAGATATAATTGATGCCTGGATCATATTTATGTAAGAGCTGCTGTCGTGCTCCATTCCCATTTCAGTGTGTCTGTCTTCATTTTGCCTATGAGTTGGAGTCAGCGCAAGCAATCATTAGCATCCCTTAAAATACCTACAAAGGAATCACGATGCCTGCAGTTTCACTGGGAGAGAGTTATGGGTGTACCCTCCACATATAGCCTGATTCTGTCAGCTACCAACATGGTAGTCAGTCTAAGTCCTGTGCAAATTCATAGGGGAAAAGTCTTCTTTGGAGGAGAGCCGGGCAGGTGAAGGGGGCATCTCAACATGGGGCATTTAGAAAAGAGGATACCAAGGAGATRGTGCCAGCTGTGCCCATCTCAGTTGGTCAGGTATCCCAATCTCCAAGTATGAAGAAGCACATTGGTAAAATGTCTTCATACTTCAGCTGTGGTCCAACAGTTTGTGATATATGTCTACCTTAAACATGTGAGCAATTCAAGAGCTGTGTGGGGACAAGTCATGTGTAGCATTACATTCGTTTAGTGTTTCACGGTATTGAATGCTAAGCAAGAGCTGTTTGCTCCCCAGCAAGAAGGAAGCCAGAGCATGTGAAATGTCCAGAGGTACAAACAGGCAACATGTTGGTGTGTGTGTGCCTACAGGCTTGCTTTCTTCCTGTTCGCTTTTGTGTGCACACACATGTCATTATGTAATATTTCATCTATATCATTAATTTGTTTTATGAAACTTGTACTTGTCCGTGCAAGCACAGCAATAAAGCCCATGCTGTTAACTGAGGTTGATTATTTCCAAACAGCTGATTACAGAAGTTACCATCAATTTAAGAGAAGTTGCGTTTATTTAAAAATTGACTTAAAAGACAGTAAATGACTTGGTGACTCATTAAATCAATTTTAAAATTGACTTAAAGTGCAGTAAGTGACTCATTATGTTAAGTTATAGGAAGACACCCAATAAAAAGAAGAAAAAAAGAAACCTGGCAGGAAGTTGTAGCTTTGTATCGTGATCTCTCTTTGTTCAGAATAAAATGGTCCGATTACCAAAAGTGGATGCAAGAACATCTACCTGAATATTACAAAATACTCAGGTAGTTAAAGCACTGCCATTAAGCAAGGGGCCAAGTGTCACTGAAATAATTCCCTGATTTGTATATCAATAAGTGAAGTTTTACAATAATGCTTTGGCTGGGACATGTTTAGTGGCATACTCRGATACTATTAATTTACTAATATTGAGTAACTGTTCTATATGTCCCTAGATTTGTTGAACATAATGTCTATATGTTAAACAGTTTTCTACGGTATTTAAAAATTGACATTTCAAAGAGTGTAATAGCATAATGAAATGTAAACTAAAAACAGGAATGAGTTAATTAGACTAATGATCCCTTGACTCCTTTATTAGCCAGCTCTTTAGAATTTGGGATTAGCTTTGTTTTCTCTGCTGAATAAAGACAGGAAGGACGATGTTGATTCTAGTAAATGACAGCACCAGAAGAAATTAGTGTTTTCCAGTTCGTTATAGGTTTCATCATTTAAGATAAAAATTTAGCCTTCCTGCACGCCTACCTTATTTTGTTACACTTTGAGTTTAGCCTGGATTGAAAGAGAGAAATCAGGAAAATAATTTGGGAATACATACTGGTTTCATATAATGATTTTAAAGGTGATCCACTCTGATTTCTGGACTTGAAACTTTATGACTCTTTGTGCAAATCTGGAGTAGACTGGGTTTGAATTTAAATGAAGTGTTCAGAAAAGGCAAGCTTGACAACTTTTCGATCTAGGTTTTGAACACTTAGTTTCTCCTCTCTATAACAGAGTGATTTGCACGTCTCTCTTGCTTTTAAGGGCTATCAAGAAGCACAAGAATTATCTCTATGGTGGTTCAAATCAAGCATGCACAGAGAAACAAAATCGTTTTTACGACAAATAGGAGGATTCGTAAGTCAGCAGCTGTTAGCGAAACAACATCATTAAAACTTCCAGCAATTCCAGACCTTGCTCTCGGGACTCGCTCGGGCCAAGCAAAACCTTAAGTAAAGTGCTGAATTATAGGCAGGAAAAAGAAAACCAGAATTTAAATTGGTAGGAATTAGCGATGATTCACTAAGCTAATTTCTGCCCTCCGTTTCCCTTGTGTGATGGCGCATGGAGCGGCGCTGGGATGAGGGAGGGCAGAGTGGGAGCTGCTGACAGCCAGCTTTTAAGTTTGGATTCTTCCTGGTAGATCTTTATCCTGCAAAGTAATGAGCTCCTCAGCTTCCCCTGAAACCTACAGGTATAGAGGGCACCCAGCGCCATGCAGGATCAGATCTTTAATGAATGCCTGAGGAATACAGAATTTATCACACAAATGAGGCGACAGAGAGGAGGTGGCAGCAGCTGAGTTATGAAGCTTTTTACTTACAGGCAGGGTTCGTTTGCTATCCTGCACGCCCTTGTTAAGCGTTCTGTGAGCAGCACGCTGAAGCAGAAGTAAAAATGCCACTTGTTTATAGTTTTGTTTTTTCAGCTTTCTGAAGGGAGTGGTGGAGGTGTGGTGGAGCAGCTTGGGGGTTGGTGGGATGGCAGCCAGCACACTCCGGTGTCACTGATCCTCTCCTCCTTTATGGAAAGGAGCRTCTGGAACCCATCTCATGCCTATTAGTTGTTCTGTAGGTGCTATTCGGTGGCTCTTTGGTGTGAGACTCGCTCGATGCTTGATTTTGGCAGGTCCTGGGCGGAGGGTGCAGCCCGTGTGTCRCACGTGGCAGAGCTGAGCGCTGCTCGTCGTCCATCGCTGCGCCCGACCTTGCGGCTCAGTATTAATTTGAAGTAGAGGAATTAAAATTTTCCATTCTTTTGCATTGTCATGCCTCACATTGATAAGCACAAAGAAATGTAAATAAAAAAGACCTATTTCACAACCCTAGCTACAACCTTTTTGTTTTATGACAAAAGACAGTTAATTAGCATACTAGCAGTAAGCAGCCTTCCCAAACTCGTGCTAATTATGTATTCTGTTGACCGTGACTCCAGTCATAAGGTAATTGGCTTGCAGCAACATGACATTTCAAATCATCTCTTGAAATTACATCAAAAAGCCAGCCTGTTTTGTTTTGATAGGGGAACAATCAATTTGATAAGTGGTAACACAGCTCATTGTTTCACATTAATTAGACTAATTGCAGCATGTTAGCCTCTGAAATAGACAGAACTTGGAGAAGACAAAGGCTGTGGCCTTTAGCATGCAGTGCATGTGGTGGTTCCACTTGCTTGCACATACTGTAGGCAGAAAACAGAGTTGTTAGGATTCAGCCTTGCGGGAGACTGGGTGTTAACAGTGGTTTGATGTGTTATGCTTAATCCACTGGCTTTCAATTATAAGATCCACGTTCAAAAAATCCCAGAGAGAGGAAGGGGGGAATWAAAAAAAAAAGCACCATTTCAGTATTAATGGTGACAAAGTTTTTTGGTGATCTTTTGTTTTGTGTCTCCTGAAAGACAAAGCAGAGATCTGGCCACAGGATCTCTTCTGTGTTGTGGCACTGAGGGACATGACTTAGTGGTGGACTTGGCAGTGCTGGGTTTGTGGTTGGACTCAATCTTAGAGGTCTTTTCTAATCTAAATGATGCTATGATTCTATGTTTATGGACTATAAAGTCTTTCTTTGAGAAAGCTTTTCGTTCTTAGTTTTCCTGCCCATTCCCACTAATGTTTATTTTTTAGTATATCTCGGGCTATTCTTATTTTCACTTTTATATTCATTTAAGAATAATGCATGGAAAAAAAATGCTTAGTGGTTGGATTATCTGAAAACAGATAGTAGAGATACATAACCCACCCATGTGTTTCTAATTTAGAGCATCTTTGCCTGCYGTTGAGATTACCAATTGTACTTAGCTCTGTGATGATTTTTATGATCAAGGTATGTCATCTGTAGATTGACATGACGAAATGAATTTTGCTTGTGACCTAATTGAAATGTAAACCAAAGTTTTAAGAGATGAAAATTTTAAGGGGTTATTTCAGTCCACAGGCTAGGCTAACTTCATTGCTGTTCACAGCTTGGTACAGTGTTTCTTGCATGTCAAACCCAACATCAGGCCACTGGATATGTAAAAATGTCTTCTTTGACCAGTACATTGCTAGTATGTTTGATAAATAGGGTCATAGTTAGCAACCTTTCAAAGACTGAAAAGCATCAGAGACTGGATTCCAAAACTGTGAGAATGTTGATGAAATCGTATGCRTGACACCAGCTCTGCCTTTTCTTCTACAGTTCTGTAGTCCACCTGTACCATCAGGGCATTTGACCTATTATAATTRCCTCCATTCAACAAAATCTTTAATCACTTTTAAAAAAAAGTATAATACAGACAAACAAATAAGAGAGAGAGAGATTGGGGGACAATTCTTAATAATCATTGAATTGCTTACATGAAAGTTGTAATTCTTCAGTTGTTCTCCATGGAAGATGAGATATTTCTTTTGAAGTGAAGCAAGGAAATTTAGGCAAGTCTGGGTACAGACTTCACTTATACATCTTTGCTTCTGTTATACCCACACACACACACACACACACACACGCCCCAGTCATTGACTGGTTAGACAGTAAAACCTTTGGGGCAGAGATTTCGATAAATTCACCTGTGGGCTGTGTTTGGAGAAGTGTAATTTCATTTAAATCAAAGACTTTGTTCTAACAGCTGAACATTCTATTTGCTCACGGAAGCTATATTTTTATTAGTTTTGCTTATGCTTTATGTTGGCCCCTTAGCAAATGGTCATAAACTCTGTTTTAGATCCAGCTACCAGTGACTTCATACTACTGATTTATTTCTATCATTTACCGGCAAGAATACATTTTTTTAAATGTATTCTAAGCAATTCGTTGCTCTCCACCTCCTCTCTCCTGTGCCTCCCTTTACTTTCCACCTCCTCCAACATTTAAATCACCTTTCRTTGAGCTTAAAATTATGCCCGGATTAGGGATGTAACTACGCTAATGTGCCGCTCTTACTAAAAAGTCCTGGGCTTATACAGGGGGTGAAATTGGAAAGAAGCAGAAGATTGGAGCCTTTTAGCATTCAGCTTAAGTGCTGGTTCCACTTGCCTGAGCACAAGCTGGAGTCAGTGCTGTTAGGATGCAAGCCTGCACCCTCGCTGTCACTGCTGGTCCTTCTGTAGTCAGGTTCCTGCTTGGAGCAGAGCAAATCTTTGCTCAGTTAAGCGAGCGTCAGTCACTGGCAAGCTTGGCTGCCAGCCCAGGTTTGTTAGACTTTTCTGTGCCACACCTGAATGAGATATTGAGAAGACATAGCTACCTAAACAGAGTCTAGAGGCACTCGATGTACAAAAARAAAAAAAATAAAAATTAAATTGTCAAGGGGATGACAGAATAATTTCGAGAATATAACTTACACTTCCAGCGCTCGCTTGGGAGGTTTGCAATAAGGAACCTGCACTGCTTGCTCGGTGACACGTCCTGTGTGATCTTGTTTAAATACCTCTGTCTGTTTTCTTGAAATCCAAGACTAAAGGTATTGCCGACTTCTGAGTGAGACACAGAAGCATGGGCAAAACGTACTTTGCAAGCTGAAGCACATTGATACCATCCTGCAAAGGTGCTGAGCTCATTCAAAGGTGCCAGATTACTGCTTTTGGCTTACATGGATAGTGGGCACTCAGCTCCTTGTAGGATTGTGCTTTTAAATTGCTTGGTTATTATCCAGTCAAACAAAGTCGACAGGACCATCTTCAAATGGAAAAGGAATGGTGAGAAATAAAGTTGCAAAGTTTTGGGTTGCGTGAAGGCACAGGCAGTGGGTATTCTGCATAGCAAGTGGAGGAAAATCAGGGACAGGGTAAAAAGAGATAAAATAGGAAGAGTTTTTAAATAGGAATTGCTGGCAGAGCTATTAATCACACAAGTCTTTGAGCTGTAAGGATTGCATGAGTGGAGCTAATACGAAAGCAGAGAGATACTTTGCCGATATCCTGAAATAGACTATTAAAAGCAACAAGGAAAATTAAAGGGAGATAATGTCTGAACAGATTAATGACATGTAATAATAATTTTAAAAACACCAAATCTACAGACAAACCCCAAATCTCTTCAAATATCCAAATCCCCATGTGAAACTGTGTTTTCTGTATGGGACAGCCTTGTAATAATCAATTTTGCAAGTTGCTAGTCTTGTTGTACAGTCTCAGCTCCGAGCTCTGACTCTGATCTCATTTACACTAGTCAAATAAATCAAACTTTCTGCTGTTTCTCTGGCTGTACACTGCGACTGTGACCAGAATGTGGCCTGTGCTAGAGTCTGCATGGTTTTTAGCAGGAGATTTCACAGCACTTCCGAAGCAGGTTAGAAAAGGAGGAGAAAAAAGCATTTTTCTTTGCTGTCTAAGGTAGGCCACCACCTGCTCTTTGCAGACTGCCAAACTAAATGGRGACTTGATGCAGGTAGGGGCTTTTTGTCTGAGAAGAGGAATTAAGAATCTGTGAATATAAGGCAGAGACTTAGAGACATAACTTGTATTATCGTATTTCTTGTCAAAATCTACATCGTCGTCTTTGAAATGACGGCATCATTGTAGTCAATTTAGGACAAACTGAACACAGATTGAGGACTTTGCACRGGGGGTTAGTCTTTTCCTTACATGGGATGATATTTTTTTAAAAGTCCTTTTCTTGCTATTTCTATGACCTTCCACTCCTAATGTGCAATCGTAGCTGTTTAATGAAAGAAAACAAACTTAAATTCTGCACTGACCTGGACTTGTGAAACAAGCAGGGTTTTCAGTGAAGCTTTCATAAGCTATAAATCAGTGTAAAATTTAGCTCATATTACATTCTCATTGAAAATGGGTTATATGATAATTTATGTTGAGCTGATCATAACTAAGCACCTCATAGTAGTGTCCTTCAAAAGATTTTAATCAAGATTGTCTTTCTCTCTCCACCTCTCTTGGTGCAATTTCAAGAGGTTTATTTGCATGTCAATCCGCACGTGTCACTGAAGTTATTCCACTGAAGCAAGCACAACATCCCGGCTGCGTACGTGTTTTACAGCAGCATAATGTCAGGTGACTCTTTGCATTTATTTCTGATTTGTGCTAGTGGAAGAGTCAGGCCCTTAATTCTCTTAAGCCCTGAAAACAGGAGTATTTCCAAGAGCCTGTCAGATCTGTTTTCCAAGTGTTTTTGTGCTTTGCTGTGACTATGCAATGAGCAATGTAGGGGGAGAAACTGTGGATACTATGAAAATCACTGATGTGGTCCAACCTTTTATTTTAAAATCAGTGTCAAAAAGTGTTTCTAACTGTGTTTGACATTTACTTTTAGATGCCTGCTTTCTCTAGAGGTTTTTCCCCTGTTTGTTTTATGGTGAACAGCAAAGGGATTCCAGAGAGGTGTCTTGGGCAGCAAATACCTGGAGAGTCCTCTCCAGGACCAACTTGCCAAAAGCTCTTTACATCAAGGACCATCTTATTTTACACTACTTATGCAATGTCTAATATGGTGGTGTTGTACAGCGAGGACGGAGTTGCTCCATAATTGGTGATAATTAACAGTTTCCCACCTAAGTATGTATAATCAAGACAAACAGGGTGGGGAGAAGTGTGCTGGTATGAGTGGGTGTGTTGATTTCTCATGCAGGCTTTTTTCTTTTTTCTAATTAAAGGCTTATGGTATGAAGTTGCAAATGGGTGGACTCCTGGTAGAATCCTAGAAAGGATAAACAAGTTTTAAACAGATTTTGAATGGATATTGAAGACAAGGATTATGAGCTATGACTCGAGAAGSCCAGGAGAGCAGATTTTTAGTTAGACTAAAGCTTTAAACTCACTGCGTGTCAAGTTTGACAGCCAAGATCTAAGTGGTTTTCATGCCATGGTGAAGCTCTGGATCTGAAGGTAGGAGACTCGGGATTTGTTGAGCAGTGACTGAAGTGGAGGAGTAGGAAAACCGAGGTACAGAATACATACCTGGGCAACAGTAGCTGTAGCCACAGCAGGTGAAGCGAGCTGGGGGAATCTGGGACAACTGATGTGGGAGACAGTGAAGGTGGTCTGGTAGTCTGCTGGTTCTTTGGCAGACCCTTTGTAACCTGCTGTGTGTGGAAAAGTGAGGAGACAGTATATTTTCCCCTAGATCCTACAAAATCAGTAGTCACTACCAGTCTTCGGGTTTTGTAAGTCTCATAAAATTAATGGAGATGTTGCCACAAACCACTCTCTCATCTCTCCCACCCTTTCCTATATATTGTCTCTCTCTTTTCTTTTTCTTTTTTATTTTCCTATTTATTCTTCCTGCCAGTAAAATCTTAAAAGTTCAGGTTGAGGTGTTTCCAAATTTCTTTTCCTTCCCACCAGTTGTTTCTGGCTGTATTCCAAGAAGGGAGAGAAGATGACAGGTTTTCATTGGTCACTTAATTGTGTATGTCCATTGGTTTTTATGACTTTCAAATTTATATTTTTGTGTGCTTAGGGGCTTTTGTGACAAGGTGCTAATGGGTTCCTGGCTGGGCAAGCACCTGTGTCAGGAAGTGTTTCATTGTGTCCCTTGTTTTTCCACCTCTGACTGCTTTTATTAACTTTATATACCTTTATTGCAACCCCCGCTGTACTTTTGTTTGTGGGGGGCGGTTTTGTGGACGTATAGTCTACATGTACCAAGGAAACTATTAGTCTTATGTGGAAAAGAAGCTAATACTATAGAGAGAAAATGGGAGTTTGAGAATGAGTTTGTATATGTACTGAGAGACAAGAAAGCTAGGAGACAGAGAAACAACTTGGACCACTGACTTGTCCAGGGATTTTTATCATATGATCTGAGAAGTTCTGCAGGGTGGGCTGTGGGTAGCTGGTAGGTATCATGCTGCTGGAAGATCTCATTTCCAGCTGTTTGGCTGCATGAAACGGTAGATAACAGTACCCTACATGGTTTCCTAATGAAGTACTTCCAAATGAGCGCTTGCTGTAGCTGCTTCAGCCTAACGATTGTGAAAGAGAAATGGCATCTGTGGCTTTAAAAGAGAAGCAAAAGCATCCACAAGGTGATCTCTGTATTAGGCCGTAATCTACATTAGGAAGAAGACCTCAAGTCCTCTCAGGATATTATATTTAAGCCTGTGTTCTAGTTGCAGTAATGCAACTTCTGCTTCTGAAAAGAAGATAAAGGCTGGCGCTTTTTGGCCTATTTTGCTCTTATTTCCTCTAATATAAGTTATATATTGATGATCTGATGCATTTTGGGAGATACAGTGGGTTTTCCATCTTATTTCGATGTAATAATTTAGCATTTTATTCCAGTCCAAGTGCGGAAAAACTTTGTTGCAGAATTTGGCCATTTTAGCACTACAACTAAGTAAATTCAGTCCTTGACTATTACAGAGTGTTCTGGCCCTTGTTTTAAGGAGCTGTCATCACCTCTTTTAATGGAAAATTATTAGCCTTTTTCGTGCTTCCTATTTTGCTCTTGCACGTTGTTTTGCCCTCTGCACTTTTCCAAAGGTGAAGACCTGCTGATCAACTTCTAGGTGGGAATAAAAACAAGGTACAATGGGCTTGGGGTTCCCTGAAAATAGAAGTAGAATAGATTTAGAAATGCGTTTAGTCAACAGACCTTCTGAATAGAAAAAAGACCTTAACTTCCAAATCTATAGGACATGACATGAACAATAAAGGATCTCTTGAGACCCTTAGAGTGTATCCTGGCATAGGTCTTACAAATGGGTTTTGTGTATTAGTTTATACAGTCATGTTATAAGAGAGAGATGGCCAAGAATAGAGGAACAGGATATATAAATGAGATTTTTATGACCCAAATGTGCACATGAAATGTAGGACAGACGGGATTCAAAATCAGTTCCATATTGTGGAACCTGCCTTTAACATGGGACTTGCAGTTTTTTTCCATTGTGTTCCAGAGACAAAAGACTATATCATGCTACAAAAAAATGATTATATCTAAGCCTCTACAAATTTAAGTACGTCTATTATTTTTCACTCCCTTTCTAGACAGATTAGCAGAAACTATACTGCATGTATTTATCCTTTCCAACTGATAGACATATTTCGTGATTTTAACTGATCTATAAACATCTTTCCTAAAAGGAAAATGTCCATTAAAAAACAAATGTGTCTGATTACTTCTCGTCTGATGATGCTGTATGGAAGGTTTTGTTTTCTCTGTATGAGGAAGGAGAGAGATGATTTCTCTTCAAATTTTCTGTCTCTAGGTTTTTTTGCAAATGCGACTTCATTGGTGGTTGGTCTTTAATTCAGCAGTGTATTCTAAAAGCTTGTCCCCTTAGAAGCCTTCCATCTACCCCTGCCTAATAACAATGACAGTGCATTGGGAACTCATTTAACACGTGGGCTGGACTGCAAGCTGTGCCCTGCTCCTTTTGCTGAGAGAGCAGCTGCCAAGAAGCCTTTTGAGACTCTTTGGGCTGACTTCTCCTCCATCCCAGCACTGCTGTACTTTGCAGCAACTTCAGTGCTACTCTCTATTTGTAGATGCACATACATACATGATACCCACCAACTCAACAAATTACAGAAAGAAATCTGTTTTGGTGGTCTCTGTCCAAACCACAGCACAGTGCTGAGAAAGCAAGACAGCAGTTCTAAGTCAGATGGATATTTGGGGCTTAAAGCTTGCACCTTGAGTCCTCATAATCTGTCGTCCCCATGACCAAATTCACCTTCCAGATATGCTGCTATGAGAATTTGAGTAATTCAATGTCATTAATTAAGTTATTCTAGAATTACTCCAGTGTAGCTGTGAACAAAATTAAGCCTCTAGTCTGTTCTGGGAAATTAGACAGATCTGGTTTTTTCTAAGTGGTTTCTAACAYATTTCATTAGGAAATTATTTGATGAATGTCATCTAGTCTTTGGGGATTGGTACAGTGTCTGGGGTTTGAACACCCTGACAATTTGTAGCTGGCCAAAAGGAATGAAAGGCTAATTTCTGCACAGAGCACCTCAATATTTTTAATCTTTTTTTTCCCCCCCAAGTGTAGAATGCTTTGAATGTGTCATAAATACATGGAATAGGAGATTCGTTCCTAAGGACCTCAGAGTGCTCCAACTTATTTTCCTAAATGAGCTTGGCTCGTTAGTTCAGTTGGTTGGAGCATGGTGCTAATAACACCCAGGTTGTGGGTTCAATCCCCATATGGGCCACTTAAGAGCTGGACTTGATGATCCTTATGGGTCCCTTCCAGCTCAGGGTATTCTGTGACCTGTGATCTTAAAACTTAGCCTTGTTATGGTATTAGTTTGTATCTGTGTCAGTTGTTGTAATTTTCACCAGTAAACCAGTCTGCAAGCAAGAGGCAGAGATTCAGTTATACTTTTCTTAAATTGCATTAAAAAAAGATCACCTAGGTGTTGTTCTGCCATGACTTCACAGTTTCTAAGGTCCCAGAAAAACTTTATGCTAAGGCTGATGCAATATTCTTGGCCAAAGAACAACTTATCTGAGTTCACTGGAAACCTGAAGGGAGGTGAATCCACCAAGGTCAGTGGCACAATTATATAATTTTTGCCTTGTGAATAAACAGATGTTCTATTTCATGAGTATTCACACCTATAGTACTGGACATTAGGTGAAGTATCCCAGCCTGCTGATGCATCTAAAACAGGTTTGTTGCTGCCAAAGAGAGGGAAAACTTTTAAATTCTGTTGGATGCAGTCATAACTGCAGAATATATATCACTTTCATTTATTTTCAATCCTATTTCGCTCATGTTGGGAATAGAGGAGTAGACTAGAGTCTTGGTTAAAATTGCAAACTTCTGCTTTACTTTTATTTTGKKTTTTTTTTAGGTTTACGTTTGTTTATTCATTTTTGGTTTTAAATATTAGTGAGGCACTTTGGATTTTTGCAAACACAAGTGAAATCTGACCCACTGTTGATTCTTCGAACTAGGACTTTGTTAAACGGTGTTGTTAAAAATTACCTGCCATATATAGGAAACAAAACAACTGGTCAACCAAGAAGTGGTCCTTGAATTGTGCTTTGGGCCATTTTTTCAGATACTATTACTGCATATTAATTTATTTCTTCTGCATCAAATTGCTATTTCTGATTTTTCTGGTTTCTCCAGTTATTCTACATTACTCTGATACAGAAAAAAACCCTATCCCTGTTTTGGCTGGTTATGTGCCCATGTATGTTTCTCTTACACTGTCAGAACAATGCTGAGCTGTTGAAGTTTACCTGTAACTTCAGCATAATGAATTCTTACTGCTCTAAACATATGAGCTCTTTCCTTGTCTTGGCTATTTCCCTTATTACTTTTAAATCCTGTCTTCTGCCTTCCTCTTCTCAGGTCTGTTTCTCTTTTCTTACAAGGGTGTCAGATAAATAGCTCTTCTTTCATAAAAACATCCYTGACATTAAGTGTGTTAATGCTTACCTGCCAGAGAAATGAGAAGAGGGGTGGAAGAGGATCAGGATAGGCAGGAAAGTTTGTAAATGAGCACATTTGTCAGTTTGTCTGTCCAGTCTTTGTCTTTGAGTCTAAACTGTATTGGCTGTAATGTTGATCATAACTTGTTGGCAGCATCATTTCAGCTGCACACAGAAATGCACCTGCCTGGCCTCTTTGGCCGCTGCCTTCCAGTGACAGGGATAGAATAACAGTGAGAGAATAACAAGAGGTAAGTAAGTGGAGGATCCTTTGCCATGTATGATTTTTTTTTTTTTTATTTCTTTCTCTCAAGATGCAAATGTTAGCCTGACAGTGGTCAAAGAGAAATGTCAAGAAAGGAAATGGAAAAGTTGAGAGTATTTATTGTGCTGGTGTGTCAATCTCTTATACACCCTGTATAAAGCCAAGAGAGTTCAAGCCTATTAACTGAAGTCTTAAAATTGTATTAATAAATGTCAGTATAATCCAGCGCAGTTAGAGCCTAACCACACCTGTATTAATATCTTCAGCTATGTTTAAACCACTTCTTACAAGAAAAACTCCACCCTTTGCATTTTTTATGGAGGCACTTCGCCTTACTCCGTGTCTTTAGTCTCCARTCTCTTTGGTTTTATCTATAATCACCAATAGTACCTGGACAGTTGTGTGCAAGACCTTCAACTTAATGTTCACAGTGAGGTTCACCAAACAAAGTGGACACACTATGGTTAATAAAAAGGTTTCCTTAAAGCTTAATGAGGCTAACAACAAATGCTAATTGGGGAATGACCTTTTTTCTTTGGCTTCCTTTGAAAAAGTAGGAAAAGCAAAAAGATGGTTTGTCTCACTAGAACCTTTTTGGAAGTATGTTGGGGAGCAGTGGAAGGAAAAAGAAAGTTAAGAGAAAAATATTAATATGTGATATACTAGATTCCTTGATACAAGGTTTATGATAATTTTAAATATGTGTAATTGTTGAAATCCTGGTGAAGTCCCTTTGCTTTTGCAAAGGGACCACTGGAGAGACAGGCAGATTAAGGGACCATGAATGGGACCCAAGAGTCACTCACTTGTAAAATCAAGAACAAAGAGGAAAATTCCTCAGATTCATCTTCTGTTCTGACCCAYTTACTGTGTTGTTGCAAACAGATAGAGTGAAATAACTCTGAATGTGGTGTTTAAACCAATTTTCTTAAGGAGAAATGATCCCAACTTAAAGCTGGCCATAGCTAAGTGAATTATTTCCTCTTTTTGACTATGACAGTTATCTGGAAATAGCTCTTTGATAAAATCCCCTCCTCTTTCAAGTCCTTGGAAAAACTCCTACGATGAGATTCATTTCATCTAAGTTTAGACATCTCTAGTGTAAACTTCTATATCCGAGCTCCACATCCTCGACTCTCTTTATAGCTGATGGAGAGAAACAGGGCCTTCTAGGGTACGATTCATCTCCTTTGTTTCAGAGGGCTACTTCAGAAGAGAGAAATTCAACACTTACAGTACCTACCTCTCTCTCTCAGCTTTAAAGAGATACTAAACTTTGGTGGCATCACACTCATCTAGTCAGAGGAAACCCACCTGTTGTGACTTAGGAGGGGAATTGGATACCCACATTTTTCGCTTGGGAAGACATCACTGGCTGTATGTAGGAAAGGCTGAAGTCCTTGCAGATTGGCAGTTCATTTTGGTTATGGTCTCAGCTGTTTTTGCACCTCTACCTGTAATCTCAGAGTTCTGTTGTGTGAAACTGTAGAAAATCTGCTAGAGTTCCGTACGGGGTGCTTAAGCTTATTCTCAAAGGTGCTGCTCTTCTGTAGCTACTGTGTCTTCATTCCTTTTCCTAAAACCACACGTAAGTGCTGTGAAACAGTCAGCTGAATCATTCACCCCAAAACATTCTGGGAAATCTTTAAGAATCCAGTCAGAGGAATGCTAAAAGAAAGTAAGTTAGTCTGGTATCTCTTCTCTTCTTGGACAAGTAGTCTTTCCATTCCTAGCTTAAGATAGCCATGAATCTAAGGAAAAATAGGCACAGACCATAATGCAAAATAGAAGATTTAGGAAATCATGTGTAATTGCTACATGGCATTCAAGAATAACACTGAAAGCATGCAAAGCRGCAGTCAGGATGTAGCAGCTCTTCTGCTGAGCTTTATCACAGTGTCTTGTGAAACAGATTTGATCACTTAAAGGTGGGAAATAGTAGTTTGACTTTTTGGGGGGGGCTTAAGTGAATAAAAGAGACACRCTGGGATGATACTGAAAGCGTTGTTTAAGTGCTTTCACTCTGTGTTGTGATTAGGATATCCTTTTTTTAGGATATGTTCCTTAGCAAAGGCTGTCTGTGCAGGGCTAGAATAAAATCAAGGTAAAAATCTCTTGTGATTTAAAATGGTCTGGTACATTTTGACTTGCCATTATATATGGTGTGGGGGTTGGTGATGTAATTGCTTAATTGACAGGACTTTCTTCACTGGGAAGTGGGCATGTAGCTGAACCTTTTGTTTCCTTGCAGCCCTTGCTGGCCAGGTGTCTGAGTAGAGGCTGATGTTGGTCCCTCTGCCGTGGTGGTCACCTGGCACTGAAGAACTGAGATTAGAGCTGAAAATGACTGCTTTGGTCAACAGGCCATCTCCTTGCCCTGGTGTACATAATTCAGCATAGCTTGACATGGCAGTTCTTGTGTGACGACTGACACTCTGGCCTGCTGGTTTTTTAGATCGTTTATTTTTATGGACATTAAGAAGTGGAGGTGGTGGACTTAAAGGAGCAATTGCATCTGAAGTGCAGGCATGGAACCTTTCATGTCTGTAAGGATTTGATGTGTGGGTGAAAAAGGAAATCAGAGCCTTGAGAAGGTCTTAACAAGACTGAGACTGTGGGAGGAAAGCAGGAGAGAAGTTAGGCTGGCAAATTATGAAGCAAGAAAGAGTATTTAATTTGTCTGTAACTCCTTGGAACCTCAGGGATGGAGGGTTGTTCTGTCCATTTACATACATATAAATCCAGAATAACATAATTGCTGCTGTCTTCACGYTAGTCTGATGCATGAGCGAAATCAATGATGATGTGGCTGATGGTTGTCTCTTGAAAAAGGAGTACTTCAGATCAGACTTCATCTGGGTTTACAGTCACCCTTCGCATTGTTTTAGTGGGATCCAAAAGAGACTACACAAAATCTTTTGTGTAATAGTGGGACAATAGCATGTCTTACAAGGAAAGATGATTCTTTCATACAGAGGAGAAAAAACCACACCACTGCCACAACCCTCTCCTCACCCCCCAAAAAAAGCAAACAAAAAAGCCCCTCAAAAACAAATGACAAACAAACCAAGAAAGGTTCATGTCTTCTGTATGTTTGTGTGGGAGTAAAACAGTAAACTATCTTTTTTCTTTTTTTCAACTTCACATAATTAATTGCCTTTTTGGGGGTACTTAACTGGAAAACATTTCAGCTATGTTAAAATCCAAAATTGTGCTTAGCTGTTCTATATGAAGTGCTCTAGGATTTTCTGAAGATGAATTGTGTTACAGCAGTTGAAGACATTATGTTATCAGTACCCTGTGTGATACCATTGTGTCTCTTCGGTTCTGTCAGTCTGCCTCTTTCTTTGCCCCATTTTTTTCATGGTGAAAATGTCTACTTGTGGTTTTGCTTCAGTGGTGTTACTTGGCAAATTACTTCCTATAATTAACACATCTGTACATACCTGAKCTAAAGGCAAGTGAAGATGAGGGAATGTTTTCCCTTCAGATCAGTGGATTTCAGATATGACCCTCAACATATGATTATCAAATGCTGAAATTCACGTCTGAATAAAGGAGGTTATATGTGTGTATGTGTCTGTTTGTAGAAATGCTTTCTTTAGCCTAAGGGATAACAGTCAATACAGAAAGTGAGATGAAAACCGAATTCTTGCAGAACAGAGGTTTGATTTTAACTAAGTATTTTTTCCCTTTATTCTTCTCCTCTCTCTTTGAAAAAATGTTAAACGCATTGAGTCAGGGAGACATTCTGTGCTGCATTAGAATAGCCATCAACGTCAGTCGAGACCATTTGGATCATGTCACTTGTCCTAAAGTGTGTAGCTGTTTTTAAAGAAAGAACATGTCATGTTCTGTACAGGGATCTTTAATGCATGAAACTTGTTTGAAGCAATAATAAATCAAGTCCTTGCTGCTAAAACCAGTGTCTGATTTTTCCCTCGTGACAATCTCTATCCTTCCGTGTGTAAAAACTGAGACAATAGAAAGAACAATTCTGCACCCACAGGTATTGCAAATAACTATGATCACAACTAACTAAATACATAAATCTAGCAAAATAAGGAACTGAGATATAATTGTCCTGTGCATTTTCCACAATGTTTAATAATGTACTCTTTTTCTACAACCATCGTTATAGGAGGTTGCAAGCTGTGTAGAGATATTTTCATTATTCATGCTCTATTGAGTAGGCAGTTCTGCAGACATTTTTCTCACCTCTCCTAAAAAAAGTGGAATAATTAAGAGCAAGCAGAGTGTTTGAGATGTATTTGCCTATCATTTTCCACTCTTTTACGCAAGTATTAGTTCTATTAGATTCAAGCCAGTTACCAGTGATGTAAAGAAAAATCAGTCTTTTGCATTTTTTTCTCTTTATTAATTACTGTTTTTGACTGTGCATAGCCATAACTAATACAAGTAAAGGAAATGTAAATGCAAATCCATTTAAATTAATCTGGAGTAGTTAAGAATTGCAGGCTATTTCAGCAGCATGACTTAGTTTCAAAAGCCCTGTGAGAAGATGACAGAAATCTTAGGCCTGGCAAATGTTATTACTGTCTACAATGAATAGTAGTGTAATCATAATTACGAATGGGTGACGCTGAGATCCCCACTTGGGCTTCAACTGGGGTTGAAGTTTAATCAGACAAAGGATTCATGGGTTTGATTCTTTTTCACCTTGTAAAATTACTTGTTCTTTCCTCCACTACAGATTCACTGCCTTTGTATTCTGGCAATAAATTATGAATGTGAAAAATGTCTATTTTTTCCTTTTATGGATAGACAACAAAATCCCACAAACTCAAAGCAAACTGGTGAGGAGTATCAAAGTGGCAGCACTAAGGGCTGGAGCCCCTGTGCTGCCATGGGAGTGGACTGTGTCCAGATGCAGAGCCTGGCCAGGCACCTCCCAAACTGGGTGAACTGTACCAGGGTACTCAGTGAGCACCATGTCAGTGCCCACTCACTCCTCCACTGAGAATGTCAACAAAGGTGCCAAGCAGTGCCAGCYGAAATCATGTTTGCCTTTTAAATATCCATGGGCTCCAGTCCACTGGGGACTGCAGAGGGACCAGAAGTGCATTTTCCGTAGACCAGGATTTGAACRAGAGGTTGTAATGACTTTGAGTTACATCAAGAAAAAACTTGACTTCAGCCAGTGACCTTGAGCTGAAAAACATTAGCCCGTTATCAGCACCCTGAACCGTGATGTCGCTTTGTGTGGTTTTGCTTATGTAGATTGGTTTATTTATTYTTTTAATCTGGTGCAACATAGTAGAGGTAACCATCAGTTTGTTATAAACCCGAGTGCTCTGTTGACCTTTCTCCTTCCAGTCCAAGTGCAGTAGAAAACTGAGGCAGCAATGGCTTGTTTGTTGTTCYGCTCACTGGGCTGCTGGGAACTTCCAGTTTCCAACAGCTCGGCTCCGAGGAGCAGACTTGAGCATGGAGGCACAACATGTGAACTGTTGTGATTTGTTGCCATGATGACAGTGTCAACTTAACTACAGCTGACAAACAGTTTTTAAATAGAACATTTCAATTCATTATAGTATTCTCCATCTGTTTTTTTTCACTGTCTGCATACATGCAAAACATCCAAGAAATGCTACCACAATGGTTTAGTTTACTTATCTAGCCACTAACATTAATTAGTTGTTGAGAGTGGTAGTTTAGGGAGCAAGTAAAATGATGGAATTCTCCCCTCAGCAAAGGAAACTATTTTATTTATTCAACAAAAGATGCCCAGTAGACTTGTTTGAACATTTAGAGAGCAATTTTCCAATTGATTTTTTTGAGCATAGGTTCTATATTGTTGGAGATTTTTTTTACTACTTTGTTACCTCTTGCTTTTGCCATATTTTGCTTCCTTTCCAAAAGCATCTGCCACTGCTATTTCCAGTGTGGAACTGGTAACAGAAGGCGAACATAATTTCATAATTAAATCAGGCTGCTGGGGTCAAATTTAGAGAGTTTTATTCATGGCTTTGCCACTGGCCCACTCTATGACCTTGAGCAAGTTGCACATTGCTGTATCTCAGTTTACCTATAGGTAAACTAATATTGACTTCCCTTGAGGGGATATCGTGAGGCTTAATTAAGCATCTGCAAAGATCTGCGAGATAGAGGACTGAAAGCTGCCACAGACATTCAAATGACGACGACGATGATGATGATTTGTGCCCAATTGCACCACTTCCCACAGACCCACCACCATAGCTGCTGCGGGGATTAGTTGTCAGGTGAACTATGAATCCATCAATTCATCCATCATTCTCCCYCTTGTAGACTGAGCCCAGCTGGCTAGCTTTGCTTATTAGTAGCTTTTAATAAATCAAATCATATTTGCTGTTTTAATTGTATCTTAAAGGGTAGCATGGCTCTTTGCTTTTAAATTAAAACCAGTGTGACAGTGTAGACATTAGAAGCTGTGCTGTTGCTCTTGCACACTGCTGCTGTCAAACTGTTGACATAAAGCTGGGTTGAAAATATATGTTGAGGGAACCTCATAAATTCTGGCAGAGGACTTTCTCTGGATGCCAAATGTCTCTTTTGGTAAGTTTGGGCATCCCTGCTTATAAACCCTCTCAGAGCATTGTCCCAGTAATCACAATTTTAAAATTGTAATCTAGACATCCACAGGAATCCAGGGTGAAAATAGTTGAGGATTGCTGTTTGTTTACAGAAACAACCATGTCCATATGGGGGCAGGAAAAAAAAGGCCAAAATGTTGTAAAATCAGATTAATGAATTATTCAAGGTATACTTTATTGTGATTTTTATTTTTAAATTACACTGGCTGGAAATGTAATGGGAATAACAAGCTGACATGTTTTATTTGTAATCTAGGGCCAAACCTGTATCTTTCAAATCTCATTAAAAGGGAGTATATCCACTAAAATATTGATAATATAATTTCCTTTAAATTTGGTTCTTGGTCATACGAAAAGCAAAGGGCCTACACATTGAACTCAGTGGAAGTAGCCCGGCTGCCTACTTTGGTCCCTTACTAATTTATAGTAAATTGAGCAATATTTCCTTTATTAACATAACCTGAATGCCAAGTCATATAGGAATTCCTTGCGAAGTACTGAAAAGAGTGAGGGTTACAAACAGCAGGAGTTTCCTATTGATTTTCAGTAAGCTTTTGCCCAATGTCTTATTGTATTTTAGATCATCAGCCTTGGAGTTTTGGAATTTACCTTTCCATCATGTGCAAAATTTGATTCAAGGGTGTCTGGTAGATAAAATCAAAAAGGGGTCGTTGGCCTCTTTAGCTGTCCAGATGAGCTTCACCCTCAAACTAGACTGTTTCTAGAGGAATTGCATAATGATGATAATTCGTTGAAATGGCAAGCAGGAAAATCAACACAGCRTGCACGGTCAATAATTTCTAACTTCTGAGAGGAGATCAAAGAGGAAGGCAGCAGGGAGGAGGAGTAGCCTTATATAAGTGTAAAGGAAAAACTCTCAGTAACTGAGATAGCGCCACGAGGAGATAACAGAATTCAAAAAGATTTATTAAAAAAGCAAACAAAGTAGTTAACTGGAGAATTCAACTCCTGGAACATAAACTGAGCACGCTAAATGGAGAAGTAAGCTGAAGCAATGTATTTTTGGACATGTTGGTCCTGTATTTGACCCAAAGGCCCCCTTTCACACCATAAAAGCGTGTGAAAAGCACAGACGGATTTGAAACCTTTACCACCATACAGTAGTGGTAGGAGGAATATGCACTGAAGCTGGGCTTCCCAGCAAAGCATAGCACAGAGCCCTGTGCTCTTCGAGGCCAGGAAAAAATGGCAGGGAAWAGCCCAAGGACAGGCCGGGGATGCTCACTGGTGGCTGCTGGGCATGTGTCCTGATGAGTATTCTGGAGGAAGGGCAATACATATTAGAGCCACTGCTCTTCCTGTGGTGGTGTGCATGGTTTCTTTAGAAGTAGTAGCGGTTAGTATTTTTCTCACCTAGTTATTTAAATTTAAAAAAAGCTCCAGCAGGAAAGAAAAAAAGGGATGATGCAAATAAGCACAGCATCTTGTATGAAATAGTGATGCATACAGAGCACGCAGCCATATTCAGTGTCTTTGAAATCAGTCAGGATTGAGTTTGAGCACCTGTCAGGAGGGTTTAAGAAACTGGAAAGGTGAAATTCAGCTAGAAAGTGTCTCCAAGAGTTTAGGGTAAGTATCGAGGTGGATTGGCAAAGGAGACGTTGGTTTGGCTGAAGATGCTCTGTCAGGAGTGGATGAGGCAGAGCACTGAAGGCTGTTTGAGCTAATGATGTACACAAGCACAGGAAAGCACAAGTAAAGTTACAGCAAGGACCCTGCAGTCAAGGAATTTAGGAAGAATATTGTTACAGTGGAATAAACTACAAAGGTCAGGAATCAAAGCAAGAGAACAGTATAGGGAAAATAATTTTGTCTGTGTGTTAATATTGTTGTTATACTTCCCTCCCAAAGACTAATCCACCATCAAAATACATTAATAGTGTGTCTGGAGATATGTGGGTTTTCTATCATCAGCCTGTAAATTGGAGGGGACTATTTTGTGTTGAAGTGGCTCGTCTTTTCCACTTACAGAAAATTTTCCTCTTGCTCCCTCCCTGACCTTTTTCTTTGATTATTTATTTTTTTCTAAACTTCAGCAGTTGTCTGAAGTGACTTTATTCCAGGATCCCACAGTTGGATAAAAAGAACAAAATACAGAAAGATAAGTTCTTAAAATCACTCTGGGCTTTCTTTAATGGTAATCATTAGCCCTGTTCTGAACTCTATTGACAAAATGCTGGAGTAGTCTTGAAAGCCGAGCAAGTGCTCTTTTAAAGGAAGAACTGGTTAATTAGGAGATCTAATGCAAGTGACCTAATTCTGCAGCTCAGCGCTAACTTTTCTAGCACACAATAATGTAAAGATTGGAAATGATACTTATTGATTCATTAAAGTCAACAAGTTGAAATCTTGAGTGGAAAGTTAATTTTTCCATAGCTATTTAAAATTATCCTCTTTCCAGACAACTACTAGATATTTTTTGCCTGCAATTTGATCACCAGCTTGGAACTCACATATTAATATGTACAGAGAGGCACAGACACACAGAGAAGATAATGGTCAAAGAATGAGGGAGGTGTGCTTTTATTTGTGAGAGGCAGAAGCCTGCGTTACTAAGTCATCTTGTAGCAAGTGCAAATGTTCTTGTTTGTTAAAAAAAATAAATAGAAATTTACTTTTAATCACTTAAACAGCTGTTGTTGGGGATTGAAAGTTATTGCTCAGGGTAGGTGAATGTTGTCACCATAAATCAGAGCATGCAAAATGTCACTACATTTTGGGATTCAAGTATACCTCTTTTAAAGGCAATGCTATTTTCTGTCCCCTCCCCTCAGCTTTAAGTAGCAAAGGTGTGTAAAATAATTTTTCTGGATTCAGATGAATATTTTTGACATAACTCAAGAGGATCATATAAATTATTCCTCACTAGGCTTGGTAAGATTAATGCGTAACCTACCAGCACTGTTCTGGTTTCCTTTTTCTGCAGATGAGATGCTAGTAAACTGTGATTCCTTGCAACCTCTTGCTGTAGTATCTCACCTGAATTTCAGGAACAGTTGCAACTGTGTATGTTTGGACAGGTGTGCTGCAAAGGAGGATCTTCACCTCCCACTTTAGATGTTTAGTTAATATTCAGTGAATATCCTTCTGGAGGACCTCTCCTCCATCCATTGACTCTGGGTGTCTGGCTCCTGTCTGCAGGGGCTCTGGAACACAGCTAGTCTAGACATCTATGATACTGGCTCCGGAGGGCTTCCCTATCCATAACTACTGAGGGGTTGAAGTGCGTACATGCTCTGCTCTGGTGCCTGCAGAATTTGCCTGTAACTTTATTTGAGTTCCTTAAAAAGGTTTTTGAGGCACCAGGTCAAAGCGACTTCTTAGTTTCCTGTAATAATTAAGAATTAAGATTTTGGGGAATTAAGATTTTCAAGAGAAATGCTGGGAATTTGGCTGTATACTTGACTTGTTCTTCTTTCAGGCTGACTTAACTGTTCCCTAGTACAAAGATCGAGCTATGAAGATAGTGACTGAGTAATAAACTGGTCATCCTAAAAAATGCTATTCTTTTTTTTTAAATTTTTTCTCCTTTTTCCTTTTTTTTTAAATTAGAGTCTTTGAGGCTGTTAAATAAAGTGAGCCTGTTTTAAAGAGATAATTTGTGGGGATCATATATATCAAAGAGAAGAGTTAGCTGAGAAAAGAAGCAAAAGAAATTGAAAAAATCCTCAAAATAATTGGCAAAAATTGTTTGATACAGGTTTTTAGTCATAAAGAATTACAGTTATATGAATACAATGTAACTAATATTCAGTATTGCTACTTCACTACTACTTCACAAGTCAGATGTTAATATAACACAGTCTGAATCTTGCCTGTGGCTGATAGTGCAACTTTAACTCAAGTTGTTCTGTCTACCTGATCTCTGGATTGCTGGCTGTAGTGTRTCCTTGTTCTGTAATGCACGAGTTAAGAGGCTGGCTTTTTGACTGGAACGGGAATGAGCAGTGGTTTGTAATGAGACACAGGACCAAACTCATAGACATAGATGTTCCTTCACTGCGAGAGATTCAGACTACTTTTATTTTTAAGAATTTCCATTGTATTGAGCTATAATAACAAAAGGAATTGAAATAAAAATCCAACATACTGATTTCAATAGAGTGTAATCTCTTGCACAATATGGTAACATTTACCTCTAATCAGTTGTAATTCAGATCCAGYTTGTAGAAACTGAATACGATTTCCAGCTGATGGAGGTTTAGGCGGACTTTTACGTGAATGGTTCAGTTCTATACAGATAATTCTTCCTTTGTAATAAATTTTTCCCACCTAGTTTGTAGTTTCACAAGAGAAACTGACAGGAGCACTCCTGTACCTTCTCACCTTTGTASGGCTTTATTTCCAGGCATGACTAAAGCCATGTTGATAACCTAAGGAAGCTGTTGCATGTCTGGTTTTTTGTTGKTTTTTTTTTTGGTTGGTTGGTTGATTTTTTATCTGTAAGAATGAGCCCTAGGAAAATTGGCAGATGTAAAATTATTTAGTCATATCTAGATCAGAGACTGCAGGAAACTTCTAAAGGACTTAATGCATAATGATACATGAAATTCATTGAAGATGAATGCAAAGTAATAACAACTAAGATGTAAACATTTTGCTAGTTGTCTGCCTAAAAATTTTACTATTTGTCTAACTTTATTATAAAATAACTATATCAACTCAGGAAAGAAACCCAGCCATCAATACCAGTGGTTACTTGAAAACATCTGCTCACTGCACAGCTTCAGTCAAAAGACAGGTTTAGGTACATGAGGAAAGAATAAAGAATAATATGGAAGATACAGTAATGCCGTTATGTAAATGATGCTGGTTCATCGAGTGGGTGACACCATCTCAAATAGGGTATTACAGATTTACCAGGAGCTCAGAGTGAGGCAAGAAGAATGATCAGGTGCATGGGAAAACTCTCATATGAGGAGAGATTGAAAAGACTGGGATTGTTACCTTCGAGAGGAGATGAATAAAAAAGAACATGATAAGACTCTAAAATTCATTATTTTGCATAGAGAAGGCAGTTTGGAAAGAGTTTTTCTCTCTTTCTCATGATACAAGAACAAGGGAACATTATAGAAAGATGGCTGATAAATAATAATTTTTCACCTGATGTGCAATTAGGTAATGGACTTCTTTGCTCTGGGAAGTTGCTCAGGGATTTAATATGTTTTAGAAAAAGGTCTGGCAATTTATATGAATGAGAATATTCTGTGGTGGTGTGATCTATTAAAAAAAGACTACTAAAAGAGATCTGAAATGTTATGCTTTAAGTTTGCACTCTAATTGCTAGGAGACATTGCAAGGATGCTTTCCTGGGGGATGGGTTATCCCAGATCTGCCTAGTGCAGGGGGTTTTTTTGCAATTTGTGCTGACACATCACATTCTGCTTATAGTTCTAGATGAAACTAAATTTGAGCCCATGTGGCAATTTCTGTGTTCCTGGTTGTTTCATTGTCAGGCTATTTCAATGGCTGTTGATGCCAGCTCAAATTTACAGCCATATTATGTTGTGCAAGCTACTTGTGGCATGAACTGTCCTTTTGTTTGGAACTTCTTCAGCGTTTACAAGACAGTAGGTCATGGTCTGTGAGCATGGTTATAGGCACAGTGGTAATACAAACAACGAATCGTAATTGTCCAGGTGAACACTTAGAAAACATCCCTCAACTACAGAAATAAAGTACTACTAGTAGTAGCAGTTATGCATCATATATGAAATTGTTTATTATCCCAATTGTCACGCTTTCCTCTCTATGCAGGAAAGAGCTTGTGGCAGGAGAGAAGATATTAGCAAGGGAAACATTTCCCCTTGAAAACCAGTGTCCAACTCCAGTTTGAGGTCCTCACTAAAATGTTTGTTACTTTTGCCTAATCCCAAACTGGCAGGACTTCGCACCACAAAACCCACTTTACAGTCTCGGCTCAGCATTTGAGTTAGCCAAGAAAAATTAAGTACCTTTGGCCTTCAGGGACTTTCAGGGCTTATATATCTTAGTATATACRTGTGTAGCAGTTAACCACACTACTATAGAGTCTGTGCAATGGTTGTCCACTCAGTGTTTTTTTAGTGATTGCTCGATTGTTGAAAAGCAGCCTGTAGACTGTACGCATGCACACACAACTCCATGCACATACAGGTTTGTGTGTGCACACCCACATATATATTTACCTGAATACATAGATTAAGTGCATACACACCTTAAAACTTTCCAAAGGAGATGACCACCTCCTGCTGTTGGAAGCTCTTGTAGGGAACTCAGTGCACCAGTGTGCGGTCCCAAAATAAAGCACTGGAAAACTTGGCAATCCCACGAGGTTAATAAAGTTCACTGTTGCTTAAATTAGATCAGTGTAATTCACTGCATCTCTAGCGGAAATTAAATTTGTGCTTAAAACTAAAGAGCAAGCTAGCCAGGTTCAGGAGCACATTTGGGATGCAAAATACATTAGGCCTATCTCAAGTTGCTTATTGCTTCCAGTGCCTCGAACTCTTCAGATGAAAGTACTGTTTAGTACAAGAAGTTACCTGTGGTATTAGTATACATACCATTTGTTATCTGAATTCCTTTTATTTTTATTATTTTATTTTTATTTTTTCCTCTCAACTCTTCCAAAAAAAAAAAAGGAGCAGAAAAATCAGGGAAATTTGTTCAGTCTATTCAATCCTTACGGCAGACTAATGAGACACTAACCATCAAGCCACCTCCTTTGTGCAGATAGTTATCTGCATTGACAAGCCAGTTTGCTGCACCGCTTTGATGCTTATGAGAATACAAGAGAGAATCAAATGGGGTTGTTAACATAGCCTGTAAGAAGCCATCAAACTTTCAATCTATCTGACATAAACCTGTGTTTTTGTTGTTTTCTGCAAACAGTGTATGAGGTTTCTGCTATGTTCTGAAATGGATGTGCAATACAGCAAAGGATTGTTTTTTCCCCCTCCCTTGAAAACAACTATATGGAGCTTTCCATAGATACTTAGCATGGAAGAGCAGCTGTGGTTTCTCATCAGACGTCATTATTAAAAATATAAAAACATTATGGGTTTTAAGTATGGGCAGATTTTTTTTGTTAGGGTGCTACTCCCTAGTAGATTGCACTAGGAAGTTGGAGATGAAGCTATTGTGTGCAGACAAATCCATATTGTTGCTGTCTGTGTGCTTGCTGTGAAACTGCTCTACAGCTATACAGTTTGAAAGCAGAATCTCATGAAAGTAAAATCAGCATAAAAGTCAGGTTTAGACTTCTATATTCATATTTATGAATTTGAAAAACCTCCACCATGATCTTATCTGGAGCTGTGGTAGCGGTTGACAACAAATGTGCCCTTGAGAAAACTGTGTACGGTAATGCAATGGAATTGTGGATATTCCTTTCTAGTACTAGTTGCTTGCATTGATGTTGTTATTAATAACAACAGTGATAATTATTTTTAGAAGCTTGGGTGCCACAGAAGGTTTCTGCTGGCCTGCAACTATTGCTCAGCCAACTGGCTTTGTGTTTGTAATAACTAGTGTGTGATGGATTTACCTTTATACTCTGTTAACAATGCGGGGCGACTCTGGTCTCCCAGAGAGAACAGAGTTGTTGGGTTTATGGGCTGCTGAAAATTCAAGGTAATTAAATTTGTTCTTCTGAATTACTCAGTTTATTGCACTACTGTTTTATACAAGCCACACTAGTTTGTATTCACTTCTCAAACATAGAGTCCCCGGTTTCCCCATTARGTTTTTCTATAGACCCATGACAATTCTAAATAAAATTCAGCCTTTTTTAATAAACTACAAGTTAAATTTCCTCTTGTCCCTTTTCATTATCAAGATTTAAAAAAATGGTTTTTTGCAATTGCTAATACTCTGATCAGACTTTTGAGGTGGTCAGGTAGAGATGCCTTTGAGCACACTGTGGTGTTTGGCAAGATCAGTTAAAAGAAGTTAGTTTTTTTCTTTTCTCAGATAGCAGTCTGTATTGCTACCTGAAAAATGTCTTAATATAAAACTTGACACAGAAAGCTAACTGAGGACTAACGGGCTGAACATGCCACAAAGAACATGCTCCATAGCCAGTGTAAATATAGCAGTGTAAAAATAAGAAAAGATTGTAAGTCTCATTTTGATTCAAYGTATATATATAAAATGTTAATACCATTTAAAAGATCCAGCATTGTGGTTTATGGAGTGAGTTCTCCAGTCTTYGGACAGAAACCCATTAAATTCAGGGCCTGAAGACTGGACAGTTTAAAACATGCCAAGACTAAGCAGAGTTTTGGGGGTATTATAATGACACGGTAGCAGGCAGGAAGGAGGAATGTTTCTATAATACTTACAATAGTATTTCTTGTAATAATAATTGGGACTCCTGGTGAATAGATTATTAAACCTCCTTTCCTATGGGAATTTCATTCATTGAAGGTGTTCAACTGATTAAGTAAACTGCCCAGAGTGCCAATTAAAAGGGTAGACTTACATTTTCCATATTTACAGTACTCGGAAATCAAAGCCAGCCTGATCTGTATGGCAACCCCTGTTACAAAGTCCGAGTGTCTACGTTGCTTAAAGGGCTTGTATCTCATTGTTTAAATAGCCTTCTGATAAGTAAAAATATAATAGTATTGATGATTGCCTTCAGATTTGCCTATCAGGATGGCCTTTCAGGCTGTAGTCCTGAGTGTTGCTTTTTGCTTTGTACCCATATTATTAATAAATGAAGCACACAAGTCTTTGAACTTCCAACCAGCACAAATGCCTGTGTGTCTGTAAGCCCAGCACAAATGCCTGTGTGTCTGTAAGCCCAGGGGGTCACGTGTTCATGTCTGTGTGTGGCATTTTGGTTTGGGTTTGTGTTTCTTTTTAAATGAAAGTGGTTGCTGAATCGAGTATTTGATCAAGGGTTTTTAAATTAGACTTCTGTAATTCAGATTTAAGTAAAATTATTGGTCAGGCAGGGAGGAAGTTGTACAGGTAGAAGGGGAAAAAAGAACAGAGAGGAATGAAATGAGCAAAGTAGGGGGAAGAATGTGGATAAGACAATAAGAAAAGTAACTAAGAGGAGGAAGAGCAGAAACTGAGAAAAGGAAGATGAGAGAAACTGGGAGGTGATTATTTGCAGAGATTATTTTATTTGAAGAGTTACTAAWCCCAGTGCTCTGAGTCGTTACTTGTTTGGCAGCACAGTGATATTTTTGTTGAGAAGAAAGATCATAGCATAAGTTTTCCAGGATGGATGCAAGGATTTGTTTTGTTATCCAAATATAAATAAATCTGAAGCTTATGGTGATCAAGGAATATTTTATGTTGATTCTGCTGGGAATTGCCCTTTGCTTCCTTGTTGTAGTTCCCACCTGAACAAGGTCTTCATGGATATCTTTGCATTGCTGAGAGGGGTACAACAGCATCACCTTGTTGTTGTTGTTGTTGTTGTCTTGAGCTACCTTGTTGGTAGCTCAAGTTTTGCTACCAGCTTCTTCAGCAGGTCTGCTGCTCTCCTTTTATGCCTGCTGGGGAAGATGGATCAGAGTCTGTGGTGGGAAAGGCCGTTGGCTGGTGTGTGGGGTTACTCTGCGTGACAGCATTTGACATATCAAAAGGAAGAGAATAGACCTTGTTTCTGATCGGATTCTAAATAAACTCTGACTTTGGGAGCAGGCTTGCAAGATCTGCAGAGCGCTGTTGGTTGAGTTTACTCTTACCAGAACATATTTCATCTGACCTGCATTGGCCCTTGGAAGTGGAAAGTCTGCACTTGATAATTACGACTTTATTTTCACTGGCTCTTTCAATAATTGAGCTTTAAAACTGGGTACAAGTTCTTGATTATAAAGTAGAAAATATTAACCTACTACATTGGTGCATTAGGAGGGGCACCTTCAAACAGTGACCTCGACTTTTTTTTTAATCTGTAAAGTATGGGGCACACCTGTATCATGGTAAGCATAAAGTACCACTACAACAGTACTCGCTCCACTTGGCTTGTTCACTTATGAGCCTAGATAGGACATGCACTGCAACATATTTCTGTGAAAATATGGTTTGTAATATTATATGACTTGTATAATCAGGAAATAYTGAGCATTATGGAGCATTTAGTATTTGTCTTTGAATTGCTATAGACCTGAATACTTCTCATGCTCAGAAATAAATCTAATGAAGAAAAGAAGAAAAATGCTGGGATCAATGTTGGTGGCTATTACTTAGAGTAAATAATAGTACAAGCATTTATTGAACTTTTCTTATAAAACAAAGATATTCTATCAGCCACTTMGTTATGAACATGCTTCTTTTTCTTTGATGAAAGTACTTTTTTTTAAAAGGGATCCATTAATTGTCCTGTAAAATATATATTAGAGATGAGGTTTTGTAACTCTGCAATTACAAGCCTCTTTGCCCAAAATTTTGGTGCAGAGCGCTGTTAGCAGTTATTTTTATTTCTTAACAGTGCTTTAACAATTGATCTTCAGAGGAATTTTACTCAGGATTTGAGATTATTTTTGAACACAGGGGATGTATACCTGCCAACAGTTCTCCTCTCTGAAAAAAGATGTGTAGGAAAGGCATAAAGATATCACTTCTGCCTCACACTGGAGAGATTTCTGGAAGAGTGACAGACTGGAAACATGGCAGTTAATTTTTGTCCAAAATAAGGGAGGCTTTGAAATTGACTGGCTTGCATGGGGTGTTGCTTTTTTCCCCCCCCCCCCCCCTTTTTTTTGCTTTTTAATTATCTTTGTGGCCTCCCCCCCCTCCCCCAAACACGAGATGGCTCTGTGGGATAATAAGACTGGCCAGTTTGGGATCTGAACACAATCTCACTCGCTCTCATGTTGTTTGGCACTTGAACAGGAGTGACAGGCTTTGGTTCCTTTATCAAATAACTCAGTGTATCTATTTTTGTAAGCCGTGTCATTGGCTGAAAAATGCAGGTCCCTCTACAATTATGGGGCATGACCGGGAGCAACAGAGGCAGCCGGGCTTCTCTTGGACTCCTACCAGTTAATTGAAATTCTACTCCAGCCAGTTGAGATGGGAAGTGATATGAAGATGTGGAAAAACCTGAGTTGAATTGATTTTCCTTCTCTCTCTTTCCCCTACCTTTTTATTTTTTTTTGTTTAATGAGAAAAGAAAAAGACAATTATTTGTGTTTATTAAAGGAGCTTAATACAAGTCCTGAGGGACAGACCACAAAAGAGTGGGAGCTTGCATGTATTGCTGGTTTTGGTTTCTTTTGCATTTTTTAAATGAAGAGAGAGTAAAAATTTTGCATATTTTCACCATGTTAACAACTATATGTATCTTAGTGTGCCAAATATAACCAGGGAATATAAATAACACCTATATAAGCATTAGTATTGTGGCATTGTAGAAGCTGGTTTTGGTTTACCTGCTCACCAGTGTTTGCCTGACATGACTTTTGCTTACTTCTCAGAATTTTCAGAGGTAAGGACTAATCCTACTTGGCTTTAGCTCTTTCTTGGTGAACAAAATGCTCAGGATTATTTTGCTGTTGAGGTTTTTCTCCACGGGGCCTAGACCATGATACATTGGCAACAGTAAGGCCAAAAAATTGCTTCAGGCTTACCTCGAGCAGCAAAACTTTTTTTCCATTGCCCCCACCATGAGAGCACTTGCCATCAGAGATGTCTGTCCTCTTACTCAGCCCCACTCACCTTTTGGTCAAAAAACTCCAATTTTCTTCATACTTTGGAAGAACACACATATGCATTTGTTTCAAATTCAGGACTTTGAAATTCATGCTAGACTCGGGCAGATTTAAAAGAAGCGAGAAGAGAGTTAAAATCTATTGTATGAAGTACATTATAGATACTACCTCTGTATTTTCCCAAATACCCTTGTAAACATGTGTTCTAATTTTCCAAACTATGCAAGCTGCCAAAATATGCCCACCCTTGTGTACCAGATAAGGGTGTGGTAGCACTGGAAAGCATATGTTATAAATTTCTTCTTGATTTTTTCACAGAGGAATATGATATGAGGCATTAGGCAGAAGCTACTGTGAAGTTTTCTTCAGCACTAGGATTGGTTATTGGTGCCTTTTTGTGTTGTTGGGTTCTATTGGCTTCTGCTGCTGTAAATTTGATCCCAAGAAGTGATGGCAACCTTTGCTTCCACAAACACTAATGAAAGTTTAAGGTGATTAATGCCCCTTTGACTTGAGCCTTTGTATAAAAATCCTCAATTGTTATAAACACATGTGCCATTATAGGCTTAATCCAGAATGAATTATTTTCCTCACAATTAGGTAAATCTCCAAGTTATCAGTTCACCTGGCTGATTAAGCTCATTGAAATACCCTTGTGCACTAACTTGGAAATAGTCTGACTTTGCTAATATTGAAAAATAAGCATGAAATAAAGCAATAAATAAATACGCCTTAGGCTTTGGCCACATTTAAGGGGGAAAAATCTTTGGGAAAAGGCTGGAAGCATGATATTAACTGGGTTTGGTTTGATATTTGGACAAAGAAATCACTGCTCTGAGCTGAGCAGAGAGATAAGCGCCTTGACTTGCAATAGATTAAGAGCCCTGCATTGGTTAGAACAAACCATGTTTGAGACTCTCCCCAAGTGCCGCCACGTTTAGATTTAAGATTAACTGCAGCAGAATGGTGGAGCGGCTGTTTGTTTTATGAAACAATCACTAATGACATTAAACAGACGGTGCCCCTTCCAACACGATTGTTCATTTGCGATAAACTGAGAGAAGCCCACAAGAGATTGGAAAAGAAAACTCTTAAGTGCTTCATTTTCAGGCTCTTACAATGTCCTATTGGAGGTGACAATTAGTGAAAGAGAAGAATCATCTAACTCCTAACGCATTTGGAAATTTTCTTTTTTTTTTTTATTTTATTTTTGGAGGGGAGAGGATTGACAACAACAAAACAAATAATTTGTAAATATTAGCTTTACTCTATACCAAGGAACTGCATGGTAATAATATAATGACAAGGTTTTCTATGTGGATTTTTTCTAATTCTCTCCCTCCCCTTGCTTCTGTCAGTGTGAAGCCCAYACTAAGCATTAACAGTATTAAAAAGAGTGTTATCTATTAGTTCAATTAGACATCAGACATTTACTTTCCAATGTATTTGAAGACTGATTTGATTTGGGTCCAATCATTTAAAAATAAGAGAGCAGAGCTGTGTACAGAGCTGTGTACAGATATCTGTAGCTCTGAAGTCTTAATTGCAAATTCAGATAAGGATTAGAAGGGGCTGTATCTCTGTAGACCAAAGGTATTTGCTAATACCTGAGATATAAAAGTGGTTAAATTCAATATTTACTAATTTAGGATTTCCACTTTGGATTTTGATTAAGCTTTTTGGTTGAAAACCCCACGTTATTAAGCTGTGATGAGGGAAAAAGCAACTCTTTCATAAGCCTCGCTTTAACGCTTTATTTCAAATAATTTATTTTGGACCTTCTAAAAGCTGTTGCCGTACTTCATTTAGAGAAAAAAAAATGCAACAAATCAAACAAAAACATCATCCAAGGGCTGTTGTAGCATTAAGCTTTTGTTTTGTACACAAAGAAATATATTAATAAAAAGTGGTTTTAAATGCTTATTACCGAGATGGTTTGTTTTGAAACACAGGCTTTTTCACAGCAGTTTTTACACTTCATTGTGTACTATGAAAGACACACTAAGTAGAGGTTGTCAGGTTCCTATCTGAAGTAGACTACTGCTGGGGAATGGAGCCATTTATGATGCCACTCAAGCAGGACTAATCTAGACTAGATCTCTTATAAATAACCAGCCAACAAAAATACCAAATCATTCTCCGTTTCTGATTGAAGCAGGCAGAATTGCTGTTTTAAAGAGCAGGAGACGCTCCTTATGAAGACATACTGCAAGAATTAGTGAATCCCCTGAATATAGTTGCCCAGCAAACCTCAGGCCTTCTGGAGGAATCCAGGCATCACTTTCACGCAGACAAGATTTTTTGAGAGTTCTGCTTTGTTTTTCAGGCTATCATTTGATAGACAGGTGCTCTCTGGTTTTGTTTTTGCATTATTGACTCTGGCTGTTGTAAATCTCCTGTTATAAAACTTCACAGTGTATGTATGTTCTAACTTGCTGTAAGTGGTCTCCCCATATGGCGTAAATGCTGATTTATGAACCCTGCCTTCTCCAGCCAGGGTTCCTGAGATCACATCCTCCTAGCAAAGGATGGGCTAAAATTGGCTTCTGTGCTTTCAGATGTGTTTTGGCAACATGGTGTTCAGTCTTCTGGTCCTTATTTACATGAATAGTCCCTCTTATGAATAATTGAACTTCTGTACATTGCCTATGGAAAGGAAAAAAGACAAACCACTTCAAAGTCACGTTCTCCCTTTAGGAAATAGCTTCCTGCTTAAAAGGAAGGATATTCATAATTTTTGGAGGCTGGAGTGACTTTTTCTGTGTTTGTGCTTAGGCATCAGGAGTACATGATTATTTTTAAAATACTAATTCTGCATTATTGACATGAAGGACTGGGAGGGAAAGTAGGAGAATACTTTTGGCTACAAGCATATGCTCAGCAATTTGCTGATTAACTTGCCTCTTGTTTTGAAAACTACCTATTGCTTTAGGGATTCATAAAAGGTGGAAGGCACTGATTCAGTGCCCTGAGTCTGCCTGGTAGAGAGTGTGGCCAGCACTGGCACTGGTGTTACTCATGGTGCACCTTTGCCATGCCAACATCTACACTCTTTGCTCTTTCGGAGGAAAAACCCTTGGTGAGCATTTATCTCTGAATGAATAACCACCCCTCATGCTGTAAGGAGTAAGAGAGGTTCAGTGTTCACCTGCTTCTAAGGCTAGAGAAGTTTTGTTGGGTTTACTTCTGTTTCCATTTTGTTTTTTGCAAATCTCCGATTGGCTATTAGTATAGTAAATTCTGTATGAGGTGTGTACACGATTGTCTGATGTGGAGAATGATGGGGAAATAGTGTTACTGCTGCTGAGAAGACAGACAGGACAATCGGTATTTTGCCATGGTGGACAACACCTTGGGGAAAACGTAGGGGTGGGGTCAGATAGCAGAGGCAAGTCATACCACACGTCCTTCAAAATATTTGGAATCTACAGTTTTAGGTATCCAGCAGTTTTGTGATAAACTTACCTTTTAAGAATACTTATGGGAAAGAGGAATGCTAAAGGCAGCATAGTTTCTGGCCTAGGTAAGGACTCTGAGCAATGACTGCAAGACAGCCAAATGTGACATCCAGGGGTGGTATTAGGAGTAGTGCTCATCACTGAGCTGCTGCACCTGGGCAAGGAACATAGATGAGTGATAGAAACTTGAATCTTTATGCATTTTTTTTTTTTTGTCTGAGTTTAATGTTTGTATAGAAATCTGTTAAAACAGCAATGGATTGCTCAAGATGGTTCCTTAAAATAGAGTCCATCAACAGTTCTGGTCTTTATCCTATTTTTAAATGTTTCTTCTCTTTCAGGTACTTTACATATGTATTATCTRTCTGTGTATTTTTATGTCTGTTGGCCTACTGCAGTTTTGTTGCATACAAAATGTCTTGGGGTCCACGCCTCTGTCTCTTGCTTACATTTTTAGCATAGGAATGAACAAGAATTTATCTGTCTCCATTGCAAGAATATGCTCTCTTTTGTGTTGGGCAGCATCACAGATACTGTTTGTGTCTGGCTGTTACTTGTCTCTCAAGACAGTCAGTAAGATACAATTGAGTGTCATCAGTATGATAGCACTTAATGTGCTGAATTGGAATGATAATCCCTCATAGCAAGGCTTGTATTTTACCTGTTAGTTTACAATGTCTCTTATGACTGCCTGAAATAAATGGAGAAATATGCAAAGGCCAGTCTTCAGTGGCACAAAAAATAAAGATACAGAAGGCAGAATGCCTGTGTTAAGGTCATTTTTATAAAGAAAAACAAACAAACCAAACAACACAAACCCCTTTGAAGTTAGGGAATAATCTTTTGACGTCAGAAAACTCCAATGAGGGTTGCTTGAATAGCATGTAGGCTTTTGACCTTTACAGTATAGTCAAATAAAGAACATCTAGTACTTGCATTGACTATTCAGATCTGTGGCCAAAAAGTCTTTAAATGTTCCAGATTGGAAGGTGGCAACTCATTATATTTCAGGCTGACTTGGGACAGAAATTTGAGTTATTTTCCCTAATTGTGTGTGTCTTGCCTTTGTGGTGGAAGTAACTTGAGTGCAGCTTTCAGATTTGAGCCTAGCTATTAACATGGCCTTAAAGCTGTATCATTTGACCTGGACAAGATGCTACTATCTGAAGATCTGCTGGAGGTCTTGGTAGCTTTGAAAAGCTGATGTATTGCTTCTAAAATTGAGAAGTCAGAAATGAAGCCGTGTAATTCATTCAGTCAAGAAGACTTTGCTGTCTGCAGAGTGTGCAGGGACATGTTTCATTTTTCATTAACCATAGGTGCTGAAATTACTGCATCAGAATATTAGTATTTCATATGTTTCTCCATAAAAGTTACTCTGAACTAATCGCAGTGCATTTACCAATTTTTCACAATGTTAGCAACAATCTGTTAGTTGGTGTCTGGTATTTAAGTCTCTCTTGCCAAAGTTTCAATCTCAAAGGCTGAGAAATAAATCTGTTTCTTTGAATAGCAATGAGAGACACTGGTAAGCATTTAAAAAAGGTAGACAGGTTTCACTACTAGTATTTCTAACAAAGTTTTTATCTTCTTGAGATTTATTCTGGGAAAAAGGCTGAATTGCTTTCTAAATGGGTGTTTCTAGTGCTTATAGAGAAAAGGTAGTTTAAGGTGCAGAAGCGCTCTCAAATACTTGCTCTGCATCTGTCTTTTATTGAAAATCCCACTTACAGCAGCTGCCTCTTTTCAGAGCTAAGTGAAATTGCTTAAAATACTTCAGTACTGTAGGATTCCCTCATAAGCCCTTCTAGCATGGAGCTTTCAGGTGGTGCCCCAGGATCTCTCAGTGACTGATGTCTGTAGCCAATATTTCTACATCAGCTTGCTAGGAACACAGGTAACACACRTTAAGCATCCTTCGGCTTCCGCATGTATCAGTGGAATTGCTTTACCTTGAACTACTGTACACAGCTATAGGTAAACAGAGAGGAATGTGGTGAGAAAGTACACAGGAGAAGGATTTATACGAGGAAAAGTTGCATCTGCTTTGTTCAATGAACAAAAGAAAATAACGCTTTGAAAGGCTGCAAGTATTAGCGCGTTATTATCACATCCTACTTTCTGCAGGCAAAAAAAAAAAGAAAAAGGGAAGTTTAAAGGACAAAAAGAACTTTTCTGAGAGACAGAAATCCTCTCTCTACTATCTACGTATTTAGCATAGATGATGTGGTTTGTGTGCTACAAGTACCAGGKCTATTTTGTCTGTCTGGCGCGTGATGCGTTTGCCAGATTAGAAACATTAGTGCCCTCTATTGTTCATCAGAGAACTGCAAATATTTTTACAGATTATGATCCTTATTGTCGTTCTTGGTATCAAACAGATTTTAACAAAACCCACGCACGATATAAAGGCATACTTCTGTAAGCTAAACTGCTTCATCAAGAAGAGTGCATATTTTTTTTACTGTATCAACATTCTGCTACAATTTTTTCTGCTTCATGAAGTGCAATAAAATAAATTATAATCCCCACTAGGGGAAAATGTCTTGAAATACCTATAGAAATAGCTATTCTTTTTGCTCATGTCTTTGCTGAGAAGTTCACTTCTCTCCGTGTGTATTTTTTTAGTAGCCAAGGTATTTTTAATCAAACTATTCTCGAATGTCTGAAAGGAAAGTGTTTTGAAAAGAATATTGCCTATTTTTTGCCTCAAATTTATGTTTTATTTCAAGAAATTGGGCTTGTATTATTTTTATGTGGTAGCAGAAATRGAAGAGTGCAACTTTTCATAGGAACAATAGAAAAATAACGTGGCCAAGCTRTGGGGTTGGTTTKTTTTTTTTTTTTTWCTACATTAAAGTGAACTGCAAGAATGACAACTTCATTCAAGCAGATCATTTGGAATTACATTAAACAGCTGCTATTAAACAGCTGACAACAAAGGAGACCATTTTGATCTCGACAGCAGAGAGATTCGAGCAGCATGCTCCCTCAGTGATGCTATGAAGAACACATTGTGCTCTTGTATACCAACACGCAGTGTACTCCCCACTGTGCTTGTTGCCAAACACCGTTTTTTCAAATCACTTTGTATTCAGTCAGGGATCCGGGAAGTCCAAATCCAGCCAGACAAATGCAGAACAGCTTAGTTGAAGCAGCTTTAACAGGTGCCATCAGCACAGACTTGTCGAACCAGAGAGACAAGGCAAACAACTATGGAGTGGTGGTCAACAGGGTGTGGATTTGCCCCATTGCACATGATGGCAYGGGGTACTAAATAGATTTGTTGGCACACAGACTGGTTTGTGGCACTTGGGTAAAGGGGAGGGAATGTGACAAGAAAAATACATGGTCACTCCTTACAGACAGAGCCTGCTAGACTTTTATGCTCGCACTAATTTGTTCTCAGTCATGCCAGGCTCCGAGCGGACCAGAATAAAATGAGCATACCTGTAAAGGGATAAATGGAATGAACGTAGGATTGATTTAAGAGGGTGCTTCCCATGCTTGAGATAGTTGACTGAAGGATGAAGAATAAAATAAGAGTCGAGATAATTGGATGGGTTCTTGTCTTGTGCTGTCCTTGTCTTTCAGGGTACGAGAGGCTTCCCTTCATTATATCACGGTAATCTGCCGCTGCCTGTAATACGCCACGTGTGCTGCCCACTAAGTTGTGTTACCCCTTCCCTGTGTGCAGCTGTCCTGCACTTTCAGTGCCTTCTCAGCCATAACCTTGACCCACTCCATGCTGTTGATCTTCTTGTCTACGTGTGGATTTTTTTTCAGGTGGTGTAACAGTCACAAGAAATAGAAATTAAAAAGCAATTAATTAAAGCAATTGTTTATTCTACTATTTCTTTAAGTGAGGATGTTGTGTAGTGGTCTCTGAATACGAAGGGACATAGTTGATCAGAGGACTAGAATATATTTTACTGCCTTCTAGCAAAAGAAGGAAATTCCAGCAAATGATTTGGTAAATGTTCAGATTTGAATTTCAAATTGAAATGTAATATTTACAGTGTTGGAGAAATACAAAACTTTACCCCCTGAGAAATTTTGCAAGGTGTTAAACTAAATTTTTATGTTTGGCCCTTAGTTTTAGTTTTGTATCTGTATTTGCATCAATAGTTCTTGTCACTTTCACAGAAATTAGGTGAAAGATGTGAAAAGTTGTTGGATGTAGCTGTGCCAGTTGCAGAACCATTTTGCAGGCTTATTTTAAAGAATGCATATTATTGGTAAGGACAAAAATTATAAGCTGTGCATTACGTGATGCTTAGCTGGGCCTGAAACTGGGCACTTTATCTTTTTTACTGTAATAAAAATTCTACTTTTATTGTTGTTGTCACACTAATGATGGGTAAAACCAGGAAGGTGGCCTGGACAGAAGCATTTAGAAGTGAATGATTATAAGGGGTGTATGTCCTCTGTTCTTGGTCACACAGAATCAAAAGTGTGAATTGTGTGCATGTTGGATGTATGCGCTTCCACTGTAGAAGGAGTTTGTCAAGTTTGAGTTTAAACTGGACTGTAGTGATTATCAAGCTTGACTGTATATCTTGAATACAAAAATCGTGGTATGGAAACATTTGTAGTTTTCTTTAAGCAAAATAATTCAAGCTACATCATATATGAGTTACCTCAATGGTCAATTCTTCTCCTTGTTTCATAATGTCTCTGACCTGCATTTGTCCGAAGAACTGTCTGGCCTGAAAACAATTGTCATAAGTGTAATTTGTGAATTCTCATCAAGTCAACTCTCCCTTTGCTAAGTTTGACTCTCCCGGTGTTTGTGTGTGTGGAATTGAGTRTTGTCCTTAAAAGCAGTGGTTCTTGGCTGGTAGCAGGCACACGCATTCTCTTGGGCTCAGCCCCAGGAGGGGAGGCGGAGGAGGCCGGAGATGGGTGGAGTTTGCTCTCAGTCTTTGCAGAAAGCCAGCTAGCTATTTCTGATTTACTCCTGACTTCTTTCCTGCTGAGGCAAAGATGTCTCTTTTTATTAGCTGGATTACATTTAGTGAAACACAAGTCYGTATTGATGTGAAAAGAAAGCACTTACTGGAGTCAAGCATTAGGCATTCACATTTACAGGGGTCTGCGAGCATGTTATGTCCAGCATCGTGCAATGTCTTGTACACTTATTTTTAGCCAGTAAGGAAAACTGCTGTTAGGATGACATAAAAACTTAGGTAATAAGCAAGTAAAAAGAATCTTAGAGATCAGGCTGAAAAAGTCTAACTTTAAAGCAGCCTTTTTTCTTTACGTGCTCTTGTATTGGCTTCAAGTAATTTGTCTTTAACTGATACATATTCTTCTCCACTTATAGCTCAGTGTTAAGGAGTTGAYACTCAATGGCAAAGCCACAAGAAGGCTGAAAAGGCAGTATCATGAATAGTGAACTCTCTCTTGGTTTCCTTGACACCTGCATAGTGCATACTGCCAACTATGATAAATGGAGCAGAAATATAGACACTTACTAAAAAGATGGAGCAGAAGTTAAAGGCTGGAGCGAGAGACATAGAAAGATGTATGCTTGATCTCACTTGGAAAGAGAAACAAATGGGTAGGGGAGCAAGTGAAGTTGAATGACATCTTGAAGACAGGAAAGGACTGAGGCTGAAGTGGCAGGAGGCCAGCAAGAAGAGCAGATGGGAGGTGGGACAAGTTTATTACCAAAGAGGCCATTGGATGGTAACAGTGCACATACTGCTAGAGAAACAGATGAGRTGAGCTGATCATTTTTCTGAATTCTCTCTGAACATGTCTCCTATTCAGATCCTCATTTCTTGAATTTGTATACTTTTTGGGAAACCTCCCTGGCAGATGGAAGAAAACTGTGCCATGTGATGCTCAGAAAAGCGATCATCAGAAAGACAGCAGAGCAGGATGGGGGAGTTGAGCTGTGTTCCAGAATATTTGAACTTGTGTTCCAGAATATTTTTGTAAATGGGAAATATTGTGTTTGTTACCCTAAATGGTTGCCCCTGGAAGAGCAAAGTAACATTAGAGAAAAATATTTTAATAAAGCTGAATTGGCCAGAACAGTTCTTCTCTTACTGTAGAATTGGACAAAATGTACCATTTTGTTCAGCTTGATAGTGGCCACTATTGTCTTACAAATATTGTGTRAATTGACAGATGAGCGAGTCTGACCTGATGCTGGGAAAAAAACCCAACRAACCAGCTGACCTTGTAAATGCCCCAAAGAGCAGAAGAAATGATGTTTTGCCTGCAGGGCTCATTAATTAGTTGAATTTCTCATCTAATCCTTCTGGGTCAGCTGTGTTGCTTAGTCTACTCCAGAAGGGACAGGCTTGTAGAAACCATCATGACAGGTATCTTCAAGACGCAATACACAGCCATAAACTATGTATGCATTCAGCAAGGTATATTCTACAACTTCTGTCCTTGCATGTTAATGAGGGGGCAGAGGTAAGGGGTTATTTTCATTTGGATAGTTACAGCAAGACTTTTAGATATTCTGATTTGAGATTAAAATAAGCCTTAGACCAATCTGTGGAAAAATATTTTCCTTGGTTTCTTTTCTTCTTAACTATTCAGCTACTGCATCTCTCTCCATCTGTGCTAATTGTCGTTTCAATAAATCACAGAAACAAGTAGTTCCAACACTGTAGTAGTATGTGATACCTCATAATACCTCTAACTCTACAGTCTAGAAAAGTGTTTCAAAATATTGACAAGTTGGTAGCAATTATTTAATTTTGTTCTGTTTTATTTTTGTCATAGCAAGTGTAAGGACTAAATTTTGCTCTGCACTGCACCATATGCACACGCCTTGTAGGAATTTCGCTCATATGCCTGCACAGTTGAAGGTAAAAGTGATCTGTCACCTTGACAGCGTTTGAGGGATCTGCAGTGCTTTAGGAGGTGTGATACCAGGACAATGCTTGTTTCATGCCTTCTCGGCAATAAAGCCATTCTTGGTGCTAAGGATAATAGAAGTTGGCTGTTCTCTGACTAGCATTTGAAGAGGCAGAATGTACTCCAGCCTCTTGCTCCAACTCATGCAAAGGCAACAACCACAGAAGCTTTTGATGCATCAGTACTAGTGAAATTTAAAACAATGGGCTGTTTTAAGGAGCTTTGGGTTTCCTTTGAATCCGAGTAAGTGCTCTGCGTTCCTCACTGTCTCTGCGCTTAACTGCCTTGTTTTTTGGCAATAATAATATCATTTTATGTTAACRTGATGATATTCATGCCTGTAAATCTTCAAAACTGTGTGAGTGAGAAAAAGATAGAGAATCACAACTCATTGCAACCACCTCTAGGGAGAAATTCAGCATTTGTTCACCAGCAAAGGATAAACTTACCTGGAAGTTCAGGACAATTAAAGTATAAGCTAGCACTTTAAAATTCGGTATGCTGTGTAAAAGGTATATTGTGCTTTAGGATATACTAACTGGGACAAAAAGAGGGACACTCACCCACCTGCGTCTCCATGCTTGCTAGCCCAGATTACTTCTGGGTATACAAATAAATATGTGGATAACCCCCTTTACCATGAAGTTTCTCATTCTCGAGATTGATTCCACAGGCCTATTTTGTTACCCTGAGCATTTGAGAGCAAGGGAGAGAGGGCCAAGAAGAAAGATACAATGTGTGTGTGTGTATATATATATATAAAAATCTCATGGAAAGACAGACTAAAGCCAAAGTGTCTACAGAACCGTGTCACTGTAATTTTTTTCCTTGCTGTTTAAAGCTCTAGCCTGTATTATAGCTGGCTTAAGTCCTGTCATAACACAAGTTTGATCTGGAGGTTTCAGCTTGTGCAGATTTTTTCATGTCATTTCTAACTTTTAAATCAGACGATATTAATTTTGAAGGAATTAGCCGGAAATTTCCTCGTAGTGCAATGAAATGGCATGAGTTAGCCAGCCTAGCTGCTAAAGGTTTTCTAATGAAAAGTAGGGTGATATGAAATTTCCCTGATAAAAGGATCTATAGGTTTCATCTGCTGTATTAAATACCAGCCTAAAAGGGACGGCGGGAGTCACAAATGGTTGACTAGATATTATCTACTTTTACATTCCAGGGACACTCTTTTACGCTCCAAACAAAGCCTGAAAATCTGGAGGGTTGGGACTATTTTCTTCCTCGAGGCTGGCAAGCTCCTTAAAAGTCTCGATCGCTTTTCCTCGTATTTTTTTGTTATTCTCTTACCCGGCTCCTTTTGGGATGCCATGCGAGGGTGTCAGGCTGTGGCGTGGCCAGGTGTTTGTGTGACCGCCATCCCCCCAGGGCCGGGGGCGGGGGGGGGACACCAGGAGGTGTTGAGTGCTGAATGTTAAGCTCGTTCCTTTGTATGGCTTAGAAATCTCTGTTGTCCGGAATTGTACAGATAAGGCAGACCCATTTGCTTCATTGTCAGGCAATGTAGCTGAATAGAAATGCAAATGTGACATAAGGGGACTGCGCTGGGGAGGCGTTTGCTGTTGCCTCCTCTAACAGTGCTCCTGGCTGTTGGAAAATTCCTGCAGAATCCAAGGGGTGGGGGGGGGTGGTGTGGTGTATTTTTTTATTTATTTATTTTTTTAATAATTAGCTACAGGTTCTCGGGAAGATTCTCCTAAAGAAAATGTGTCTCTCTTGCAGCTGCTTTTATTTTTATGCAGTGGAACGGCTCGGTTTTAACTCCCTTATCAAGAGCTGCATGCACTGCCCAGACTAAATTGGGAGCATCTCCACACTGTTTGACAAATAGATTTTTTGTAAACTGATTTAGCCTTTTCATTGTTTGCATTTCATTATATAGCAGACTTCATGTCACAAAATCGGTATTCATTCAAAATAGAGAATTTAGAGATAGGACTGTAGCCAGATAAAAAAATATTGCACAGCTCAGGTCTATTAACCATAGAATAATAGCAAGTCAGTGATCCAAGGGGTAGTTCTTCTGCAGGGAAGGGCTAACATAACTGAGGTCAGGAGTCAGACCTCAGGACTTCAAATGTGGCTGTCACCAGATTTACAAGTAAATCTACTGGGAAAACAGGGAAAATGAAGGGACCTTGCAGGATAAGGAGAGAGAAAGGCAGCCCAGCTCTTTCATGTTAAATCTCAGGCTTCTCAGTGGATGAAGAATAAAAGTCTGATTTGCTTAAGTGCTTCACTTTATTCAAAAAACTCCGAGTTGCATCTTCCAAAGCATGATTCAAGGATCTAGCTCAATCAGGTTTAGAGAATTTATTTAGAAAAATAACATTAAAAGAGAGCTGATTCTTGTTTTTCTGCCAAATTCATTATTGAATAAAAGACCGTTAGCATTCTGAAAATATGTGTACCAACTGCAAACAGTGCTAAAGAATACAGATATGGCCTTTAATAACGCTGGAGAAGTTTATGTTAATGCCTTGGGAGCAGATAATCTGAAGTTGGAGTAAACGGGTCAGTAGGAAGACTGAGTTGCAACTTTTCCTTTTGGTATTTTATTTCTAAAAGCCTTTCGCATTTTTTAAGCCTATTGTTTCCTTGACAATATTAGAGAAATTCTTATCTGTCTCTTTAATAGTCACATTGTAATGGTTGCATGCAGAAATTGCTTTAGATTTTCTTACTATAACAGCTCCCTGGTATCATCCTCCTGCTTATAAACTGCAGCTGCTTTGGACATAGTCCTGGACGGGTTCAAGGCAGGTAACAGCAAGGGTGTTCTCTGGGAAATCAGTATTTCATTGGATATTATTGTTTGAACTCAGGCTCAGATAAGCTGCAACCATATTATTCTGGGTTACCTGGTCAGTAAAGATACTGCATTGTGGCGCTAGTATTAGATCTGTTTCCTAGATGCACAAAAATGGATGTGCTTTCAGGAATTAGGTAATGAGGAATCTGTTATACGATGTTAAAGCATTGTAGGTAATGAGGAATCTGTTCTGCAATGCTAAAGTATTGAGTGGGGAGGGGTGTGTGCTACTCAAGTCAACGTGCACTTGTTTGAGAAAAGAATGTAAAATCTGGCTCTCACCTGGAAGCTCTGTAAGCCAGGAGGGACAAAATTAAGAAAGTGGCTTCTAACTAGAATGAAAGATGGAGGCACTCACTTCTGTATGCATGTGTTGGTTCAGCTGACTTTTTTGCCACTTATTTTTTGTGTGTAAAGGTATGTGGATAACCAAGAGCCTATAACATAATACATTTACATGTGGTTTGTGTAGGTATAGGCATGCACACACTCACATCTGCAGTAATTGAACCAAATTGTTTGTGATACAAGTGTCAGAAGTGCAGTAAGTCTAAAGGCTGTACTTTTGGGATCAATTCACACCTTGAGTGAGTGCTTCAGCAAGGAAATATTGACAGGATCTGCTTAAAAGTCATACTGTTATTTTACCGCTTTATTCAGCTTAATAGAATCAAATAATTATAATTCTTACTATTCCTTTTTTGTCTGTGAAAGACAGAAATTTATGTCATAGGCAAGTTAAGCTCAATTTCTGGAAACGTAACACTTGAAATGGAGGCAGAGGTGGCAGGAGGAAAAAAAAGCCTAATATGAAAACTGAAATTTGCATGTTTCTTAAAAAATAAATTAATATAAAAATTCAAATTTGCAAGTAAATGAATAAAGTTGAAAGAGCATGTGCATAATGTTTCCACCTTAACCATTATATGTGGAGCTAAATCTATTGATTGGAGATTGAATAATTGAATAGGGCTAACTGTCTGGTCAATAGGAGTGAAGCTGCTATAGGACAGAAACATAGTTGATAATAGAAGGCTTCAGCTGCAGAAGGATGTCATTATGATTATATGCTGTCATTTGATCATACTTATTAATAGAGCCAGAAAAAATATTTTCATTGTAATAATGTAATGTAACACAGGGCATTTTGTTAATGTGTCACTCTTACGTATTGTATTAATGATGTTAATATTCCATTAAATTTTAGTGTGCGAGTCTCCTAGAGATAGCAGGATTGTTGCACTTGTGTTGGTGTGTACTGGCATCTTTTCGGTGGGTATCCTAAACCTTCTACCCACCACTAAGGGGAAAGGAATGTAGCAGTGGTGAACAGCATCTTTGCACCCTGATACATCAGGTATTGGACTTCCAGGGGGGGTGGAGCTGAAGGACCTGGGAAAAGAGCAATTGGTCGTGAATTCCACTTTTCTTTTGAACTCCTGGAACCACACAGTTACCATTTGGGAGCTTTATATCCATGATAACCTTTATTTTAAGTCTCTTCATCTTAATGGTTGGGAAAAGTACAAGAATATCTCAATGTCTTCCTGTGAACACAAGTGTGTGTCCAAGAAATCATTTAACCTGAAGTCTAATTATGCCTCTCAAAAAAGTTTGCATTATTAAGGGCTCAGTCAGCTGATATAGCATGTACATAGAAAAATCAGAATACTGTTACAGGGACAGATTTCAGTGGCCTTCATAGAAGTCTCTACCTGTTTTAGAACTGGGTGTCTAGAGTTGAGTTAAGGGTAGCTAATACTTTATAGGGAGGAAGGATTTGTTTACTCTTGAGCATTTGAACTCAGCCTTTGTTACCAGTGGTTTCAGAGCTGTTAATTTCCCATGGTGAAAGCTCTTTTCACCAGCACAATCAGGTTATCCTGAGCTGAGGACGTTTCACTAGTCTCATTTGTCTCCAGTATTAATTCTGTGCCAAACTCTTGCTTCCCAGGTCAGTGAAATGTTGGAAGATAGAGCATCTCACCTCGATCTTGGAGAGAACAGTTATATGCTTATTATTTTGAATTCTTTCTTAATTGTTATGTATAACAGGACACCCATGTAGAAAGTCCCTACTTGACAAACAGATTGGGATTTTTTGATTTTCAGTAGTTAAAATAGATGCTCTGCTGAGGTCGGTATTTATTGCATCTAAACTGTATTTAATTTGGTGCTCCTTGCACCTTTAAAAAGTGCAACCCCTTTAATCTATTGTCTTAAAAAGCATGCATTAGATGTCAGACAACATAAAGACAGCATGGAGAGATAACCTTGATGTAAGTGATGGTTCCAGTCATCTACTGTATGGATAAAAGATTTCCAATGCTGCGTTACTTGGCAGTTCAACATGATCTAGCTGTTTGTTAATCAGAGAACATGAGAAGAACAAAGGAGGGAGAACAAAAATGTTGAAAAGTGTTGTATCGCTAGAAGATGTACAGTGGGACAAGTAACACGGGGGTAGGATTGGATAAAGCAGAGTCATGGAAACAACGAGCCGTAAGAGGGCAAAATTTGTTTCACTTTGTTTCATGTGACTCGAGTTTGTTGGTAAAGGGGATAACATTTTGTATTCAGGCAGAGAGCATGTTCTGTAAATCTCTTCAGTTACCCGTTCCCTTGGTGTCGCAATAGATTAAGTCGCTGTGTGATGATATGACACCGCCATCACTCGTCTTCCTGGGATATTGCTGGAGGCAACAACAAACCTGTGTCTTTGGCACATGTGAAGGAATTTAGTGCTTGAGGGGTTAAATTACACAGGCTCCCCTGTGGATCAGCTTATGCTTGGACAGTAATAATAGCAATAACATTAATAATAAAAATGCCAGAGCGAGAGGAGTGGAGGGGGAGCAGGGGGAGAAAAAGGCAGGAGAGTGATGGAAGATGGGCTGGGACGGTCGGGGGTGGGGGAAGGCAGGCTGGAGAATGTGTTTTGTACAGCAGGTGTCCCGGCTCCACGTCAGATGTCGTAGGAGCCTCTGCGACATGGACATGCACAAATAGACGTTACAAAAGCTTTGAGGATGGTTGGTGGCTCTGTGCGTGTCTGCGCTCTCGCTTCGAGCCATGATATCCTAGGGCAGTGTAACAAGCAATTCATGTCAGCTCACGGTAAAGATTATTGGTGTTTTCACTGGGGAAATATTTACGCTCCATCTTCTGCTTCTTCTGTTTTTAGCACTTTGAGCTTGAAGTCAGGTAGAAGGAGAGGTGGGGGAGTGGGAAGAGACCCATTGAGGGACATGTCTCATCCCTCAATTAGATGGAGCTAAACCCCTAATCTTGCTTAGGAATAGCTGCTGATGCTAAGTTTTCTTCCTTCCCTTCTGGTTTAGTGGGATATTACATTTCACTGCAGTATAGGTGATAGAGCGGGATGTCAACTGGAATGTTTTGGTTCTAATAGAAAGCATAAATTTGTTTTAAGTAAGGTATTTTTACATAGGTCAGGCCTCCAAAACAAAAAACCCCAAAAGGTAATGTAAGTGCAGAATAAAGTGGTGTTTTGTTGGGTTTTTGTTGTTGTTGTTAATTCCTGGGTAGAAAAGCCATCACAGTAAGGGACAGCAATTTATTGCATTGCTGAAAAAAAACAAACGACCAAACAAAACGAGAACTCTGAATTTGTTCTGTTTCAGATTTGTTGTTTATCATAATAATCCTTCTAGTGAAAAGGGCTAATTTACTCTTTCTATAGGAATATTTTAAATGTGATTATCATAATATCACAGCTCCTGAAAAGGTCTAAAATAGGGCATTGACCTTGAACGTGTTCCTGCGTTTAGTATGTGGTGCTTAACATTCAAGAAACAATACAACTGCAACTCATTTATTAATGTATAATCTCAAAATGTTAACTCTTGCTCTGTAAATACATGCCACAAGRATTGTAGAAAGCTTGCAGTATCCCATGAAGTACATGTGGTATTTTATCAGTGTAAATATGTATAAGATTTTCAAGATTTCTGCTGGGAATACTCCATAACTAAAGTAAGTTTTCCCTTTGGTACTGCACTAGTTTATGATTTAATTTTTACTGACATTCCACCAGTCATATTATTAGCTTCACAAAATGAAAGTGAAATAATCCTGTATTAATTAAACAGAGCAACTGAATTCCCTCAGTCATCTTATCCTTGGCTGTCTGAGACAGTAATGCACTTCAGTTTCTCTGAAGAAACTTACACTAAAAAAAGAGCTTGGGGTAATAGTGAGATATCCATATTGAAGTGTGTGCCTGAATTATCTTTAGGGAGGAGACCTTTTTTGGTGGGTGACAGGCAATGTGTGTGCAGCTCCCTTTTTCTGTTTGGTTTTTTTTTTTTTTCCCCTTTCTTTCTTTTTGTCAGAGGCTTTGGAAAAGGTGTTTCGTCAAGAGAATAATATTCATTTATAGCAGTGTGAACAGATTCTATTCTGTACCAGTGAAAGCAGTCATTTAAATACCCATACCCATGCCCTTGAAAATAAAACAAGGAGAAAATATGGAGTATTTATTTGAGACCAGATAAATTGAATGTAGTTCAGTAACATGGTGAGGCAATTGCTGTTATTTCACAGAGACATTTTTTATATGCTTGAACTGAGCGTAGCAGCAAAAGCTAAAAGTCTTGCTCCGTGTATTTGTGAACACACTGTGGAAAAGTTCTAAGAATTCAGAGATTGTGTTGTGTGAGCTTTTTTCCCCAAGATCAAAGCAGAGAGTAATTAATGGTAAATACAGACTGAAGTAGCAGATGGCTTTTAAGTAATAACTTGATAGAGTTTGTCCAACTATGTACAAACAGGTGAGCAGAATTTGGAACTTTTGAAGCGTTAGTTTTTTTAACCGATTAGCAGCATATCCAAGGGTGCACTGAGGGCCTTCCAGTGAAAAGCACAAAAGAGTAGTGGGCAGTGACAATATTGTTCTAATGTTAATCTCACTGTAGCGTAGAGTGAGATCACATCTGAGTTGTGTTTCTTTAATTAGTAATTGTGAACAAAGAGAAGATCACATATTTAATGATGYTTTGGTATTTATTTCAAATTTTTAACAATACGATATTTTCCAGCTGGACTTTGGATAAGGTTCCATGGTGTATTGCAAATTTCTATCTAAAGTTAACAGTATATGTTTGTTCCCAAATAAATCCTCAGCAGCTAAGAGACTTTCATATTCTTGCTCCTTCCCTGATGGCTTGAGCTCATTGCTCCTTTTGGTAAATACACATTTGACACAATGCACTGTGAGGCTTCTGCGAAGTGCCACTGAACCTTTCTTCAGTTGCCTTGAGGTGGTTGTGCTTTAAGAATCTGGCGGTTCCCATGCCTTGAAATGTCTGTAGTATTTAGATGTGAAGGTGCTTAAAGACGTACTGTTTGGCACACAGGAAAAATTAGATGCACAGAGAGACATGGAAATGTAGGTGCTGCTCAGCAATGCCCCTTGACTGGTACAGGCACTCCTGACGATTTTTTCCTTCCCCTCTCTTGATTCCATTACCACTGTTTTGTATAGACTCCTTGTGGTAAGATTTTGCACTGTACATTTTGATAAGTTATTGCAGATGTGTGTTTGCATGCATGCTCTTATTGTGTATTCCCTGATAAAATTCAGTAAACTGATACTTGCATTGCTTTTTTCCCCCCTAGTACTGTTTTTATTTATTTCTACAGAACAGCTTAAAATGAAGCTAYAGTTAGCTCCAGTTTATTTGCTGCTGTAATCTCTTAGCTTTTTTTTTTCACTTTCCCCAAACTGATCTGTAACTGTGAAACCCAAGTTCAAGAATGCAGTTGGAATTCCAGGCCCCAGTCTGGTGGAGGTGACACTTTCAGTCCCCGGGGGAAGAAGCCAACTGCTTTGTTTATCAACATGCAAAGTACAGCACAGTGTTTCTGGTTCTCCAAGAGGCAGCACYGGCAGGGCAGAGAGCTGCTTGCTTGGATGAAAGATGCTTGATGGAAAACTAGTGATGGCTCACAGGGAGAGAGGAAAAATGTATTATTTGGGGGTGTCGAGGAGGGTGGGGGACAACAAGCTCACAAGGTAGTGGAAACTATGTGAACGTGAAAAGGAGGCTTACAGGAAGAGAGACCATGACAGAAGGAGAGACCATCGCATTTCAGCCCCTGAATATAAAATCGTAGGAGACAATGAACAAAAGTAGAAATGCAGCTAACCTGTGCTTGGTAAGTTTAAAAACGGATTAGCTGTCATATCTTAAGGAGGGTGTATTCCAGGGAATGTAATACAGAAAAGTGACCACATCAAATCATACAGGGATGTACAGGGATTCATTATGGGTGATTTTTATATAAGAAAATACACACACATGCAAAGACTTGAAAGAATTTCGGAATAAAAAATATTGAAAAATAGCCATTTTGGGTATAAATGTATAAACAGACATTTGGAGAGATACTCAGTACAAATAATGTATTTGTATTTTCATGTTTTACCTGTATGCACATGTAAATCAATTTGTAGGACTTGTATTTTGAGTTTATATAGTCATACAGATAACTATACATAAAGACATCATATTCAAGTTCTGATTTGATTCCAAAATCTACGTTTATCAAATTGTTACTTAAAGAGGATGTTCTAATACAGTAACATGATTTAATGCCTCTCATTTTAAAATTTGCTAAAAATTGATTTTTTTTGTCCCTGATGTTTCTACAGAGTACTTAAATTTTACTCTACATTTCAGAGCTTTTTAATTCACTGCTCACAAGCAAATTTACATCTTAATTACAGAGTTCACATTTAACAATATAGATAGCATAATGCTACTGGTAATTAAGCCTTTACTACCTGCTTTTATACCGTAGTCTTAGCTGTAGTTTTGTTGTGTAAGTTCTGATTCCTAACTGAAAAGTATTTATACAAGGTTTGTAGGAAGCGGGCCCAGTCTTCACGTAAGATTAAATGCATAACACTGGAATCTCTTTGCYGTAAGCATATACAAACATGTCTATTGAACCTATATATTTTGGAATTTGGTTCTCTTGCTGTATTTTTTTTGGTAAAATGCTGTGAAACAGATTTGAAGAAGGCATTTGTGTTTCCATTTGTGAATGGTATTACTGCATTCTGAGGGTGCGCACKGATTTGTTTTGATCTAAAAGACTGCCATTCGCATCATGTTAGGGCTCCAGTCACAAAAGATTTTATAAGAGTTGAGCTGCGTTCTAAGAAATTATTGTCTTTCCAGTGTTGTKKTTTTTTTTTCTGGACAGAAACAGCCTGCATCTGTTTTCACTGGTAGGGGCAGAAATGCTTTGAACCTGGAAAATATGGATGGTGTCTTAGTTGTAATATTAAGTAAAGGTAGTAGGTTTTGAGGAAAAAAAATTAATCCCTGATTCATTACTGATCCTTTCAAAACGGAGTATGTGTGTGTTTTTCAGTGAAAACAGTGTCTCTAATTTTGAGGATGGTCGTTGTGTTGGAACAAGTTTAATCAGGAATCTTTCATATGCCAGAGAACAACTCTGAGCTGGCTGTAAGCAGTGGTTTGCTGGAACCGGGCTKGGTGATGTTTATGCAGGCATGCCTACAGGGCTATGTGTTTATTGCCCTTTCAGTTCAGCAAAACTTGCTTAACAAAAACCCCAAACACTGTAGAGGTCTAGGCACCCCCCCCCAGATTTACTGATGCAGAGCTATGCCAATGCAGCCCTTATCTCATTAAAATGAGGCAGGCTGAGTTGGTCCACTCTAATCTCTGCACACTAACAGAGGAAATTGATCAGTTCTGGATCTTTTCTTTTATCTGTCTTTATTCCTAAATACACACATCTAAACATCCAAATACTCGCACAGGGGCATACGCCTGACATATAAACACACCCATATTACGATGTAGCGCTAACCTGTACAGGAACGCACGTACCTGCTCCCAGTTGCACCCATTATGTTAAGGAGTGGATTTGAGTGCTCGTTTTGTTAGGAATGTCTTTTTTTTTTCTTTTAACTAAGTAGAAAAGGAGGCTTTTAAATTTTAAATAGGAAATTGTATATCCATATATTATATAGTTCTATAATTTCATATTTTTTATGTATAATATTATATATACACATAATCAAATTCCAACCCGCTCCCCCTCCCCTTTCCCCTAAAAGCAACTCGCACGACAATGAAAAGTTGAGTTACCCAGAAGCTTCGGCAGGCTGCGCTTGGCGTTATAATTATTTGTTTTTCCCCGGCGCCGAGCAGTTCCAAAGGTTAGGGAAGCGGCGTTCGGGAGAGCGCGCCAGGAGCCGAGCCCGGCTGCCGCCACAGCGAAACGCCACGACCGGCTGCAGCGGCGGCGGCGCAAACTTCATCCTCTACCTTTGCGCGCAATCCTTAACCGGGAGCCTGCCAAGGTACCTGCCGAAGTTGGGGCCGGGCGGGAGAGAGGGAAGGAGGGAAGCAGAGCGCGCAGCCCCCGCCGGTCGGTCCGGCGGCGCGGGCACGTCCGCGGGCTCTGCCCCGGCCGCCGCCGCCGCCGCCTCAGGCCGCTCCCCCGTCCCCACCCTCTACCTGCCGCGCGCCCCGCGCGCCGGGCCGCCCCGGAGCCCCTGGCGCCTGATTGGCCGCGGCCCCACCAATCGGCCGTCCCCCCGGGCCGGGGGGATGCATATGTACAGCCCTGCTGCATATTCATGAGCTCCGCGCGGGGCTTTAAGTCCTTGATTAGGCGCGCGGGCGAGCTTTTGGTCCCCGCCCGCCGCCGCCGCCGCCGCGCCCGGAGCGCGCCCGTGCCAAGTGCGCGGCGCTCGGCCACGGAAACTTTGCTTTCACCGCGGGGGCGCACGGAGGATGGTCGCCGGGCGCACATGGATTCGGTAGAACTTTGCCTGCCGGAGCCGCTCTCCCTGCACTACGAGGAAGAGTAGGTACCGCTCCCCGCCCCCACCCCACCGCCGCACGCCGCCTGCCCCAAAACATGACAGGCGCCTAAGACGCCGCTGCAGGTAACGCTGCGCCGCGGCCGCGGGCGGGAGCCGGCCCGGGGCGCTGCGCGGCGGCTGCGCGCCGGGGGGGGGCCCAGGCGGGAGCGGTGCTGGCGGCGGGCGAGCGCTCGGCCCCGCGGCCGCCCCGGCGCTCGCCGTCTGACAGGTGCGCCGRCTGCCCTGGCAGCGCCGGCGGAGAGGCGGCGGCGGGCGGGAGGGAGCCCGCGCCGCGCTGGGGCGGTCGCCGGCGCGGTGCCCGGCGCGGTGGCGGCCGCCGGTGCGGTGCGGTGCGGTGCGAGCGCCCTGCCGGGGGGCGCCGCTCCGGACCCGCGGCGTCAGCGGCCGGGGGGGCGGCGTGTGGTACTTGGCGGGGTCCGTGCCGCACGGCGTGTGCCTCCCCGCGCCTGCCTTTCCCCACAAAAGGCAGCCGAACACACTTTTTAAGGAGCCGCAGTTCTTGGCTGGCACTTCTGAGCTACCTGGCGGAGTGACTCCGGCGGAAAGCGCGGCGCCCGAACAGACCCGGGCGGTCTGGGGCTGAGGAGCGGCCCCTGAACTTGATTTCAGCCCSCAGCCGGGATTAAATATTAGTATATCACGGGAGCTGTCACCGGTTCAATTTTCTTCATGTCGAGCCACTTACGTCGCTGTGCCCTGGTGTTAGGCCGGGAGTGACAGGAGCGCCGAGGAGAAGCCCCGGCTGGCAGCCAGCATCGCCCCAGCCGCGGCAGCGGAGCGGCTGCACGGGAGGTGACAGTGTACTATAGGTAGATGCCCACTAGCTGTCCTTACTGCCTGCACAGTGCAGGGCTGGTGGTAATTAAGCCAGGGATGAAAAGTGAATTGCCGTGATCCCATGTTAGGGAAATGATATGGGAAGTAACAAATAGCCTGGGTTGCAAGGAAACAGTTTGGGAAGGGGACGCAGGGAAGACCCACTGTAATGTTTTGGGGGTAGGTAAAAGAAAATAAACAGACATAGGATGCCCTCTCAGATATGGTTTATAGGTCAGCGCACTGTRTATAGTGTAAGATAGCTTCGTAATGTAAGAGTGCAGTTTCCACAGCTTTTACTAACAGTGACATGTTTTTCACAAAATATATAACGACGATAAGTTGAGTGGTTTATGTTTTGATTTTTTTTTGTGGGTGCTTCACCCCCTGCCCCCCCCCCAAAGGAGCTTTCTTGAATTTACCTTCTTACAGCTAATTTGAATGATTAGTTTAGATAAGCCTCTTAGAGTAGATGCATTTAAATGAAATCGGGGCACATGTCTTTTTGGCTCTGGTGCAAGATTCAAACTAATTTTTTTCTTCCTCTGGCTCAATTAAAAGTCGTCTTAAAACACAATATATTGTCTGAGTGCAAGGCTAGAGGCATGTGGGACTGAGTGGACACAGAGAAAGAACAGGGGCATATCTGCTTCTCCATCTCAATTAATAAACACCAGAGTTTTACATGTTACTAATATTAATAATACTTGTGATTTGACTACATATTGTAACATATATATGCACATATAAGCATGGGGACATACAAATAGGTATAGGAGTTTCTGCAGCTTGCATGTTATGGATGAGCGTAGAGACGATTCGAGCTAAAAATTATCCGAACATTTTGGGAGTGCACAGACATCTGTCTGACCATCACTAGGTATGCTTTGATTTTAAGGCAGAGCTTGTTAAAGAATGCAATAACTTAAGGCCAGCTGCAGTCTTAGCTTTTTCCTCTTTCAGCAGTAACAATAGCMCTAATAATTACTAATAGTTAATAAGCTAACAGATGCAATAAATATATCTGCTCATTTTGACATATGTGTCAGTTTAATAATTTTAAATGAATCACTGTGTTCATAACGGGAAATCTCCTTCAACCTCTGATTAAAATGTAACGTTGACTAAAGGATTATAGAGCGGACTTAATTTTACTGACTGTTTTAACAGTTGTCACAGCTGTTGGAAGAAGGAAAGGCAATTGAAACACTCAAAAAAAGCAGGGGGTGGGGGGAGAACAGGAGTAGTTTAGTAAATCTGAGCATGGTTTCTGAATGCCAAACATAAAAAATTAAGATTCGTAACTCCAGAAAGCTGCTGTGCAGTATGTATGTTTGTGTTTTGTGGCTCACTGTGTTTCATTCATTTGAACACGTATCTGCTTTCGTACTTTCTCCGTTTAAAAAAGTGCAACAGCGTTTAAATGTGAAACAAATTCAGCTGTTACCATGCATAGATTGCCATCTTGCAATGCAACCGATGGAATATACAGATGACAAGAAATAAGGGTTGCGTAGAATGGCTGTAACATTTCAAAAGTGAACGCAGGTGTCACATCATGCGAATGCTTCGGTGCAGTGATGATCGGTGTACATATTTATATTTTTCTAACCATTCTCGTGTTGCGGTGTGGGAATGGTCTGTGGAGTTATCCTGTGAGTCTGGCTGGGTTATGTTTGTGTATGGATGAATATGAGTGYGTGTGAATACTCACATCCGTATATATTTGTGTGTTTGTGTGTGCGTGCGAGGTGACTGTGCTAAACATAAGAGTTTATGTCAGTTTCGCTCTTTAAAATATTTTGGCATGGCTTCTAATTGCTGAGGAATTTTTTTTAGAAGTATCTTTTATTTGTAAAGGTAGGAAACGGGTGGACTGGACAACGCTTCTTTGTGAAGTGGGAAGCAGCACTTGATTCTGCTCCACGGGTTCTCCAGGCTTTAAAGGTCTTTAACCTGGTGCGTTTGTCCTGTTAGCTATTTACAGTTGTTCCTGAGAAATACAGCCCCAGGTGGACATGGCAGTGGGTACCCGGAGTGTGGGGTGGCACGCAGCCCTGGGTGGTGCAGCCAGCCCCCCAGCGTGGGTGGGCGCACAGACCCTGCCTGGGCTCTCCCCGTGGGCAGCAGGCAGGCCTTGGTCCCTTCTTCCTTCCCTGTTTCCGGTCGTAGTGCTCTGCTTTTTTGGTTCTGCTACACTGCTGGCAAGTTTTTTAATCCTGCAGAAAGTATAAAGGGTTTGTGCTGAAATGCCTGTCTGGCAGCTTTTCCTTTACCGGGGCTTGCTCCTTTTTTAGTGATGGGTGCTCATTTTAATGTGTTTATGGTTGTGCTCTTTTATTTACTGAGCCTGGTGAGTTGCAGCGGTAATTAACCCATGTTATTAGCAAAGCCCTTGTGAATATCCATTAATTCTCTGGAATGGCTGATCATTTTTTCCACACTTTTTTCCCCCCTGCTTTTTCCTAAGACACACTGTTTTCTGACAGACCTCAAGCTTTAACATTTCCTACAAATTTCTTTTTAAATCAAGGCAGGTTTAAAAGGGCATCATCCCCATAATTCCATATAAAAGAATAACTATTGTCTTAACAAACTGTTTTCAAAGATGCTAATGGGAAGCAAAACAACTGTGAGAATCTGTAGGGAACAATTTATTTAATTATTATTTTTCAAAACACATGCTTAATGATAAGAAAAGAGATAAGAATTTTCTTAGCTTTTGTTTTTTGTGTAGCTGCATTAGCTGTTGTGAATATTTTAGCGTTCATATTTTAATCAGATTTCAACTTAGTTAATAGCACTTTGGGCATTTAAAAAATATTGAGCCAGCAGAAAAATACTTGTGCTTGCACTGCTGAGAAAAGATAAGGGCCACCTCATTAGCCAACCCTACTTTTGCAATTAATTTCAAATACATGGTGCTATTCATCAAATAGAGAAGGTAACTTGTCTATGATAATATTTAACCATACTTGAAGCCCACTTTGCTTAGAGTAGCTAAAAAGTATGATATGTCTATTCTCACAGATATGTCAGTCCACATGCTATGCTGCTATTTCTGCATGTTACAAAGTTATGATAGAAAAATTATGGTATAAAAATATAATTTATTCATGAATAAGCAACAAGATTGTTCATTTACAGAGTAGGTTTTAAAAGACCGACCCTTGGCCTACAGGGGGGTTGCTTGCACCTCTGTGGAACTACAAGTAGGAATGAAAAAAATGAAAAAAAAATTATTTGAACCTTTCAGGGAAGTATATAAAATAATTAATGTTTTTGCTTAGAATAAGTAAAATGCGTAGGAAAGTAGGAAAAAAAAATGAAAGGAATTCTTGCTCCTGTTGAAGGCTGAAGTGGCCTCTGTCTATAAGATAAGCTTTGCTGTGAATTCTTTCTCACAGCAAATTCATGGAGGGAAGAAACAATAAAATGTTGATCCGTTACAAGTGCATATGAGCCTCACACTGTCGAGCTCTCTAGAGGAAATCTGTGATTATGCTGGGCCAGTTTGTTCAGTTTTTATCTCTTTTACATCCACTGGCCTTGTATTAAATTGTCATTGTCCTAAAGCACATGAGAGAGAAATGAATTGCATTTCTCGACATGTTCTGACAGTGAAATATTTAGCCTCTCTGTCTCCAATCATACTCATATGTATGTTTGATAGTGCAGGGATGACACCAACAGTCGCTGCAGCTTGACATTCCACTTATTACATGTTCTTTTACATTTCGTSTATCGTCTTTTAGGCTTGAGTTAGGTAGTCCTGTGTGCGTAGTCGTATCTGTAGCAGCATGTATGTATGTGGTTTTGTTTTGTATATTTGCATTTTATGTTAAATCCTCTGTGTGTGCACAGCAAGTTTTGTGTTCAAACACGTCTGTATCTATGCCTGTGTGTGTGTTCCAGGTATACAGAGTATTTCTTATGCAGTTTTGGCAATGTAGATCTATTGTTGTGTGTTAGCACACAGACATATACACAGTAAGTATATATATGCAGAGCTATATAACTTCTCTCTGCAGTTGCTTGTCAAAAAGGAGCTGCCTTTATGTGTTCTTACGTGTGTTTTTTTTTTCTTATCCATGAGAAGAGAGCTGGCCAGCAATGTAAAGTATTTACACCTGATTTTATATCAGATTCTCCATGTAATCTAGCAGGTTTTGTATTGTACTCACAGTTTTGCTTTTAAAAGATGCTGTATTTTTTCGTAAAATTTTCCTCTTTCAAGTAAATGAAAAGTCTAATATTTATTCATATTCCTGTAAGTTTTGGCTGTCAAGCAGAGAACTATTTTTCAGCTAAATATATCCTTGGACACACAGTAATATTTACACTTAAAGAATATAATTATTTTTAGGGGGGGAAGTCTACTACATATGTTTGTTAATATACATCACGATGTCCTCAGACAAAAATATAAAATACATATTCGATTTTAATGCTCCTTAGTCCTCTCCAAAAGTCCTAGAGTTGTGAGGTTTCTTGTTTTCTTCTTTTGTTATGGTTCTGATGTCCAGAAGTAAAAATACTGTGAAACACTAAAGAAAAATATTAAACTGAATTGTATGCTGCTTTTTCAGATAGTATTGCTAATTATTCTTTAAAGGACCTGGTATTGCTTTTTCACTAGCACTTTGGAGAGTAACTTCTATAGAACGATAGAACGTTGCCTTTTGACTTGTATGTCTTACGAAACAATTTGTGTATTTTCTATATTACAAAAGCTTTAAATATGTTGGGTTTGTTTACATAATGCTTGTAATGTTTTTCAATTAATTTGTATTTCCTTCAAACAAAGAAGGGTTTTTCTCTTTGCTATTCCTTAAGGTAGCAGGTTTGCATCAAAGGGAATCTTATCTTTTTTCCAATTATTTTCCTCTTTTAAGTAGCATAGCTTTTTAATCAGTGCATCATTACCCGTTTCTTTTAAAATTGAAATAAAATTTATTTCTTCACTTCAGCTTCCTACACTTGCTAGGAAAAATATCTGTTAGCAGCCTAATGATAGTTAGAGCGATATAGGTACTTTTAGACAGTGTAAGACAAGCATATGCTGCTTTTCTTTACCGCTGAATGTCTTGTCCTTACCCTGGGTCACTATTCTGTATTTTTAGGTAATCTAGATGAAATTTTCTTATTTAGATTGAAATAATTTACAAGGCAAAACAAAAAAAACCACCAACCCTCCAAACTTATTTTTTGTGACACTAACACAGAACCTGAAGTATGAAATTGTAGGAGGATCTCCATATTCTGTGGTAAGTTAGTATAGCGGGGCATATGAAAGAGAGGCCCCTTGTCCTCGGTCTAATCAAGCCATTTATAATATCCTTGTACAGAATTGTGCACATTTATTTATATGATAACCTGCTGAAATATGATTAGTTACCCCTATGCATGCGAGAACAGTCTAAATATATCCTTTTATCATGCAATGAAAATGATATTCTCTTTCCCTGAGTCAAAACTCTTTGCAGCTTTGAGCTGCTGTCTTTATATGGGAAGGCGGATTCACTTAAAGGGTTGTGTTCTGAAACCAAACTTGAAGTGATTTGAGGTTTTTTAAATTATTACTCTGTAGCTTAGTGTGGATGTCTCATACTACTCTGTGTCTTTTCATGTTGCTATAAGTGAAAAAAACCCCCTGCACATCTCCTTTTCATCATTTTGATTGGAACTACATACCATATGTAATGTGTTTTGGCAGCACTTACCTAGCCAAAGAAAACAAATTAATATTAGCCATGCTGAGGGGTGTCAGAAGTATCACAGATGTGTCGATTTAGCTTTGCTCCATCACACACTCTTTCCTTAAACAACTGGTCAAGCTGTCGCAAAATGTAGTGTTGGCTACAGTGAGATTCTAATAGGTGTGATCAGAGATTGATGGCTTTGGCAAGTTAGAATGAGAAGATGATGTGGAGTTGCTGTTGCTTGTCCTCAGAAAAAAAAAACAACAACTAAACAAAAAAGAAGGAAACAAAAATTAAAATAAAAATCTAATTAAAAAATTATAAGCCAGTTGTGTGTGTGCGCCCCCCACCCCCACCCCCAAGCCATCTAGATATGAAAGAGCTTTAAGTCCTGTAGATGCAGAGATGTTGGTGAGTGAAATGAAAAAGTTGTATCTAAAATGTAGTGCTAGCTTGTTCCTAAGCATTTCCAGAATTCCTTCCCATATAAAGGTGCCAGGATGGGTGGGCAGGAGGTGGCTTGTTTTATTCAGTCCGTTCTTATCCATGATATTGCTGCTCTTTCCCCCTTTCTCCCTATTTCTGGGTTTGTTTCTAGAGCTATTTTTGGAAGAAGCACTTTTTTCAATCTCACACTTGAGTATTTTTAAGAAGATACAAAACAGGAAAATCTAGTAAAAACAATAGTTAAGAAAAGGGTGAAATCATACTCCTTTATGTCCTCTTTGCATAGTACTACTGGCAGTTTTTATAGTTCTCCATATATTGAGAGAGAAACGATCAAGCAATTTTCTATGTGTATTCTTTATTTACGTTAATTTTTTTTTCTCTCTTCAAATTGGCTGCAGGATTTGGTTCCTGTCTTTGTGGAGGATGAATGCCAGTGTCCTTTTATGTTGAAGTTGGTATTTTGTTGCTTTAGGTGGACTGTGATACCCTCGGTTGGCAAGTATTAATGCTAAAATAGTTTCAGAGGAATTAATTTCAGAAACTCTGTGAGGTTTTCTCATGCACAATTATTTTTCGCTTGTAAGGAAAAAAAAAAGAGAAAGCATCCAGTTAAAAAAAAATAGGCTAAAACTCATGTGCCATCTAAAGCTGATGTAGAGTGTGTTTCCAAAAGCAAATGCCTGTGTATTGCTAGCAAAATTATCTTCAGAGAATGGTAAAATTCTTAGAGCTAAAAATGGATTTCCACCCCCCATGGTAGTTTAATACTCTGTGATTGCAAGATTTCCTCTACTGAATTATATTCACTTTTCCATCCGTGAAAGGATTCCCTGGCAATGTTCTCCTAGCAGCGGCTACCGTGGTGGGACAGATGAGATGTTTCGAAGTGGCCCGAAACGCCACGTCTGCAATCAGCTGTTCCCCTCAGCGTTAAAGGGGTGACACTCGGGTTCCGAGTGGCTGAGGGACACTCAGGGACACCCCTGGGCCCAGTTGGTGCTGGGTGACATTCAGGGCGCGGAGCAGCGGCTGACATCCGTGTGAGTGACACCTGTCCCATCAGCCACCAGGCCGCCGTGTCACAGATGGAGAAACAACCGTCGGCCGAATTACCCGGCGCTGCACACTTGGCTTAATTCGGCCCATTGTTCTCCCACAAATCTAGAGGATGGCTGGTTCTGCGCCGAGAGCCCGGGCAGAGGCGCGGGATGGGCTCAGGTGGTGGCACGTGCCTGCCCTTTGCTGCTCCATCAGAGGTACTCGGGGAAAGGCTGTCCCTGGGAGGGGGCGGTGGGAAGGAGCCTCCGCGCAGGGGCTGGAGCTTCATCTGCTAAGGAAGGCTGTAATTAATCAAAGAGCTGAAACTCAGGATTTCTCCCGGCGTTCCAGAACTTTTCATTTAGCGAGCCGAGAGCGCACAGTGCACAGCCAGGTTGATGTTTAACTCTTCCAATACTGCGCTCATCCCAGAAGAAGGATGTCATCCTGAGGAGGAGGAGGAAGGGGGATACTGTGCCTGTTTCCTACGGCTGTGCAGAAAGCGAAATCTTCAAAGCCGTGGCCCTTCTGAAGTAGTTGGTCTGATATTATTCCTCAGTAGTTGGCACTGAAAATTCTGTGTCTGAGAYGCTGAATGAAAAGGAGAGGCTTTTTTGGGGGAGAGTAGAGGTTTGTTTTGTTTTGGTTTTGTGGTGTGTTCTTCTAGTGCCAGATGAAGATTGGATCATGAGAAATCACTGTCTTGTTCCGGACAAAAACAGTAAAGGTATTTAAATGCCTTCAGACACTGGAACCATTTCCTTTCTTTCTTTCACTTTCTCACCCCTTGCAAATCAGAGACAGCTCCTAGAGGACAGGAGAATAAAATAAAACAGTAAATAGAAATAATTTTTTTCTATTCTTAAGGCCTGTGTTAGGTCTGTTTTGAATGCATTTGAATTCTACTGCTTCCATGCTCTTTTCCAAGTAGCACCAGATAAATTCCTGTGAAATATTGAGATGAAAGTGATGATTCTTCACAAAATTTTTCTCATCTTTTTCCCTCCCCACGTTCCTTTTGTGTTACGTGCTATGAAGTGACTGTATTTTTGTTGTAAGCTAACTCACTGCTGCTGTTTTAGATACAGCTGATGTCAAGCAGAAAACCTGTAACATGCCAGAAACAGGCTACAGTGTGCTGAAGACACAGCTTACGTTTGATTGTGTGTAAATACAGTTAGTTAGTTGGGTTTATCTGATAGCCTGGCAGAAAGAGAGAGGAGCAGTACAAACTGTTTTCAGTAACTGTGCTGTTCATACACCTGATAAGATTGAGAGTGCTTTTGAACTACTGATACGCTTTGAATAAGAAAAGAATAATCACATCCATTGGCACCGGCTTATCAGGAATGAAGTAAAATGCCAGCACTTTTACATTAGCAAAAGTAAATGTTTTAGACACTTTGGGCCTTTTTTCCATTTAAATTAAATAGCAGGGTGCTTTTGAGTGTGCTGTAATGAATGGAAGGATTTATTACCTTGACAAAATTACAGGTGAATGTGTTGAGAGAGGAGTCCTCGGCAACAATAACAGCTCTTTTGATAAGTGGCTACATCTATTCATGCTTTTGGTACAGAAATTCAGCAATTTTATCCTTTTTTGCTTTGTGGAGTGTAGTGGCTAACTTACAATGCACAGTTCTTCATAGTGTAACATACTTGTGCCATTTGTAATACACTGGCAACACATTTCATATTCGGCACATAACACGGCTGTTCATAGAATAATGCTTGATCATTTACTTGTGTGTCTGTTGCTGTGTATTTTCATGTTTGAAAAAGAATATATCTCAGAGCCTTTGCTGGGAAGGCAAGGTATAATTCATCATTAACTTAGCCCAGCAGGCATGAAGCATGGTCAGATGCACTATTATTTTCTCAAAGTTTGCTGATTTTTATTTTTGTACTGCTTTTTATTTTATTTCTAGGTTCTTTTTCTTCATATGCCTACAATTAATTTTGGGATATTCAAATTTGATGAATGATAGTGCAAGAACATATTTGATTGATTTTGGATTATTATTGATTGCTGTCAATGAGATCACTGTGACACTTTGAAATCAATGATATGTGATTAAACCAAGGCTCCACTGTTCTATACATTAGGTAGTAGTCGGGAATTTAGGAACTGAATGTTCACAAGCTATAAATTGAGAAAATGTTCAGATTTAAATAGCCCTTTGTTTGGCATTTATTCACCAAAATATGTTTCTTGGGAAAGTTACTTTTCCCAAGTGCGGGCTTTCAGTAAAAGAAAGGTCATTGATTTAAGGTTTATTAAATTTTAGCTAAAAACAACTGGCTCCATTTGGGTGTAAAATAATTTAAGTACTTACTGCAGGCAACCTTCATGCTTTAGAGCTGTTGCTCAAAGGTTTCATTCTTCTATGAAGATGTCAACTGTAAATATAAAAATGCATCACTGAAAATGTAATGGTTTAAAGATTCTAACTGAAATAAAAATTCCTGCCTGGGGAAAGCACTATAATCAAAATAAAGTAGTCTTAACTTTTTTTTTTTTTCCTGTGGAGGCTGCACTTGAAAAGAGTGCTTCAAGGCAGCAGGTAGCAAGGTTGGTAGGGAATGCCAATTTTTATTTATTTATTTATGTATTTATTTATTTGTTTATTCTCCCCCACAGATGATGATAGTCTATCTTTGGAATCAGCAGTACACTTCAGCCACTAATATAGGCAATATGTAAGCTGCTGCCACCTCTGAAATGCGGTATCCTGGCATTTAAGTCAACTTTATAATCTGGTGAAAACCCTACTTGGCAATATTAAAATCTAGCTTCTGAAGCACTTTTATTTCTGAAAGCTTTTTATGTCTTTTTGTATCTTTTTAGCATATATTAAATTTCTTAGGAGCAGTGGCCTGGATCCCCTTGATGGATGACTGGGATGGGGGGATTCTTCTCCCCCCTTACCCCCCCTCTTTTTTCACCCCCCCCCCTCCAATTTTAAAAAATCTGTGATACTTGTGCATTAGGTAATGCTGGAACAGGAGTACTGCAGATGCAGCTGTTTGACAAAATTAATGTGGGGGGTTTGTACCATTGTTAGATAAGTTAGCAGAGATTTTCCAAGGTAAGAAGGACAGCCTGCTGCAAAGGTCTTGCATCTGTCGTAAGAAATCTTTTTGCTTCTACTGGTAGTGGACTGATTCAAAACTAAATGGAAAGCATGCCATTCATTTTAGCAGGTTTTGGATCAGTCTCTGTAATTGATTTTTAAAAAATGAATGATTTGGTAGTATTTTAAAATAAATCAATGAAGAAATGAAGCCTGTGTCCAAGTACTCGCTGCCAGGATGTGACATTTGCACCAGTATAGAGTTGCCTAAGGGAGTGTGACCAGGAAATACTAAGATTACCCCATAATATTTTCTGTGTGAGCTTAAAAGCAGTGTTGGCATTATGCCCATATCTTCAGCCTTGCGTTGCCTAAAGAGGAGGTAGAAATGCTTCAGATGGAGATGGTAAGACAAAGTGAGACTGACCCCTTTTTTCCTTGGTTTTACATCTGAATTGCAAGAGAGGTTGAAATGCTGAATTTACCTGAAGACCGATTTATCTTGGTTTGTTTCTGGTGGTGAATTCGGGGTGTAAAGCTGTAACATGGAATACATATGTCTGCTTGATGCATATTACTTTCATACATATAGGCAGAAACACCTTGGTGTTCCTGTGCAGAATTCAGAAGTCACGAAGGATGATCATTCAGCGTGTCTTTGCCTATGAGATGCAAAATAAATTTTAATAGATGGAGAATTGCCTTGACTGGCCTCCAACCAACATTTTATTTATGAAAAGGTTCATATAGTGTTTAAGAGATATAGGAACTTGGCCCTTGGACAGAAAGCATTTTTCCTCTTTGTAGAAAGAAATAGGCCAAGGTGTCATAACACGATAAAGGAGACAGAGTGCACTCTCCAAATATTCTGATGCTTGTTTATGTTATTCTAGTCATATAAAGAGTACCTTGAAGTGGGTGTGAAAGTACTATGTCCTGCCCTCCATTTTAGAGACTTTTGTAGTGCAAAACTTAGTCGTAGATAACAGTGCCTGTCTCTGAGTTGGTAGATATGCGCGATTCCCTGATCTCAATGCACATTTTGCATCAATGTGTTCACCAAACAAAAGGGTTCTGTTTTCGCTGGGTTTTCTTCCCTTGAGTTTCTGATTCTACTTGGCTATGAACACTATGTAATTTCAGACCTGTTCCTTTAATCACGGATCACATTTTTGTCTTGGAAAAAGCATTCAATTTTCTGTACAAATGAAGCCATAGGTGTGACTTTATGGTCTTTTTTTGTTTTAATGCTTAAGTGTGTAGATCAGTGTTGTGATTAAAAAACAAAACCTGATTTCTACAACAGTAACATTTTGAAATTCATGTGAAAATATGTTGAAGGAAGTGTTGTTTTTTTTTTTTTAAATCTGCAAAGGCCTGTTTCTGTAAAGGTTCACAAAAGGATGCATTATCAGCATTCAGTACTTCTGTTAGAGCAAAGCCTATTATTTTATTAGGCACAAAGGAAAAGGTGAGTTACACAGCATATATTTATAAAGGTTGTGTCCATAACATTTGTCTCTAAGATTTGCTATCTGGAGAAGAACTAGAAAAGCTAGGCATGAGAACTAAATATAAGCATGTGCACTTAAGCCCCAGTTTTAAATTTTGAACAGCTGGGATTAGGAGAGTAAGGAAAAGGAAGCAGGAATCTCAGGTCTTCCCCTTTTTCAGTTTTTGCACAGCAGTTGGGGTTTTGTTTCTACTTTACTGATTAGCTTTTTGTTGGAGCTGGTGAGGATTGTCTGGGAGCGGCACAAACCACAACCCATCAGCAGGCTGCTAGTCAGCAGCAGGTGTGAACAACATAAAACAGGATTAATGCTGAACCAGAGTGTGCACTAAAAACAGAACCCCTGTCTTGGTTTTACAAGGGCAGTAAGATAGAAGCACTCTTGTCGTGTTTACTAAACAGTGTTTAGTGGACTATGTAAATGACTCTGCTCAGCTGCAAAGAAATAAGTGCAAGAATTATTATGTATTTGAGATTTTTAAAGACACTTTTTCCTCCTTCAAGAGTACTTCTCTGTTACTGTTAAACCAAAGGCAGAGAGGTAAATGTCAAGGTGTTCAAAGTTAGTGCTTCAAAACTGAAGCAGAGGGAAGGGAGGATGGAACGTCAGCATTCAGTGTTTAAAATTTCTTAGTCATTGACATAGTGGAGGAGGTAGATTTTACTGTCTTTTTGAAATTACACCTTTGCAATTTAGGGTTTAATGGCTGCTTCTTTCTTCAGTACACGTTTCTTTTTAAAAGGAAGCTTTTCCATTCCTTTGTGTTTGCATATTTGGGAGCTGTTAAAACCGTGTATTTATTATATCCATTACATTCAACATCAAAATCTGCCTTCGTTTATGCTCTGTATTATAAGTATTTTTCTCTTTCCCATTATTCCTCAACCAGATTTGAAAAGAGGTTAGTATCTATCAAGCTGCATTTAAACTGTATACATAGTTTGATTTGAAAAATAAGAAAACAACAAAAGAAAAGCAAAACAAAAAAATAACCAAATCCAAGAAAACATCAGCAGAGAAACCTCAAACAAAATAAAGAAAACAAACACTCAGTTCCAAGCCCCTCCAAACCCAAAACACTAACCCACAGAAAACACAACTTATTTTTCCTGAAGTGGTTAGCATTTTCAAAAGTTCTGCAACCTCAGCCTTAGGAAAAATCATCAGATCTGTTTGCAGAGCTCTGAGAAAAATTTGATCCTTTTGAAAATCAACTTCATGATATTTATATGAAGTCCAGCTTAAGTATAATAGTGTCTTCTGTCCTGTGATGGGATTGGAGTTGACAATTACTTTTCTCATAGAACAGAATGAAGGTTTTTTTAATCATTCATAGAACAGAATGAAGTTTTTTTTAATCATTCAGTCTCCTTTCATCAGCCTAATTCCTTGCAAGTTGCCAGGTTGTAGATCTATGTTTATCTATGGGTGGTTGGTTTTTTTGGTTTGGTTTTTTTTGTTCCGAAATGCCTTTATGAACCATAGCTGTTTTCTTAGGGTCCACATCATATCTTCACAGACACTTGTGCAGCTCGACTCCTTTTGCTGTCAGGACATCCCTATACACCTCTTTAGAGAGGTACAGGTCTGATTTTTGAGGGGCTACATTGGGATATGATGAGAACTTTGCTTATGCATGTTGTCCACAAGGCGATGGCAAGCATTACCCAAACAGGAAGATTACATTCAAAGCTTAAGTCTGAAGTTAAAGAGAATTGAGTAGGTTTGTTTGAGAGCAAAAAATAGTCAAAAGTTAATATATTTCCTAAAATACCTGGAGTAGTCACATTACCGTATTAATTAGTGGATTTAAATCTATCATTAAAAGCAATTGCTGTAATACCTGCATGGTGAAAATATACCTAAAAACTTAAAAATTAATGATTTCATTCTTTCTTATTCCACTTCCCCCCCCCCCCGACATAGAGTGAAGTACACAGTTTCAATGCTAAGAATATACATGATAGTTTCAACAGTGAGTTTTGATAATGAAAACAGAAGGCTTGGGAAATCTTAATTTTCCAGTGTATTAACTTTTTATCAGTAGTGAAACAAGCTTACCAACATAATACACTTTTTGGATCCGAGTGTGATTCTGTGATTGCTGCTCCGATAATGTGTGTGTTCCTGTTGTGGCAACCTGGTGGTGGGTCAGAGGTTTATTTTTAAAGAGGGTGTTGCTGCATGTTCAGAGTTCTATTTGTCCATTGTTGCTGAGAAAACAGCTTATATCATCATAGTGAAATCACGACTTGTGTGATAGCATTTGTAAAGTGCACTGCTTTTACTGGCTCTCTGTGATGCTGTAAACTAGTTACTATAGCTTGAAATGCTTTTCTGTAGCTGGTAGTACATAGCTCACCATTTCTAGAAGTTGCTGGTACCAAAATCTGTTGCATAGGTTTATGAGTTTGCATGTATGAACCTGGATTCTTTGACCTTGTTATTCTTCCTTCTCTCTCTCTCCCTCTCTTTTTTTTTTCCCCCCTCAAAGGTGGTAATATAAAACCTTGAAGTTCAGGATTTTCAGTTAGGACATGTAAGCATACAGAAGTTGTGCTGCTTATCCAAAGTTTATCCTAAGTGCTTAACCTCTTTGGCCTCAGAATCAGTCTGGGCATCCCATGAAAGCAGTCTGTCCCTTGAGGTTTTCTTTAATTCCTGGCTTCTGCCAGGTCAGAAATAAACAAGAATAGACTTTTTGATAATGCTGCTATGTCTTCTCCCTGGGCCAGATGAAACTAGATGCTGTATTATTATGTTTATTATTATTTGAGTCCATAATGAGTGTGTTTAAATCTCTGAAGAGATAAGTTCTTGTTTGTTTCAAGTTTCCATTGCCAGTTTGGACCAGTTCTCATTTACCCATGCAGGTTTATTTACAGTCAGTTTCTCTTTCCAGTTATACCAGTATGCTCAGGGGAAGCAGAATATCACACAGGACATGTCTCAACTCACCCTTTTTCTTTTGCCTTCAACATCGTGGAATTGCTTATTCTGGTTTAAAAAAACCCACCAAAACCCAAAATGATATTTTGACTCACTAGTTGAACGTAATTGCCAGTCAATTCCATACAATGTACCCCTTTATCACGTAGTACCTTTATCGTGGAAGTATAGAGGCACCTGTCATGCTACTGTGGTGTGCAGGGTGTAAATAAATAGGTAATTCCTATTCAGGGACTTTGCTGACTACAAATACAAGCAATTCATGAAAGCTGCAGAAAAGGGCACGACATGCTTTTCTAATGTGGCAAGTACAACCATACTCTGTATGTGTGCATATATAGTTGCATAAAATTTGTGTGTGTGATGTTGTATTTTTAGTTTAAGTACACCGAGAAAGGGCTAACAAGGAAGTGTGGATTGTTTCATTATAGATCAGCAGAAATATACCTGGTGTTTGAGGGAGAGGTGGGTGGTTTCATCCATGTCAGCTCAGAGAAGGTGAAGTTAATGAGAAGGAGGTAGAGGGAAAAGTGCTGTGAAAGGAACACGGACCAGGGAGCAACACAGGCTGCTGTTATGGACATAACACAAGGGAGTGCGAGAAGAGGCTGGAGACACAAATCTGGATAGTATAGGATTGCATACAGCATCTGACTGCTTTCCTTTAATATCTTTTTTCAACGTGATTTTTAAAAATGGTCCTTGAACAGTGATATCAGTTGCCTGCTGACTTGAAAAAGAAAATGAAGTTAATTGCTTTTGCTTATTTGGACAGCAATACATTTTGTATAAAAAGGGCAACTTCTGTGGTACAATGATACTGTTGCCAGTCTAACTCTGTCAGATGTGTCACCAGTTTTCTTTTTTTTCTCTTTCATGTATTCTTGTTCAAAGCATGTATTATAATTTTGGGGTTTTTTTCTTACTGTCATCTTCAATGTGTTTTACCCAGTGTTCCATAGAGGAAAGCATCACATTAAATTGTTAATTTTTGCAGTCAAAGACAGACTTACTGCCTCAGCTTTTGTGTGCATTTTCCCTAGAAGTATCAAATATTTTGTAATAAACTTACTAGTTCTATATATGTCTTAGGTAGAAAACATTCAGTCAAGAAACATACTACACAGATGGAGAGAGGCTTTTCACTGCATATGTACTAGCAGTTAGGACTTCATCTAAAAACTATGACCGTGTACCAGAAGATACATAGATTTATATTAAAAAAAAAGAGAACAGTTACCTGTGAAATAGTAGAGGTATTTGGAAACTGAAGGAGAATCAAAATTTTTGTGAAGTCATGACTTTAAGATCTTGATAAAATTTCAGGCATGTTTTGTTTCATGTACAGCAGTCAGGGGCTTGCTGGAGAATAGAGTTGGACTTTCTTCCTTTAAGGGAAGAGAGAGGGGAAGTGCCCCTTACACACTCTTAAGTAAATTGCATTTTGGTTAAAAAAAGCAAATAAGCATCTGGTCATTTATTTAACTAGTTCCCACAGTATTGTGCGTAAAGGGTTTTTTCCCCTCTGCGTGCTGCTTTCTGCTACACTGATGATAATGTACCTGGAAGGAAAAGGCAGCCCGGGCTGAGGCAGCCAGCGTCAGACAGGGCGGGCTGCCATCTGTCCCACCTGCTGCATTCATGTGTCCATCTGGTTACTGCAATAGCTCATTGCGGGCTTCAACAGAGCAACATTCAGGCTGAAAAGAAGGCAGTGTGAATTATTTAGGTAGCTAGTGTAAATAAAGAGAGGGGGAGAGGAGCGAAGGAGGGGAGYTGTGAGAGGGAGAAAGCACTCTCTTACTCCTAGATGCTTTGGAATGTGTTAATGCATGAGAGCATTTGATTTGCATATAGATTTAGATGTATAGATCATTGTGAAGATTACAAGCCAATGAGTTTTATCTAGATTTAGATAGCTCTCAGCCTGGTTTGCACATAAAATATAGCCAGTTTCAGGAGGAGAATCTTTGRGGACTTTAAACCTAAGTGAAACTGATGAAATGTAATGCTTTTAGGTATTAATTTAGCAGAAATAAAATATTTCCTTTAAGGGCTTTTTGTGCCCTTTGTTAACCAAGAATTTATAACTGCTTTGCATAGTCGGTGCTTTATACACACTGTGCTTTTGATTTGGTTATAGTTACATTTGTAGTCATCTGTACTTTATTCTAAGAGGAAAAGCAGTTGACAAATGCTTTTCCATTTTCTTATTCTCTCATGTTTATCAGGTGAAGATTAAATCCGGTCATCAAACAAATAATTTTCCAGCTGTCAGTGTATATATATTGTTACACAGACAAATATATGTATGTTTTTCTGCTATATAAACATACATAGAACACTTAAATCTTTTTAGATATTTTTAATGGAGGTAACAAAACAGAATTTCACAGTTACAGTGGCCTTAAAAAATAAATAGATTTATTTTCAAGTTGCTTGCTTGAATTTCAAAATGACCACCAGAAGGTTTAGGCTATGGCAGATTATCTCTTGCTAAAATTGTTAAAATTGAATTACCTTTAGAATAGTAAAATCRTTAGTGCTAGATTTGAGCATAAAAGTTCATCTGCATCATTCTATTCTAAGCATTTTAACAATAGCTGTGCCATGTCAGATTTTTTTTTTTAAATGTTCAAAGCATTAGTCCAGTGCTGTGTTTAAAAAAAAAAAGATTGGCTTCCTACTTCGGTATATTTCCTGATGTCAGATTCTTCTTGCTTTCAAATTTTAAATGTCACACTTCCCTGGGCCAAAGAACAAAACCAGGATCATCTTAAGAGGAATCCTTGAAATTGTGGGAGGGTTTTGTGTCATTGTTTTGCCTGGGTTTAGATCTGCAGAAGAAAGGGACACAGCATCTTGAAATCCCAGCAGCCTGGTTACTTCTCTAAGATTTGCATGAAATTCAGCTGCAGCCTTCAAAGGGATTTGAGTGGATTGGATTCTTTAAGGTTAGTCCATGTCAAACCTATTAAGTTCAATTCACATGCAAAACCCTTTTTACGTTTTTTTTTAAGCCAATAAGGCTCTAACTACTATTAAGGCGACATCGTGTACTTGCAGTAGAACGTCCATGGTAATGGATCACCCTACTGGCACGTGTAACTAACCAATAATCCACTTTGTCATCTTTCAAATTAAAAGATTCAGTGTCCTGTATGTTCCTCAGATTGAAGAGGTTTTGTTTGCAAAAGCTGAGATCCTGGAGACTATTTTAAAGTATCTGAGTCAGTTTGCATATCCATCTTGCATCTAAAATGTGATCCCTCCCATTAAATGAAGATTAATTTAGCCGTTGAAAGTAACTTAAACTCTATGATTCTTAACTTTCCAGGTCTTTGAGTTCTCAATCTTCCTGTCGAGTGACTCCACTGTTAAATAATTTTAGGAGTACAGTATATGTGCTGTGGTGAATCAGGAAACAATTGCAGGGGGAAAAAAAAGTGATGGAAATACTTTATGGTGTATAAAAGGATTAGTGCCTACTTCAGAACTGCAAGGACACGACTTTAAAAAGAACAGTTAAAWTTTAAATTTAAAAGCCAATTGAAGAAATTCTGGACATTTAGTCTGAAGCATCAAAATGCCTTGTCCACCAGCAGGCTGTGAAAGGAATACCAAAYGAACACACTTCGCCTGAATTAGATATTGTCAGAATAAATGGATGTTAGTAGGAATTTTGGTTAAATAGGAAACACTCACTGTTCTCTGAGGTTGCTTCTCAGCCTGGAGCTTTCTGCCCTACGCAAGGTCTGCAAAGTTTGCCCTTCATTTTGTGGATGTCTCTGTGTTGTTACGCTTTGTTTTGAACTTGGCGTAAGTTCTCTAAAATGCTGGCCAGATGCTGTAACCAGGTGAGCTGAATCTTGAAAGCAATTGTGTCTTTGCTTCCACAGTGCCTGCACTGCCGCCTGGGTTGGAGTATCAGAGTGCTGGATTCAAAGTTCTGATACTACTCAAACTCACTGAATTTTTGCTCAGTTTTGAAGATGGGAGGGAAAAGTAGTATCTTCTTCCTGTGCTTTTTCCTACCACGGTTTGAACTTTATGTTCCGTGCTCAGAGAAAGCACTGCTTTCAGTTAATGTTTAGATCAAAAATGGCTGATTTGTGTGTACTGATTGAGAACAGGWTATCTTCCATTGACTTAAGGTTCCAGGTGTTCTAGGTCTTTTAAAAATACACTTTTATGARACACAGGAAATAAGCATTTTTTTCCTGTTCTGTATTTCAAGGGCACATACCTCATGTTTAGAATGTCGTGTGTTTTTTTTTCCTAGTAAAAGCTGAAGAAGCTGCTCCTTAAATGAAACACTAATTTTTAGGAGTAGATCCTGGAAGGCTTGCATGCCCTACTGGATGTAGGTAGTAAATTTCCTGGCAAAGTACTTGGAGGAAGGGGTTAAAGGATAATAAACTCTTTCCAGTTGGCCAGGTTCACTTACATCTTGTGAAAAAAATATTTAGATTTTTTCAATATRGAAGAGAATAAAATTAACAATTACTATAATTAATTGTCTCTTGTTTGGCTTTTCTTCCCCTTTTTTGTTGTTTTTTTGTTGTTGTTGAAGTTTTCATCTGTTTAAAGACCTCAAGTTGCTCTGAACTATGTTCAGAATTCTTTCTTGTGTTTCATGACCTCTAAGAGTAATTTTTTAGAMAAGTACCTAAACCAGAAGTGTTTTAGCAAGATACATGTAAGATACGGAATTCCATATTTGTRTGTAAATTYAAGATTTTTCATCTATACCTTCTTTATTGACAGCACATAAGTCATACAGAGTTGTACAGAGCTTACAGCTTTTAATATTGAGGCCTTGTAGTACTAATATGCCTATTTACAGCATTATTAATTATATGGGCTAAGTAGCAAATACCAGCATTTATGTTGCTATTTTATTGCATTCCATAAAGCCTGCTGTTTTCCTGCTTATAGGTGAGTGAGTCATGTTGTTATATGCATTTTTCATGTGTTAGTATTTGGGGAGGTAAAGTTAGGATTTTGCTGAGGCAGTGAAGGGGATGAAAAGCCTGTCTAGATGCATGAATTCTCTTTTCCTTGGCACTCAGAACTTCATTGCTGAAAATATTGTAAATATCCCATTGAAGAGTATAGTCATGTTGTAAGGATTACATATTTGCGTTGTCTTGGTGAAGTGGTTCTTTCAGCAAAATGATGACTTGCTRTCATACTTGAGAATGTTGGAATAAATGCAAAAAACCAATTTTGGTACTGCTAACTAGGTAAAAAATAACAAATCTGGCTAAATTTTTTTGGCTTTAACAACTTTAGGTTCTGGTAACATAAACAGTAGTTGTCCTTCTTGTTCTTGTTTATGCTTGTTGTTGGCAGTCCCTCAATGAAAGTAGAATTGGGAGAGTGTGGCAGAGGGAGAAAGGTTAAATGGCAGAGAAGTTGAATTGCTTTAGTGACAGATTCTCTCCAGAAACGCATTTGTGTTAAGGATTAGTTTGGGAAGGCTTGAGTTGAATGCACTTCTCTACTGTGCATATATTGCATTGCTAATGCTGCCAGTTGCTTATTTTTTGTGGAAATTTTAAAAAGCCAAGTAAAAAATTGTCATCAGCTGCAAAACTGGATGGAGTTTTACCTGTGTTATTTTATTGTGAGATTCTTAAAACGTTAGAGCAGATTATTAAAACAATATATATTTTATATTATGGTAATAATAACAMCAGAGAAATGTTGCAGAAACGGTTATCAGTGATCTAAGGGGAAATGTAGTTTCTCAGTCAAAACCCGTACCAACTTCTAAATGAATCTCTTTGTTCCCGATGGAGATCTGTCATTGCTGCACAGTAGTTCTTACAGTAAGAATCTTGCATCCTATCAGCCAGTCTTAAACATTTTCTCCTGGAAAAGCCTCACCATATGAGCTGGGAATCCGGGAGGCTGTGTGCGCAGTCCCTCTTCAGAAAAAATGCGCTCAATCTGTTTCAGACGAGTTCCCCGAAAGATGGGTTAAATCAACTGATTGAGCTGATTTTCTCTCTTGAGATGATATTTTATTTATATGATAAAATGCTTGGAAAGTGATTAATTTGTCAGGGGAACATCTTGTTACTGTAAATTTGCCGAATGTGTAATAAAATTGCCATAACACAGATGGGAAAATGAAGATCTTCTAAAATGAAATAACTGAGCAGTCTGCCTACATTTTCAGCACTTAAAATTAACTTAGTTAAATTTCTTTGTCATTTTTACCCCTGGAAGAATGCAGGCTGGGAAAGATTTGTGGCAAATATGTGGTGTGAGTTTCTGTGTGTTGCGGATGGAGGGGACGGGAACAGACTGTGTAGTTTTCCTACTGCATTAGAAGGATCTGATAGATTTATTAAATTTCTGCCAGGGATTGGGTGAATTTTGAAAAATTGAAATATACAGGTCAGATACTCCTTCCCAGTAGCAGAGAATTTAAGAACAGGGGACCTTTGTGGGCACAAAACTTAAGTCACTAAGATGTACATGAAATAGTGCTTTTGTGCCACTTTGTGCAGGATTGCTTTCGAATGAGAACTAAATAGCATAATACACTTCTTAAGTCTTTTTATTGCAGTCTCATATTGTAGGGAATAGAACTGAGATTATCTAGGGGTATACTTGAAAAGTCAAAGGAAGGAATACCTTCTCTGTGCCTGCATTGCAGTGTGTAACAAGTGAAAATAGCATTAGWGAAGGAACAGTGCCTTTTATTCATACATTTTACTACTTCCTGTCCATTTGTCCACCAGAATGAGCCACTTATCATGCTTCTGTGTTTTTCCCTTTCAACTTAAAGAATTATGAAAGGAAAATTCAATTTTTCGTGTCCTTTTATGACAGGTAGACTGGGTACTGTGGTCATTTGGATTAAAAACATATCCATCACCACAAGTTGACAGGTTATTATTATGTCTTCTTTGAATATATGAATTTTATCCCTCTATGTTCKAAGTCTAAGAATGGGAACTTTTTATATAAATAATTATCCTGGTGGTGATGTACTGCATACTGTTGCCATATTTTTTCACTTTTACAGCATTCTTGGCCTTATCACCCATAACATAAATCTCAGGCTCTCATATTTAATACAACCTGTAGGATAACCATGCCTGTATAATGTACAGTCAGCCAATCCCACATCATCATTTGGCTATCATTATTTGTTGTCCTATGACAGATGTTTCAGTTGATGTCCCGTTTTGGATTTTACAGAATGATGCAGCCATCCAGGGGTAGATGAGAGTGGCCTCTTTTAGGTGTTCACGCTGATCTCCGCAAGCACCCTCAGTTTATTAAGCTTCCAACTATAGGCAGTTAAAGTCTTGAGTGTATTGGTGTTATCTTGGTTGCTCATAATTTATTTTTCAGGACACCAGGCTATACATTCCATGCAGCAATAGTAATATAAAGATTTACTGTCAGACCCTCTAGTGTGTAAAGAACCAGGGAAGAAGTGGAGCAGATTTGGTGTATGTTCTATGCAGATGCTTACTGAAATGATTCTTATTCCAGATCTCAGTCCTATCACGATAAAAAAACGTGCATCCAAATCTGGTAAAATTATCATTTAATGCCATCCTATTAACTGCTCAGGGTTGATCCTCACTTCGATGAGCATCCTGAATTGTGCTGAAACTGGTAAGGCACAAAACTCCGGAKCAGATGCATGTGTTATTTGAGTTTAATGGTGGGATGCCGTGCTTTCTTCAGGCCAGTCTTCGTTTCACTGCTCAGCCAAGGACAGTCAGCTTGAGCAGAACTTTTAGCTGTATGAGAAATAAATGTTTGATCCGGACTTAATACTGGTGAAATAACTAAAGCAAATCTGTCATTAAAATACAGCTGAAATTTGCATTGTGCAATATTGGAGTAATTAATGCTGATCTGTTCATGTAAAGCTTTTCTTGGACAAGCCTCTCAGCAATAGCTTCCAGAAGAGATGGCCACAGGTGAAGCATGTAATGATTGCAGTGTATTGATACAATTGCTTTATAATGACAAGTAGCAACATCCCTGTTCTAAGTGTTGTAATTGGGCAGGTACGTATTTGTTACTTTAGACAATTTTTATGGAATATGCTGTATTTCTTTCTTCTCCCTGTGACTCCCACCAAAATAGAAGGCAAAAGATAAGAGAGTAGAAACAATATCAGGACTTTGTGAGACGCTTATCCTGGAAACTTGCTGGAGTCATGCAAACATTTTAAAAGTGAAAGCCATTGCTTCCTGACCTTTGCTGCTGATACCAGAGGCAAATCTCTGACATGTAAACCCAGTGGCATAAATAGGTTTGAATTACACATAGTAATATGTGAAGGACAAGGAACTGTGAAAAGTCAAAGGTTTATTTATTTGTTTGTAAAAATCTGTAATCACACATTAAAATCCAAGATAGACTAGAAAAGACTTCAGCTGCATAGGTTTTGCTTCTATAAATTCTCTGATTTATCTCAATGTGATGAATTCGGTCATCAGTACTGTGCCCAAGTAACCTACCAAACTATTTGTTTTGTCTATTTTCTATTTCCAGTGCTTCCAGAATCAAGATAGATAAAGARACAGTAGAATTCAATGGAAGAGGTGGTGGTTTTTTTTTTACTTCCTACAGTTTTCATTTACAACTGTTGCAGGGCTTCCTAGTGTAGAAATAGAAATGTTACATGTTAACAGACAGGGCTCATATCACTCAAATGCTTTAGTTCAAGTAAATAAATACACTGCTGTGCTCTTGAAGTCCTTGCATGTCAGTTTGGTTTTCTTTGGGTGCAGTAGGTTATGGTAATCCACTTGCATCTTGTGTATCAAGAGTATCAGGACCTTAGACCCCTCTGAAATCACAGGCTGGGTTAGGGAATAACACCATTAGCTAGTATAAATTTGCAGAGCTTCAGAGTTGCTGGGTCTATTCCCCTGTACCCAAGGTTTTGACCCCCAATGAAAGGCAGATGTGATGTATTTGGAACAAATTTGATTCAGCTTTTCTAGGTACTATTCCCATTAAAATAACAAACTCAACACTATTTATAAAATTACCCAGACAGTTTAAGCAATTTGAGAATCAAGGAGTGATATTGGAGGAGACTTCTTCAGAATTCATGTTTGTCTTTAGAACTGATATTTCCATTCATGGCTGTTTCACAGCAGTTAAAAATTTGTTTATTCAAGGAATAATGGAATTTTTTTATGCATTACTCTTTCATATAATGAAAACTAGCACTCCTTTTTTGCATTTTATAGAATACTACTGTTTTATCAAAGTATTTCTTTTCCTAGTATCATCTGCCTCTTTCATTTCAAATCCTTAAAAAAAAACCTCTCCTCAGTCATAAAAACCTTGGGCTATTCACAACTACACATTGCTCACACATTACTCTATGTGCTGGCTAATGATGTTCTTGCCATAGGCTTTATATTTGGCTCCACACAAAGAATTTGTGATTACTTTAACAGAAAAATAAACATTTTAATTTAGGAGTAAGAAGAAATTTAATTAAGTCTTAAAATTAAGTTTTCCATTTAGAAAAAAAACGCTATATATTTCAAAACAATGGAGGTCCCATTTCTGAAGTTCGAGGCAGGTTCCCTTCTCAGAAATAAATATTCAAACTTCCAAGGCATGTTTTGATCAAAGCTATAGAAAACAAACAAAATATACTGGATTAGAATTCTCCCAAACCATGATAGGGTTCCTTTGCCATATTGTTGTCCTCTTGAGCAGTGTTAAGACAACTCTTCACCTTTCTATGTTTTGTTTTGTGATCTGTAGGAGTGAGCCAGGTGTACTCTCCAGAAATGTGGTAAAATCAATGTTAAAGATTAACATTACTAATAAACGGTACCATAACGTTATTATTAGAAATATTTGCCTAGGTCCTCTTCTTTGCTTCCATGTTGATTTCATGGGATCTGGTCAGAGAGTTCGGTGTGGGAACCAGGAAAGCTGAGTCACCCCTAGGCCCAGTAGAGGGGAGGGACTCCCTGTTTGAGAACACTTAGCCACAGGAAAGGATTGTTCCTCTACTTTGTTTTCAAGTCCTGCAAAAGTGATTGGGATTCTTGTCATTGTAACACAGCTAAAAGTAAGACTGTGGCACTCCAGATACTGTTGCAAACCACTTTCAATTTTTGTCCCTGCCTTTTTGGTTTCCTACAGATATTTGCATCTCATAATTTGAAAGGAATATTTTCTCCCATGTAGAATCTTACATCTCACTCCTTTTAGTTTCCTTAGCAAAAATACAGTTTCAAGCTTTCGATACGAGACCGTGACAAAGTGATTTTATAGCCAGTACTGAAAGTGACTAAACTTGACAACAATTGTATTTTATGACAACCTCTGCTTTCATGTCCACAGCCTACTTTCCCATCATCAGCTGTGGGKTTTTTTTTTTCCCTTTTTTTCTCTCTCCTCCTCACCCCATGACTTTTTTTCAAATCTGAGCAATGCTGTATCTTTGCACCGACTGAAAACAAATCCTTTTACCAGGAGTGCATTTAATGGGCAGCATGCTTCACTTAAGTCACCAGAACCTAAACTGTATAATATTCAATTCTTTACCAACCCGGGACCAATGCTTTTTCTTGAGAGCAATGTTCATAAGAGTAGTGGAAGAATTAGTATTACAGAACTAAACCAGATTAGGAGGGAATGTGAATTAGATTTGGTAACAGATGGTGCTGTGGAAATTAAAGGTGCTTTGCGAATGGAAGCGACAGCAGCTTGCCTCTTTTCCTCTCCTGTCTCTCTCTTTCATGCGCTTGATAGACGGGTATAAATCACAACAATCCCGTCTTGACAGCCAATTTCGAGAATTTGATCTGGTTAAAGACATGGCTTTCCTGCTCCACTCCCTGAAACTGGCTGCTATTTTATTTTTATACAGCACCTTGTCATATTTAGGAAAGTGGAATCACCTGCCTCCCTTTAATGAAATTTTCTTTAATTACAGTTTTAGCTCTTTAGTGTTAATTACTTTTCCATTCAGCCTGAATTCTCAGGCTGTCTCATAGGGATGTATTTCTCTCCCCCACCCCACCTCCTTGCACTATTCATGCATATGCTTTCATTTTTCTAAAGATGCTTTTCGTTGTTGGAAGTTGTTGTCAGATCCATTATAATTAGATCCTAATTATCAAAATCATCATTATTGTGTAGGAAGAGGAAGCACTGTAAACAGCTGTTAAAGTTATAGGATCTTGTTTGACAGAGAAGAAACCTKTCAGGATATATGTGAATAATAAACAAGCAAACAAAAAGCCCTACTGAAAACTCTGGGAAACATAARGATCTGGAGAGCAAACCTGCTCCCTGGAAGGAAAATGTACCCCAGTTMTCTCTCCATATCTATTCCTCGTAGTCTAATCCCATATTTTTTCAGAAAAGATCAGAATAAAATTACCCTGTTTCAGTTTGCTTATGTAAATATTCATCTTTGCTCCTCTCMTTCAGGTGTCCAGATATAAAAATCACTTTCCTGATGTGTGTCAGGATTGACTTGTGGTTGCCTTAATACAATTACTTTTTTGCTTATAAGGCAGCAAGTGTGAGTGAGGAGACTGCTGTGATGCATGGAGATGTGGAGGTGCTTCTGCCATACACTAAAAGTCCTCAGAGTCAAAGAGAAAAATAATGGACTGTATCTAAAAAAAAAAAATAAAATTATATATAAAAAAAAAAAACCTCTCGAAGTAGGAGAAGATCCTTAGAGCTGGCAACTAACAGTTGGTAGAAATAAAGCTTCCTACTGGCAGTCAAATCAAATGTAGTAACAACTCAACGACTCCCTGCTGCTAGCTGACAGCATGGTGTAACACACTGGGACAAACATTCACTTAAACACTGATTGCAGGAAAACGTCATTTCCCAACTCCCCAAGTAGCTTTTTGGTTCGTGTGCAAGCGCACATGTATGTGGAGGGGGGATTTAAAACCGATGGCATGTGTCTGGGAGGACAGGACACACTGGCAGCCAGCTGAGTGAGGGGGTGGGAGAAGGATCACTTGCTTTGTAAGTTTTAGTCCTGAGTCTTTTAAGACGCACACTCTCTGATACTATTTCTGGTGTGTTCTCTCTAATCGCTTCTCCAATTTAACAGAGCCTGGCGTGCAAATTATAATTCTTCTGTTACAAATCTGCAGAAAATTGGTGAGGGAGCTGGGTGGGGAGACAGGTACATGGTGTGCACACACCTACACTGTGCCGTGGAAGGGAATTGCTGCCAGAAATTGTGAAAAATCTCATGATGCAAACTTTGACTCTCTTGAGACTGAGGGCATTTTTTTGGTCTTCTTTTTCCTTTTAGAGAGTGATGAATGACAGCTATGTCTCTCTGATCTGTAGTACTGGCTTTCTGACTGGTGCAAGTAACTGCTTTTGATGCTGTAATCATTTCAAAATAATCCCACTTTAGAAAGCCTGTTATGTTCTTGAATGAATCTTTACTTACTTTTGTAGTTTTTTATTTTTATCCCTTGAAGTAGCTGAATGTAGCATTTCATATTCTTCTGCTATTTCAGCTGATTTCCTGTAATAAAAAGAATCCTCACAATTAATAGCCGACTCCTTCACACTTCGCTGTGTCCTCTGGGGRCTGGAGACATCAGGTGGACTCCACCTGATACCACTGGAATATAACCACAAGTGGAATGATGTTCCATTAAAGAAAAACACTTAAYTTCCTAACCAGAGCTTTTGCTGTCTTATGGCATGTGGCAGGAATTGTTAGTGTGCAGTTTGAAGTAGAGTAATGAAATCTTACTCTTCCTCATCAGTATACTCATTTACATACGATGAGGCTTGGCCATCATTCTGGTAGTCACATCACAGCCTTTTGATTGAAACTTTCTGGGCATGGGAAATTTCTTGGTGTGAGTTGATGCAGCTTTCAGTTCTTCTCTTGCTGCAGAGCTGGCTCTTTTCAGGAATGTTAAGTACTGTAATAAGAGAAAAATATGTAACATTAGCCTAGAAGTCAGTAAATGAGAGAAGGTTTGAGGTATTATAGTTATATCAGAACCATAATATATACATGAAATACAATTTATTCTATGGTTAACTTTCAGGCATTCCAGAATGATTTTGAAGTGCCGTCTACTTCTTGTGTTCCTTTCTCTTCAATATTTGCCTTTTTTTTTTTTTTWAACTATTTGAAAACTAAATCACAGAGCATACTGAAAAGGTATCTTTTCCTACTTAAAAGTCATGAAATCCATACAAGTAGGCAAGTCTTTTCTACAGGAAGCTTTCTGGGGATGGCCTGTGTAGTAGTAGTATGTAACAGCTAATGGGGTATTTTCTGCATAAAACACATGCAAAAATGAAGGTCAAGGTTGCAATTTTTTTATATGCTTTTATTTTTTGTCTTTCAGTCAGAGGTTTYGTTTGTTTGTTTTCGTCTGTGTGTTGCAGTGACGTGTTGGGTGCAGTGGACAACTGTGCCACCGAGGGCTGGTGCATTTTCAGGTGTCTGGTGTATTGGCTTAGAGGTGCGAGGTCTTTGAGTATTATTCCTCATTTTTRTTCCTAAAAGAGTACCTGATGTAAAGAATAATAATTTTTCAGTTTGAAAAGATTTAAATTATGTTGCCTCTAAGTGCTTCAGCTTTTAAATTCAGAAGAGTTATGTTACAGTCTGTCAAACCATAGGATCTGTATGCTGCGGAGTCTAAGGATGTGCATGTCTAAGGATACATTTAATTAAACCAGCATTAGTGCATCTATACAGACTTATTAAAACACTTAGTTTGTCTCAATAATATTGATTAAATAGCAGTAGTTTGTTTAATCTAAGTGTATTTTTGCTATTACTACATTACTTCCAAGTAATCAGGGTAATAGTCATCATCAGTGAAATATCACGTTAGTTATGAAGTAATGCCATAAGAATTGATTTAGACTTGGCAGGAAAGGAAGGCTTTCTGTCATATAGTGCCAAAGCTTGATTTGGACTATTAGAATGAGAGTTTTAAACATAATTTTTGTTTGTATAAACAGGGTGTGTTTTATAGGCTTATAGGTTATTCCATACTCTGAGTATCCATTATATCAAGGAACACCTCAGACAGTTAATTATGCAAAACATGATGTAAGTAATTACACAGTATTATTATGCATTTAACAGTTTTATTGATTTGCCAGTTGCTCACTTACGGTATTTAGAGCTATAAACAAGAGATGCTCACCCTCAGTTGAAATAGATCCAAGGAAATGAGCTAAAGATAAATGACACTAGTATGCATTGTTGCATCAGATGTAATCCTTAAACGTAGGAGCTGTCAACAGTGATAATTTGCAACACATTGGGGTATCTCAGGATCATTTCCTTCTTGTTAACAAAGTTTATCAACCAGGAAGCCTGGGGAATCAACTTGAAATAGAAAGGGAAGCAATAATGAATATTTATATATAGTGGGTGAGGAGGTTTAAATAATTCCCCCTCATTTTGGAGGGTCTGTAGTAGTTGCAAGTCAGCCACTTGAAAATTTTGCTTTTTTTAAAAGCAGCAGAGAAAACAAAGTGCAGCCTCTCAGAAGAGATGCAGATGTGAAGGGTCTGAGATAATGGTTTATTTGCCTTGTTTTCTTAAGCTAAAAATGAGCATACAGTAGCGTAGTCTTCACTGCCTTGTGTGTAGGAAGTGCTTTAGCAGAGCTTGGTAGATCCCATACGGAGCAATAGCAACTGTTTGGGAAGCTGGATCCTCTGTCAGGAGTCATCAGCTAACTCAGGCCACTGCTGGTAACAACATGATGGCTTCAAGCATTGCTCCTTCTCTTCCGGCTGCTACTGGCTATGACAGCTGCTCTGGAAGAAGTCACTGGCTTGCTTTGCTTTCCCTTACCAAGGTGAAGCGGTGAAGGTTTCAAGAAAACATAAAAAGAAAGGAGAAATTACAAAAAGCGGTGAAACATTCAGCATTTTTTAAACAGACCCCCCCCGCCACCACCAACAAAAAAACCCCTGCCAAAACCCCACAGCTATTCTATTTTGCATAGGGTACTCCTCACTACGTGGCTGTACATGTGTGTTGATTAATAAAGACCTTGCCCATAATAACAGTTTTGTTTGTGCGTGCATGGGACAAGATTAGCAATACTTTGCAATTAAAGATCTCATCCACTAGGTTAACCAAGCAGGCCTTACAATATTTCTTATTAAAAGAAGAAATCCTTTCTTTTCCTTCCTCCAACTAAGCCAGTGCACCTTAATGCAATGATGATATGTTAGACCCAGCAGTTGTCAAAGCATCGTATTACTGTGATGCCATAATGACACCCTGTCTCTGTAAAGTAGTCATGTTTTCTCAAATCACACGTTGCACCGTTGATTTCTGACATGACACTTCATTCAGTCACTTTCCTTTTCTTCGGCGTCTCCATTCTCTGACAATAGCAGCTGGTGCCCATTTTCCTACTAAGTGATTCACATTTTACCACTTTACTAGAGTGCAATTAGCTGAAGCAGAAAAAAAATGCTCAGTGTAGAGCAGCTCGGCTGAAATTGTTACTCAGCTCTTTAACAGGACCTGGTGAATGTCTTGAGGTGTTGTCGTGGGCGTCGGTGCGAAAAGCAACCTTTTCCTTTCTTTGCACACAAACGTTTTTTCTCTGTTACATTCAGGGAAGCTGAGTATGGGAATTCACTGGAGCATGCTCCACTCTTTTTTGCCTACTGGTTTTAGTATAGACCTAAAAAATGGTACTGAAAGTAAGCACAGCATTTAAAAGGAAATGTGGTATTTACATGTCACTTAGACAAAGAGATTCTTCAATGCATTGGCTTTCACAGTCAAGGTATGAGGACAGCGAGTCCTTTTTGGTAGACATCCATGTGAGAGGAATGTATCGGAGGAAAATCAGATGGATTGTACTGTTAGTGTGAAAAGTACCTAGGTGTGCATAATAACACCTGCCTTGCTGATGCTCCCACGTAGTAGCTGTCATTACAAATGTCAACTGCTAACAACCTATTCTGATATTTATGGAAATAGGGTAATTCTCTTTTCAAGAAAAGAAATCCTCTAAGTGCAGGTAAAAGTGGACTTTAGTGTTGGTCTGCAGTTAAGGTGGTCACTTTAATTATTGTGACTAATACTATTGTGACTGCCACTGATACCACTACCGCAGTTCTGAACTGGCGAGTGATGCTGTAAGCAGAGCTTTTCCTACTTGAAAAACAAACGTGAAATGTGTTCATGGATTATGCAGTATTGGCATGTTGTTTTGACCTCCYTTGGGTGTTGGTAATAAGGAAGATGAGGGAAAAGTTACTTTGTGAAGCAGTTATATGTATGGGTGGAATATAAAGAGCTCTTGGTGGCTCGAATGAGGCTTGCTTTCTTAAGGCTATATACTGTAATCAGATGCAGTTAATTTTTGCATTCCACTTGTATATTGATACTGATTTAGCAAGTGTTAGCACTGTCAATATCATTAGTAATGTGGCAGGTAGATGGAAATATGAATGTGATTGCATTAATAAATCCTTAATATATTCAGCCTTTCATAAGCACATAGCATTACAATTTATTCACTATTGTTTAAAACCATTTTAAAGCAGAAGTTGTATATTGAAGTGCTCYGTCATTGTACCTTTCTGCCAGTGGTTCCTGTCTTCAGGTCTTAAATGAAGAAGTTTTGAAGTAAATTTAGTGTAGACATGGAGAGTTAATACTGTATCTTGCATATTACCCATGGCTTGGAGCACCCTATGTATTTTCTCTTGTATATGGGCAAGGAAGTGCTTCTAGAGCCTGTTTTTACTTTCCCCAAAGCTACTGAAGGGCAGGTTTGCCTGGGGTSTCCCACTTGTTAACAAACTTACTTCAGAATAGCCCACCACAAATGGAGCTGCCATTTATTTGACTTAAAATCTAGTAAAGAAAAAAAMCAACCCCACCAAGGCTTTAAAATAAATACTCTACGTTTTTTATATGACACATGTTATTTCTATTCATAAACCTTAACTAAATTTAGATTTTTATTAATCCAATGTGACCTAAAAATTTTGCATTAACAGCACAATGTGGAATTGGGCTTATTCTCTTTGAATGCAGATAAAGCCATCATCTTGAAAATAGCTCTTTCTGACAAAAAGGTGTTCTTTTGAAATAAAGTCTTATTCACTACATTCCTCTTAGAGTTAATGTGAATTTTAGTGCCTCTAATTTTAGATTGAAGTGAGGTCTAGAATAAAACCCACTGGCTGACAATTGAATTTATAGATAGTTGTGAATATTTCAGGCTTGAATAATAGAGCTGTAGAATTTCAGACACATAGAGGAAGAGAGAATTAAGCTCCAACTGTAGTTTTAGACTATAATGCAATGGTGTCTAGGAATTCTTCAGTGTAACGAGCTAAGTAGTAATTAGGAGGGAACTGAGGGAGGGATTTTACAGAGATCTAGCTTAGGCATTATTCCAAATGTTCAGCATGATAATTTGATGGTGGTCACACCTGCCATCCGTATTAGATGGCTCTTGAATTACTTTTGTTCAGAAGTGGTGCAGTGACGAAGGAGTGAAAGCCGTAGGTGTCTGTTGCCCACCCACAGCCAGTACCCAGCCTTGTCTCTGTTTCACCTTCCGGGGGTTGAGAAAGTTTTTGTTCTCGGAGTCAGACGCTGTTGTTTTCGCTTTTCCTCGCAATAGTTAATGTTTTAACCGCATTTACGCTTTGCCAGCGTGCACCGAGCCGGTCTGTACTGTTAGAGCTGGAGCCAAAAGCAGCTCTGTCTTGGTTAGTACCAGAACCTGCTACTTCAGAAGCATCAGCAGACTGGCTTTAGCGTAGGCAGCACTGGTGATCAGATTTTAGTGCTTGTTAGAACTGAGATGGTATTTTGGTTCTGACCGCTTGGAGTGGGAGATAGCCACTTCTGTACTGGCCAAAACAACGTGCAGATGACCAGCTAATTATTTGCAAGTGTTTTTTTCTGGAAGGGGAAGGGCGACATTCAGGCTCATTATTGCACAAATTAGATAAAAAAATTGGCAGTGGGAGCCTTACACAAGAACGTGCCATCAAGCTGGTTGTGACAGACTGTGGGCAGTGACTCCTAGTGCTGTATTTTGAGACTTTACATGTCGAGACTCAGACAGGGAGGTGAAAAGAGAACCAGGTACCTGTTTAGTCAATGAAAGGATCTTAGTGTGTAGAAAAATAACGTAAAAAATTAGTTGATAGAATGTGATAGTTAATTGATAATTTTAATCATAACTGTATAAAATTCAGTGTCAAAGAAAGAGGAGAGACAGAGACACCATGTTTTAGTACCCTAATAACTTCTAACTCTAGTCTAAGATCGTAATGTATGTGAGAGCGGTCCAGTAATTATAAGGTAATAAGTGGAGTGGTGGTGTAAGTGCTCTAAATTAAAAGGAGCTCGCAGAGCTGCTGTAAGTCAGTGCCGACCCGCTTTCTTTCAAACGTTGACTTGAGAAAAGTGCTTAGCCCAGAGTGCAAGTAGAAAGACAAGAGAGAGCTATCTATTAATTACAGCACTCATTAACAGTGACGGCTACAAGGCAGCAGATGCAGAAGAAAAGGCACACGCTACTGCAGGCTGGCAAGGGGATTTCCCCCCCTCCAGTTCTTGAGGAAAGGACAACACAAGCAGGTGGTCCACTGTAATAAGATATTTTCASGGCTTTAACCTTCCCATTTCCTTGGTTTATTTGCTGACACCAGATAGCTTGCTCCTTCCACCTCCCCAAATAAGCACTGGTTTTAAGTTGAGGGTAACATTTCTGTACATCAATCTGGCCGTTTTCCAAATTCACGCATTGCTTTCAATAGAATTTTACAGTAAAAATCACAACAATTGAGAGATCCTAAATAAGATCCATGGGCACTGATTTTAGGGTGAATCTCATCCTAAGCAGATACCTTTAATGAAAGGTCAGACTTTGCCCTCAGTTACCCCCATTGGAAAGGAAGCCAACTCTCTTGATTTAAGTCTGTTTTCCRTTGGTGAATTTGATTCCAAATACTGGAATAGAAATTAATGAAAATTTTTTATTTTTTAATAAAACAAAGTGGAAAAGTGAAGAGAGGATCTCAGAAATTACTTCAGAAAGTTAAATCAGTCAGGTTGTCTGGATTCATAGTTTGCTTTGAAAACATGAATCTATAGCTCCAGGTGGCCTTCTGGGGTAGTTGCTTTTTTGCAGTTAATTTTTCTAGATAAATATTCATAACTATCATCTGAATTTTGGCATCTTCTAAGAGTACTGCCAGGAAAATACTGGATAGGCCACTTGCTACAGTGGTCCCATAATCACAGCTGTAGAAAATTAAGATAGTATCTTACTCAGAGCTTTCTAATTATTATTTTTGTCCTTTGTTCACCCTAAAATGTGTTTAAAAATAATAAAAATCTCAGGGATGGAAATAGACAAAGATTTCTCCCCCATTCCTCGCTGTAGAAAGCACTGATTTGTCAGATCAGATATTGTATGGTTATATTTCAGATGCTTAATTCTGAAAACGTGAGAACTGAGAACACAAAATCTCACCTTCTGAAAGACAAAACTTTAATGTAAAATTTCCTCTAATATATTTTTTTAATCCAAGAATGGAACACGTAAAATGTCAGATCCTATAGAGCTGCAGATATATGGGATAGTGGCATAGTTATTACTGGTTAGTCTGAGGATAATGGCTAGAAAGTAATTGCAGCCAGAGCTGATGAATCATTTCACTTAGATTTTGTGAAAATGGAGTCCAGCTTTAATTATTTGTTAGACTTCCCCGTTGATGTGCTGCTTCGTTACTGAATAGCTGTATCTATGATAAAGCAATATTAATGAAGGGGAAAAAAAGGATTTCAAGAGACTTGCTTTTCAATTCTGGGATCAGATCGATAGATGATGGATACATGTTTTAGTCAACTGTCTTGACAAATATTAATTACAGAGCAGAACATTCATGTGATCAAACTTGGAAATATTTGTTTCTGATAACGATGGAATTTACAGAAAGAAAGTACAGATAGAAAAATGAAGACATTTAATAGCCATGCCATCTAATAGGATTTTTAAAAATTTTTTGACTCGCTGGATGACAAGTTCAGAATTTAGAATTGATGTGAAGTTGACATGTAGCCTAGAGGGCAGGTGGAGGGGACAACAGACGGATTTGGTCTCTTTAAAGTTTTTGTTTACTGCCTGTCTGGAGCTTTGACAAAGCTCTGTCATGCCCTTATGCTGATTACCTTCATGTAGAACAAGAAGTATTGACTAATGAATGAATGATGTGCAGTCCCTAACCCTTCCAGAGCAGCCTTAAAGAGCACTGTCTTTAATACACAGATTCTTCTTTCTCTGTCTCCCCACTGCAGGCTTCTCTGCAGAATGTCAAGCAAAGATCGACACATTGATTCCAGCTGTTCGTCGTACATCAAGACGGAACCGTCGAGCCCTGCCTCTCTGACGGACAGCATCAACCACCACAGCCCCGGTGGCTCCTCCGACGCCAGCGGGAGCTACAGTTCCACCATGAATGGACATCAGAACGGGCTGGACTCGCCTCCCCTCTACCCTTCGGCCACAGGGCTCGGGGGCAACGGGCCGGTCAGGAAACGGTACGATGACTGCTCCAGTACCATCGCCGAAGACTCACAGACCAAGTGTGAATATATGCTGAACTCCATGCCCAAAAGACTGTGTTTGGTGTGCGGTGACATTGCATCAGGGTACCACTATGGAGTGGCCTCCTGCGAGGCCTGCAAGGCTTTCTTCAAGAGGACAATTCAAGGTTGGTTATTTGTTAAACTTCCTTTCTTCCTTTTGCCCAAAATGAAAAAGCACAGTCTTTGACTGAATCCCGTTAGGACTTCAGACTGTACCTTTTCATTCTTCGCACTGTTTGGTCCTGCAGATGTTGCTCATAAAGAAGCCCCTTTGGGCTCCTTTGAGAGTTCTGTCTGTCACATTTAGACCAATGCCATGTTTATTTTGATTCCAAAAAATAGAAAAACACTGRGGCTATCCAATGGACATTCAGATTTGTTTTTTCAATGAGTTTCTCTGCATTCCCATAAATGATCATTGCGAAGAAAGTGGAATATTTTCTGAAGGTTGTCATGGATGCCTCCTGAATACACCTTGTGGCTGGCACACGGGAATCATGCTTGTGTTTTTCTCCTAGTTACACCACTACCATACTTAAATTATTACAGAAATTTYGTTTATTTTTGTTAAAAAAGCAGTGCATTTAAAATTGGAGCAAAATGCAGTGGTGTAGTGCTTTGTGCATATCAGTGTATTGATAACTGGTCTTTCACCCGGTATATACAGTGGCCTTGGACAGGTTCAACAAATAAGATCACATTCTAAGGAGAGTTTGGCAGCTTTTGGTCTCTGCTCAGTATTTTTTACTAATCTGCTCTTGATACCTGTTACAAATATGCCACATATTTTGGCATATATTAGTACAAATGGGAAAATTTGCATGACTGCTTCTTCTAGCTTTGGAACCTATGGAGACAAAATAACCTTCTACTTTGATTTAGATATCATCCTTTCAAGTAAAATTGAAGGTGCTTTATTTAAAGAACATGAGGCCAAGCTTGGCCTGTGCAGSAATATAGTGTCACATTAAATTAAACTCAGACTTCAGAGACTAAAATTAGGTTGCTAAGTCCAAATTTAAGCTCCTCAATAAAACCTGCTTGATTTTCMTACATGTTGAGCACCTGAAATTCTCAGGGAAGACAATGCGATCTGGTGATACACTTTTCTTTTTAGGAATTTCACATAACCCCAAATTTGAAACATTTGGTCAAGATTTCTTAAGTATAGTGCTTCCATATTTAATGTAAAATTAATAAGGAAAAACAATTAATGTTATTTTGATTTATCCGTTGCTGAGGCAATGGCCATTTTATTCTTCTCTCATCCTTTTTGCTGCTGGGGGGAATTGGGGTTTCTACCAGCATGAAGTACCCATTTTATGAGGGCCATACAGACACTAGAAAGAAACATTAAACTTCAGTTGTTCTAATGGAGCTGAATGTTACCCTGCTGGCAACCAGTAAACAAAAGATTCCTAGTGGTGGCCTGGGTTTATATGTAAAATGAGCACACATAGAGAAACRGTATGCTTTCTGTTTAGGAAAAATTTAAAAAAAAAAAAAAAAAGGTAGGTGATTTCACTTGACCTTCAAGAACATTTTCAGAAAAGCCCAAAAAATGTTTCCACTGAAGCAATTTGTATTTTGCGGTTGCTAAACTTCAAGCACCAATTTCAACTAGAAACTCTGTTTTTATAAATGGTATTTAATTGCTGTGTAATAGCTGTCCTACAGGACTGAATTGATGCACAGTTATTTTAGTTGCATTTTGAGCACCAAAAAAAAAAATGCTACAGAAATGAAAACTGATTGAAGTGTTGACTTCTGGCAGTAATAGGTAACCTGCAATTTTACACCACACCACAGACAGCAAGTTTCTGGGCATGGGAGCACAAGACAGAGACGTCATTCTCCAGATTAGCAACCTGGACTTGGCCACGCAGCTCAAGTTAGAACTGGCAGCTGTGCAAAAAGTCTCAGTGCGGTTAGAGCACGAGCTGCATCAGCAGGTGACAGTGCTGGGAAGACAAAAAAAATGCAGTAAGGCAAAACCAAGCATTGAATGGAAAAGCAATAATGAAGAAACTAAGAATAGGAAGTTTGTTACCATCATGATGTCATGGCAGCATCTTCAGTAATGGTTCTGACTAAACTGGCACAACTACTGAGAGTTTTCAGATACCATCCAAAATAGTGGAAGCTACTTGGGTGAATCAAAGCATGGATTGTGGTAGGTGACAAAAAAGTATATAAGAAAAAGGTGCTTCCTCATGTTTTGAATGGGTAAATTCCATCTTTAGGCTTGCATAAAGAATAATTCCCCTGAGGATTTTTGCTCTAATTGGTAGAATTTAGTCCCAGTGTTCTGGAGGTCATTCTTCCGTATACCACTTCATTTCCTTGTTCAYATCAGGTTCTTTCTCTCTCCTCGTTTTTAAAATAAGTTTGTTGCTGCATAACTGCAAATAAGAAAATGGGAAAACAGAAATAAGCGCAATGTATCTATAAATAGAATAGGAAACCAGACTGCCTGAAGAGTCAGTTGTGCATATGTAAGGATAACATGTCTCAGCTCAAAGAATTGGTTATTTTAAATACTAGTAACTTAGTTGTTATGCGTACTTTATTATAGATTCAATGAAAAAGGGAATTTTGACTTCCAGACCTTTCTTGTTGATCATTCATCAGTTAACTAAATTAGCTCAGACTTGGAGATCCTCAATGCTGTTGAAATCAYGGGCACGACTGCCCTGACTTGAGCAAGAGAAAGGCTGAGCTGATAAAGTTASATTATGAAGCACATCTTGTGTTCATCTTACTGTTCATGTAAGGCCCGATGTCCTTTCCACGGAGTCAATGGGAGTCTTTCCATTCTTTCCATTTCAAAGGAGTCTCTTGAAATCTCGGTAGATGAGGACCACAGGCAGCTGCTCAGAGAGCCAACATGGTTATCTGTACACCACCAGCATCTCAGATAAGACAAGAAGTGCATTGCAGCATACCTAGTAGCCCCTACACGAGGCAAATATCACTCTAATGTGGAGTATACACCTTTTTTTAAGGGTAATGGAGATTATCATTCCCTTTCAGATTCAGCAACTGAGTCTAAAAAACATCCATTCCTGGCTGATGGTTTTATTCTCTTCTTCTTCCTGCCTCTTGGAATCCCTGCTAATTTTCTTAAAAGTTAAAAGATTAAATGAATCCTGTTCTGAATTATAAGAAGWAGTAATTTTGCCTTTCTTGAACACATTTTTAATATAGCCCAAAAATAATTTGAAATTGTTCTAAAGTGTGCATGATTACGATAAAAATCAATAATATTAGAAAAAAATTTAKAAACAAGGCTAAAAAGCCTTAGCCAAGGCCTGGGTAAAAAAACAAAACAGAACAAAACCCACCCAAAAAGAGCTCAGTATATAAAATTGATGTCTTCTTAGGTCATAGTAGAATGCAGTGATGTTCTGCCCCTTTTGTGAGAAATAAGGTATGGAAGAACTGGATGTTCTCTCTGCTTAGCCTACTACTCACTCAGCTGCAGCTCTCAGTTTGCTTCTGGGATAATTTACATGGTGGCTGATTGCAAGTGTCTCACAGAAATACACACACAGCCAAATCTTCCCAAAATTGGCTTAACATCAGGGATAGTAGAAAATAGCAACATCTAAAAATAGTTACAGGTCCATTGATTTTTAGGGTCTCTTCACAGTTTTTGCTGTGCAGTGTATTATCYTGAAAACTCCAAGCTTTCATTAAAAGAAAGAGAGGGGAAAAAAGAATTTTCAGTTGTCAGCTGGGTGCAAAGTCTTGTGTTCAACACAGAGGTCTTGTACTTACTAGATATTTTGTAGTGAATATTTAGTGTAAATATCTTTCTCACAATTTTTATTTGCTCAGTTATCGTAAAGACTAGTGAGTACACATTTTGCATTAATAGTAAATAATTACTAAGTGCCCATAATTTAAACATTTCAGCAAGTGGATTGAACTGGTATTCTTGCTTTCAGTAGAAGGATGATAGGACTTACAGATTCAAAGACAGTTTAATATTCTATGTTAGCATTTTTCTCTCTAAAACAATGGCCTGCATCTAGAAAACTTTCTTCCTCACTCCTTCCAGACTGTCCAGACTGTTGTCTTTGGACTCTTTAAACTAGCTTGGAAAGACAGTGTGTAGAGCCTACATGTTGATATGTTGCCTTCCTTGTAAGGCTTCTTGAAAAAGTCTCAGAGCTTACTTATTATTTCCTTGGATAGTGTTTGAATTTTCCCCACAGAAGCTAAATACTTTGCATTCAGTAGTCTTTGTTCTTCGACTTTGGTTTTTGGTTTGGTTAGGGGTTGGTTTGTTTGTTGGTTTTTTTTTTAGTATTTATTTTTTAAGGAAAAACTGTTGAATGAACAGTAGTGAGACAGCAATCTTCTGTTCATACACAGGGTGTGTAAAGCAATAGTCAGCAAGAAGCCCTGCAGTCATACCCTCACTGCCTCATCATTTAAGAGCTTCATTCCTGAGACTTGCTGCCTGTCCATGTCTCCAAACACAAACAAGAAATACTCCATCTTTGAAATGCTGATGTCTTCTTGGTGATTACATGAACTAGACCAAGCCTGCCATCTCATTTTATGCTGCTCAGCTAAGAGCCTTCAGCTCTACAGTTCTGCAGGGATGTTCCTATTGTCTTCAAACTGCTTTGTACTTTGTTCAGCTTTTTGGTTACCCAGGGTTGTTTTTAATCCCTCTAGTGTTCAGATTTTTCAATCCTCTTTAGAGTGTTGACCCATTATTGAGCCAGTTTGATCTGTAAATRTACAAACACTTTACAGTAAATATTTTTCTTTTTTTCCAATCACGAAGTTTTAATCAAGAAAGTTAGAACTAGCTATGTACATTTAGATAAGGCAATATCAAGTTTGATTTGAAGTTGCACTTGACCGAAGTGGCTTCCAGAGGGTATTTTACATCTCTGAAAGCTGACTTCTGTAATACGTTTTTATGGRGGAAATGAAAGCAAATTAAACAAGATTTTATGGCTTTCATCATCTTTGCTGGTAGCTAAGATTATTGTTGTTTTATAGAAAGATAGGGTGGAGGCTTACATTTTGGTGCACTGGCCTGTGGACCTTGGCTGTGGTGCAAAGATGGCAGCCCTCCAGTGAGCCGAACACTAAATGTCACCTGAATCCATCATTACCTGATTAAATCATTCACCTTCCTTATATAAGTGAAAGTCTGTGCATCAGCATTTCTTTCAAAGAATATTTTAAGCAAGCAGTGATAGATATCTTCCCTYTTCCCTTGATTTCTCCGTGCCTGTGGGCCAGCCAGACTAGCGAGCATTTTTAATTCCTTCCAACACATTTTTTAATTCTGTCATTGTGTAGCTACAGCAGCTAAACAAGATGAGACAATAAAATATAAACAYGCTGAAATCTGAGAACCAGAGAGAAGTTTAAAAGTATACAGATTGTTCTGTCCTTTTTGCTATCTCCGCTTTCCTTACAGCCTTGAAAATTGTACAAAGCGTTTAGATGATTTGGGAATAAGAATGAGTATCCTGATTAGTGTGTGGCTATTTTGAACCCATCAGAAATACCGAGAAAGAGATGTGATTTACAAATAGTGCTGGTACACTAGTATGTGTCAATGCCAATATAATTAGGTCTGGATCTCTTTTTGTTATAAACGTCTCTGAAAGCCTCCAGCCCACTTACAAAGCCCTGTCTGGTTTGAAACCACAGACTTTTGAAGTCTCAGCTAGCAAGTGATTTATTTTAGTATTTCTATAATTTTTTAATTACCTCTTTTTAATGGGGTGAAAGTAATTTGGTTCGCAGCTTTACAGACTGAGATATTCTGTGTGCTCATAAACAAACAATGACAATCTTCCATGCTATGTATCAAARTTGACCTAGATAGAATACCAGTAGGGACCAAATGTAGATGGTTCAATCTTTCTGACTTGAACAGCTCTTCAGTGACTTCCAGGTGGCAGGGGATCAATTCCCTCTGTGCCTTCAAAGCATTGATTCTCTCTTAAGGTGACCTAAATGCCCTTTGTTTCTCTTGAAGATAAAGAAGTTGACTCCAGTGGGAATCAAAGGTAGTTGGGTCCTTMCAGGTTCAACACCCCGTATTATCACCTCATACTGAAAATTATGGTGGCTTTTTATGATGCTGGAAACCCATCTACCTAAAGTTAGGGGCTGATACAAAAATGTCATGTAGTCAGACCAACCAGCATCACCTTTACATTTTTGCCTTAAATCACCATGTTGCTTTCTAAGAATAAAAGAAAAAAATTTTTGCAAGTTTTAAATATGCTATAGTTCAGTAACATGGTACACTGATTTCTTCAAAGCAACTCAACACAGTGATTTYACTAAAAATGTACTTTTAAGCTGGTCGTGTCCCTCTGTCAAACACCATATTTAAAAACTAGCTGCTCCTCTTTAGTTTTTTGTTCTAGCAGAAAAGGCAACATAAGCAACAGTGATGAAACATAACCCTTCATACCTAGTCCTGTCATCTTGAAAAAATAGTTGAGACTTTTGGGAACGATATCTTTGAATGTTCTGTAACTCTCTGTGTAAAGTATTGTTTCTGAAGTCATCTGGGTGAAAAGTTGTGAATACAGTCAACTTTAGGCTTAATCATCTCCAGATGACCTGTAGGAGAATTCATAGGTCTCTAATTCACAGAGCTGTCAACAGTATCAGGTGAATCTGTCTGAAGATTTGTCAGCCAAAACTGGATTCAGTTAGGTTCGAATCCAACTTCATTCCAACCTGACCCCACTTCTGAAGCCTTATGGATAAGAGTACTTTTACACATGAAAATATTTACTCATACTTAAATTCAGCTGAGTTCTGACTGCAAAGTAGGGAGCAGAGTCTGGAAGAGTTGAAACTTGAACCTGAGAGAAAATATTTTTACTTTCCTCAGTTCAGCTTCATTAGGACCTATAAACATCAAAGAGATTTTAAGTCCATGTGGGACTTTTTCTCTGTCCTTTCAGTTAGCCTGTTATTCCTGATTTCCAAGAGCACCTCATTCTCAGTTTCTCAGGAATTACTCTGTTCTGGTTGGATTACATATCAAGAAGTGACCTAACATACTGTAACTCACTCTCTGTGTTGGCTTAGATTCTCCTGTGTCTCTCTTTCTAAGACTTCTCTTTTATTAAATCCCAGAACACCAATGTCTGTTATCCTGGCTACTTTCCATTTTTGGAATTCTGATGCATAGCAATCCACAGACAAGCAGCTGTATTCCTTTGGATCTGTCACCCAGGAAAAGAGAGCATGAAGGTGGTACCTGGGGTTAACCTCACTGCAGAAAGGTTTTAAATCCAGTGAAGCAGTAGTCTCTATGAAGAATGAGAACATTTAATTTTTTAAATACAAGTTTTTGGAAAAAAAAAAAAAATAAAGGATTAAGTTACCGAAGGTGAAAGAGAAACTTCAGGAGAAAAATGGAGCATTATTGAATATAAGTCAAAAGATACTGAAATGCAATTTCATGAGCTGATTATAGCATAAAATTATTACATTGAAGGAATGTTGGTTGGTTTGGGTTTTTCGCTTCCCCCCCCCCGAACCTGCATTCCCACACAGGAAAAATTTCAGTATGACATCTTCAGTATTCCTACTGCTTTTTTAAGTGGCTCATGGCTACTCTTTCCAAACACATTTTCCCCTGCATCTCAGTCTCCCTCATATCTTTTACCTGTCCAAAGATTTTCTGAGCATATTCCAAGAGCTTGTAGCAATCCTTTTACATMTTTAGTCTTATAATATTGCAGTATGAAAAGGGATATAAAGCTTCTGCTAAAACTTGCTGCCTGCAGCTTCTGGTTTTGTCAGTATTGCTGGAAGACGGACCTCTGTTTCTAGAGACAGCTTCTCACTCCCGGTATCTGGGAGGTTCTGAAGTTGTGRCTGTTGATGACAATAACTTCTGCCAAGGCATGAGGCTTTCAGTGACCTCTTCTTTGTCATGGTTCTTGCTTCTCTTCTTCTGTTACCTTTAGTGTCACTGTCAGTTCTGTGCAAGAAATGGCCAAAATGGTTTTGAGAATCTTGGCTAAGTCCAGTCAGTTGCCTGACTTGTAAAGCTGGCAAGTAATCCCTGTACCATTAAAACTGTTCTGTGTCTTCACATCTCATTCAAGTAACATTCAAATCTCATCTGTGAGGTAGAAAAAATGGTACTTTGGCCCACTTATCCTTAAGCTGTCTCTAAAGATGTGACAGTCTAAAGCATCTGAAATCAGAGAGCTGGGTATGCAGCGTAAGTTTTAGCAGCTCACCTGCTATCTGAGGATCAAATGGCATTGTGTTTTTAGTGATTCAGTTGCTCTTGATAGGCACAGTGTGTTAGAAGTATTTTCTCATCTTTTGGCTGAGATAATTAAATTAGTAGAAAAAAGARCTGGTTTTAAATAAACATTCCTCAGTACATGAGGAAAGAAAAGGGAACTCAGCCTGGCATAAATCCTGTTGTCTTATTCTAGCACAGGGCAATGTGTTTGGGGAGTGAAGATTTGACATATATTTTTATTTTCAAGCGTCATACTAATTTATATTACTCAGCCCTTTAACTGCCAAACTGTAAAAGTCCATTATGCTACTGAGAGGAATATACAAATTATCCCCTGGCACTTTAGGCAGGAGTTTTACATATACGCTGTTATTCTATCAGCCAGCTAGCTGCACGATTCTATTAARGAGTGAGTGAGAAAATTATATTGCCTGCAAACTAATTGTACAAAAGACTCTGAAATAAGTAATCAGAGCCCAGTTCTTTCTGAAAACCAGCCAGGAGATATTAGAAATTGCTCAATCGCTCTTGTCAGCCCRGTTTAAAGACCCAGAGCTGCCATGTTGATTTTGTTCACTGTATAACACAGCTACTTCTTCAGCTGTTGACAGGACTGGGCAAACTCTGCTTACACCCTTAATAGCTGCTCAGTTCCAGCCTCTGGTATCATGAAGCAAGCAAGTAAATGGTGGAGCTTCCTTCTGGATCTTCCTCATTGAAATAAAATGCAAATCTGAGTGTCTTGAATGGATGTAATTTTACCTAGGAAATAATACATAGAAGTAAATAAAAAATTACGAGAGCTCCAATGACCTGGAATGTGCAGCAGATTCAGGTTTTTAACAAAAATATATCTAGTAGTACTTTGAGTGCTAGGTAAAATGCATTTTAAGTATGATATAGATATCCGCTGCATCTATATGTGAAGTGGTGACAAAATGTTAGTTCCTTGAACTCTTACTGCAGTCTAGCCATACTCTAAAATGCTGGAATACTTTAGGGGAACCGGCTATGGTTGTTGGTAAAGATGTGAGTCTTTGCTTCTGTTCCTGTAACTCTGCTGAGCTCATTGGTGGAATTCTTCGCAGCATCTTTGAAGTTTGTTTTCCAACATCAAGAATGAAGATTGAACATCTGYTGTAAAATATAATTCATCAAAGTAAAGCAGCCTAAATTGAACGGAGATTCCCCCTCTAAGCTAAAGTACTGKAATCCAAGTGACTGGAATAATACATCTTTTTAGCATTCTTTAGGTGGCAAGAATTTGCAGGAAAAATAAATTACATTGTGCATAATGTGCTGCATGCTGCAGACAGTTGCAGTGTTTGTGCAAATGTGAAATGTCAGGGTTGGGATTAGAAGTGTCTGTGTAAGGAAATGACCAATCTTGCCTGTATCTTTCTGTTTCTTAATGCTGCTTTGTGGTGTTGTCATCTGTACCCTTTTACCTTTGCACAAGGGCTCAGGCTGCAGTGGAAGTGCTCCACCTGCCTTGGTACAGAGCTTTGCTGCTTGAAGTTCTGTGTTGTAATCTCAGTCTTGTTTTTGATCAAAATCATTTCTGACCTTGTGCAAAGATATCTTTGATCTTGTGCAAAGCATTTCTGATTCCCCGTTTCTTTTTTTTTAATTTTTCAAATAGGGATGGTAATACTTTTCTTACTATAGTATAATGAAGTTGATTAGATACAGTTTGTGAAAGGCTTTGAAGGTCTTCCTGTGTAGTGGCTATGCCTTACTAAGAATCCTCATTAGAGTGAGAGGATAATATTCATATTTTTTTTAAGCTTGCCCTTACCATTGTTTTCTACATATCCTTCCAAAAGCGTTATTTCCTAACTTTGGTAATGTGTGTCAGAAAGATGTTTCGCAGGAATTGTTGTGCTGAATTCCCTACTCACTGTATCCTTCAGTTTCTTAAATGGCTTTCTCCATAGCAGCTAAGAAAGGGTAAGAGGACTAAACTGGTTTGAGTTTTGTCAACAAGAGCCAGTAGCATTCAGGCATACTGAGTTCTCTTTTACTCACCAGCATTGCTAACTCACTCATGCAGCAAAGTCCAGGAGGAGGAAAGCCTGCAAAGGCCTGAAAAGGTTGTTCCAAACATGCTGGTCATGTTGGCAGAATACACATTGCACCATACAGACCTCCTTTATCATAAATACTTAACCAATTTTCAATAGATGTAAGTGGTTTAAGTATTACTTCCTGTTGAATTAGCAGTTGCTGAGCATTTGAGTCTTTGTGCAATACTGCAATCCACTAATGTGATATTTAATGAGGAGACATCAGTCTGGAGAAAGGTAGTCAATATAAATCAGTGTTTACAAAGTGTGATTAACTCTGAAATATTTCATCAATGCTGTGGTCCCAGGCAGACTCTATGCTAATTATTAGAACCTGTGCATGTTTCAGGGGACTTTGATGGACCCTGAGTGCAGCAAACATGGAGCAGCAAAATTGCGATTATGCTCRGACTGTCTCTGATGACAATTTATGCATTTGGTGTGATGACCTCTTGCTTCCCAAGAGGGCAATAAACAGAATGCATTTTCATTAAGATACTAATGCACTTAATCACGGGGGAAAGGGTTAGAAAATAAAGAAATACCTTTAAAGCAAGATGTGACAGCCTGATGGGGAAGATACTTTATTTAAAAGTCAGTTTCCTGGTGTAACTTCTGACTGCTGCAAAGTCTGTCATACTGAATGTAGTCATGGGCAGTAGGATGCATGGCTGGGCAGATGAGTAAGCTGAGCTAAGCTGTTTCATGAAAAGTGCAGTGGTACTAGGGCAAAAGAGAACAGATGTTCTCCCATTTGGACTTGGATACCCAAAGATGTGATGTTAAACAATGTAAAGAAAACTACTCATATGTATTTTACTCATTCATTTACAAGCTTTTATTTTCTTATTTTTGAGGAGAAATAATATGTACTAAGCAGTAATGAAAAAAAAAATTAAGAGACTGCTTTGCACAGGAGGGCTCACATTTAAGGATCTAGCTTGTTGTAGGCCTTAAGGGGAGTTGGGAGAGGCAGAGGCAGCAGCAAGCATCTCTTCCAGTTTTTGTTATTCTGACTGCTTGGCAGGAATGATCCTATTCCTGATGTCTCCTCAGTACAAGAACTCAGCCTAGAGTATAGAGGGAAGGGGAGATGTCCCGGAGCAGAGATCTGACCTGGCAGCTGTAGAATGTGCTAGATGTGGTGGTAACAGTGCTGGTGAGCCCTGCCTGATACTCTGTGCCAGCTGTAGTGGAAACAGAAGGGTGAGACTCTGTAGTACCTTTTACATTGATCGTGCAGTAAAGCATGACAGTCCTCTTTTTGTATTCTAGGCAAAGAAGGGCTAATGAAATTGGCAAAAAAGGAAAATGAAGAGTGCTCAGACTAGGAGACTAAGCATGTGGCTTCATACAGAAAATAAATGACAAAATTTCTTCTACCAGCAGGAATAACCTATGTGAAGGATTTTGCTAGGGACCATATTTGGAGTCAGACACAGAATCACATTAATTGTGGTTTTGTATATATTTCTTTCATAGAGATGTCTAGATTAAAAAAAACCCCAACCCCAACAACTTCATCTTTGAATTCAGCTATTTATTTTTGCTTGAAAGGTATTTCCTTTCTGTAGCGCTGCTTAATCTTGATATATTTCAAAATGAGATACAACAGCAGTTGTATGAGTACTTTGTATATCTGTTGTGTTGGTTAGTCAGAGATTCTGAACACCTCTTTCCCTGTCTGTTCCATCACAGGTAACATAGAGTACAGCTGCCCAGCAACGAATGAATGTGAAATCACAAAGCGCAGACGCAAGTCCTGCCAAGCCTGCCGCTTCATGAAGTGTCTAAAAGTTGGCATGCTGAAAGAAGGTAAGACTGACCACCTCAATATGTATCCCTCTGCAAACACTTGCTAGAACTGTAGGGCAATCAGGAAAGAAGAGAGCCTGGTAAGTGTTCTAATCAGTTACTGCAAAGGCAATTTTCATGTATACTTGCTCTTTCTGACAGTCTGCTTCTAAGCTACAGAATTATGCTTTATCCACATCATCTCTGGAATATTTCTAGTCTTGTGTAGTGCAGCAAAATGTACCTCAGCATTTAGTCTCCTTCAGTAACTAACTAAGAGAATAACCATCAGAATTCTCAAAGATTTCTTTCCTCCATTCCTTATCCACTGTTACCCTGTCCCAGTTCTGGCGGAAAACCAAAACACACAGTGTGCCTTCTTTTATCTGTTTTAACTCAGTCTTCGTTTCATCAGGACAAATGAAAGGGTTACTTCTAAATTAAACAAGTATAAATATTGAGTATGTGTACTGAAGTTACTGTAACTACACTGGAGCAAACACTGGCATGCAGAAGAGGAGAATCCACCCCCCCCCTTTTTTTTGCTAAAAGCGTGCGAGAACCCATGCCCCTCACTGTAAGTATATATTGAATGTTTTAAGTCATCAGTTAAGCTTTGAAGATATTGAACAAGAGATAAACATAAGAAAATATTCTCAAGAAATGGTGCTATCTCATCTGGAACCTGATTCATCTGTGTTACACAGAGGCAGTTCCTTAAATCATGATTGCCTGCTATGCACTTATATGGCTGTTACTGTATATGCAAAAATACACTTTTATGTGCATATATCGTATGCATTATTATTGTAGAGCACTGTTACCACCAACAAAGATACCATGGACTTCTGAACCAGACAAACATTTGAAATAAAATCAATGTAATGTTCTCTAAATATTGTATCCAGTGGAGAGTACTTTGTGTTAAGCAACCACTTTAAAATAGTCCTATGCAATTTTGCCTTGTCAGTGCTTAAAAACTCAGCTTTAATAGTTGGCTGATTTTTGCAAATCGTTTGATGGTAATGTAAAACAGGTTAAGTGTACAGCTATCAGAGTAAAATCCAAGAAACAACACAGACCAATGGAGAGATGATGGGCAAATTAGGCCTATCACGCACCTACAGACATATTCTTATTGGATTATACTTACTAAGAATAAACCTTGTTCTGTGCAACTGCTTTGGCAGATGCTATGATCCTGTGAGCCAAATCCTGCTGTCCTTAGTCTTACTTGAGCAAAACTCCTGTCAGATTCAATGGAGATTTTGCCTCAGTAAGAACGGCAGGATTTGACCCTCTCTTCAGTGGTGATGGGAGAGTTCTTACTTGCCAAAATCCTCATATGACTGACCACTAGGAGCAGCTACTTGAAAGTGAAATTATGATGCTTAGATAAACTATAGAAAGAAAGGGATGACTGGGTGTGGCACCTTTTGAAAGGGACTGTGCTTCTTAATGTCTTTTTTTAGTAAGTTAAGACCTCGTATCACTAGTAACCTAATATACGGATATATTGAGCAACTTGTTTGAAAAAGAAACGGCTACTAAGAGCACATGTGGATGGATTGATCTAATCCTTGTCTTTTAAATTTCGAGGGCACCATTGCGCATCCGTTAACATATATATTTAAAATCTAGGCTGTGTGCTGTGCAGCTTCTGGGRCTGCAGGAGGAAGTTAAGTGTCTCTTCTACAAATGACTAGTTATCTCGGTTACTGAAATTGTGCACAGATTTACTATGTTTCTGCATGCAGTTTTGTTAACTGAGATAATTTCGTTAGACAATTCAGATGTACATTGTGAGTCAAATTTTTTTTTGAATGTTCGTTGTCCATGTATTCAAATCAATTCCACAAGTTTTCTTAATCAGAATTGCGTAAATTTTCTGCTCTGAAAGTATGTATCTTTTTTCTGAATGTTCTACAATGGCAAAATAACATTGCAAAATAATACATGGCAAAATAATAATTGCTTTGAAAAGACAGTTTCTGCGTTAGCCTCATTCTTGGGCACTCTTAGTTCTTCCATTCACGTTGTGTGAGGTTTTTCTGTCAAAACATGGTAAGGTTTCTACTTATTTTTAATTACTGAGTCTTGTAATTTAGGAGAGAGTTAGCTTATCTCTTCAGGTGTTGTGTATCTAACACCTAATATGACAACATACAAGAACCTATAAAATGCCTGTAAGGGCATTTTATTTTATTTCCCCCTTTAGAGGCCACTTTTACTTTTGAAACAATTTTGATTTACAGTACATTTATAGGACTGTACTTGCATTAAAGATTTTTTTCTTTTGTTCTTGTTTTAAGGTAGTTTTGGAGGTGGGTGTTGTTTTTACCTATGGGAAAGTCTGGAGATGACTTTTTGGCTTTGACCACATCCTTTATCTACACAGTTAAGAAAGATAATATACTGACTTCTTTTATGTGTAAAGTAGTATAAATTCATTGATTAGCATGGGCTTAAAATAAGCTGAAATAATTCTTGCTGTATCTTAGACATTTCTTTATGTGCAGACAAGGATTTCAGTCCTATGCAGCATGTCAGAGATCATGCTGCAGTAAATCTATTCAAATGTAAACCTGTTCAATTCAATTACCAGTTTATAATAAAATTTGCTGCTGCAGCCTCCACGTTTGTCACAGCAGTCTCTACATGCTGATGGCACAGCATGCCTGGAAATTGACAGCCTAAATCTATTTACAAAAAAAATTTAGTTGCAGACCTGAAATAAAATCAAGTTTAAGCAGCTTTGAGAGGAGCATCACATTCCTTACAAGAACTACACATCTGCCAGGGTGTGCCTTCTCCAGAAATCTTACCCTGCTTATGGGGAGTTTTCTTCTAGAAATTTTCCTTAACAAACAGTTTTTAAGTGTAATCTGAAGTGAAACAATTATCAGACATTGTGCTTCTCTTCACATTTGAAATGACTTCATTACACTGTCATTTTGTGAATTGTATATAAATTTTGTGATAGAAATCACAGTGTCTGGAAAAAGATTCTGAGTTTTAGCTTAGCTTGTAGGGTAAGGTCCGAAAACCACTTATAGCAAATGTATAGACTGGCTTCCCTTATGACATCTGCATGTTGAATCATTTATGTGGCAAGGTAATTTTTCATCAAGCATCCAGTGTTTCTGTGGGAGACGTGGTGTTAGGATTGTAGGGCTGTGCTTTGGGTTCAAATCCTGGGAGGGAATTAGATTTCTGGTCACATGTAGTACAGAGTGGAGTAGGGATTTTCTGTGCATCTTCTCAAGGATGTTGGAGGGGCATAACCAGCAGCATCTACATCAAGATTCCTAGTAATTTGTAAGTGATATGCCAGAAGCCCGAGAAGGAATAGTAAAGCAATTCCGTACTGGGCTGAGCTGGAATGAGATTGAGGTCCTGGCTCCTGGCTGCATCTCCTGTGGAGTATCACAAGAAAATCACAGACTGACCCAGAGGAACACATCATTTGGTTTAGCCCATGAATTGCTACTTGAAAACATGTCTGGTTGTATGGATGTTGTCTGACTATGTGTTATACTTCATACTGTAGCATTCAGCAGAAACTGATGAGCTTTTAAGCACATGACAAATATGGAGGTCTCATATTTTCATTTACTTTTCTAGGTGATGGTTATTAACAGCAGAGCAGAATACATTTTACTCAAAGAAGATGTTTTACGTTTTTCTATTTTTAATTTTGGGTGTCAGAGTTACGAAAAATCAGATTTTGAAGTATCACAATTGATTTTTCTACCACAATGCAGTTTCTTTGACTGCAATTATATTTTGGTGGATTGTCTCAGATTCATGAGAACAGATAAAACAACGTTAAAGACTGTTGTATAGTCTAGGGAGAAACTTTTCAAATGTGTCCCTAGAGATTTCTTGAAATAATATTGCAATTGCTGAAACAGTGCAGGGAGACGTACAACAATTTGCCCTATTTAAAAATGAACACTTTTAAGACATTCTATAGTTTTCAGTTCTGTTGGTTTATAATCTATCTTTTAAGTTTGGTCTTTCAAACTCTTTGCAAGTCGGTGATTAGTTTGCTTCAGGTGGTAGAATTAAATGTGTTCATGCATAAGATTGGGTATTTTGGCTATTTCCTTTCTTATACAGCTAGCTRGACTGAGGAAAAGGGCTTGGTTTTATTTCCTTTCTAAGAAGGAAAATTGGATGTAAAACTGGATAAGTTGATATGGGAAGTCATGAGTCGATACTTGACTTTTTTTAATCTTTATATTGCTAGTTAATCTGGTTGAATCCTACTTTTAGTTTTTCATTAGTACTATATGCCTTTTAATAATATTTGTGGGACTATTTGCTAGCATGTGTTTGTGGTAGAAGATACTATTCCAAGTTTACTATATGACAGATTTTGTTCAGAAGAGCTTCTCATCTGAAATAATTCCAATGGAGTAATTATTCCAAAATAAAATTACTTTTTTGTTTCAATTGCAGCATTCATTTGACTGTTTTTCAAGAGGTTATTCGATATGTTTTAGTTTACTCCATAGAGGCAAAGCCATAACATCAGTTTTATCTGTTTCTGTTTTGTMGGAAGGTTAAAAATTACAGTTCAGAGGGGAACCTGTTGAGTGGCACTAATGCAACTTTTAGACCATCTGGAATATTGTATCCTGTTTTTGCTCTCACWGTTCTGTGCAGTGCTAGTTCATATTTTTTATAGTACTGTTGACACTAAAACATCTCCCATGTATCTCTCATTTCTGATATCTGGATGTTTTCAGAATTTTTTATGGAGTGTGTGCAGTGRCTGATCTGCATTGCTTGTTATTTCAGAAAGTCTAGTTTTTAAGTGGGTGATACATGGAAATATATCTAAGTTTATATGAAAGTAAAGTATACCACAATAAAATGGCATGGGTTGCTTCATGGAAGTATATTTGTATTTTCCTAATGAATGGATAGCCTTTACATCATCAGTCATTTTGTACCCAGTTAGAACAGGCAGAATAACAGAATTCCAGCTTAATTAGTCCTGGTATTACAAATGAGAGGCCAGATCTTCACTAAGTATTGAGGAAGCTCTTGGAGCTATGTTAGATTGCTGTTCATTTGGCAGGTTTAGCAATCTGTGCTATGGGGAAATCAGCAATATAGGTTTTTGTGTCGGTGAATCTTCACTGTTGCTCGTACATGAGCCACCATTCAGGCTCTAAAAATGAACAGAAATTCTCTGAGCTCCTCATCTGGCAGTGCTGACTTCATGAGTAACCCTTCCCAWCACAGCGGTGCAGTTGGCGTGTTCTACTTGCACTTCTCGATGAGTACCCCTTAACACTTCTCATTCATTAGTTTGCTTGGGTTTTTTGAGGTTTCAGACAGTCCCTCAAAGTGACCTCAGCATCCCTAGGGCAGTGGTAAGGCAGTGGTTAGAATCTGCCTTGTAAAGAAATTCTGGACTTTTAAGTTTTTTCCTTCAGCTGTGATCTTGAATTAAAGCAGTTACTGACAGTTTTAAAAATGCTTGAATGTTTTAGATGGTCATGTAATGAACCAGAAGATTATTATACATTAGTTACACTTTTTCTTAACATGCTAAAATTGGGGTTCTCTAAAATATTTTGCTTTCACACTTTAAGAGATTTCATTAATTCAAATTTAAGAATACATCTTTAAAAAGAGGTATGTGTATTTTAAAGTATAAATTACTGAGTTTATTATGGAAAGATTACCGTATGAACATCTTTGGCTTGTGTTAAGCAGCAGATCGGATTAAATTATCATATTGATCCTTTCTAGTTTTGACAGTCTGGGAAAATGAATCCACTACAGCAAGAACAGGCAGCTTGAGTTTAGTCTTACATAAAGAGATGCGTGATATGCAGAGAAGCAGATTAATGGATTCTCTCTCAAAATAATAAATAAAACTAAGCAATCTTCTTTATGACTAAAATTGTGTTATTCACGTATGTTTTGAGGGTAGTGAAAAAGCCTGCTTAATAGGATTCCTTCTAACAACATCTCTTTTGAAAAGACCCGTGCATAAGACATTGCCAAGGTAAATTTCTCTCACAAGTCTAATACCATTACTTCGCCAAGAAGAAAGCAGAAATTATTGTGGATGAAGTTTTAGTTTCTGCTGCCTTCAGAAATTGGAACAACGGAAAGGAGAAAGCATTAATGGTATTCAAAGAAAATATTTCTGTACAGGATGACAGAGCAGCAGTGACCTCAGTGATATTTCTTATGCTCTCTATTGTAATATTACACTTAAGGAGCTCCTCCATTAATGCAGGATATTAAACAAAGCTCCTGTGTTATAACATCAAGAGGTAACATAGAGTGTCTTCTGTCAAAGTCTCTTCCAAATATCAACTCTCTTCTATGTTTCAATGTGTTATGAGAGAGTTTGGTTTCTAGTGCAGATATTTTTTTTTGAACTCTTTCTCTTCAATTCCTTCCTTTCCCCTTTACTTTCCTTCCTTCCCCTTTCACCCCTTCCTCCCTTTTCTTCCTCCCTTTTATTTCTTCCTTTCCTTCACTTTTATTTCCTCCTTTCCGCTTTTTCTTTCCCCCTTCTCCTTTGCACTCCCTTCCTTGCATTCAATGGGTGCTGGCTTTAATATATGCTAGGACCTGTTAAATCTCCTTGGAAACAATAGAAACTAATCTCTAAGTGGTGTTGGTGTTCATAAGTAGGCTTCTTTCTTCCTAACCAAAATGTGACCTGATAGCCCAGTTCACACATTAGAACTGACAGCCCAATTTGTCTGCCCTAAAACACGGCTCATGACTATCCACTCTCTGTAACTGATGAGGAAGGACAAACTATTCAACTGCAGGTTAGTGTTTATAGTGAGCTCAAGCAACTAGCATTTCTGTTCATCCACTAGAAAAATATTCAAGAAAAAGCAAATACTGGAGATGTGGATATTCTTTCCAGGTTTAGGAATCACACAAAAGCACTTACAGCTCCCACCAAGTGTTGGCCTCCTGAGAAGTTTTCATGGTGCTTGTGTTGCAGCATTGTGCCACTCTGGTTTATGTTCTGTCTCTGAGTATTTTTGGGAATAAAATGAGGAAGTCCCAGCAATTCGCTGGCCTTGGTCTTTAAATAAAATTTCTCTCTTTCTAGATAGACTTTTGGTTTACAGTTGTCCCTTTATACAAACACTCCTCTGTCATAAAAGAGGAGGTACGAAGTAAATGTAGAGAAAGCAGTATCGTACTGCTTTATATGTCTGAGAACTGTTTACATTTATTGGCTTTACATAGATATGTGAATGGGCAGGTTTTTATGTTAGCATTTGCAAATCTGAGGTCAAAGCTGTTTGCTGGCTCTCTCACCTGCAGCTTCCTTGAGATTAGATGTTAGGCTTGAGTCTGCTCTCACAGTCATCAGCAGTGAGAATCCCAGTGACAGCAGTTGTTTGCAGGGTCAGGCAAGTGAAGAATGCTTTCAGCCTAAAGTTGCTTTGTAGCCTTGTATTGAAAATAGTGAGTTTGAAAGATTTTGAATGGGATTAAATTTTACAGTAATTTTCTTAGTGAATATACCTTGCATATTACTTCCTCAGAATTGGAAGGAGTAGGTTCTGCAGATTCATGAGTCTACTTAAATTGGAATACTATTAAAAATTAATCACTTTGTACTAATATTTTCTCATCATAATCTGAGGTGATTAACTAAATGTTCTCATTTGTCGTATTTCTTCTTTTGATCCTAAAATAAGGAAGCAGTATTTTCTTAATTTTCTAGAAATTATTCCGTTTTTTAAAAAAGGTGTTCATTGAATTTAGCCCCTATGAACATTTGCTTATGCACTGAAAGTGTATATCACTTATATTGACAGCAGTATAAGTGATGAGGATGGGTAGAGACAAGTCTGAAGGATGTAGGACTGTGTATGATACAGCACCTTTTCCCAGTAGCCTACAGACAAATAGCTGCCTTTCATTCTTGGTCTCTGCCACCCATAAACACATACATCAATGTGGCACTGCCATTTATTGTGGAGCACTTGAGTTCTTATACATGGATCCTGCCCTGTATGAAATAGGGGTCATTTTGTAAAGAGTATCATTAATGTTATTTGAATTCTTCACTTTCCTCTGTTTCTGCTGTGCGGATATTTGCACATCCCCTGCTTGAATGGAATAGGTGTAGCATCTCTGGTAAAGAGTGCATTTAAGGGTGATGCATATCCGTATCTCTAAAGTGCCACTCTGGAGCCAGCCTTGCTTGGGCTCACTCCAAGCTCATCTTGCTCGCTCCGAGCTTAGTGCATCTCCTCACTAAGACTCTTGCTGTGTAAAATCTCAGTAGAAACAACAGGATGTATGGTAGGATTATTTGGGGTGAAGTGCTGGAATGTTGCAGGTGCTGGTAATTAGAACCCATGCGGCAGGCTTTTTCTGCTTGGGATGGGTTGACACCGAAAAGACTGCAGGTTGAGGAACTCCTTTGGCCTCTTCACTCAGTCAAATCAATTGAAAGTGTTGAAAAGCATGGAAATTTCCATCTGCAGTTGTTACCTCTGATCTGATATAGTGCTATCTCTCAAATATTTCATGCTTCTAAATCTCTGCTGTCCTACAAAAAAGAAGTTAGAAGCAATGTGGGTTTTGAGACATTAGTGTAACTAAGCCACAGTCTTCTCTTTGACCATTCCTATTGTCCTTTTATAAGCTCAGGTGTTTTTGCTAGTGGTGACTCTTTGCCAGTTCTACTCACTGAGTCATTGGAATATGAGGTTGGAATATTATTTCATTTGCAGTTTGTAATGTGGCTTTTGTGGTTGAAAGTCAGCAGCCCGAAATCTGAAATAAACGTGATCATCAGCAATGAATTGTGCTTTTGTCAGATTTTGCCATGCTTACTAGCTGTTCTAGTCATAGATCTCGTCTAACTAGCCTTTTTTTTTTTTCCTTTTCTTTGCGTATTTATATGATAGAAAAGGGAAACTGTGAGGGGAGTCTGTTGCACTCATAATAGTCGCTTAATATAGCTATTAATCTTTAAAAATGAAAAACATAGCTTTATTTTAAGCCTCAATAGGCTTTTATTGTTTCTGGAAAAAGTCAAACACAGCTATGTTAAATATATACACTTATTGAATAATATCAATATTTTCCTTTTTGCTCTTTATTGTTCCAACAAAGTTAGTATGTTTATCTGGTTTTCTCTTAAGCATCTGGTTTAGATCTTGGGATCATCAGGTATAAGATCAGAATTGAATTTGATTTACAGTTTTAATGTAACAGATCCAGAAATCAACACTCCATACAACTTGCTTGCTTAGGGTCTTATTGCAGTCCACGTTAAAACAGTTGATTATTAAAATACTTAATATAGAAAAATTAAAATAGTTTCTAAAAGAAAGTCTGCGTGATACCATTCTATAATCGGCTTAACTCCAGTCTGTGCCCTTAGTGGCAGAATTGTTAGTGTGCTGTAAATGCTTAGCAGCAAAACTGCTCGACTAACAAGAGAGAATGGTGGTAACTTGCTGCATGCTGAGCACATGCAGACCCTAGGAATCAACAAGTAACACAAGACCATCATCTTCTGACCAACATCTTTTGTCTCCTTTTCTTTCCCTTTTCCGTCAAGCAGTAATCCATACAGTGCTGTTCTTGTCATTTTTAGTCAGCAATATAAAAATTATTTCACCAATGCCCTATGTCTCTTTCTAATATTCTCTTTCAGTCCTATGGGTAGCTGACTGAAGATGGGCCATGTCTTTTGTTCTGATCTGAATCAATCAACAGATCAGCCGTATATCATTTGTTCAACGGTTGTACAGCCACATGTTGCTTTTCATGACAGTCTGCCGGATTGTGTTTACAGTGGTCTCCAGTGTCTGCAGTTCCTATGCTCTGTCTCATTTTCGTATTTTCTGTAATTCAATCAAAGCTTTAGAAACAGGCACCTTAGATTTCAATGCGTGGCCAATCTCACGTTTCAGTGGATAACATTTGGGAAGAGGAATTTATTTGCCCTAAGTTGGCAGAACTACTGCATTTCTGGATATGAAGTGATACCAGTTAAGGTAAGATGACTGAAGAGATGGCATAAATACACTTTGGATCCATACTGAGGGTAGCTGCACATGATTATTGAAGTCTTAGGAGAGGTCTTGCTCTGAACTGATTTTTGAGTTCACAAGCCACTTGTTGGTTTCCCTGTCAAACTTTTAATGAAAGCTCTTAAGCTTTCAGTTTCAGGGCAGAACAGACTGCTAAATATCAAAATAAAGAGAAATGAATGTTTCCCTTAAGAAACAGCAATCTGTTTTATAATATCGGTTTAAATCTATTGCTTTTGTGAATTCTTGCTCAAAGATATATTARAAAAGTTTCTGTTAAGTTCTGCCTCAGGTGAAGAATTGGGCTGAAATAATAAGACTGAATAGGCTCCTCCTTTTCAGCAGCCCTCAAGAGCATCACCCAAAGTACAAGTCTCTGAGTGTATTTCAGACAAAAAGAGAAGTTGGAATACCTCTTGGGTCTGGTGTGCACAGCTGTAATCTTTGCCAACCTTTCCGTGTGCCAGAGCGTGCCACGTGCCCCACTGCTTCTTCTTGTGTGAGATGCAAAGGGATGCAGTAATTGGAGAAAAAAGCTACAGAGTAGCTAAGATGACATTAGGTTCTTCCCTGTCCTCTTTTTATCTTCTCTCATTTTCACGATTTTCTGTTCATTTTCCTCTTCCATACCACAATTGTATCAGAAGAATGTTGATGAGAAAATAGTAACTGCAATCACATATCCTCCAGGCAGTTTTTTTTCTGACCAGGTGGGAGAGASAATCGTTAATTTCTTGAGGTTCTTGTTAGCTGACTCACTGTTTTGTGAGTACTAGTCAGGCTGAATGACTGTATTTCCTTCTGGGCATCCTGGTGTTGCTGGAGATATCCATCCTGGCAAGATGCACCAGCTCATCTCCAATTAAAATACTTGTTATGGAAGTATTCTTAAACAAGGCTGATTAATGGAGTTAGAAAAAAACATTTGAATGCAGAGTGTTAAGGCTTCCGACATTGGTGTTCCTCTCTAGGGAGGTGCATGCAATGAGAAAACATTCTGAATGCCAACAATCCATCCTGTTTTTTTCCCATTTGTTTTCTCTAATTTCCTGCCTTTTTTAATGCTGGTTAGCTGAAATAAGTCCTCTTTCGCTCCTCTTCACCATTCCCTTCCCCCTTTATGGAATAGCCCATGACACGTGCCTGTAAAGTGGCTTCTTGGGAATTTGCAAGTCTTTGAATGTGTTATCTGATTAAAGGGATGTATGTGTCTTTAATTCTGATCTGCAGTTTCACCTTTGACCCCATCTGTTAAAGTGGAAAGGAGCTGAGAGTCAGCAAAGTCCCAGATTCAACCCAGATAACCTGCAGTGTGCACATTTGAATGCTGTAACTCCTCTTTTGCCCCTGAAAATTACATACTTAATTAAGTGACAGGTTTCATTGGAAAATGTGGTGGGTCCGATATGAGACAGGTGAATTGTTTAGTTTCTTGATATGCTTAAAGCAGGATAATCTAGTCCTGACTTCACCTTTTCTCTTAAAGAAGAAAGGAATATATAGATGAATGACACAAACAGATATAAGATTTTGTTTGCATATGTGTCATTTCATTTATTTTTTATTTTAGTAGACCAATTTCTTGCTTACACAACAGAAGTGAAAATTCAACCCCCCATTTCTATTACACGTACTTCCTTTTGGAATAGGAAGCTGAATAACATGGTTGGAAATGATGTTGCAGTTTTGGATGGGATTTTTAGATACCCCTGAATAAGGCAGTAGAAATCATTTAATTCAAAGATTGAAGTAGATGACATGAGGGTCATTTACATTATATTTTGCTAATATGGTGCTTTTTCTGCAGAACAGTGTGACTGTGGCATTTTCTGTGCTTTACAGATACATAGCATAAATGATTAGAATATCCCAATGTATTTGTACCTATGGGTGTTTTGATTTTTCCTCTGGTCATTTTCTTTCCTAGCTTTCAAACACTCTTAAAACTGAAAGGATTTTCAGTATCCCAGATCAATCCCTGTGCTCTGAAGGCTGGAGCCAAATTCTTCCCCCACTTACATCTGTTCAACTCTGGTGGCTTCACTTATGCTGCATGGCTGTAACAATGCAGAATTTGTCCTAATCTGCCCTTTCTTTTTCGATGGAGAATATGCACATGCAAAGTGTACGTGAACACAGTAAGTTGAACTGCACACAGAAAGAATGTATGTATTTTGTGTGTGTGTGTGTACACAAATAGATAAATAGCACACAGATAGGTTTGATGGTATATCTACTGTACATAATATTGTAAATGGTATCTTGCTGTGCTGGAATCTAGGCAATATGAGTTCAGTACTAAAGTGTTCAAGTTGCACCTGAGCTAGCTGGAGCCTGCCAGCCTCTGCAAGCCCACTGAGAGCATCTGTCTCGCCACCACCTTGCTCACGCTGTGTCCTCTGCAGGCTCTCCGATTCTTCYGACTATGAGCATAAATCATCCACCTGTCAGGAGCTCGAGCTGCCTGGATTATGCAATGCCTGCCTTCATTTGGAGATGGTGTGAGCAGAAGATTGCGGCAAATGGTTTGCATTCATTTTAATGCCGTTCCCTCATCTCTTCAGCTTTAATGAGGGTTCAGGGTGGTGACGACTCTCTGAGACAATGAAAGTCTTAAAGACCCAAGCTTTCTTTGTATGTTTGTATGGCCTAGTTCAGATTTTTTTTTTTTTTTGGCTTTTTTCCCCTCTCTTTCTTTTTTTTTCCCCCCCAAAGAAATGAATGGCTTGAAAATTGAGGCAGAAAACTAGTACTGCACAAAGCCAGCTGTCCATAGCTCTGCTTTTTGGCCTTGTAATACTTCCCTCCAGCTGAGCAATGAAGAATTTAAAAATCAGTCATGTTTAATGTCGATTGTCCATTTGTGCTGCCTAAAGCTGCATAGTGCCTAGTTGCCTTCACTTGATTGTCTAAAAATCGTACTTTTGCATTTTATTCAGTTACAGGTATATTGAATTACATGATTAAGGGTGGCATACCATGCATATTCCAAATTTAAAATACAGATCCTCTATATTAAGATCTCCTAATACTAAACCAAAAAAAAATTGACTTTCAGCAAAATTGTCTTATTTCAACTTGGTAGACCTGAATTAATATAATTCCTTATTCACTCATAATTTTCAGTATGAATTATAGACAGAATAAATATTAGTATTTGTTCGTTTGTGTAAACAGAAGGAAAAAAATGGGGATTGGGAGACAAAAGCAGAGAAGTCCTTTCAAAGGCAAATGCTGAAGATGGTGAAGGGGTGAAGATAAGTTGCACCTTCACGCTTGCAGTGTCTGTCTGTCCCTAACCTCAAACAAATCCCACCAGGTTCTTGCAGGTACAGTCTTTAGACTGTAGCCTTATGTCATTGTCAACCTTGTGTTCTTACTGGCCTGAAAAACACTAGGTAGTAGTAATAGTAAGATACTTAATTTTGATACTAGTCAGTAGTTAGCAGGGGAAATCTGCATTTGGTATCCTAATGCTTACAAGTTCACTGTTTCTCTCAAATATTTAAGGAAACACACCTTGCGCTTGTGCAACATGATTTTTCTGCAGTGAATGAGCTTGTCATGAGCTTCTCAACAATTTTTTCAGTGAATATATAAGTTTTGGAGAACTCCAGTGCTGTCATGTCCCCATTTTGCAGTATTTAACCTCAGACAAAAAGAACAAGAGTTGCTTAGTAAAAGTCACATGTGGTGTTAGAGGCAGAGCTAGAAGTGGAACTTCTGCTCTGGGGTTAATGTGTCATTCAGCCTGGGACTTCAAAGTCCAGCCGTGTCCACCCCTTTCTCACCCAAAGACTTAAAGAGAGACAGGTTTATTGCTTGTTGGTTTGGGGTTTTACATTTCTCTTTTTAACACTTCCCTTTACATGTGGACTCCTCAGTCAGCTACTGCTGAAGAGAATCCTAAAAGGTGATGTCAAATTAAGGCCAGCATTTGTCAACAGGGAAAGTAAAACACTCTATTTCAATGCACCTGTATATTTCCTGTTGATATTAATAGAAGATGCTTAGACACATGGAGAAGAATGTGTGTTGCCAAAATATTTAAATTTTTCTCTTGGTGAAAATTTCCCCAGCTGACAAGTAGCACAAGTGGCAGCTGAAGGTGGAATACACAGCATGTGGAAATACACACTCTAGAGTTGTCGCAGTGCTTGGGAGCTCTGCCTGTGTCTAAGTTCTGCCCTGGTCTGAAAGCCAGGATATTTCATGCAACCTGGTCATACTTAACTAGGACCACACAGAGCAAGGGAGGTTTTTTAATAGGCTGTTTGGGAAAGAGTGAAGACCCTAACGAATGAAGTGTGTAGACTTTGAGATCTTTACTGTGAGCCTTATTTGCTTCTGGTAGCAAGCTACCCTTCCATGCCATTCCCACCCCCCTCCAGTTTTAATTTGATGGAAAGCCAGCACTACTGCAGTTTTATGCAAAGCCTCCAGTGAACTCAGAAAAGATTATTATTTCTCACTTTGTCTTTACAGATAACTTTAAAATTTTATGCGTCAGAACGCAGGATTATCTGAAGACACAAATGCAACACAACACTGACAAAATCAGATGAAAAATCTCACTCTTTCAGCTATGAAGAAATTAGATTTATCATCAGAAAAGCATTCTCTTTTCATTTTCTGAAAGGTGCTTTTTGACAGACCCTTTGCAGTGGACGTCATGCTCACAAAACATGCTGTCACAGGGCTATTTGAATATGGTGACAGGCTCATTATCATGTTGAAGACAACTGACAACACTGCAGACTAGAAATGGACAGGCTTGCCAATCAGCTGTTGAAAGGATTGCAGTTGAAATAGAGGTTTTTTTTGTTCTGAGAACAGTAGTACAAATTGACTACATTAATTCTTTTTATTATGGTTGCATACACTGTAGTTAAGGGTCCGTCACTGTTTCCATTATAAATCCCTGTTTTCAAGGGTTTATTAGTAGACCATAAAAAATGGTTCCTGTTGAAATTTTGCATTAAAAATATATATTACCCTAACAGAACAAAATTTCTGTGGTAACTGTGTGGAGGAGGGAGGGCAGAGAAGAGGGATTGACTGATTTTTAGCTGAAAATTGCATAAAGCTGAATGCATTATTATTTTTATAGAATCTTAGATGTCCAAGAGTTTTATAGACAGGTTTGTGCCTCAGGAGTTTACAGTTTCAGTATGCAGTGCTGCCAACAGTTATTATGGGGTGGGATTTTCCTGGTAGTTTCATTGGAATTAGTAAAGCACCAAACCTTATCTGCAATGGTAGGTATTTGCAGATTCAGGTTGAGTAGTCAAGCAGTCTTAAAAAGTTGTTTTGTCTTTTCTTGGACATTGAAAGTAGCAAGGTTGGGGTTTTTTTGTTTTGTTTTAAAATGAATCTGGAATGTTAAATGATGACCTGAAATGCAGGGAATTTTGCATATATGATGATAATCCAATTTGAAATGATTCCACCAGTATACTCGAGTTACATGAAGTAAAGAGATTGGTGAAATTTATTTCCTTTAATCCAAATTGGCGGTCTTGGGATATCCTATTCATCTTTCCACAGTGGAATTTCCCAGGTGCTGAAGTTGATGCTGCTGTAGTTTCTATAGTGCCCTTAAAATCTCTGTAGCCACCTACAGCATCATGCTTCTGTGCAAAGGCAGGAGTGTCTGTGTTTTGACAGGTCTGAACAGCTCACTACTTATTGTCTGTTTAATGCTGGAACCTAGGATGTTCCTTTGAGTCCCTTTGGGAACTTGATCTAGCAGGCATTCTCAGAGCACCCCATCACACTCAACACACTGATACCAAACACAAGGTCCGCAGTCGCTTTCCTCTGTACCATACTGATGATCCCACTGCTGTGCCTCAGCAACATCCAGGATTTGAAAAGGGGGAGGTAATGTTTCTGCATCCAGGATGATTTCTCTTTTTTGTGCACACCCTCACCATAACAGTAAGAGAGAGCTTTTTCCCAGGAGCTGGAATGCCTTTTTGCTCCTCAGACAGAGGAGGATGTTAAATCTGTGTAAGGGTTTGAAACAGGAAGGAACTGGTGCTGTATTTTCTAAGAGAAGAAATCCAAGTTTGCTGGAGAAAAGGSATGTTGACCTACCTTCCTGCAGAAATAGGAATAGGAGGCCAAGAGTCCTGAATGGAGCAAGGCATTTCCAGGAAGCATGGAAGCATAGGTCTGAAAGTTAGTTATAAATTGTACACATAAACTAGGTGTAGGTGGCAGCAATATGCGTATGTTGGCTCATTTATATTCTGCCTTGAGAGCCTGCCTTCCCCCATGCTTTGTACAGGAAGCTTGGATCTCTCTTCAGGTTCCAGCTCCATTTGGTGGGTTGGATGGAAGAAGCTAGGCAATGTGGAGGTACATATCCTTCTGTGGGATTTGGTTAAGTATAAAGCAAGATACTGAAATAGAAAAAGACCACATGTAGACCCCTCAGTTATTAAATTCATGTATCACACAATATGAATCTTTAATATATTTACTAGATATTTGGTGTGAGGCTGATTCAGAAAGAAGACACAGTTTTGCRTAGTGTATTTTGCTGGAAGCTTACAAGGAAAAATAATTTTACTCTGTAGTTCTGTGGCTTCAAACATTTGCAGCCCTAATTGATGCTCATTTGATTACTTGATTTCAAAGCACAATCAATTACCTTAATGCATATCACTGTTCTCACAACTACGGTGATTGCAAAATTGTGAATGTAAAAATGGAAGTCACTTCTGAAAATTAAGTCTGCAATTCTATTTGCAAAGTCAGAACTCTGACTCTCATGAATTACAGCAGCACAGAGGAAAGGAGTATATTGTCATATTGGCTGAGCTATTATAATATATGAGGTCAATTGTGTGCATACTTAAAATCTTTAAAATATTTATGTTTCTCTGTTGAGGTCAGTCATCTGTTTTTAGGGGGAAACTTACTGAAGATACATTAACTAATGCAAGATGTTGAACCTAAAAAGTAGGATTTGCAAATTACTGAGGGAGAATTTTGTCTTTTCATGAAATCATCGCTCCACTGACATCAGTGACAAAGTTGCTGTTGATCTTGAGGCAGATGGGTTTTCATGGAGTGAGTAATTCTAGTGATTAAATCGGACGATTGGAATCAAGAACTAATTTCTATTCCAGAACAAGACACTTCTACTTAGTGTGCCTCCAGCAAAAATATAATAGATATAATAATATGGAGCTCACCTGCATGTTGTGACGCTTATTGAATTAATATTTATGGAACACTTCAAAATTCTTTGATAGAAAGTGCTATATAGCTGCATACTACTACAATGAAGTCCTGAAAAGCAAATCAATCTGGAGTTAGTCTTATCTCATCCAGTTATAACTAAGTGCTGGAGCTGCCTATCATGTTAGAGAGAAGAAAAAAAAGAAAACTAGAGACAATAAGTATTAAAAAGAAACCCCAGTTATTTGGGTTTAATCAAAGGAAAACCTTGGGCTTAATATTTCAATTGACTTTTGGGTTTTGTGGTGATAAGCCCTTGCTAATGCTTTGCCAGCTAGATTCCTAGTTGAAACGAGGCATAACGTAGTAACTTTGTGTGGTTTGGGAAATTAATATTTCCCTCTTAGGATGTAAATTGCTTCACAGAGCACACATCCTACACCTCACCTACCAGACATGTAAATAGCATTATCTTTGAATCATTGGTTCCAGTGATTCCATATATGAACAAATATTGTTGATTCATTGATGCAGGGGTTTTTGTTGGCTAAGTATTTTTATGTTTGCTTTTGAAAAGAAAACAAATATTCTTACCATTAAAAGCTGCATTGATTTGAAATGAGCTACACATAAGGGTGGACTAATTACCTAATTTTTCTTCTCATCAATCAACCTCTCATTACCTTAAACATCCCTCTGAAAAGTTAGCAGAAGTCTGAACAGCAGTCTTTAAAGAGAGTGTTACAAACAGCACTGCACTGAAAAAACCCCACCCCAAATGTAACTGTACTGAAGAGACATTGATTGAATAAAATTATTCATACCATGCAAACAAAGCAGCTTATCAAGTGTGTAACTTCATTTTGCCTATCACCAAGTGCAGGAAGAAAACTCTGAAATCTAGGCTATGAAGCCTGGAGGATATTGATGTTTTAGCAAAACAACACAGGCATGGAATATTCTTTTTCCCCAGGACTGACCTAGTAAATTGTGCAAGCACCAGGAGAAATTTTGCCACCTGTCCCTTATAATCAAAGCCTGTCCCTTACTTAGTCTCATTTCAGTGATATAATTAAATGACACCATTTTCCCATTTATGTTGCATGAACACGCTGCCAGAATCCTATAGTCTTATCCAGGTACCCAGGAATGTGACTTAATTTGTTTCATCTAAAGCCAAAAAAATAATCATTTGAACATGGTCCCTTGTCCTAATAGCTAACCCAGCGTGGTATATTAGAATACTATTGTTGCAGCATTCATTGCAAAAATCAATAATCCACTAGATGGAGCAGAATAGAAGTGTAAAACTGAGTTAAGTCTGGTATTTTAAGAAACAGAATTGAGTATCAAAGTGCCAGAACTCAGACAAAACAGCAGAAAGACATGACAGTAGTATTTTTGCAGTGTGTAGTTCTAGCAAATCAACCAGCTTTACAGTCATTCATGGATTAATGTTGCAATCCTCCTTTGTGGTTCTCTGTTTTTCTCTAAGTGATAAAATGAGAATTAATCTCTGCTCTAGAAAAGGTGGTGGTAAAATTTTGGAGAACAAAGATCTTTCTAGGAAAGAGAATTAATTTTTTTCCCTCCTAAAACAAAGGCAGTTTTTTTCATTGGAGAAACAATAATAAGACAATCAGAGAAAGGCATCACAAGATTAGGAATCAGGTAGATTAAAAAAGGGAAATTAGGTTCTTCAGGCATCCTGAAGTTCATGTCATTTGTTTTGAATCTCTTGAACCTTCGAAATGACACTTGAAAGACTATTTTGGAAAATAGCAAGATGATAGTTTCTAACTATGCTATCACTTCCATCCTGGTCATCAATATGAATCTTGTTGCGAAAGACAAAAATGTTTCTAGAATCATGGGAAATTCAGCACTGCATGCAGATAATGTTCTATAAAAATAAGTCAAAAATCAGTCAGTTTCTTTTCTTTTATGATCAGGTATTGGTGAATATTGTGGAATGTGGAGAACATTCCTTCGTGTTTTTTCTAAGTTTCTGCAACATTCTGAAGTCATGATTTGTACATAGAATAAATTGTTAGTGTTAACATACCCTGCAAATTTTCTAATTGGTGACAATTTTTTATTCCTCTCTGTCCATCTATGGCAAAATCAAATTGCAGCTTTTACTTAAGGTTCCATGCTAAAAAGAAAGAGACGCAAACTCCAGTTTTAGACTTTGATGTGTCTTTGTTTAGCAGGAAGAGGGAGAAGGGAAGTAAAAAAAGGGATCAATCTAATTGATTGTCTTCTGAATAAACAAGTCTACAAGAATAATGTATTTAAAGTTGTGCACTATATGAAAAGTCCAAGCACTGCACAGGTATTTGCATATAATTAGGATTTTCATTCAGGTGTTTGATCAGCTGAGTCTCCCTTAAATTCTAAGCTATTTGAAACTGGTATCACTGCAGCAGACATCTATGTATAGTAGTTATTTTCCAGAAGTCGTTACTGATTATTTTCTGGATAAACTGAGTTATTTGGATATTTTGAGTGTTGATTTCGGGTGTCGAATCACAACCTTTTTTTATATAAATAGTCCTTACATTAATACTCCCTTAAAAGATCTGCGGGAACATGATGTTGATGACAATCATATTAGCAAGTAGATTGATGAAGATGGCAGGCAAGGCTCCAGTTGCACAGTTCATCCAGTTTCTATTGCAGGCATACATTAGGCATGACTTATGGCCTGCTTATTCTGTCCTGGGCCTCCTGTGGAAAGGGGTGGCCAATTATGCCAATGTGAAGTGGTTGTTTGATGGAAACATGGGTGGGAAAGATTGGTCTTTGTGCTGAAGTTATGGATTTTGCAAACAGAAGGAAAGCTATAGTCAGTATTTCAGGGAAACAGCTATCAGATTTGGCTTGTGAAATCTGTAAATGGGCTTCTGTATTGTCTAAGCAAGGCTTTGAACCCGGGTCTCTGGAGACGAAAGCCCCAGGCATTAACCATTTGCAATATCTCACCCTCGGCTTTGTCTTTATTAAAATACTTTAGATAGATGCAGGTGAACTTCATTTGCTTAATACTGATTGCTTTGCCTTCTTTGAACAAGGAATTGTAGAACTTTGATTAAGTTATTGAAAAGTTGACCATTTCCATAGTATTTTCCGAATATTTCTGTGTATCTGAAGCTGTATTCTTCAAATTACAACAGATAGGCTTCCACAGAATAAATGTGGAGATGATACTTTCTTTTGTCTTAGTAGTTTTCTGGGTTTTTTTGGTTTTGTTTTGTTTTTTTTTTGTCTGAATAGGAGCTTGTAACAATTAAAACCCCATTCTCATCTCTAACTGCCCCCCATATTTTCGATGTGTTACGGCGGTGAAATCTGAAGTTTTTTCATCTCTAGAAAGGACTTTGACCTGTAATTCTAAATTTGATGATGTAAAGTATTTGTGTTACTTCCCTTCCTGTATTACTGTACAATATCACTGTGAGCTATCTGCTGGATTTCTCCCCATGCTTCTTCTCTTTTTTCAATACATTAGTGATTTGTAAAATACTTTAAGATTTGCTGTTGCTACAAAAATAGCAGGTGTTAACATTTGTAATTATGCATGCATTTTGGGAAAAGAATAGCCTGAACTTTTTGCATTACAAGGTGTCTTTTCTCTCTCCAGTTCTCCTTCTCCTTTTCCTCTTACAACACAAGTATAGGTTTGTCCATCAACAGATGATTTTTTTCCTTTATTTCTGCCGAGTGTTCACATACACATTTACTTTAAATCAGTACAATATGTGTAGAATTAATATCAGTTTTCTCTGAAATACCAATTTTAGTCACAATGGCTAATAATCATCAGTTTTTCTTAAAACTGTAAAGCTGTTCTGCTTCAGTTTGTTCGAACCAATGCATCATCATGAGCCCGTGGATTACAGTCCACAAAGGTCTTTGTCAAATACAATCTTAAGTTGATGCTTCTCTCTTTCTTGTTCCCAGTGTTGGCCAGACACCGAGAACCTTCTGAGGTCATGTTGGGACAGGATATCCAAAAGAGCCCGGAGCTGTGCAGGAGACTTGATCAAGTGCTTTTAAAAAAAAAGTGTCATCTTGGTGCACACTGGTTGGCACACAGTCTATAAGTAATCTATCTCAATTCAGCTATCATATTCCCTTATTCTTCATTTTACAAATATTAGTGCATGAGCCTGAACTCTTTTTTTTTTTTAAATATTTCTCCTTCCCTTCTCTCTTTTTCGAAGGACATCTGTGCCAAAGCACTATTGTTCAGAATGCCCATGGTCTGGTCTCATGTTACTGAAATACAGAAGGTGTCCRTGCTTAACATATCTAAAGAAAATAATTTTAATGTCAGTTTTATCCTTTCTCTGTCCAGCAGTTTTGATGCACACAAAGGGCCAAGATCCACGAGTGGAAGGTTCTGGTGGATGTCAGTGGGGACAGGTTGAAGACAGTAATGAAGATCACTGGCTGTAGCAGGCTTGGGCCCTAAGTAAACCACTGGTTTTGTGTAGGAGGTAGAGTGTGGACAGGGCATAAAGTCCTCTCATCCCACTTTTTCCTGTGTTGGGCACAAAGAAAATATTTTTTTTCTGTATTAAGGGAGGATTAGAGAAAAAGAGAGTTCTTTGTCTAAAGAACAACAGGGCAATAACCAGTTAGTCAACTTTTATACTATTAGTGTGAATTGTTTATTGCTGAACCGTGGTGTTTTACCCTTTGTCTGCTGTGTGATAAAGTAGGTTGCAGATGGTTTTGCCACACCCAGGCTTGGGAAAGGGCAGGTGAATCTCAGTGAAATTAATTTGTGCCTTCTCCCCTGCAGAACAAAGTTGCAAATTGAGTCATAATGGATGATGTAGGGCAGATTCATCTCTTTGCAAGTCTGTGTTCGCTACAATATGTAAAGGACAACATGGAAGATTAAGCACTTAGTTGTACATTAGTGGTAGCAGCAAGGTATTCACTGAAGTACAGGCTAGGCTCAGTCTGGCATCCTTTGTTTACAAGTGCTCACAAAATAACTTTTGTTCAGGTTAGCAAGACAGGAAGGGGAGGGGGGCTCATTCTCCTTGCACAGAGCATCAGGAATGAACAAAGCAGTGACAGCCAATTGAAAAAAAAAGCTGTGTGTTAAGCAGTTTTGATTCTTGCAATGAGTTGTGAACTTGTTTAGGGTGTTTCCATGCAGCTAATTAGAGAAATATTTCCTAAACATTTCTGTTTAGTTCTCAGGAGAGGTGTATTTTTTTAAAGAGTTCAAAGTTTTGTGGAAGTACAGTCTTAACCAGTAGTTTAAAAAACCCAATAAGACCAAATAGGAACAATGTTAAAAAGACGAAAATAAAAAACTTGAAAAGATGGCGAGACTGAACGTTCTGACGGGATTGTCTTTACAAAATGAAACTACCTTGTTTGGAAAGATGCTCTGTAGAATTCTGCCGTCACATAATGAGTCCTGCAGTACTGTTCTGTGGGTTTATTTGTGTGGTTGCATGTGGTTTGCTAGCTCTGCAGTGCTTGAAAGTCCTGCTCAGGACTATCTGTGAGAAGAGAGAAGTTAGTTTTAAATTGCAAAACTAATAGACYCTGTTGAAGAAATAAGTCTTAAATAGAAACCAGCTTGCTCTCTAAGGGATAGTGTGTGGTAAAAGAGAAGTGTTCAAAACAAGCATTTCAAGGTAAATATGTGTTTGCATGTTAATAGTTATAAGCAAGCAATAAAAGAGGAATTAAAAATCAAATATACGTGGCAAATAAGCTACCCTTTGCAACATAGTTGAGGGTCTTAAAAAACTTATGCAGAAATAGGTATCTGTAAGTGTGTCTAAAGATGTTCCATTTTTTGAAAGCGTGAGTACTTCACCTATTCTATTGTCAATGTATACTAATAAAGAAAACCCTGAGGCTTGATTTCAGTGAGGTTTAATTTAAGTTTCACATTAAATACAAACTCAGTTTTACTATACTACATCTTACATGATGGGCTAAATAGCAAGAGAACAGTAGCAGGTAATTTTTTTGTAATTCTTGTTTTAATACCTGGACTTGTCCATCAAATGTTGATGGCTATGGTCTCCTGTACAACAATAACTGCTTGAATTATTTTGTGCTACAATACAATATGTACGTTAATTTTTGCACATTAATGCATGTTTAAACAATATGAATTTTAGTATTAAAATCACAACAGTAAATTATCAATCTCATTAACCAGTAGTATTGATTTACTATGGAAATTTAGTTATAAATTAGGCCCGATCCATAATCCATTGAACACTTGCTAAAATCCTGAGACTTGTGTGATTAGACCTGGTAAATGAGAGAGAAATTTTCCCACATTTTTCTTTTGATTAATTTTAATTGCTATGCAATTTTGTTCAAATATGAGTAGTGGCACTTTCACACAGAACTGTCTTTGGATTTTTTTTGGTTCTTTTTAGAGTTTACACTTCTTTTTGAGTTTACTGTCTGAAAGCATAGGCTACCCCATCAGTGTGAGAACTGGAAGTGAAATAGATGTGTCTCTATTCATTCCACAGCCAGAAGGAATGAGCGGTAAGCTAGCAGTACATTTGCCAAAATAAGTGACAAATACAGATGTTTCAATAGGAGTAGAAAATATTAGTTACAGAATTCAGGACTGAAATAGCATTGATTGCATTTAAAATATGTAAGAACGAAACTCTGATATTCTAATTGGACATTATCTCTTTGAATTCAATTTCCCCCTTTCACTTATCCACATAATTTTTGATAGTGAGTCTTCACCATGCCCAGTAGAAGTTAAGGAACTGACTTATCCTCTTCTGCAGTATTTCTGCAGTGATGCACAAGGTACTAGTGATGCCCCTGCTCATGAAAAGTGCTCTTACACTGCATCATTCCCTTGAGACTCAGATGGTTTGTCCAAGCAGTGCATTTGTAGACTGCTGCTAAAAACAATTTCACTCCCAGACCTTTGGACTTTTTACAGTCTAATTTTGGCCATATATGAGGGTTACTTAAATACAGAGATAACATTAGTCTTTCAGTAGCAACAAGTGCTGGCTGTGGTTAAGACCAGGAGCTTAGCGTTCCTGCAATCAAAATGTTGCTGGACCTGAGTAATACACAGTATGTGATCATTTCTGAACATTAAATCTAACCTGGATTGGGTTCAGCTCTGCTACATGATACCATGTTGCCTCACATGTCACTGTTCTGTCCCTTTGGTCCTTGAAGATACGGGACAGTAATTAGCAAGTACCTCATTTAATTGGCAGGAGTTCATATAGTATCAGCCCCTGTGCCCTCATGATGCTTGCGTAAATAAGTGTTTCTATTTCTGTAGACAGTAGGCATTCGGATTTTTTTTTTTAACAATATAACTGCCTGGGCTTAGTGTTACAAATCATGAAACATTTTGTTTATGCATTATAAATAGTGATATCTATTTATAAATCAAAGGCACTGTGTTCTCGCTCTATTCCTAGGAGGCCTTTGGTTGTGTTAGCATTACCCACACACGTGCTTCCATTTTGTTGCCCGGGAAGCTAAATAGAAATATATGACTCTTAGCTGGCCTCATTAATGAAACAATAGATACGAGTTGGGTGCAGAATCTGAAGGAGCCACTGAAAAACGTAACAAGCAGCGATGGGAAAAAAAGACACCCCAACAAACTGAACATATTTTAAATTATTAAAAAATGTTATTCATGGGAAGCAGCGCAGGGTTTTATTTAGGGAGGTGGAAGGAAAACCCTGAGGTGGTAGAGGATTCCTAAAGGGTGGAGAACAGTTTATCTCTATACCACATAGTCATATGGGGACAATTTATTCTCATCTTGGAGGAACAGGAAATATTTTAAAGTTAATAATGTTTCTGCCACCTTTCTCTCCCCTCCTATCATGCTTACAGTCAAAGGTGAAAGCCTACYCTGCATCCCCTGTGACTGGTACAGAATCTACATCAGAAGCAGAGAGATGAGGGAAGGAAGAAGAGTGGAATGAGATCAGCTCTGTGGTTTGTGACAGCCTATAAAACTAGAATAGCCTTTACAAAAACTGGAGCTGAGTAGAACGCATAAAAAGCCAGTAATCACCTCTAAACATGGGCCAGTTGGTGATCCCGTGCTGTGGTTGTTTGTTACTACAATAGGATATCTTGYTGCAAATCAACGGATCACATTCTAATACAGTCATGTGTACTAACAGGAGAGAAACATTTGTTGCTGTTTTTTTCAAGCCCCTGGGTGGAATTTATCACTGTATGACCATCCCTGGCCCACCAATCTTGCAGTTTGAAAGAAACTGCGGATTCTAGTGCAAAGAAGTTGCTGGAGTAACTGGTATTGGTGGGTGTTTTGTTGTGCTCCCTCCTTGCTGCAGCCTGGGAAGTATCTTTTCAGCTCAGTTGGTACCTTGCTCATCTGGGTAATGTGGTATTAGCCCTAATACTGAGTTTGGAGCAAGTAGTTCCCCATGATAGTTAACAGCAAGAAAAACGATGTAGTAAGATGTTACTGCTCTTGCTTTGTTGCGCTACGGCTCTTTTTGTGAGCCCACTGTTCGGGAGGGGTTTTTCTGCACATCCTCTCCCTGCTGGCATGCTATAGCCAGCACTTCCTCATCGAGAGTGTGTGCAATTTCCAGCACAGTTGTAGGGACAAGGCACTGCGGACGCCTCCGATGCGTTCCTGCCTCAACAGAGCTGCTGACCCGGGGCCTCGCAGTGCTCTGGTTAGGGTGAAGTGCTGTTTGCTGCCCACGTAAACTCTATACATGCCCGCTCCCCCCTCTCCGTGTCAGACACCGTAGAGACCCTGCCTTTAATAGGCAAGGTTAGAAGGATAGAGTGTGGCACATGGGCCCAGTCTTCCTTTTTCTAAATCGGTAACAATGGGGTGTTGACAGGCCTTGAAGCCTAGACAGGCTACAGGGGTCATCACGATAAGGAAGGATTAGTGTATATAATTTGCCAAATATGGCGCCAGCCACCAGCTGGGTTTTTCTGCACATGGCAGATTATCTACAGGAGCTTCGTGGCATGCACCTTAGCTGCTGGCTGTATTTATTAGCAAATTTATTGCTGCTTCCAGTTTAAGAACTATATGCTAAACAGGGAATGCATGCACATGTGATGAAAGAAGTTGTGGTTTAAGTTTTGACTGAGGACAAAAAAACTGTGTGTGCTGTACACTCTTAAGTAGAAATTCTTTTCAGTGTACCGCATCTGTTTTTCCCCTAAGATTTTCACTTGAGAGATTTTTGTATGCATCTTCATTCTTTGTAAATAAAGCTGTTTCTAACTTAATTCCCTGGAGGATATAGTTATCCTGCCCAAAGATCAATGGTCAACAGAAAACATAAAGAGCCTCTAGATCAGATCTTTGACTGCTTTGTGGTAGATAGCTAAACTGCCCACCTTAAAACGTTAAGAGAACGATAAATGCTGTAAATTCTTGGCTGTGGTGAAAAAGAACTTGTTAACCCCAAAGTTACTGGAAATGGATATGGTCGAATTCTAGCAACATCACTGTGTGGCAAATTGTATTTGTTCCTTAGAAGAAAAGCAAAAATAGAGGGATTTAGTCAATTCTTGCAAGTATTCTCTGAATCAGATTTTCACTGTGTTAATTTGCAGTTTGGGAGAGAGTTCATGCTTTTGATCTTCCAGCCAATACTATGCCAATTTATGGCAATTTGTACAAATGCTTAAAAATTAATACACATGGAATTACTTTTTTTTTTTCCTTTCTCTTTACTTGAAGGTTTTATTTATTAGTATGACAGTTTCTTTAAGGTAAAGTGCCGCAGTCCCTTTGTGCTTCCTTCCTCAGCAACTGGATAAGCTCCCCCATAAAACAAAAGACCTAGTGTAAATAAAATTTTGCAAGTCATTCAAGGATGCAGCAAAAGACATAATTGACTTTTTTGACCATTTTTAGAACAAACTCTCTCAAGGCCTTTTTTTCCCCCTCACAGGAACGCTTCCCACTGCACTGAATCTGACAAGACTGTATGCATTACTTTATTTTGATACTGACATTTAAACAATAAAATAAAGCCATTTAAAACAAATAGTGGTGCTTCAAGTGTCTGAGCTGTCAAGATATCAAATTATATAACTTGGAAAAATCAGAATTCATTGTTAATGGTATGCACTTAACACAAAGGGTCGCTGGAGTACTAACCAGATATATATTCAGCTACCATGTTGGAGCTAACAGGCTATATTCCTTTAGATAGAATTGACTATATTCACTTAAATGGACTTGACTCTAGTACAATCACTGTATTCAAATGTCAAAAAAAAGAGAAAGAGGATGTCACGTAGGGTCACAAATTATGTTGGATTTTGACAGATTGTAGCCTTGCTTTACAAGAGCAGTAACATCTCATTTGTCACCGTTTGATCTGTAAGTGCGGGAATGAGAGCGGAAGGCCCTCCATCTCCACCGCAATTTAATCGCTCTGAGGCCGACAGTGGCAGCTAAAGCCACCTGCCCATGCACTGTACTGCTGATCTGTTTTAATTTAATCGTCCGTCAGCTGGGATGAAAGCATAAATCGTCTCCCTTTGATCTGCAAACGGTGTGGTTTTTTTGTAAAGCATGGTGCAGAATCAGGGAGACAGTTTTCACATTTAGTGCAGCATAGACAACATGGGCTTGAAAAGCTTGTAAGTGATATTTCACTGTAGTAGTAAAGCAAGAAGTTGTTCTTTTTGTAAATTTATGCAGAACAGCGTAAGAGGTTTTTTTAGAAAAAAGATCATAGAGGAGGTTATTGATTTAATACTGTGTTAATTATTCAAGTTTGAAAAGCCAGCCTTTACTCTTAAATAACTTAAACATCTTTGATACTCTAAAGAACTGTAAATCACCTTGTTTACAAAATGGGGGATAAGAAAAATTATTTGGCGATAAGACTGGGTAATTCTGTGAACTGTCAGCTGTATACTGGGCATGTTATTTAGTTACATTATTGCATGTAAATGGAAAAGGGAAGATCTTTACAAAACAGACAAAAAAAAAAATCTGCCTTTTCCAGTGGAAAATTTTGCCCTTTCCTGGCATTGTTGGAAGTATTAGAAGTATTGTTGAAGGCCACAATGTTATTTGCTCATCAAAGATGGTTGGTAAGTCAAACCTTGCTTTGACATGTACACTCTTTCATGGAAAGAACCAGCATGAACACAACTGAAAGTAAAACAATAACATTTGGATGAAATCTTTCTCATTATTGTTTTCTTACAGAGTAGTTAGTGGAAAAAAAACGGATTTCTACATAGCTCTGAACTCTCTCAGCCCCTTTGCTCAGCCCTTTATGGCTTCCTTTTTCAGGCTTGTGCCTTTCTTAGTTTTTGCACTTGGTCTCTCCCATGGAGTACATCATTCATGAGTTCGAGGCTGTACCTTTGTGATGAGAACCATCTCCTTTAGCTCCTTGTCAATCCAGGCTGGTCTTTCCAGTGCTTCGGTCTTTAAATCTGGAGCAGGACAGCAGTAGAAGGCTCACCCCTCAACTGTGAGAATTTTGACTGACACCATAAACTTTCAAATGCACCGTTTTCTCTCCCTTTCCTATGAAAGCTTTAGGGACTGTACTCCCAGTTCAAATACCCATTTGCAAAAATGAAAATCAGAATCAAGCCTGAAGAGTTGCGTATATTCTCTGCAATGACCTTTTTCTGACTCGGATTGAAGGTATGAACTGCCCAGTGAGGTTTATGAGTATCTTTCCATTAGTGCTGAGGCTAGACTGTGACTTCCTTTTTGGGAGAAGGGTTTTTCTGAGGTCAGATGTCAAAACTGGGAAGTTCCTTTTCTAGTAGAAAATACAGTGTGTTTTCTTGACCTCTCAGCAGAGAACAAACCAGAGGTTATAAGAATCCCTCCTTGTTGAGTGACTAAACATATTTTATTTACCAATCTTGGTGACGTTTTACTTGAGAAGGTTTTCTATCTCCATTATTTGTAGCAGGATTTTATTATTTGGCAAAGGACTCTGTCTTGGGATAAAGAAATGTTTATGCTTTCTCTTGTAAAATTCCATTCAGCCTATGCTGGAATACAAATAGTGAAAAATTGCCTTTGTTCTTCTTTTGCTTTCACTCCTCATGAAAATTTTGTCAGGCTGACAATATAATAAATAATTACGGAGTTGCTGTGGCCCTGGAATGGGGGGGGAGAGGGAACCATGCTGCTGTCTCCCAGTACAGATTCAGCTTATGGAGCAACCAGGCCCTGACCACTTTGAGAGCACTGCTTTGGTCTAAAACAAATAAACACATTTTCTTGGGGAAAGAAGAAGAAAGAGAAGAGAGAAAAACCTTATTCTTGTCCCCAGAATTGACCTCTGGGACTGACCCAGATCACTGGGTCATACGCTCACCCAGCATGGGACCGGGGGAAGACAAATAGGCCAGACTATTCCTAGCCCTGCTAAGCGACCCTTTCTCATCCTGAGTTTTCTGTTACAAGCTAAGGTGGGTAGGAATCCTCCAGTAACACTGAGTGGTGCAGTTCTGAAATTTAAGTGTTAAAATGTTGCTCACAAAGCACATGAAGGAGAAAGATTTTTGTGCTTGCAAATGTTACAAATTGTTGTATCTTCCTCAATTTCAAAAATGCATCTGGAATGTCGTATATATTAAGGTTAGTACCAACATGTAGCAAAAGGGTGTTTATTTGCAAAGTTCAGCAGTGTTTTCCTAGTTTTCTGTATAAAGTGTGATGCAAAAGAAAGCAGAACTTAAGGTTGGATGAACTATTGTTGGTTCTGATGTTTTCTGACTTCTTGCCTTTGTGGACCAATCCTGGGAATGGCTGTGCAGTGTTTGTAACTGCAAGGGGTTTTAGATGGAACAATGAAGTACGTAGATGTGTGCACCCTGCATAGTGTAAATTATGGTGACAGTTATCTTAAGTCATGTGTAGGTAATGATAACACAAATAGCAATAAATGTCATATAGCCTTATACTGAACCATCATCTAATCAGTCCTCAGAAGGTTTATTTAAATGTATTTAAATAAAAGCAATCTAAACTAGCAAAAGATGACAAATTAATTTTCATGCTAAATTTTTATCTGAGATAAAATTACTTTGCAAGTCTGAATAGCTTATTTTCCCTAAATAGAAAAGATTTTTACCAAAATTTAGTCTTCACAATGATGCTTCATGTGTATGGAGCATTGCTCCACTGAATTTTTAATTGAGATGACAAATTAGCTGTTCATTTTTGACTGCTGATAAACAAAAGGCCTGTTTTCTAATCCCATTGCAGTAACTGGCAACGCTGTCACTGAGCTACTGGGTACAGGATGAACTTTATAGTACTAAACCATAACATCCTGAAAGATATTTCCAGCAAGTCTATCTTTTTATTCCAGCTTTGCGAAAGATGATGTCAGTCTAGTTTTGTATCCCCTTCACACATCCAGTCCTTTTCCCTCTTACTATTTTGGGTCGTTTTTATTAGCTTTTCTATTGGAATTCTGAACTCCATTATGCTGCAGTCAGATAAGTACAAATACAAACCACACCATGCTGCTATCAATACAGTCCTCTCTTAAAACTCCAGTGCATACAACAAACACAGATAACTCCCTCCTGATAAAGTCCTTGTGTCTACTTAGACTAAGTAGTGTAATGAAAGTGAAGGCAAAGACACAAATGGTACACAACATATGATAGGTTTGTGGAAACTACAGTAATAACTAAGGAGTTGGGAGAAAACCATTCAAGAGTACTGCAGTTATTTATGGGCTTTCAAGAGTCCATTTGTGTTGCATTTGTGATATTTGTATCGGCTTTGCCGGAGTGTTCTTGCATTCATTCTTCTGTGTCCATGTCACTTTTGACACCAGTGACCAGGACTTCCCTCTTGTTGCAAAAAGCAGGAGCAATAATGGGAGGAAATGGCCGTGATGCCCTGGCAGCACTGTGGTGCTGATGTACGGATGATAATTGGCACTTCTGTCTTGTTCTTCATGTATTTGGATGTTCTGCTTACAGCTTGAGGTGTATTGCTTATAGCCATTTACATAGTCCTCTTCACAGTATGTGTGGCTCAGTGTACATCGTGAGCTGTGCTGAGTTCTGTATGTACATGTGCACACACAGCCCAAGCCACCTTCTCTCTGCTCATGCTACACTTAACAGCTGTAGCTTTAAATCTTTTAGAAGCACATTATGCAGCATGGGGAAACCTGTTTGGTTCCATGGTGTGAGTGGGAGCAGAGAGCAGGTACTCTTGTGTTCCCACTTGAGCCAGGTGTCTGTTTCTATGGTTTCTTACCATTAAGGGGGACAGGATTCAATGCCTCAAAGTAGTTCAGTTCCACATATAAAGGGCCAGTTGTTTTAAAGCTGGAAAACCACAGAAACTCTTTAACTTCTTTACTACTACTTTTCTTGCTGGTTTGTAAAGTGGACACACATTTCCACACATCTGTCACAGATTGTTGTGAATTACACACACAGGAGGTTTCCGTGCTCTAAGTGGCATTATTAAATATTTACCTTAACTGTATAGACCATGGCAGCCAGAAATTTGTTATGGGTACAAATAATTTTTCAACCTGTTTTTAAGACAAAAGCAATAAAGCAAGCTATTATTTAAATTGATAAAAGATGCAAACACAGCTTCAATGGGTTTCTAGATTTATAGTAAAATAATAAATATTTCATTCATGATACTAGTTAAAGATTGGTCTAAGATTTATCCGTGTCTTTTACTTCAAATACCTTTCAGACCTGTTTAGGAAACGTAGCATTTGTAGAATTGTCCTAGCTGAAAAAAAAACGTTCCATGAAGCCCACTTTGCTGGATAATGATTGTTTCATTAGCCTTTGTTTAGTGAGGTGTTAGCAAAGAATTCAAGAAACTAGTTTCTGGTAGGAAAAAAATGAGTAGAGAATTAATTTTATTAAAACTCAGATCTTTATAGTGGCAAATATTGTATCAGGGGAAAGGTGTTAGAAAACTACCATTTTACTAATTAATTTCCATGTGGATAATGGATATACACTAAGGAATGGAAATAGATAAAGATCTCAATAGGACAGGCAAAAATTAAGTAAAGCCTTTTTTATAATATCCGCTTTAAAAAAAAAAGCAGAGCCTAGAAATATATTTTTGTAGTGACACTTTCTAAATTAGGAACCTGGGATTTTCCTTATTTGATCAGGTTGGAAGTCTGCCATTCTGATATGTTGTTTCCATCGGAGATCAAATAATGATTCTTTCAAGACAAAATAGACAAGTAATTAACATCCTTATCCAGTTAATATTTGGAGAGTGGGGGAATATTTTTTCCAAGTATTCTTTAATTCTCTGGCAAGTTGGTAAGGCATAGTCCACTGTTTTACCTGCCTAGTCTTAATTCTGGTCCATCCTTCTGTAAGTGCTAAGTCTACCAGGCCACTTGACTGCAGGATTTGGCCTAAAAAAGTATTGAGGTCAGATAGGAGCTTGGAAAAAAAAACTGCCAGTGCTTTTCTGTCTTCTTGTGTTATGTATTCAGAAACCTTTTGTGAGTCCTCTTTTTCTGTCTCAGACCTAAATTTTTTTTTTTATAACCTTTAATTGAATTTTTTATTTTAGCACTAAAATAATAAATATAATGATTGAAGGTGTTTCTAGCTGCAAGTATGTGTTTTGTTTTGGATTTTTTTTCTTTTTCCATATTAGTAAAAAGTCTTTAGTTTTAATAAGTTCAATACAGCCACAATCTGGTTGAGACGTTAATGAAGAATTTAATTTTGAAAATTTTTTCAAGAGACCCAGATAGATACACAGATCAGTCCTGGAATTTATTTGAAAAGAAATTACTGCTCTCTGTTCCAGGGAAGAAGGTTCAGAAGTTATGTAAAGCCTCTTTTTCACCAAATGGTTTATTCAGAGTATATTTATTTTATACTGTTTTCATTAATGAAAATACTGAGTAACTGTTAGTTTAAACCATGTCTTTAGTGACCTCCATAAACTGGGTTTGCATGTGTTCACCATAAATTCATATTTAAATTTCAAATGAGCTAAATAAACAGTTTCGTTCAGATAAACAGCTGATTTTGTTCCTCTCATGTTATATTAATATTAGTATTATGGAGTCTTCTGTACCCTTGCTTTACTTCCTGACTAGCTGATAATTGGGTTGGCAGAGTATACCTGGGGTCATCTTGTTTAGCTTATCTGCACAAGAGAAAGAGTGGCAAATAATAAGGGAAAGCAGCAATAAAATAGTGGGGAAAAAAATGAAAGAAAGATTTAATCTTTGACCAATTTGAAACATATCCTAGAGAATCCATGGAGAAAAAGATAAAGTGTGACTATGAGTAAGTTAACTAAACACATTACAGTGTGTGAGAGCAAATGGAGTTAGTCCATTGTACATGTTTAATTTCCTATTAGTCTCTGGCGTTTACTACTCCAGTCTGAGTTGGGGCATCTGTAAATTCAGTTAAATACAGTGCATTGTCTAAACATATCACAGCTCCAATCAGTCACCCGGGCTGCTGATAAGAAGCCTCTTGTATTATTGAATCTACAATAGGGAGGCTCTGCAGGCACAAAGATAACAGCTAGGTATTTCACTTTAAGTATGAGAAAAAGCAGTGACTCGCCTTTGCTGCCGCAGCTCTGACATTTATTACTACTCCCTGATTTGTTTTATACTACTGATGTGAATTTGGTTTCAAGTGCTTTATATCTCTTCTTATTCTTAACTTAAGACCTCTATCTGGAAACAGTAAGGAAAAACAAGTAAACCAAAATTAACTTTCATGACATTACAATAGATAGCAGCAACTTGAGCAGTTCCTAGTGCTTTAAGAATGTCTTGCTGTTTTCATGCCTAAAGGACGAAACAGAGGCTTTTGTTTATTCTTGCGCCATTTTGTTCCTTTTGAATTGAACGTATTTCAGTGATGTCACTTCAGAAATGAAGCTACTCCAGAAGAAGCATGAATCTGGCTGTAAGAGCTGGCGATTTAGACTTGTCAAGTGTTTTAATAACTCTTTCCTTAGAGCCCTTGAGTTGAAAAGAAAATAATAAACAAATTCTATCAGCAGGTGTCAATGCAGATGGAAGTACTCTGGCAACTTGTGCAGACCGTGTTACATACAGAAACTGGGGATAAAGATGGGATCGATAGTGACTTTCTTTTATGTTTCTCAATTTAACAATGTCTTTTTAGTCATAAATTTTTGGCAGACTTCAGGTGTTTAGGATAAAATTTCCTCTGCTCAAATATACACTCATATACCTTATTTTCTGTAACATATGTATTAGTGGTGATACATTATTATTATCAATATATCACTATTAATACACCAAGAATATATATATGCAACAGGTCTCTATATAGTTGAGGGTATTGAGATATGTCATATCACAAATTATATAACATTTATATGCAATTTATTTACCCGTAAGCTACATTATATTTAAAAATCAGGAATTCTGATCCTGAAATGTCATGGCAGATAGTTCTGTATTGTTTTTGCCTTCTAGAAATATGCCTATTTTATGCTACAGTTACTATATTTAATATTCTTAATTAATTGTTTAATTAATTAATTTCTTAATCATTTTATAGGTTTTCTTTCTGGTTTGATAGATTTCTGTGGAGCCATACGTAATTTTTCAGTAACTTTGCAGTACAAAGTTTGTAGCTTCTCAAATATTAATTATTAGTTTCCTATTCCGTTCTTTTGTTGTACACGTGTTGAACTACAGCTGTATTTCATGATGTAATTTGCATGAGTTTGTTTTGTCTAAGCCCTCGGTTATATCTGTTTTATTATGCTAAGTTTTATTTCCGCTGCCATCTGAGAGATAGCTGCATAAAGTTCAGTTTTCTACTTGGTGCTATAAAAAGAAAATTCCTAAAGGATAAACCCCAAAAATCAAAATAACCTCATGAAACCCCTAAGTGAGATCCCTAGTAAGCACAAAACCAAAATAAACAAGGAAAATGCTAAGATTTGTTTCTGTCCTTCGAACCAAGACATTGCAGAATGTTATGTAGGTGCAGGTTCTGAAGCAAGTTAATGTTCTTGGGTGAAAAACAGGTCTGATCAGGCATTCAGCATCTTGTCTCTTTGACTGCTAGTGGCAGAATTCCTGGTAGCAAATACATTGTGGCTCTCTATGTAACTAAGATTCAGCAACAATTCGGCCAATTTACAGCTGTTTTTAACTCTCTGCATAAGCTTGTATCCTTTTAGTGTTCCACCAGACACAATTAAAAGGCATTCTTCAGTTGGTCTGTAAGTTCAAGAATGTGAACTGATGGCCTTCTGAGGGAATACCATGTGGTCATCCACTGTAGAGAGGCAGTCACAGTAATACATATTCTGGAGGACAGAAGGGATGTGAAGGACTTATTTGTAATAGGAAACAAAAATGTCGAAAAGCCTTTACCTGGGCATTTTGAAATTAGAGGTATGTACGATTGCAGTGTTCCCCCCCTCCCCCCCTGCTTTTAAATAAAATACTTGCAATTATTGCAAGATTTTTTTGTTTTGTACCACGGATTGTTTGCAAAGCTGATGTTCATTCGCGTTTGTAAACTCAAGGAGCTGGGCTTTATTGTTTCTGATGCAGTGAGCATCAAAGGTATGGCTAACGTGGCAGGCCAGCACATTGCTCACAGCGTTAAATGTGAGAGTGAAGCTTTATGCAGCCAAACATAGACACAAGAAGAAGAAAGCAGTTAAAGGAGGTGGCAGGTAGGAAAATTGCAAAGGGGAAAGAGCTACCAGTTGATGGAAAAAGCAAAGTCAAGGGTGGTGATTAGGCTGCAGAAAACAATAGGTGTATACATGGTAGAATATAAAATTGCTCTTAGTAGACAGAAATTCGAGGTGTTTCCATTAATTTTGTCAAATAAAATGTAAATCACTGCTATACRTGGATGCAGCCCCTATTGCACACCAACAGTAATCAGCGAGGATCTCTCTACTGAGATCTGCAGGGATCAAGGAGAGATTGCACTTTAGTCAAAGGTCAAAATTACGGGGGAGGCTATAGACAATATTCATTTAATGAGAATTCATCAAAGCCAAAATTCTGAATGGCTAGAATTTGGAGGGGCATCACGAATTGAGAGTGACCAGCTAGGAAATATTCTGATCTAGCAAAGCTAGAGTTGATTAGAACACTGTTTTATACAACAGCCACAATCATTTCCAATTCTTGGGGTAGATTAGAAATATTGAAATATGTTTCCTCACAGTTTTCTTGTAATTTAGAAAAGAAAGCTACCAGAACAATTCTAAAGTTTGTAGGACAAATACTTCAGTAAAGTTTCATCAGTGTAAATACTCAGTTTTGTAATGGCTATGCTTGTTTCTGTGTGTTTTCAACTCAACTGTTGTTACTCATTTAACCTTTCTCTTTGTGTTGGAAGAGACTAGTTACACTCCAGTTACACATTTGGTGGTGTCTTAAGTGGAAAACTAGGTTCAGCAGTGGTTTACCTAATGGAAATTAAATACTGCAGTTGTTGCCCAGCCCATTTGGAGTCTGTCAGCATTGCCAAACCAGCATCCAGATTGGCGCATCTTGAAACACTGGCATCGTCTGTGCCAGGATTTCATTATCCACYGTGTTACAGGTTGGTAAAAACGTATGTCAGGATTGTTTGGAAAGATTGTGAAATGTTTGTCTGGACTGGCCTCCAGTTTCTCACATCAGGTAACTCCTAAATTTTCACAAACATCTATGTATTTGGCCTTGCTGCTGGAAAGCRGGAGCTTCTCTAGTGTCTTCCTTGTCATGGTGAAGTGGAATACTGTCAGTCTCTGTTCTTTGGCCTAACATCAAGATGAATGTTACGTGTTGCAATTTTTCATTGAACATCATCATTTCATATGACATCAGTAAATTTTTAATTAAAATTTAATGCTATTCATTTATCAATATAAGCGTTGAGTACTTTTTACTAGTTGATAAGCTCCATAACCTGGAAAATACACAGAATAATCACAATTTTTAAAACAGGTTTTTATGAGAACAAAGTTAATTGTAGGGGGTAAAAGAGGGAAGGAGAAATAAAACTTTTTTTTTTTCCTTTTGTAAGTAAATCAATGGTCAAATGGATTGGATCTCTCTTCTCTTAAAAGACAGTATATGGGATCTAAATAACCAGTTTTTCTTCAGGTAATATAGCTGATATTTTTTTTTCTTTTTAAAAAGTCCAAGATCTTTCTCTTCCATAGTAGACAGCCTCTAACTACGTATTAGCAGTTTGAGAAAAGTTATATTGCTCTTTCATAGATTAGGATTTGCTAACAGATGTGGTTATTGGTACTGTGTGCTTTCCTAATCCCTCTTCAGTATTGGTGCATCTCCAACCCTACCAGTTTAATTAACATTGAAATTCTCATATTATTTTGGTGTACTGATTACAGGCAAAGACTAAGTGGAAGTCAGTTTGGTATCCCAAGAGGCTTTAGTGTTAACAATGCAGAAAGATTTTTCTTTCCATTTCTCCCCCTTCCTGAACTCCAGATAAGCAGTAGGCCCCAGTTAGATTTCATTACTATCACGCACTCTTCATGGTCATCTTTTAATATTTGAAAGGATCATTTGTTAACTGGAAATGGTCAATTTTTTTTTCTTTGGCTTTTGAAATATAATTTTCAATTTTTAATTTGATTCATTTAGATGAAATCATTAATCAGGGTTGAAACTGAGTTAATTTTCTGGAAAATAAATGAGGTTGTTAGAGTGAACGTTATTAAGTGGGCTCTTTGCACGAAAGGGATAATAGCTGAAAATATGGAAGACTTTGAGAACTATAGCAGTTGAGGGATGAAAAACAGAAAGGTTTTTTTTTCTAGCTAAGTGCAGTAATTTTTTAAAGGAAACTGGGCATAAGAGGAATATTTCRGAACTATCATTACTAAAGAAAGCATTATAGAGTAAATAACCTAAATGTATATGACTTAAAATCCTACAGAGCCAGAATATAGACAGTGATTTTTAAAAATGTGCTATTTTTATAAAACAATGTGCTCCTCCTAAATCTTAGTATTTGCTGTTCCAAGCAATGCCTACTTGATTTTTGAGACAGAGAAACATTATTCTCAGTAGTTCAGCAGAGGTACAGCCATCCAGGTAGAAAACAAGCTTCAGTAGACAGGGAGTACAGGCCACTAAACCATTTTTTTCAGTCTGACCCAAATTCAGCTACTGGCCTTGAGAGGGTTCTGTTTGCTTATTCTCTGGAGTTTACTGCATGATACAAAGTGATTAAGATAGCCAGCAAAATCTCTTATAAACACAAAGCAAAGAACAAGGGATTGAACTASACAGGCAACATCCTAGATTTACCATTCAAGTTTATTTCAGTTAACTACAACATTTGTTTTGCATTGTTTCCTAATGCCATCTACTTTCTGCTAATCTTCTATTTAAAAAATGGTTTGTTTGGTTTGTTTGTTTTTCCTCCCCTGGAAGATAGGGCTGCCTCCTCTGTTCTGATAGGAAAGAATTTCTTCCCTTCAACTGTTCCAGTCTTTGCTCAACAGAGTTACCATAACACTAAGCACTTAGTAGCCTTAGGTCAAAATTTTTGATGGAACATTACAAGTCTTTTTAGGTTTTCTTTAATGCCTGTGTGCTCATTAAGGACCATTTCGAAGTCTGTTACTGTGAATGAATGATAAAAACTGTAGGTGTCTTAGCCAACAAGGTGTTTCCTTGTAGGTGTTTTTTAACTGCCCTGTCCAACAGGATATTAAATTCTGCAGAGGGAAACAGGAGTACATGCCGTGTTAAAAAGAGACTTCTCAAGTGGAGAAGGGTGGGAAAGTGTCTGCAGTGGAGCAGAGAGTCACATGGAAATGAAAATTATTCTGGAATGTAGTTATTTTATTTTTGTGATGTACCTTTCTATGATAAAAGAAGAAAGACAATAATAAGCATCTAAGCTTGGGTGAAGCTTGAAATACTCTTCTTCTAAAAATTTAATCTCAGATACCACTAGTACAGTTTTCCCTTTAAAAAGGGACGAACAGCAGCAAATAAATCTGAATCCTGGCAGACATGGAAGCTCAGTTTGTATATCCTCTCTGCTAACAGTCAACTACAGAGATGATAACTACAGCCTTTTAAAYGTCAAAAATAGTATTTCAAATATGGTTATTTTAAGACTGAGCAGAACAAATGTTGATTTACGATTTCATTTTCAGTTACATCATCATGATGTAATGAATCACAGTGATGTAACAGCCTCAAGTGAATGGAGTATAGCACRTTAATCCAAAACAGCAGTTGTGTGCTATAAATATTCTCGAGCAATGCTAACTGGTTTTGAGCTGCAGGAAGGAAGTACCTCTCTTCTGGAATAAGAGAAGGTCTTGAAGTCCCTACACGTGATTAAGATCAGTCACTTATCATCAATTAGTCAATTGCAATTAGTTACTACTAATGGGTTCTGTGTCCAGCCTTCATTGCAGACCCTACCTGCTAATAGGAACAGATTAGTGGCTCAGCCGGGGAAGCCAGAGGCCCCAGTTCTTAATAATATAATTTATTATTAAGAATAGTAGGTTTATGGTAGAATTATGTAGATGCTATGACAGTATGAAGGGGGCTTGCTAAATCTCAGTAACTTAGTTCTTTAGTCAATAAACTGCTATAAGTAGTAGGAGCAGGATCATGCCAAYGCTGTGCCATGAACTTATTTTCAAATCTATCGTGTGTACACTCCTTGAGGTTTAATTATATTGTTTTCAATATGTAGTGTAGTTTAGGATGCAGAAGCTATTTCTCATAGAAYATATTTACCGAACATCTAAAAATAATTCAAATTTTAAATCAGATTTTGAGATGTTCATGTGGAGAAGACATTTCTTTCTGCATGACTTGTAGCTTTGCTGCTTAATATGGTAATAATACTGGCTGCTTATCTCACAATTCTACAGAATGTTCAGAGTCATGATCCCTCCCACAGTCAGAGCCATGTCAGACTCTCAAACTCATAAGTGAGTAAAGTTTGCATAAAGTTGTTTCCTAACCAAGTTTAGGACTTTTCCAGGRCTTAGCTGCATTTGATACTCATAAATATAAAAGAGCTTGTGGTGGGGAAGGCATGAGGTAGCATGAAGATGGTATCAGAGCAGAAAGATGGCAGGCAATGTCACACTGATGGTGTGTAGAGAAGGACCCACTGGTCAAGCTGAGCATGTACAGATGCCATGGTTACTAAACAGCGCTTTCCAACTTGCTTGAAGGCAGCTTCTGACAGGTGGCTTTGCCACTGCCTATGATTTCAGAAGCTGAGTCCATGAAACCAAATTAGACCATCTCCCAACCTCCCTTCTCTTTTTCCATGGTATAGTCCAGCTTTGTGTTGACATTTTCTTTGGCGTTCAGTCCTGGACAGCTTCATATGTTCTTGTAGTGTGTTGTGGGATCTTTGGACACAGACATTTCTAATCCTTTCTTTCGTACAGAAGTTTCTTAGAGGGAAAGTTGCATTGCATTTCTTATTTAAAAATATAACAGAAATTTGCTTTAATTCTGGCATGGAGATTCTGCCCTCCCAATGGTCATTTGCAGTTTCTGGATAACCTTCAGTGTTTGTCTTATGGTGATGTTGAAAAAGTCAAGACTYCATTTCATACTTACATTAGAAGAATGGGCTSTTTTGCTTCCTTGTGTTTTGTTATTGACTCTGTTTTCAAACTGAGCCATTAGACCTCCTTAACAATGAGAACCTTGCYATCTAAAACTGCCCCAAACTTAGGAGGGACAGTGGTGAACAACAGCATTGGTCCTCTGAACATGAAACTAGAAACAGTAGTAGCAGTGGTAGGAGTAAGCATTGGAAATCATCTTGAAGAATGACACCATTCAGAGAGCACCCTGAGGRGAACCTCCATATATAAAACTCTTCAAGAATTTTTGCAGAATGATCACTCTTTGGTCACAGGTATCTTACCCCTTCTGGTAAGTTTTAACTGCAGACACATGTATTTGTTGGGCCTTCATCTTGAGCTGAACGAGATGTTCTGCTTCTTTGGTACATTCCTGATGTGAACAGACTAGTGATAGAAGACCAGCAAATAATTTTTGTATGAGTGGATTTTGAACCARGTGTTAGATGGTAGGAATACCTGTGGCCTGAGCCTGCTCACTTGGTTCTCCACGTGGCCCAGCTACAGCTGATACAGAAGCACAGCATTGTAAGAGGTGGGCAATTAATTTTCTTTGTTCCTAAGGACATATTTTGTATAAGCTTTTAAAAATATAACAGATTTTTATAGGCACTACATAGTAAGTAGCTATCCATTGAAATGATTTTTATGTATAAAATCTAGGAGCAGTGGAAGTRTTTGTAAAAGTTTGTTTTTCTTTCATGTCTCCTTATTGCGCATCAAAGAGTGCCAGGAATTGGAGAGTCGCAGAAGAGTTAGGATGTCACTGAATGAAACGTGTCAATTCAGGTTTGGCCTGAGTCATTCCGTACACAGATGCAAATATATGCCACTGACGGCAAAAAATTGTAATTTATTTGCTGTTTGGATAAGGAAGCTGAAGCTGCGATTCACATGTTTTGAACGGAGTGCACTGGGATGGGATAACCATCTGTCCTGTGAGTGAGCTGCTCGGCTATGTGTGGCTATTGATAGTAACTCGGGGTACCGGCTAGCAGTCTTATCTAAGCAGTTGCCAAAGGTTTAAGAGTACACAAATAAAACCGAGCTAAAGTGACCATTTTTAAGGGGCTTCTGAAGCTTTTAAAGAAAAAGCAGTGTTTGTGAGTGCAGTAGTCCTGCTTCAAGTTCCTTATTTCAAGCTAAGCTTACCAATTTAATTTTAATCCCTTTCAAACGCCTTGGTCCTGCTTTGAAGATAGCAAACCGCCCCCTCAAGCTCTGAAGCTGAGCACTGGCCCTTTTTGTTTCCACAAGCCGAAAATAAAGTGTTCGCATGAGCTCATTTACAGAGAGTAGAGTTGGCAGCCTTATCAGGAGAGGAGGAAAGAGCTCTGAAGATGAAAAGCTATTGCTGTGACAGAAGTCTTTATTAGGTTGGGCAGTAATGGAACRTGGCGTACACGGGCTAAAGTGATGGCTACCTAGAGCATTTAGGGAAAACCAGAAGAGTAATAATGTTTTATGCTGTTCTCAGACTGGCTTCCTTGGTGATCCCTTAGGCCTAGGGATATTTGGAGTGGAAAGGGGACTATGTAAACAGAATACTGTGTGTACAATCTACAGCCTCTGCTGGTCACAAAAAAGAGTGAGTCAGGAAAAGTAAAGATGAGTCATTATGTAGTTTCATAATTACTCAGCATTCCGTGTTGTGGTAACCCACTACTATAGAGTTTTCTAGGAGACAGACTTTGATTGAAAATCCCTTTATCCGGTTTCACACATATGTCAAATCCCATTTACAACAGATATTTCTGTTGTTGAAATTCACATATTTCAGGATAATTTTTTCATATAATACAGATGATATACAAGATCAGCTTTATACTGATAATAAACAGTTTAATTCCACTAATCTTCCCCCTGTCGTTGACAACCTATATCGTTTGTTGTTGTTTTTACTTCAGAATTTTTCCTGTTCATTTGTTAGATTTCCTTCTTCATTAAAGATTGTGTCCTCTTGCTAACCCAAGATTAAAGCCATGACAACGTTTTGTAGGTAGCAGTGTCTTCACAACCCAAACCCATTAGAATTAGTGGTACGTTAGCTAAAAGAAGGAAAATGGATAACTGCTTGTTTCTGTGATTCTTATAAATTTCACAGCTGCTATGAAATTCAAATAGAGACCTGTATTGCTTTTATGGGTATCTCTGCCCCCCAGTAAAAGCAAAAAGGCTTTACTTGAAGTTTTGAATTGCCTTCTTTAATGCCTTTAAACAATAGACCCATTTCTTCATTTAATTAAAACAGTAAAAGTTGTGGCTCAACCATACAGATTGACAGAGGACTGTAATTGATTTGGCTCATTTCTTTTTTTTAATCACAATTAACAATAGAACACAATGCATTTTGCTGGAGAAGTAACTGGGTAAAAAACAATGAAAAAGAAACATAAATAGTGGTAATACTGCTTACATTAATTAGGAGGTTATGTTGAATATTATGCTGGAAAAAGTCTGCAATTGAGCTTGTAGTGGCATGGGAGTGTCACTACCAGTTTTCTCTGAGTGAGGACTGCAGGCATTTGTTCATCAAGAAAACTGTAAAATTGCCTGATACTAATAACAGATCTTTGTGCAGTGGAACATGGCACTAATCTTTAAGTGTGTCCTCAGGTAAACTGTTCCATAATGAAGAATAAAGTGTGATGGAAAACCTTCTCTTGCAACATAGACTTACCAATTTTTTCCTGGTCTGTGTCAAGTTCCTGTATTTGAGTGGGAAAAAAGCACCGATATTTATTGGTCCTACATACAAATTAAAATTCTAAAGGTTTTTCAACAGTTGTACATCAAAACTGAAAGGGAGAGAGAACATGTCCACAAACCACATTTTTTATATGAGATTCTTGCACCTTTACAGTAGTTTTGTTCCTTTGCTGTGCTTACTTTGTTGCAAATCAGTATTTAGTCTGCTTCCTCACATTAATAATGTAAGTTGAAACTAGCACTAAATAACCCACTTTTTTTTTCATGGTGTCTATTGATGAATGAAAAGGACATGAAGGAATTCTTTGTCTCGCCCTAGCTATTCTCAGTGGGGGAATTACTAGTCTAGCCATTGATCTTTGCCATTGGCAGGATTGACTGGGTTGCAATTGGATGTAATAAGATACGTTTTCTGTCCTCATTTCTAAACTGACATAGTTTTATACTACTTAAAATCAAATAATATGCATTAACCAGTTTGGCGTTGTACTTTTGTGAATCRCCATTCATTTCGTGATTCATGACGTGAGAAGTATCTAGAAAACATTTGACTGTGGCCCAGTTCAGCAGCAGCAGTCTGAGATGAGCAGGTAAATGCCTCTCACTGTGRGTTGCATTGGTTCACAGCACGGGCAGAATTTCTTTACTGGTGCTTCAGACCTTGTGTGCGTAACAGTTAACCTGTTTGTTTTTTAATGTTGTGAAGTATGTTCGTGATRGAAACTTTTATTTTCAATTCCCTTTTAAAGCTCAGCACACTGAGCCGTCCTTCCTTACGCATATGCTGCCAAAGGCGGATTGTCTCTAGATAAATTATGCCCTCTCTTTCTTAAACAAGATTAAAGAGCTTCTCCGGCTGTTAAGTATCCAGCACTTGAAATCCCAGTCTGTTTAGTTCACTGTGGCAATTACCAACTGTGTGGAGTTTTGATGACGATTGTATACCTTAGTGGTACAATGTACAACATGGTTTAAGAAATGTATAGAGAGTATTTTTTGATGTTTAATACAAAGATGAAAATGCATTCCTCAGAGTAGAATCAATAGAATGGGACAAATAAGAAACAAGCATATGAAAAGCTTTTTTACTCTGTCTTACATATTTATATAACTAGGAGGAGAATTTCTTCGTCTTTTAATTAGATAGTTTTAAAAACGAAAAAGTCCATGCAGAGGATTTAAAACTTACTTTGATGCTGTTTTGTGGAAATGATTTGGAATAAAAAAATGGACTACACTGTTTCGGATGTAAGGAAGGTACCAATCAAAATCACAGAATTCTGGCTCTGAATTTATTTGAGGTTTCGGAATTTTTTGATGTGGAATAAGTAGTCTTTGGTCTGTGGAAGTTATACTAAAATTTACTCTGCATGTAAGAAGAGAAGATTGTCAATATAAATTTTGCAGTCATTCTCATTTTTTTCTTTCTTGTGCTCATAATCTTAATTTAAAGGTCCCGTTAAAACTAAAATTCTGCTGGGTTGATGAATTTAGGATATATGGCCAAGTTTCCTATTGATCTAGTGCTTAAGTGCATATTAACCTAATTTCAAGAAATATGTAAATACTGTCACAAAGAACAACAGAGACCCCACAAAAATTTGGCACAAAGTAGAGATGTTTACTACATTTCCACTCTTTGTAGATAGTTTGAAAAGAAGATCAGGGAGCAATCGAAAAGGAAATGCACAAGCTGGAGAGAATAATAAAGRGGTATCAATCCACCATACCACACCATCTCTGACACAATGGCATGACAAGTGGAAAATAACTTAACTCTGTAAAATAGGAAAAAGGCAGTAAAGAATGAATTGTGTTACAGTTTCTAAAACCTGCCTCAATTCAAGAAACAAATGTTCCTGAGCAGTGCCAAGGTGTACGATTTTCACATAAATCTCACATGTCAGCAAATGGAAAACATGTAAAACCCTAAGAAACAATATCACAAAATATCAGATTTCTTAAGACCACGGAGATCACTGATTTAGAAAGGTCCCATCTTCAATCCCAAAGGCTTTCCTCATAGGATCCATCCTCAGTGCCATCTGTTTTGATTTTCTCCATTAAACGATGGTCCCGGAAAACATACTGATATTTCCTATAAGTGATGCACAATTTTGCTGGATATAAGTATAATTAGAGGCATTTTCTTCAGTGGTCAGTTCCTTTCTTTTCTCCAGGTTAACCAAGTTAAGGCTTCAAGGAAGAATATGATAAACAGTTTACTTTGAAAATACAGGCACGATCTTATTCCTGTTATGTCACTATATAGTAATGCAATAAACTGTGCTTTCTTGTTCAGAATTCTCTGTGTGTTTTTATGCCATTTTTTTGAATATATCTAGTCCAGATTAAAATGAGTAGAAAAAACCATGGACATCTAAAAATAGAACCAAATTTGACCTCRGGATCAAAATACCTTCTGGAACAAATGAATACATTGCAGAGGGAGGTTCTGATCCAAAGAAAAGGTTCTAAGGTTAAAGAGAGGGAGAGGAAAAGGAGGAAGAAACAGGTTTGTTTTGCATAAATAACAGCCGTGGGTATAATTTTRCATCTTGTGAGATTAATGTGGAGATGCAGCGATGGGCAAAATCTAAATGTGGAAAACTGAATCACAGAGTTTTTATTTACCTATAGCTCTCCAGATCTTCACTTCTTGTGTTTAGTTGCCTATATTTATACTGAAGGATTGCCTGTGTTAGGCAGGATAAAAGATGAATTTTGACTCTTAGCTTTTATTAGTCAGTAAGCAATGCAGTGATATTGGTTTAAGTTACACCGTGTTGTGCAAAGCACACACAGCCTTCACTGACCATTCTCTCAAGACTTCCTGCTGGAGAAAGAGAAGCGTACTCACTGCAGCACGTTATGGATCTTGTAATCTCCTTTTCCTGTAAGCGTGTGTCTGTTTTCCTCATCACAGTGACAACAATTACATTTTTTCATGGAGACCTCTGAGAACCCAGGGAACTCATCTGTGCTCAGGAACRATTTGACTGCCCTTTGTACACAGTTAAGAAGTTAGAACTTACATATATGTGCATCTGTTTCTTTGTGCTTTCTTTGGTCAGATCAAGAAGAAGATATTAGTAATAAAAATAAATTMTAGGTATCTTTCCTTTAGATATAGGTTATAGTTTCATAATCCGGATTTCAAAGGAACGAAAGAAGCCTTAAAACTAAATTATGATAGTGCCAAAAGCATTTCTGGTACTCTTGGCAATAGTATCAAGTAAATAGTTTTCGTGTGATCTGTTTCCACATTGCATGAATATTTTAAGTTGTGATTGTCCTCCCTTGACCTAGTAATTTCATTCTCTTCATATCATAATAAAGATATATAAATGTTTCAAGTAAGATCTTCCATGAACTAGCCTATATACTTTGACTATATGGGCAGGAAAAGTGAACTAAAARTTGCGGAATGTTAGGAAAACTTGCATTGAAATGATTGCTTTTCAGAAGGCAAAAGAACAATATTCTTAGTAATTACAAATTTTAGTGTTTCAATCAAAAAAACAAAAGGAAGAAAAATAGTGCTAAAAGAATGCCCTGTTCAAATATGTCCAGAGGAACTACAGTAACAGGTTAAAGGGCACTACATATATCATGGAAAGAGACATTGGAAGAGGTCCTTCATAAGACATACCAGGCTCTTTTTGCAAGAAACTTTGGATTTCTAATAAAGATGCGATATAATTCAACTATTACTGAATTTTGTGTTGATGTAGTGGTTGTCATAGAGTCATAGAATATGCTGAGTTGGAAGGGACCCACAAAGTTCATCTAGTCCAACTCCTGGGCCCTGCAGAGGACATTCCAAAGAGTCATACCATGGGCCTGAGAGCACTGTTCAAATGCTTCTTGAACTCTGTCAGGATGGTACTGTGACCACTTCCCTGTTTCGGTGAAAAACCTCGATGGTGATGAGAAAAGGCTTGGATGTTGCAGTGGAAAGCACAAACACAATTTTGTATCGAATTGTACAAATTGTAAATATACTTCCTGCTCGAGTTGCTCAAAACCTGTCCTGGGAAGAGGATTACACACATTTGTTCAGTTTGAGGGTGCTATCTTGAAATACTCTTCTAGGTTTCTGTTTGTGGGTTTGTTTCATTAGTCATTTTCTACATAACCTCTCATCTTTTTGCTCAGTGAATTCAACTCTTGTTTTATTCTTAATGTCTTTTAAACTGGATGTCAGAGTCCATAGGAATGTATAGTGGCACATTTAAAAGAAAAAAGAACGAAAGAGTGAGCCCTACATATGTGTTTTAATGRGGGGAAGAGAAGTTTGGGAGATAAAGCAGAAAACTTTGAAAGGAACACAGTATTTGGAGAAAAAATACAAAGTCAATGAAAGTAAACTCTTTGCACTGCCTGCCTTTAGAAGTAGCTCTGGAAAAATGTGCAGACTTCGGTAGAGCTATAATAGATTTGCAGTGCATTGGGTGAGAAGACCTTGGTCTCCTGTTTGGTAAATATTCTTTTCATGGCCCCTAGATAAACAAAATATGCATGTGTTTAGCATTGCACATGGTGAATATTCCCATAGAGATCTACATTCAGGAGGGGAGACGTGTATCAATTTAAATAGACTATGCTTGTCAGGAATTATTGACTTAAAACTATTTTTATTTTTTTTTAATTCTGCATCTGTTAAAATTCTATATAAAAATAATCTATGAGGAAATTTTATGCTTTATTTCCTCTTTTAAATAATGTTCGTGTAATTATGTCGCCCAATTACTTGTATTAACATACTCTTGTACACTGTATGGGTTTTCTTCATAGCAGTTGCCATTACAATTTAAACAAAAATATTTTCCTCAGACAAGCATCTTTTATATAAAGGCGTTTTTAACAGGGAGGAGTTGTTTCTTGTGAAAAAGAATAACTCTTGTGACAAAAATTGTTGACCTTTTTTCTCTTTCTGTTTTGTTTTGTTCATTTAGGCTGGCTAAAATTACATACATATTCATGTATTTTAATAAGAACAAAGCATTACTCTTGGATATTTTCCATAAATTTGTTCTCATAAGCAATTTGATAGACATCTACTATAACTGTAATGGAGGAAGTTTACAGTAAATCAGTCTGCCTGGTTTAGAAAACTAGAATTTATTAACCCATTTCCCCAAGGTCCAACGTTACCTATGAGATTAGAAGAAAATTGTCACTGTTTCTGTTTTAGAACAGAACTGTTTTAGAAGAGGCACTTTATAATCAGACTATATCGTCTTAATTGTTTAAAAATTTATTATGTTTTATTAAAGTGAAACCAATTTATCTTGTACTATTAATTGTTTGTAACATTATAGGCAGTCAAAAAGTCTGGGAAATACTGAGCACGTTGCAGTTATGTTTTTCAACCGGGATTTTCTGCATAGGCTCTGATCCATTCCTATTGCTAACCATGAAAGAACAGTCAATGTGCTGATTAACTAAGATGCTTCTGTATGGAAAGCTTGTAGCAGTAGTGTCAATGAAGTGGTATCACTAATAAACTTGCACTAATTGCTCAAGTAGTACCTCGCGGTGAGACGCAGAGGCCACAAACAGGGTAACCTGTCACTCCAGTGTGTGAGGCAGAATGTCAGCTTGTGAGGCTGGCAGGGTATGGGAGCTAATGTATAAATCACTCACACTCAGGGCATGAATGAAGTGTTAAGCATGTTTGGGAGAATACTTAAAATTCAAAACCAAGAGTTAGATTTTTTTCCTTTATGGCCACAGAACTTTCTCTGTATCTGTTAACTCCTTGTGTGTCATTTTCTTTTCCATTGCCTTATGAAGAAGAAACACACATATATGCGCTTGTTGTAGGAATTGTAAAAAATTAATGTTGTGTTCTCTTCACACTTCAGCTGGAAAAGCCAGATATTATCTTAGGATTCTTATAAATATGTATATACAGTAATATCTCAGCCTTTTTTGTGTTAAGGGAAAAGAAGTGAACGTTAGAGGATTAAAAAAATAGTATGCATTTTTTTAATCTTGCAGTGTTCCGCCACATCTGATGCTTTTACGTACTGTATACATCTACCCATATAATTCGATTGAAGGATTGGAGCCTTCTCTTATAAAATTAAATAAATTTAAAAATTTATTCCCTGTTTTGTTCCTCACTTAACCTTAGCATCAGAACTTGATTAATTAATTTCGGTGGTTTTCTGCTCAGTTTCACTTCTTGATTCTCTCGTATACACAATTCTTTGATAGTGGTATTCATGGAAGAACTGGGGAAATGTTACATACAAACAAAGGTAAAAGGCATTTTAAAAAGATTTGTTTGAATAAAGCTTTGTAAATACAGAATTACTATTTAAAAGTGTAAAGGCTTTGAGTTTTGATAGCATTTCTTCAACCTAATCTTCCGCTGACACCTGCAGTATTTTCAGTACTCTGGAAAATGTTGGGGCAAATGTTTTTGCACTCTGATATTTTGTATAAAATGCAAATACAATTCCACCACATTGACATTGTACATAATTTTCTTTATTTTGCTCTGCTATGTCTCGATTTGATGCCCTTCTAGCCACTTGATTTTGAAGTTTGTTTTGTTGTTGAACAATAATAACTTTTAATGCACTGCAGATAGTGAAACAAAAAATACTGCATTTTTCTTCCACATTAACTCTGAGATTTTCAGGCAGAGTCAACATTGAAGAGGAGGATTCTGTGATGTGCTGTATCAGTACCTTCCAGTCTGAACATACTAACCCAGATCACTGTTTTTTTCCTACTTAAATAGCCAACAAAGACTGTACTTTCCAAAATAAGCAACTGCTCAGACAAGTCAGAAAGGAAGTAGAAACCGGGAATTTCAGACTCCTGAGTCATAAAATGTGCCCATCTGTTCTATGTGCTTGTATATGCCACTGTTGAACTTTACTCTTAGAGCAGACAGAATTGTAAGAAATAGAAAGTTGCAGTACATGGATAGGAAGAGCAAAGTACTGAAAAGCCATGTCATTTGCCAAAGACGCCTGAAACTAGTAATATAAGATCTGCTTTTATCTTGAAGTTAGAATTATCCTGTAGTTGTACTGCAAGATTGCTCTGGGACTCTGAATGAAACCCTGCTGTGTAACTCCTACCTAGTTTCAAAAAACATTTGCAAACAGAATAACAATACAGAAGACAAAAATGCTTGTATTTTGGCTGCAGAAATAAAGCCAAAAGTAAGAGTATCTACCACATTTTCCAAGTCAAGCCCATATTTTCATATAAAGTCAGTGTATAGGTTTAAAAATACTCATTTTTTTTAGCATCAGACTGGCGTATGCACTCATTACATTACTTTAGATAATCTAAATTTCCATTTGGGAAACCTTCCKAAGGTTTCCATTGCCTGTATAAGTCAAATTGATAAAGTATAGTTGGACCATAAATCATGATAAGAAATAATGCTCCTTAAAATGTGTTAGCCACAACCAGAGGCTGAAACGTGGTGTGAGCTTCTTGGGCTGTTTTCCCGTTGTGCCACCTGGTCTAGATTCTATAGTGCCATAAAATAGTATGCAGAAGACAGAGGGAAGAAGTTCAGAATTCTTCTGTACCTTTTGAGCAAGGTGAAAGGATGAAGTCTGAAATTGATGCAATTCCACAACTCATTACGTTGCTCTTTGAAAGAATAAAGAAGAAGCAGGGAAGAATTGCATAGTGTTCCACCAAAAAAGTGTAGCTCATAATTACTCGATACATAAATATGAGAAAGATTGCAGCAAGAGAGTTGTTAGGGGTGTAATGAGAGAAAAGACAATGTCAAAATGTTGTTTTCATGAATAAGCCTTGGAGAAGTCCAGATTCTGTGAGAACACGTATATTTGCACTGAGGCMAATTTAGACTCAATTGGCATTATAAAGCCACCTTAGCTGTAAAGGTAAGTCTCACTTAATTTGCCAGAGGAGTGTAATTTGGAAAGTAAAGTTTGCTCATCTTACTCTCATACAGTTCATCACAGAATGGCTGCTCGTTGAGAAAGATGAGAAAAATTTTGTCTCAAAGGAGAAAAAAAAACCAAACAGGCTAATAAAACAGAAAAGGAAAAAAAAACCCAACCTTAGGGATCATGTTTGTTAGGGTAAAAAACTAGATATTTCAGTGTATTTTACAGCTGTTTTAAAGCTCTAGTATGATGAGAGCCATCCTTTAGTTTTCTCTGCTTCTGTTCCAGCAAAATGAAATCACTTCCTCAAGGTAGAAATCTAAATTCTAAGCGGAATGTTTCTTGGTCCAGTAGAACTGATATTATTTTGTATAACTGTTTCAACTCCCATTATTAAGAACTTTCTTGTGACTTCTGGATCACAGATTAATTCCAGAATCCCACATCATCCAAGTCACTAACTGAAATATTGTGAAACTGCACATTATTGTATCTGAAAAGGGTATTGAGATCATGTTCATGCTACTGGTACTTCACAGTCCGATTATTATACCACATTTGATTTCAATCTTCCCTTCTCTCTTGAGAGTTGCCAGCAAATGGTCCAGAACTTCAGTTAGACTTCTTTTCTATTAGAGTTGTCACCAGCAAAGCTCCTGAATTCTTTATAAGCTCTAGTGATGTGATCTAGAATAAAGGCCTGCTTTTGACCTTCAGGCATTGGTATGGCCTTGCTCAAACTTACTTTTTGACCTTTGTGTCTCCTGACGTTCTGTGCCCTCTCCTTGGATCACCAGCCAAGCTGACTTTCCCGGACTGGGCTTGTCACCTTAAAGTAATGGTTACAAGTGTATTGATGCAGTAATGACTTTACAGCCCAGCAAGCTCCACTTCATTAAATTGGTTGTAATTTGAACTCTGAAACAAGATAGCATCTTCTGTAATTATATTTAAATAAATTAAGGTTAGAACTGTGGTGTTTAGTTAGTGATAGATTGCCTTTATTTATTCTTATACCTTGTCCCAGGACATTGTATGCATAATTAAAAAAAAGGCATATATTCTCATATAGTATGGTTATGATATATAAGCACATTGACATGAAATTTAATAGTGCAATTAGCCACGGTATTTTCTGTGTTATTCATAAAAGATGTTGCAGTATTTTACACTGCTTCCTAGTAATTAGTATATTAGTGATCCAGGTGATGGGGAGAGAAGTATTATGTAATGGTAACTGCTTAATTTCAGAAACACCAGGRCTTTATATATATTCAGTCTTAATTCTGCATTCCTCTTCCTTTACAGTTTACAAATATGCACATTTTGCTGCAATATAGGCTCTTCTTCACTTTGGAAAAGGGAAGGAAAAGAAGTGGAAGCTTTATAACCTGTGTTTACTGGCCTAATTTCAGTCTCTTTAAAATCAGCTTGAGTCTAGCACAATTACACTGAAAATTTGGTAGCATAACACTCAGAAAAGATCAAATTTAGGCACTAGTAACTGAGTGCATAGAGTGTATCTCTTCCAAAAAAGAAATAGATTTTTTTTCTAAGATCTTATGTGAAGTGTAAAAGATATTCTTTTGTAATATTTGAGAGCTAATCATGGGATAATGGGTGTTGCATGTTTAATGCAACAGTGTAGCTGTCATGTTTTTCTTTTCTTTTTTTTATTTTCTTCTTTCTTTCTGCACATTCACCTCTTCTTGAACAGAAATAAAAGGTTCAAGGCTTGTCAGCATCAGTTTATAGATAGCTGTTTAAAAATAATGAGGTATTGGGTATTGTAAGGCTCAGGGCTGTCTTGCCAGACTCATTTATTTCCATTCACCTTTTGTCAGAATTGCAGACAGAAGACATTCAATTAAAACTTGTCACCTGTTGCATGTGACCTAATTTGTATTTGTGAGTGTCACAGATTAGGATACATATGGAGCCATTAAAAAATGTAAAGCAACAATAGGATTCTTAAACATTTTATGCCACATTTTCTTCATGTGAACATTTTTGTTTATGGACCATTCTTCAATGGAAATCACTTGGGCTAAGAAACAATAGAATTTATTTACACAAAGTCTCATTTACATGGGAAAACTAAGGGGATTTTATTCACGTTCTGTTGTGGTTTAATGYATAAATGACAGTGCACAAAATTTCAGCATGTAGATGATTAGTTCATGCAAAGTTAATGTTCCTTTCAAGAGAGGTTGAGTACTGAGCTGTGTAAGTAATGCATTTATCAGTTCTTTTGTCAAACTGAAAAAGCCAAAACTCTGGGCTTTAACCTAAAAGATGTTTTTATCAGTTCCGTTGCAAAAATCCGGCCCTCTTATCCCTTCCCCCTGGGACGAAAATGAAATTGCCAAAACGTTGTTTACATTTGGTTGGCTAGAAACTTTGTTTGCTATTAAATATAAGCAAAATCTGAAATGAAACATTGGTTTGAAGCACTTGTTTTGCAAAAGCAGTGTTTTTCTCTTTTGATTTTTCAACCTGGAACAATGCTCTTAACTGTTTTAATTACCCTGATTATTTGGGGGGTTTTTATAATAAATCATTTCTCACAAATTGTTGTCAGAGGAACAGATAAATTAAACAATTTATAGTCACAGGTCAAGTTAGATATTAAAATAATAAACTGTATTTTGTCTTTCAATCARTTATATAGGCCAGTACATGAACTAGATCGTTTTATAGGCACTTCTTGGGGACAGCCAATTTTATCCCATATTAACAAATACTTTTTGGTACTAACAGAATGTAAAGTAGGATGATGATTTTTAGACTTCCTGTGCTACTCTAAATAATGTGTTTAATTGTGCAGRTGGCTATCCGAAGACAAAACACTAAAGCCTTCCCCTGCTAATTGTTAATTCAGCTGTAGATCAGGAAAACTTTAATGTGAGTCATAGCTTATACCTTCTTTGAACTAGGACTCTGTTTTCAAAATATTACCTGCCTAGTAGACACATGTTTTACATCTCTAGCTGAATTTTTACCTGCGTGTGGTATTACCCAAATACTTTGTAAACTGATTTCAGCAGCTCTCCACCATCCTTGTAATTCAACACATAAAACAAATATGCAGATCCAGAAAAAAAGATAGCTCATATTATCCTATTTCTTCAGCTGTGTTACTTTTCTGCATGTTTCTACTGTATTGAGAGAGGTCTTTCATGGTTTAAAGTATTTTTCCACTGCAAATCTTTCACACGGTAGGGTTAATGCATTGGACTGTAATCTCAAACTATAGAGGTTATTGAAATGTCTAAAGATGACTGTGCATTCTTAAATCTAAGTACATTCTGTCTGTGTTCATGGTGGAAAAATCAACTGGTTTTTCTGTTCTATGTGCAAAAAGCGAAACACAGAGTTTCTAGTATTCACTCAAGCTTACTCAGCAATCTTAGGAATAATCACAGTATGTTCAAGTGAACTGGAACACTCTATCAAGATATTCCAGAGGAGAACCACATCTGAACCTGCCATTAGAATTCTTCTTGTGCTTTCCTGTTTTGCTGTTAATCTTGRGGGTTTTTGCCTCTGCTGCTCGTGTTCCCCTAAAGCTTGGCATAACCCACAGTTATGTGGGTATTCATTCTTACCGGTCTCACTCTAAAATTGAAGGCAATGCTGGGAATCTTGCAGACATCTATAGAGTATGGATTGTTAGCCAGTTACGTACCTCAAAAAATGAGACAGGAATATTTTTTGTACATATCAAATGCTGTGTGTTAGAGGTGGAGCTTGCCAGAGTGGCGTTGATGTAGAATATATCAGCTTGCCATGAATCTCTTATGTAGGGGGAAGAGGAAAGGAGCAGAATTTGAAATTCCTGAAGGAAGTCAAAATTGCAGGCTTCATTCTGATCTCAAACATGTTCTTTACTGATGTACTGGAAAGTAGAGAGGGATTTTTTATTTATTCAGATATTAGTTCATATTTAAGTGATTTAGATTTTTTTTTTTCAAAATAAAAAGCTCCGCCAATTAAAGGTAGGGAACAATTTCTTACAGGCAGTCCTTGTGTTGGTAGGTTTTGATTTGAAGGGTTGGGCTAATGCCTTCCAATTTAACTTGAGAATTTCTTGTGGGTGTAGAGCTCTGTGGAAAGGACAAGAATGTTTGTGGGCCAAGTGAACAAATGAACACCATGAGCTTGTGACCAGGGTAAGAAGGAGGGGATGGAGAAGAGGAATAGAGGTAGATGATAAAGGAGTAAATAGTGGTGGGTGATAAAAGGAGTAAATAGTATATTTTTAATAGGACTTGGATCTGTATGGAAAATGAGATGACATGCTTAAATAGGATTATCATACTGAGGACCTGAATTGCAAAATCAGTAATATGTGGGGGTATGGGCAATCTCTTTGATTATGTAGCATCATCACAGTGGATACCTGTCCTACATGAGGCCTTCAAGGCAGTGTGAGAAAAGGACTACAGAATAGGAATAATAATTTACGTTTATTGGCAAGGAAAGAACAGATGAGGAAATACAGAGAAAACGAGTTCTGGTTTGCCTATGTTAAGTTTGTTTAGATTGAAGTACCTGGTGGGTAGCTCATTTGATACATCAGTTCTGGTCTTCAGTTGTTTCTGTGCAGGACTATGTGGACACATTCAATGCAGAGTAAGTGCCCAATGTAATTTTGTTGTGCGTTGTTAAGCATTTGACAGAAATCATGCAAGGATTATGTAAGAAATCAGAAGGCAAACTTTTTTTGTAGAAGCTTGTATAGTGACTAAAAAAAGCATTTTTTCCCTCATGACTAGTTAGAGAAATTCTTATATGTGTGTATGTATGTGCAGTTACTTTCTTTTAAAAAAGTAGCTATTGCATTGATTTACGTAGTTTCCATCTCTCCCTATATGACAGTTCTGGTCTAACCCTCAGCTTCTGAGATTTGTAAATCATGTCTAAATCCGTGACTACCCATCACTCCTAAACAAGTGAGTTCGTGGGTTGTGCTTGTCCTAAGATGTAAGGTGAATGTATTGCACTTGAATGTTGAAAGTAACTGTTCTCTTAACCGGTAGCAAACCTGTTCTTCCTATTTCTACCCTGTGGTCATCCCAATTTTTCCCATTAGGGCTCTTGGTTTTGTTTCTCTGTTGAAGGATTTTAAAGTGAGCATTAGGAAATGTGAAGATTCAACTTCCTTGTGTCCAGTGGAACTCTGTTCAGTGATATTGGATGTTTTGACCCTAAAGAACTGTAGTCATAATATATACAATGCAGTTCATTTAGAGATGTTACATGAGTTTATAAGGGTGGAGTGGGTGTCTTTTCTTTTTATGGTTGAGGACTGATAGGGTGAGTTGTTGAGGACTCTGGCAAGCCACGTGCACAGCAGAACTAAAGCAGAGGTCTACTTAACTTCTCCCTAGTACACTAGGGACACAATGTCCTCGTTAATAATCTGAATACAGACTGTATGTGCAGTAGAACAGTCATATCTGTGGTGGATGTAAAGCTCCTCCTGCCCCAAATGAGGATTTTTGTGGACAAAATTATTTTTCATTCTTCCCTTTGTTATTCAAACAAAAGAGGCATCAGTTGTTACTGTCTTGAGAGCAGATAAATATCCCTTTATGCAATGAATTCTCTCATACAAGCTACAGGAGTTACAGGGGAAAATGCATGCATATACTCAGGAACCTCTGCATTTCAGTTTGCTACCTGCCAGACTCCAAAGTTTTATGGAATGTCAGATGGGTATAGTTTCTTAAGCAGTGTCTTGCATTGTGTTTACTCCTATAAAGACTCTTGGGAAGTAAAATACCACTTAGGCTGCGTTAGATGATCAGAAATTGGTTCTTAAGTTGGTACTTTCTTATGGTACTAGAAGCAAGGAAATCTTAGAAGCCAAAATGATGGTAAACTCTGCATCAATTTTAATGAAAGGGTTATAAATCTCTAATTTGTAGTCTATTGGTGTTATGTTATCAAAAATGTTTTCACATTAGAATTAGAATTAGTTCTATTATAGACTTAGGTAATTTTAGAATGTGCAATACAATTGCTCCCCAGTTATCTAGATGTTGTTTTGGGGTTTTTTAGAGAAAGCTTTATTTACAGGTATAGCGACGTATATTAGGTGAGGATATGGATCTAAGTATAATTTTGCTATTGTGACATTTTTCTGTATTTCTTTCCATTGAGTATGTGAATGGCTTGAATGTGTATCTTGTCTAATGCAAAGGAGGTAAAAAAAATGTTCATCTTGGTAGAYTTATGTTATTTTAATTTAAGCTTCAGTTCCATTACTTTTTGATTAAACATACTTCTGTCTGATGCTATCCATCTTTTATCACTATGGAATCTGCTCCCAAGCAGAAAGAAGGATGGCATYTGAATTATGCAGAAATCATTTGCTATCTATTTTTCTTCAAATGCTGGGCAGTCTTTTTCATAATTCCACCAATATTGCATGTGGCTTGTTCTACTCCTCTGCCTATTTCTGAACATTCAACTATCAAACCTTGGGCTTTTGCTATTTGTTTTTATGGCAATGTATTGTCCTGGATGTCATTTGCTTCAGGTGTAGCTCAAACTCCCGATTCAAGTGTGAAGAACAGTGAAGTATCATTAGTTCTGGAAAGATTTGAGCTATCAGTTTTTCAAGTAGTCTTGTAGTTCATGCATTTCTTCAGTATAACTTTAAAAACAAACAGAACCGTGCTCTGTTCCTTGAATCACCTTGAATTTTATCAAATAGCTTAGACCACAGATCAGTCACAAGTTATATAGGGAACTACCATAGGTAAGATTTCATTCATAATCATACACTGACCTCTTGGGGTATGTGATTCATTTGTGTTATTATTTAATGTGATCCACAAAAATACAGCTGGTGACATACAATGAGAAATGTACTTCCTGRGGTTGATGGAGTGACATACGCAGTCTTCTGCAGTAAACCAAGTGAAATTTCACTGTTTAGTAGAGGTGATCTCTACCCACTTTCCTGGTGAGCAAAAACTGTTGAGCACTGTTATGTACAATTCACTGTGTTGTACTTGCGTCCTTAAACCAAGTATCTCCTTGCTGTGTTAGCAATCCAAGAAATATAGGCAAAAAAGAAACAAAACCACCCTAGCAATAGTTGGCCTTGGATTTCTGGCTGGTTGGCAGAACAATTTTTCTTCACAAAAACCCAGTCAATCCTCTTTGGTTTTTGAGAAGGAAAGAGGACTGACAGATGTTTCCTGGTAACTAGACTATACTACCAGTGCAGGTTCATAGGCAGCACATAAACTCTCTGCTGTGTTCTTCTTGCTGTGCACATGAACTGTAATGCCTTTGGTGGTGGTTTCCCCTGCTGTCCAGAAGCCAGTTCTGGAGGTATTTGTGCAAGGGAGAGATCAGAGGGATGTGATGTCATAGAGTAGGGCACAATAATAGCAAGAGAAAATATACGTAGAAGGAGGAGAGCTAAAATAGACAGTGAAAAGTGAGAAAGTGAGTTGCACTTTATTACATCGCTCACAAGGCTCATTGATAATGTGTCCTTGCATTCTTCTGTTGTTAAACCCATGTCATCAGGGACAAATTTTGCACTTGGCATTACTTGTCCTGTTGCCCTGCATATGTGCCAAGTTTTTCAACTTCCGTGTAATGTTACCTACTTGGTTATAGTCACATTCATCCTGGTTGTCTGGAAATCTGCCTGGGTGACTCAGAAAGAAATAAAAATATTTCATTGTTTCGTAAGACCTATTGTTTGTCCACCCTTCCTGCTTTTTTTATTTTGTCAGTGAGAGAAGCTATGGCTTGTTTCAGGAAGGTAAACTCCTGTATATCCATACAGGCCAGGTAGCAGAATGCTTTATTGAAGGAATGAACAGTATGGAGGTAGAGCACAAAAGTTAATTCATCATTGATGACATCTAAATGCACAGCCATACAATTTCTTTCAAATCCTCACGAACAATTTCAGGTCTTTAAGCCACATGTATATCTAAGGRTACTTGCTTTGTATCCTCTGGCCATGTTAATCCATCTTAATTTGGTTTTGACTATCCAAACTGTATACAGCAATCATTGTTTCTAAAGTTCTAATTCTCTCTGCTTCTCTACTCATAATGTTATGCTTCTATATCCATGGTGTTTATTACAGCTTTGAAATTCTGCTTCTGGCAAAGATGACTGAAGATTAGACTCTTTCAAATGGAAACTAAACTTGTTAACTGTTTTTAATAATATGTAAAAATGAATGAATGGTTTTAAATGAACAGGAAATTATGTCGTATGCTTAGTCTTGCATGTGTGAAAACCTAAACAGTTTGCAAATACTTGCAGTGCTGATTTCCCTTGCTTTCTAAAATTAATCTTTTGAAATAAACACGCTTTTAATATAAATATTGAAACGCAGGAAATAGAAGATTGTTACCTGAAAGGCATCCTCACAATATATTTAATTACATGTTTGCTTATTTTCCCAACTGTAGGTGTGCGCCTAGACAGAGTACGTGGAGGTCGCCAGAAGTACAAGCGCAGAATAGATGCAGAGAACAGCCCATACCTGAACCCTCAGCTAGTTCAGCCAGCAAAAAAGCCATGTGAGTACACCAGATACACAAAATTCCTCTTGTTGAGTACAAGGTATTGACTCCTAGCCCTGTTTGCTAAGATCCTTCTGACTGGAACAAGGGTTTGGTCAGAAAATGTTACCATGAAGACTATATCAATTTAGCTGTTAACAGGTTTTGTTTTAAATATGCTCGTCTTTCTCAAGTGGAGTTGAACAAAGAGTGTTTTTACAGGTGGAAGCGTATAAAAGCATGGTTTATGCAGTGCAAATTTAACATTTACAGGTAATCTTTATTTTCAGTGGTACATAAAATGGTTCATACTGTGATCATTAGCTCATTGAAGCTTCTAGTTTCAGATTTCACAAGAAAGTGATTTTTGTAGTTTTCACTAACTAAATGAGTTTGACTGCTCAACCTCCCAAAGAAAATACATTAAGAGCCTCATTAATTTATACCTATAGATTAATACACTACCTAGCACTAGATTAAAACAGCAATATGCCACACTAATAACAAAGCAGAGATTGGTAGTTTGGGCTCTAGTACCCTCATGGATTTTTTTTTTGCTTTGTTTTGTTATGTTTTAATAATGTCCTTGATTGTATCTTGCCAGGCTGAAATTAAGAGAGAAAGAGATGATCATCTCATTGCTAAAATACAAGTTCCATCCTCTTTGCGATTAACTAAAAATAGTTAGGGGTTTTGCTTTGCAGCTTATATAAACTCAAGCAGAGACTGTACTAATTCCATGAAGTAAATTTAATAGCATTATAGCTGTAGTGCAAGAGGCTGRTGTATTACCCTGCAAAGACACAGACGCTGTGTCAAGTACCGTAAACTCTTGCGAATTCAAATGGGAATACGCACGTCCAGTTGCTCCTGCTGGGGACGTTAATTTGCTCCTTACATGGATAAATAAGCCAGAGAAATAAGGAGGGCAAATTCCTCCTTGTCTCCGATTTGCCTCTGCCCCTAAGCCTCTGACAACGCACATGTCAGTTTTAGCCTCTTGAAAATACCTGGCTGTATGGAAAATGGAATTTGTTTCTGATGGTGTTCCCCAGTAGGGGACAGTGCTGTGTACAATACGTTTGAGCATATGGGGATCTGGAGAGCAAATAAACAGTCTTTGAACTGTAAGTGAAAGGGCATTTTAGCTGTGTCAAAGAAAAAACAGCCAGTTTTACATAAAATTAAGGCTTAAGTGAACATATGGCATAGTTTCCTTTTGCCTTTCCAAAAAACATTATGCTGATTATATTCCTTCAATTGTCCAATCTGGCATCTTCTACTCAGCCTCCATAAGCTGTCCCACTGTTCTGTAAATACAATCTAGGGCTGCACTAAGCAGATTTTGCACATTATAATAAAAACTTTCTGATAATACAATAAAATTTAATAAACTCTAATGCTTAATTTCATTAGAGGTTTAGTTTTCCTGGGTGCACAGATTGTCAGTTTTTCATTTACTTGATATTGTCATTGAGTTGAAATGTTGATAGCCTAACATACCAAAAAAGCCAAGACCAAACAGACAAAAGAAAAAATCCAACCCAGAAGCCCCAAGCCCTTAAGATATGAGCAGAGGTTAATGCAGTTGTACTGAAATGCAAGAATCTCCGTGTAAACCCAAGATTACTGCAACATAGTGCATTACATTACCTATAAGACGATAACTGCACCAATTTCTGTAAGCTCCATTTGACTGAGATAAACTCACCTCCCCATAAATCATTACTCATTATCTAAGTGTTTCCCTCCGTTTCCCTTAGCTTGTCCGAGTACAAACGTTTTTGTAACAAACATTTATGAAAGTTAATTTTCAAATTCTGACAGATAAATCTCCAGACTTGAAACAGTTGAATTGCTTTTGTGTGGAAGTAGCCTGGGAGATTTTCTGGACCCTGACTGATAGTTTGTGCATAACAAAGGCACAGGAATGAAAATTGGGTTCTATTGATTCTAATTAGGGAAACATTAAATAAGATTTACCTAGGAACAGTGCTCATGGCTATTCAATTTCCTGAGTGATGGAATTTTCTGAGTACATTCAGAATTTTCCTATGTTCCATACTAATGCACATGCCAATACATGTAGCTTTTTCCCCCTAAAAGGAAAGAGCAGGTGTTTGGAGGATCTTTCCTACATCTACTTCTGAAGTCTGTGGTATTTTCCAGCTTCACCATGGAATCTAATAGCCTGCCTGTAGATCTTATTGATTGCAAAAATAAAAAAGATTTGAGATTTTGCAAATCCTGAGTCAAAATATACAGTATTCCTAAATCATCTACAGCATGCCATTGGTGAGGAACCTCATAGAAAAATGAAGGTGGTTCTTTGGCCATTTCTTCTGTTGCAGGAAAAAAAAACCCCTAGAACTTGGGGATGAGAGTGCTTCTTCATTCATTTATCACTGGTGAACCCCACAAAGGTGAAGTCCTCAGCTGCATATGTTTGGATGTTAAGAAACTCTTAATTCATTTATCCTGTTTTTCTAACCAATTAAAAATACTGGAATTTGGGAAGATGTGCTGTTATCTTTTCTCACTTATATGCTTTCTGTGTGAAATTGRAACAGGTTATGAAAAGACTGTTTAAAAAGACAAAAAAAATGTGCAAAGGCTGTTTGCCAATATAAGTTAAAACTACCACCTGTCATCTTTAAATAAGAATTGCTCATTAATCAGTTTGATAATCAGTAGAATATTGAGATCAAGAATTGCTCAGTTGGCCTAGTTCCTATAGTTCATATAAAGCATGAATATGTCCCCTTGTAATAAAAAATGCTTGATGTGATGTTTTCCAGTTGGCTCTTGCACTTATTATATGAAGGACTAACATATATCACAACTTCTGACACACAAATTTGGAATAAGGCAAGCATTGTAGAGACAGTAGATCAGAATCAAGGAGTCTGTGTCACTAAAGAGCAATAAAGTATCAGAAATCTGAATCGAGTGAGTATTTTATGGAAATATGTCATGGACTAGAAGGGATCCTCTCTGACACTGCTGGGCAAGTCACATCCCAGTCAGCGTCCATTGGAGGACAGTGTGGTCTGTCCTGTGACTTACATGCAGATGGGGAAAATTAAACTAATTTTGGCAGCATTCTCTGCAGTCAGAAATTGGCATCTTCTCGCAGTGGAATCCCATTTATATCAAGCCCCATAACTTTTTATCTCACTGAAGGGAACAGATTCATGTAAAAATCACTAAAAGGTGCCATTTGGGCTTTAAATTCTGATAGTGCATTTGGGGTCAAAAGATGTACCTACCATGAAAAGTAAAATGTAAATATATTGAGTAGTAATGTATCCTGTATTAGGAGGCTTAATGAATTAGTCCTTTTCCCATTTTTCAGTTCTGCCTTCTCAGAGTAATAAATCAGGCTCCTGTATAGAGATAAAATATTTCCATTGTGCCTTCACATGGATATAGTGCTCATTTTATGTTTATCCTACTTATAGAATAGCAACACTGTATTGTAAATCTTGTGGGCTCTTCTACTCTTTTTTCCTCTCTGCACTTTTCCATATAACTTAATTGATTATTCCAAATAGATTTCACAAGTCATCTGGATGAAAAAGTAAATATTTAACTCGTGAATGAAAATGCTAAATAGATAAAAATAAGCAGTGTGCGACTATGATAAAGTATCATTCTTCACACAAAACCAGTTTTCTGAGGTAGAGTTTGCATACTGTCCTTAGTTTTAAAAACACTCTTTATTCTCCTTGATTTTAATGCTTTTTCCAGTTCAGAAATAAGAGGAGATCATTAGTCTGGTTTTGTACATAAAGAATGGTAGTTGGGGTCGCTGACAGAAGTTACAGAGTTTATGACTGACTAAATTGCTTGTGGTATTTGGCTCAAAAAATGCACCTGCCTTTGGGGATGAGGGTGTCACCAAGTGACGATGAAGGCAAACTTCCCTATTTGCACAGTCCAAAATACATTATAATGGATTAATTTTTTTCTGAAAAGTTTGTACTCCAGTAATAAAAGGTAATCATTTATTTCTACATTCCATTTAATTTACTATCTTAAGAACATACACGTCTGGCTGGATAAGCATTGTTAATGGATCAGATTTGTTTGTGCTGTAACCACTTGTACAATCCCACAAAGTTACGTACAATAAGGTGTCATTAGGTTCAGTGTCTTAAGACAAATTCTTGTGCACTTGGAAGTCTGAGCCATCTCTTTGAAATGTAGAATGATGCTACTGGTGATCTTGTACTGTTTTGGACCATTTTTACAGATAACAAGATTGTCTCCCATTTGCTGGTGGCTGAACCTGAGAAGATCTATGCTATGCCTGACCCCACTGTTCCAGACAGTGACATCAAAGCACTTACCACTCTTTGTGACCTGGCAGACAGAGAACTGGTGGTGATCATTGGATGGGCTAAGCATATTCCAGGTACATACATTATTTATTGCAAATAGTACAGAAATCATCGCATGGGTTGTTCTGTTCTGGTAAAAAATAGTGTTTTTTCTCTCCCTACGATGCATAAAGTTTTCTTAAGGCTCCAGAATATTCACTTAGAACATAGGTTAGATGATAATGTATCTTACCTTGGAAGGAGTATTGTTGCTGTGAGTGTTACCATGTAAATAAGTTTTATGTGCTGCTTAGAGAATTTTTTTTTCAGGTATYGCGTTTATTAAGATAAACTTCCCTTACTATCCAGAGCAGTAGCCTGGTATGAAGGGTCGTGCAAGTCCTTTCCTCTGTAGTCATCTGATTCAGCATTATTTGAATCTAAGTCTGGCTCCTCTGTTACATAAATGCAGCACAACCTTATACTGACCACAGGAGGTGAAAAAATTCAGTTATAGTTTGGCATGGCACAGAGGAATTGTTCTCTTCATTGATTGATCTAGTGTGAGAACTGAATTGTACAGTTCTGTAGAAAGAACTGAATTGTACCAAAAAGTCTTCTCTTATAACTTAGTATTTCCTTAGTCTGCATTAAATGGACTGCAGTCTACATCACGTAAATGCACTGATATTATAAAAGCTGACTGGCACTCTTATTAGCAAGAAAAATGGGGGTCATCAAAAGCAGTTTCTCAGAAGATTAGAAATCCCTTCAGATAACATTTCAGGTATATTTTTCCCCCTCCACTGTGCTGAGGTGTTTGTTCTTGCTCTGTGAGCTAGCAGACAAACTTACAGAAGTCTCCAGGGTTCTCAGTCTATCACCTTTCACAAACGGTAAAGTCACACAAAGAAAGGTCAGCTTTTTCTCCTGTTTCTTAAGGTATTTTTCTAGTCCAGCAGATGAGTGAGCATGTTGGTGTGTTTTCATCAGCTCATTAGTTTTCTAATTTTGATAGTGGAGCCTTATTAAGCATGAGACCGGATAACCTTTAATTCCTCAGAGTAATACGTCATTCTCATTTTAGATGTGATTTTGGGATACCTGAATAGTAGAATAAATAATCCATTCAGTGTTTTGTTTATCAAAGTTACATATATTTTATTTCTAGTTTCAAAAGAAATCGCAAAAGATATTCTTGCTGTTTGGTTTTGGGTTTTTTTTCCCTTGTGCTAACCAGTTCTTCTGGGTCATCTTCAATAAATACTATATGTATGTAAACACAATCAAAGAGTAATAATAATTTGTACATTTATGAAGTGGKTTTTTTACATCAGAGGAAAGACAACAGCCTCTAAAATAGTCAGTTGAAATTTAGTCATTCTCTGTGCYACAAACGGTGTATAAACAAGCTCTTGTATCACAAGCAATGTTTTTCTGGTACAGTTAACTTATTTCTGTCTCCTTAAACTAGTTTGTCTTTATGCTTTGAATGCTACAGTAATTTCTTTAATCAAATTGATGGAAGTCCCTTTCCCAGCCCACAGTGAAACCAATTTATTGGTCATGATACGCCGGCTATGTTGCTAACAGTCGTAACGAACTGTCAGGCAATATCGCAGTGCAGCTAATTTGAAGTCATTAGGTGTGCAGCGTTCAGGCAACAATTTGTTACAGTGGTTAGGAACACAGCTGACATTTCTGAATGGCTTTGTTCAGAGCAGTTCTRGATGAGCCCAAGCAAATTGTAAACTAATTTAAACATCACTCTATATTATAGTAGCTACTTTGTCTTACACTGGTTGCTAATAAAGCACCCCAAATTAAGTCAAAATGAGTTAAGTAGGTGAGTTTGAGTTTCGTCTTTGGAAGATACCTAGATCACCTTAACCAAAATAGAGTAGCTCTCAAAGAAGTCAGTCATGCTCCATAGCAGTTGCAGTGGAACTTTTGTCAATCTGATTTGTGAATATGCTGTGGAGCTTGGATTCGGCTGCAGGGATAGGAAGAGCCAGAGGGATGAGACTGAGCAGCCTTTAAAATGATGGCTTTGGTTAGTGTGGAAAAGGTATTGGATGCTGTAAACTGGCCTTGAAAATTTAAAGTCTGCGATCTGAACAGCTGAGGAACTTTTCTGCCATGAGACAGCATTTTAGTACAAAGTAAGCTCAAACCATACCTGCAGTGGTAAAGCCACCCTTGGTAAGTATACTTAAGATTTCATTTACAAATGAGAATTAAAAAAAGAACAAGAAAATAAAGACAATCTTTTTATAAGCCTTCAGGTAAGAGAGGACAGTGATAAAATCTGTGCTTGTTGTCTGGCATTTGATCACAAAAGTCAAAATGCAAAAGGGCTGGACATGCTAAAGGGCAAATACAGTGAGCTTTTGTAGCTTGGTTTTGAATGTTGGAGTAGGGCTGAACTTGGACTGCCTACACTCAGCTAATGTCTGGCACAAAACAACTTCTGGAAGAGCCTGCCTTGGTGCTACCTGTCTGTTTTCTAAGCTAACAAGTGTTACTACAGGCAGAAACATAACAGGATGGGGAAAAGGATGAATTAGGAAASGGGTGCAAATTGCTTAAAAGTTCACTGTAGCTTGGCAGACTAAGTAAATCCTTGGTGTAAATCTTGTAGAGTCGATTAATTATACCAGTAGTGAATTTGTGCCTAGCACAGCAAAGCAGCAATCAGCAAATCTTTCTTTACTATAGTGATTTCTTAAGGTTCAGTGTAATTAAAGGCCCTTATATATCAGGTACTTAATAACTAATAAAGATCTCAACTCTAAAGCATTGCAATGTAAAATTTGTCTTTGTGGAAGAAACCGAAACAATGTTTTTGCTCTTCTGAGAGAAAGTCTTTTAATAGGATTATCTACAAAAAGGTAACAATGCAGTATTCGCTCTGCCCTGGCCAACCATTTCCCATTTCAGTCATAGACTAAAAAATGTTTTCGAATTATACAAAGTTCAAGTCCTTTCATAAAATCATTAGTATTTTTGTGGTATTGGAAACATTTCMGTAGTTGCTTTTATTGAACAAAAAGTCTATACCATCTACAAAAGGAAATATTGAAAGAAAAATATATATAGAAAGCCTTTATCAGTAAATAGAATTAGTCTCCTTGCATTTATAAATCAAATAAATGGAAAGTGTGTTGTTATGAAACATGACCATGTCTTATCTGAAGAAGAAAAAGATCACAATGGCATTAGGAAATGCTTGACTTTAGTTAGAGAGGCGTAAGGGCACAAGAACAGATGATGGTGCCCTAATAGCCCTTTTTAAGAATGACAGGGCCCCGCCATTAGCATCCTTTTATATCCTTGGAAATTGCTCATGCCTCGCTTTTATGGTTCCTATCTGCCTGACTCTTTTTTATTTCTCTTTCAATTTCATCCGCGCTCGGATAAGCGCATGCTAACACAATATGATTGAGCTGTAAAATGGAACGCTGTCGCCTCTAATCTCTTTTATGTAGATATGGAGGTACTTCCACACTCCACTTCATTCTCTCTCCATTGTTGGCCTTTTTAGAATGTGTTGCCGAGTAATGGAGGCTCAGTCAAATATTAGAGCTAGGTTTCACAGGGTGTGATAAGAAGATTATCAGGCCGGCAGTCAGATCTATTGTTGTTCTTTGTGTCAGATTAAAATATTCTGATGTACTGTAACTTCGTTAGTAAAATACTGAAGGTGCTTAGAGAGGGAGGCTGATGCTGCTTCGTCTCGTGCCTGATGAGACAAAACTCCTATTAACTGACCTAAATAAATTGTCAATATATTAGTAAACCTCTGCAATACGTTTATTTATTTTATTTTATTTTATTTTATTTTATTTTATTTTATTTTATTTTATTTTATTTTATTTTATTTTATTTTATTTTATTTTATTTCCCTTTAAAATAAGGGAGTCTTTCTTAATGTAATATTTTCTGGTGGTTGAGTTTCCTACCCTTCGCATTGTATTTTGGGGAGTTTCCATTTCATATTGGTTTCATTATATTAATTAAACTTTTGCAGTATGGGGTGGCTTTCTGCTGATACCTGCTCACAGTATCAGAGTCGTTCYGGTGTGATTTTTGTAAGGTAAACTCTCTCACTGACATTCAGAAAAAATGTGCAACGTTCTTTCCTATTAAGTGGAGGCAGCAAACATTAAGCTCTTAAAAATGTGCATAACAGGAAGCTAAAGACAAAATGTTCTCTATAAAATTTGCATGCATGAAAAAACATCAACCAGACCATAGAAATCAACTTTTTGCACTTAAGATGAAAAATTTGTTTGGAAACAGTAAATCAGACTAATACATCAAAAATAACTAGTTACATTATTTAGTAAAATAAGCCTGCTTGTCTTCAGCTGTGTCCCTGTTTTGTTAGAAGTAACAGTGCTCAAGGAAGGGAATAGTTAGAAATTGACACTGCCGCTGGTTTTAGTGTTTCCAAAAAAAAAGGCGCATGATTTTGRTGGAAAAAATACAAGGATGTTCTGAATATTGTAGTGTTAATGTTTTATGAAATGCTTGTTGTTCCAGCATGCTCTTTGTGGAGGACAATATTTAAGCTTTCCTTTCCAGAGCRGCTTCTCAAGGGTGTAGTTTAATATTCTAAAACTGAACAAGAATGTGATTTGCTGCAGAGCTGTCATTTCTAAAATGCCCTTTCTCATCATGTGTTTCAGAAATACCACCCCATGTAGGTAAAAGTACAGGAAAAAAAGTTGACCATAATCACTTCTCTGGATTCTTATTGGGGCAGCCAGTAGAGAAGCTCAGCTCTCCAAAGGGTACAGATGTCTTCCTGTATGTCTGCATCATCGTGTCTGCTGCTGTAAAATTTGTTTTTCTTCTGAGGTTGGGGCTTTCTCTAGTCTCTTGTGCTGTTAGCTGAATTTAGGAGTAATTCAGATGCACTCCTGCAGCTTCTGAGAGCACCCCATCACAGTGTGCCTGTCTCTCCACAGACAGGTACACACACCTACATGCTGTTTACTGCTCACGTGACATGGCATGGAGTATGAGTTGTTAGGTGCTAAGAGGTTGGTAGTAATAATAACTTGAGCCTCCCGGGGAATCAGGACATCCTGCCCTTTCTCAGTGTGCTAACTGGGACACTTTATCAAAAGCCTGGTATCTGCCCTTCTTTTAACTCCTTCTACGAACATCTCTGAGTACAGAAACCAGACGTGCTCTTCCTATGATGGAAATGTTCTTGAACTCACAACTTGTGTGACATGTGATCTAAGGCAGACCATTCCCTGGGCCTTAAGGGTAGAGATTTCAGCCAAAAGGTTTCTCAAAAACTAATGACTTCCTTGACCTCTGTCACTAAAGTGTACAATATGGGAAATCAGCAATTGRCTGCCGGTTTTATTTCAGAACATTAGTGTGGATGGACCACCCGATACTGCTGGTGTTCAGATCACCACGTTGATTCAGGCTTCTCTTAAGCAGAATTGGAACAGCAGTGTGCCTAAAATGCCAGCAGTTCATCTGTCCTGTCACTTGAAGTGCTAGGAATGGTAGCAGTTTTCATTTTTTCGTTTTTTGAAAATAGTATCACAGAGAAGGTTTAATGATTTTACAAGGCAGGGAGGAAGAGGTAGGATAATGCATGGATAAACAGGTCCACAAGTCTCCTAGCATTTTCAAAACAAAACAAGGTTTTGTAGTGTGGTAAAACATTGTAACCAAAGGATCTGTTTGGATTTTGAAAAATTATTTAACATACCCACCTGAGATAATTGTGGTGGGCTATTTTGATGCATCTGTTGCTGAAGTCAGTGGCAGGATTTCAGCTGATTTCAGTACAAAAGAGTAGTAGGCTTTGTGTGCAACTAGAGATACACACACTCCTAGTGTGTCTGCTAGTTCCAGTTCAGAACTGAGAGACACAGCACTGGAGAGGTGAGGAGGTTTCTAATAATGCTAGACATAGATGTCCTGGGGTAAAAAAAGCACTTTAGTTTCCAGGTTAGTCACTTCTAGCATTTTTTCACTTGCATTAAATTAACTGAGGGGGAAAAAAATAATCCCAAATACATAAATATCTGATCACCTGCGAATTACACATGAATATAAAATAAATGTGCAGTAAAACTCAAAAAAGCAACTGAAACTCTTGCTAGTTATGACTTTAAAATCTCTCCCTATTTATTGAAAAAGCTTGTTTAAGAGTAACCATCACCAAAAGCATTATAAAGTAAAAAAGTGGAATTAACAGGTAACAAAAGAACTTGGCTCAATTCTTACATATTAACATTGTGGGGGTTTTTAGAAAAAAATCATTTATTTAAAATCCTGTTCTCTCAAGATCAGAATTAAACAGTGATTTTATGTCTCTGTTAAGTTCACCTTTTATTCATATACAAGTACTTGCTTTTTCCTTCCAAGAGATCTGTCTCCCTTTTTGTTTTGTTGCCCCTTTTTTTTTTTTTTTTTTTTTTGAAACAGTCCTTTCCCTCCACCCATGCCCCCAACATTCACAGTACACTGTCTGGCTGTTGCACTTTTTTTTTCCGAGTGTCCCCCTTTATCTGCCTCAACCAATCTCCAAATGAATGCATGTCTATCATGGCCTTAGCTTTGACACTCTGGATATATTGATTAATAGTTGCCCTAAGCTCCTTTTAGCAAATCAAATTTTCACTTTTAGCAAGGATTTCGCCTCTGATTTATTCAGCAAAGTGAAATGCACTAAATTGACTTTGACATTCAGGGAAAATGGCTGAAAAACAAAGAGGGGAGGAAAGAGATATAAATTGTGTGGCAGCTGGAGACTTCAAGCATAAAAGAGGCCGTTTTCTATAGAATATCACTGGTTAATTTGGAAACATGCATTTAAACAGGAGTATAAATTATTTTCTTAAAATTAGATGGTTTTTAGACTGAGGATTTGGGATATAATAAGGCTTACTTAGCAAAATGCAATATATTCAACCCAAATTCATCACTTGCTAATCATGGTGCAAGTGTGGGATCCACTTTTGTTGCCACTAATAATTATTATGTTAAACGAGAGACAAAGAGGTTTCTGAGTAGTTTTATAATGAGGTGCTAAATTGGTAAATATCTTCCTACCATTGCATTATGTTGTTCACTCCTGTGGCCCTTTAAAAATAAGAAATGATTAATAAAAAGAGAGCAAATCAACAGTAATGAATGCCAGTGCTTTTCATTTTCTTTCTATAAACAAAAATGGCTAGTTTTTGAAACTTAAATGCAAAAGTATAAAAAGATGCAGCAGACATTCTCTTATTCTTCCAACRAAATCAAGAGTGTTGTATTACCCTGGGTGACTTGTAGGCTGACTTACAGRTACTGCTTCCTTGCTCACAAACGTTGTATCACTTGTATCACCAGGAGGCTGAAAATGCCCCCTTGCATATTTGCAAGTGTTCGAATGCACTGCTAAATGGAATAAAGGAGAGGAGAAAAGAATGAAAAAAACAAAATTAATCTGTTCCATTAGCACATCTGGATGCTTTTGAGGGGGGTGTACAAATATGCAAACTAAAAATGTCCTACATTGGTTTGGTCTTATTCAGTGATCAGCTCTTACAACAAAAATTAAAAAAAAGATTAAAAATACATATGGTAGTTTGCCCAGTTAATCTATAGAAACAGACCAGGAGCCTTTGGTAGGATCAGTTGTCATGGGTGTACAAGTCAAATGTGCTGTGCCAGCCTCTGTTGTTTAAGGATCTGGCCCTGAAGGGATAAATCCCCATGAGTAGTCAGTGTATCAGTGGGAGCTGAGAGTTTCCTTTGTCCGCTGTGTGTACTCACCACCTCGGGACTCTGCAGCACTGTGCAGAATCGAGYTCCAAGCAAGTATTTCCACTCAGGGGACAACAATACTCACCTTTGTACCCACTTCTTGTGTGACAAACGGGTTTACTAGATTAGGTCTGTGTAAATTGCAGATGACTCAGTAGCAGTTTTCCTTCTTCTGAGCCAACAAGGAATTAATCTTATTACCAGAGGGTAAGAAGTCTAAATGTATCTTAACCTTTTTAATTTTACTGTAATCTCCGTTCTCTTTTTTTTTTTTTTTTTTTGTAAGCGAGCTGGATGTGAGGCTTCAATATTAATGGCCTTTTGCAAGTGGGACAGCATCTGGAGTGCCATAGAGGAGATAGCTGGGCACATTAGATTTTCAGGCATGTGACCATTCCATCATTCCATTGCCACCCCCCATAATTTAGCTCGACTGCCAACCTTATTWAAAGACTTCCAGTTAAGAGCATACTGTATGAAAGAAGTTAAACTTCTGAAGTAGTCTTTGAGGGGGTGTCCTTTCCCAAACTTCCCCAAACTGTACAGTTCATACCTCAAGGATAGCCAGGTTTTTCTAAGTAGTGCATGGCTGCAAGGCAGGAAGATGCCTTGCTCAGAAACACAGGAATRAAGTTGGAATGAATCGTGACGTTATTGCTTAGGTGATGAATTTGCAGAAGAGGCAAATACGGCAGAAATGAGCCTGTCGTTCATGTTCACCAAGTATCACTTTTGTATTTACAGGACTCCTCTCCTCTAGAAAAATAAAGCTTTTTTGCAACCAGATTCACAGTTTAAAGAACATCCAAACAAAGAGTATTTTTTTCAGTTTTAAAATTCCTGAAGGCTTTCTTGGAGATACAATGATCAATGTTATATGTCATTTAAATTGGYGTGTGAAAGGATCATAGCAGACACTAGGAATGCAGAAGTAAAATTAGAGCAACGTAGCCCTCTTATGGTAACTATTTAGGCTGTTTTAAACTAAACATTTGACTTACTCATCTAACTAAGCCTCCAACAAAAATACGTTTACTTTGTTCTGGGTGAGGAAGAAAAGAGCACTGTTTTAGTCATACATGTTGATACTGTAAATCCAGGATGGGAGGAGGAGGGAGGGGGAAAAGAGCCAGTTGCTTAGATTGGATTTAGAGCAGACAGGTCTCCACCTGTATGACTGGGTCAGAGACACAGGATGGTCTAGTTTCCTAAAGTCAGCTGAGACCAGTTAAATACTGTAATTCTAAGAATGCCTCTACTTTCTCTCTGGATAAGTTCAGCTTCACACCTGCTTAACCTACATTAGAATAGGATTAATTACCTGAATTGCAACGCCCCCTTAGCCAGTCAGCACGTTTCTGGCAGGGCACATGGTGACCTGTGTCTGGTTATATATAGTGTATGGATAACAGGGGAGCACCTGGATTGTAATGGCAGGGCTCAGTCCAGCCTGATAAAAGAATCAGCAGTTTTTTAAAAATGAGTCTGCAGTAATTGCCTTCTGCAGCAGCTGGTTCATACAGGAGCTTTATGAACTCATGTCTTCATTGGTAGTAAGCTTTTTTATCAGGCAGTGCTCAATTTATGTGCACACATATATAGAGGCATGTATGTGTGTGCAGAAAGAATCCCAAGAAACACAGAATCCAAAGAATGCAGGTACTGGATGGTCCTGTATTTTTAATTAGGTAGATGGAGCACTTACTTGACTGTAACTTTTAAGTCAGCGTTCCATGTTACTTTAATTCATCATCTCCAAGTTTAATACTGCATAGCAGGCAGTATTAAAATATTTGGGTAATTCTTCCTGCAGGAAARCACACAACCTTCCTTTCCTTTGAAAACATGGTTCTATAAAGTTCTCTGAGAGTGTGTAGGTATGGCCAAGGTATTTTCCACGCCAAACTCCTGAGGCACGTATTATAGACAAGTAGAAGTTTCACAGTGTAGCTCTGACCCTTCTCCCCAAGATGTTTTCATCTGCCATATTGTGCACCATCAGTTTCAATCAGCTGCATTAACAGTTGAGGTGAAATCAAATATTGAAATGAGRCACAACTACAAATGCAGAAGGCTCCAGGTTCAGTGGAAATGGCACTTGCAGAGTAGAGTCAGCTAGCTTAGCTAGTCCTGACATGTAATGCATGAGAACACTAGAGCAAACAGTTGTGATGAGGGTGGAGAAGAGGCAGAGACAGATCTGCAGTTTTCGTGCATCCAGCTGCTGGAGATGGGGATGTTTAGCAAATAATGGCTGCTGCTCATACATTTGTTCAAAGAAGTTGAACTTCTACCATAAATGTATCGTGACACTGGCAGGCTGTGGAGTGTACTTCTAGCCAGAGGTTTTCTTCTGACTATGCCCTACTGAACAGGCATTAGACTCCAAACTTGCTACGATTCAAGCTATATCTGGTAACATATAAAACTTAGTGTGACCCTTGTGTCTTTCATTAATTAACTGTGCTTGCAGTGAGAAGAATTTAGAGTCCTTCTCCATATCAGTCTCTTGTAGAAAGCCTGTGATCTGKTCTTCACTTTGTACAACTTTGAAGTTTCCCAGAGATAAAGTTAACTGTTGTGTGGATTCAGGAGCAGATTGCTTTGTGTCAGTGAATCTTCAGCTCCAGATGTAACATGCAATATACATTGCGAATTCCAGATTATCTTCATTCAGTGAGATTGATAGGAGTGTATTTTGAAGAGTTTCCTTAGCGTTTTGAGTTACTTGAGCATTTTCCTGACACCATTAATGAGTTGTGCTGAACATTTTTCTGAATATGTTCCACCCAAATGTGGAGTTTGCAGGATTGTGCCTGGCACCTCAGTGGTGATGGGTAACTTACTGTGTTCTGTAATCCTCATATGTGAAGCACACCATGGGCTCTGTAATCARGAGGCCGCTGGGAAACAGGGAGCTACAGATGGGCACTGCAGGTAGGGCTGGGGACAAGCAGTGCGCGTGCTGTGCAGGGTTATTCCTGCTTCCTCCATAGCATAAACCTACAGAGGGCAGTGTCTGACAAGAGGCTTAGGCGGGCATTTCAGGAGATAAAGTCAAGAAAAGACGCTGTCGATAGGCAACATTTGCGTGTTCGTACCCGTAATCAGGCAGCATCAATGACAGATATGCAATCTTTCAGAGAACCTGCTCAGCGGAATAAAAATACACCTAAAAAGAGCTTGTGATGGGGAGGTAGGATCACAGGCTGCCATGGGTCTCCTGAGTTTCAGTGCTGCAGCCAACACAGATGAACTAGAATTTGCCATCGATAGCTACACGGACAAGTGTACTGTCTCCATGGTAGAAAGTGGTAGCTGTTTATATACTGAACGGCAATACTAAACAATTTAGGAGAAGCAGTGAAGTGTGTCCTATCCAATTAAAAATGCAGTGAGAATTTTAGGTAGGCAAAATGTAATTATTTAATTGGAGTTTGACCGGGATGCTTTTCCACTGTTAAAATAAGTATAAATTACATGAACTATAAAACTTTAAATTATGAAAATATTTTGAGGTCTTTGAGCATGGTAATTGGARCTATATATTCAACTTTGTTTTTAACCTGACACTTCATAATGGCTGTTCCCTAAAGCAAGTTTTTTTTTTACATTATCGAATATCCCTTAGTGAAGCAAATTAGCAATCAGTCTGGAAAATATTTAAGTAGTACAATCACATTATTTACACAGGCACTTCCATTGTGCAGTGTTCTCTGCATTCTCAAATATATGTAGGATCACTTCCTCAGCTGTCAACATTCACACTTGAACCTCCCTCTTTAGTAAAGCTTTATATGAAAATCCATTTAGCCCAATAGAACGACTTGCCTTGATTTCACTGCTTTGGATCAATCCCTAAAAATGCAGGTCACAATTTGAAACCTGTGTGGACCTGAGAGCTTTATTATTTGCCTTCTGCTTGAATTACCACTTTTGTGTAAATGGAGGGAGACCTTTTGCAATTCCCTGCACAAAGCTTTTTTTTCTTTTAATTTTTTTTATTATTATTATTAATGAGAAAGAGAATCCTACTGTGGAGAATTAGGGTCATTTACTGTAAGCAGAAGAAGAGTCTGCTCTTACCTAGAACCATATATCGGTGCTTACAGGAACATCAATATCTGGCCAGAATGATAGAATGTTTGCTGTGATAGAAACCCTGCATTTAGTATTTGGAATAATTTTAAAACACCATCCAGCATATCCCTGGAAATAGGTTCTCTGATGCTGTGGCTACAGTCAGTGATTCCAGTTGCTTGAATCATGTTGTCCAAAATACACTCTCCAATTAGCTTCCCATCAGGTTCAGGAATCCCAGGTGTTTATTTTGTAAATTTTATACTGGTGGGGAGTGTTCTCCTGGGGTTCCCTGAATTAGAACCACTTTTCTTTTCTTATGCAGTTGTTTTTCCCCCTCATTCAGTAAAGGCTTTTTTTGTCATAGAGGTTTGCTCTTTGGCTTTTTACTCACTTCTTTTTTAGGATTGAAGGCACAGTAAGTCCTATCCTGGTACTCCCATTGATACATTTGTACAGTGCTGAGGTACAGGCTCCATGTTACATCTATACTTGGCTCGTTATCCTCTTATCAAGCTCTTTGCATCCCTTTGTTTATTTGAGGAGACAGGAAGACTGTGTGAAGGCTGCTTAGTCAGGGATATCAGCGTTGTTGGCAGGGGAGTGATTGCCAGTTGAAAAACAAGGCATTATTGCTCATTTTTTCCCTCTTATTAGTTTGATTACATTTGCAAATCAAATCAATCCATCAGACATGATCAGGCCTCGTCCGCATTTTAAGGAATAGTAATCTCCGTCTAATAAGATGCAAATGTGTCACATCGGTAAGTAACCAATAAATCATCGTCTTGTCTTTGGCAATCATTAAATATCAGAACCAACAGTCAATTTTTAGTATTTTCAATTTGCGATATGCCGCTGGAATATAAAGATAGATGGACGTAATTACACAAACCAAACACTATTTCAGTTCATTCCAGACAGCAAATTTAGTGGAAGGTATAACTGGCTTGTCATCACACTACATTATTCCTGGCGGTTCATGCAAAGTTCACAGACAAGCTTCAAATGGACATTGCTTTTTTTTACCTCCCTTAACAACATTCCCACTACCACCACCAAACTTCAATAAATGACTCGAAATGCTGTAGGACATCACTTCCCATCAGTGCCCAAAAAGACACAAGAAGAGAAACATTACCCCTTGTCCTAGTGCGGGCACCTTGTGCATGTATGGGACTGAAGTCCCAAAGTTTCCTAATACTTGCTGCATTCTTCCTCTCTCTTTCTCTTCCTTTCTTTTTAGACATTTTAATCTGAAATTTCAGTTTTTCCTCAGTCACAGAGTAACGTTTTTACAATTTTTGCAAGTTACCTCAGGTTTAGTAATTACGGAACACAGCAAAGACAGACGAGAAGGACTGGGACACCAACTTCTCTCCCTCTCTCTTCTCATCCCCATCTTTCAGAAGAGTGAAAATTCAAATTGTTTTTCTTTATCCTTTTTTTGTTTTTTCAATTGATTTGGGATTTGGGAAAATTGATTGCCTCATGCATCACCAGCGTTAATTGATACGTTTATTGTCTGATTCACAATGTCTTGCTTTCCATTAATGACTCTATTTGTATACAACAATTCACATGCTTTTCAAGAGAAAGAGAGACATAAGATTACATCCTGGCAGCAAGAGTGGCAAAATAAACCAAAACCTTGTCTTAAGCAGCGTAGCTTTTACCTGGATATTTTAGACTGATTTAATAATATAGGGTAAAGCACCTAAAATTGCAGACCTGCAGGGAGACTGCTAATTTTAACAGGAATTTGGGCCTGTTGGAAATTATATTACTGGGCCTTCTTACAGTGCTGAGTGACATGAGAGAGGGAGAGATACAGAAAGAGAGAGAGAGAGAGAGAAGGCAAAATACTCTCTGCTCCGACACAAGCAGCTATGCGGAAATAAGAAAAGAGGATTTTGTAGGCTTGTGCTGACTTAATGTAGGTTTCCAGTGCACCAAAGCCAGACAGTGGGCTTACTGTGTTTGACCTTAAGAAACTTCTTGCCATGAACTGTGTGCCCTGGGTGGACCTGCTGCTGCAGCATCCTGTCAGCTGTGTTTGTTTCAGCTTTCTTACTTTGCGAAGCTGAACCTCAGGCGCTTTGGAGTGACTTGCGGAGGGATCCTTTAGCCCTCTCTGTGAGAAGACAGTTTTCACAGTAGCAGTTTGATTTGATTTGATTTGATTTGGTAAATGAATTAAATGGAAGTCGGCGAAGAGGCTTTCTTGTGAGCACACCTACTTGCTTTGGGTTCTCCATCCTGTTGAGCAAAGGGTGGGGAGAGTGGTTGTGCAAATGTGAACATGTAACTCCTGGATAGACACTGCATGTTACTCATTCTTGGTATCAAAACTCTTGTTCTTTAATGAGGGAAAATTGCAAAGAAATATTTGTAAGCTGCACACTGTGTTGATTCCACATGCCAGAGATTTAGACAACTTAAAATGCACCCTCAATTAACAAATATTTCTTCTAGTTATTTTGAAAGAAAATATGTTACTAGCTGTCTCTATTGATTTTTGTCCTCAAACTGGTGTCAGTCTCTAGCAACTTCGTGAAAACAAGAAGTTTATTTCAGATCTAAATGAAGCGACTAAGTAATTTTAGCTCTTGTTTTAACAAAGTTTGAGCTTCCTGGCATTTTACGTTGGTGTATTCCTGGATATTTCATACCTTAGTTGCTAGACTGGTGCTGCCAAGGTATCTTGCAAAAGTCACCCGTTTTTGTAATCTCCAGAGACTCTGGTGAGTAAAAGCTGTACACAGAGGCCATGTGCCTAAGAAGCTCAGCACCAGAACCTTATGTTCCGTCTAACCATTTTACATACTACCATGGTATGTTTAATTTGCTTTTTCATCAAATCAATAATGGGTCTAATTGAAAAAATTGGCAGAACTACATACAGCCAAAGTACAGTCAGTGTTTTCAGGAAATCAGAGATGTTGCACAGCTACACAAGTGACACCTGTGTTAGAGCTGCACCTCTGCTATCAATGTGTACAGAAACAAACATTACTCAGGTGCAGCACCTGTACCAATTGATCACTGTGCTATCAGAATTATTTTATTCTCTGGCATTCAGCTCAGAGAATAAAATTTACATCTTGATGTATGACACTTACTCTAGCACCTACACACGTGCACTACTAAAAATGATACTGTTCACTCCTGTTGGAAAGTGTGCATCTCTTTTTGCAGGCCTAGCAGGTCTTGTTCTTAATGTTAATTCCCAAACACTTGGGGTGGGTGCTACATCCTTTCAAATAGAAACTCATACAGGACTGTGTAATAAAAGAGATTGTATCCCCGGAGTTGCCTGTCTCGTATCCTGTCCTCACTCTTGCAAGAAAAAGGGATTTTTGAGGATCTTTAGTGCTCTGCAGAAAATAACCGGTGTGAAGATAAATAAATAAGTAAATTTTGGCACTGTAGAAGATTGGATAGCCCAGCAATGGTGCAGGTGCATTGGCTGACAGTGTGGAGGAGCTTGTGTGAGAACAGAACAAACTCCTACTGACAGGAGTGCTCAGTTATGCAGAGTCTGGTCAACATCCGTGAGGCTGGCAGAAAGATTCAGGCCAGGTGCACCAACTGCAAGATGAGGATTCCAAAATACTAATTTTAAAAGGAAGAAATGAGGATTTCWACTTTGTTTTGTATAATTGCAGAGCTAGCGGGGTTTTGAAATACAGCAAAGCCTTAGTCATTAGCATAGGGTAATCACCTCTGCTGTTTAAAGACAAAATAGTAACAATAGAAAAGGTACTGTACATTGACACATGGAAATCTAATGCTTTCCAGAGAAGTTTTGTGGGGATTTTTTATTATGTGACTAATTACATATTTACATGTAATGGCACTAGCAGAGCCATTACAGTCCATTGGGTAAATAATATGCATTTTAAAAACCGTTTATAAATATGTATTTATTTGATGGACCAGAACGGTTTTTTTGAAGTCATTCTCATCCACTGAGTAAATAATATATGGATTGCTTTTAAAAATAAATATGTATTTCTCCAATAGACATTCCAGGCAATTGGGTAAATAATATGCATTTTTCAAATATAAAAAAAAAAAATACATACAAATGTATAGAAATCTGGCCTAAATGTGTATCTTCCTGAGAGAGCAAAATGACTCCAAAGGTGTCAGCCTTAGCTTTGAAATTTCTGTTTAGAATTGTCAGTATGTATCACAACCTAGAGTTAATTAAATGTATTTTATGCATTTTGTGCGTTTTCATACATAATATCAACGTCTGTTTGCAGTTTTACAGCGTTGGTGCACTTGACCCTCTTACTTAGAGCTATAAAGTYAGTACTACGTGGTTAAGGTCCTAGTTTTACTTTGTGTTCGTCCTAATGCAGTGCCAAACACATCCATTTTGTGGGCATAGTCCTGCATCCGTAGAAATACATGGGAAAAAAATGGTCATCTTAGTAGGAGCCATCTCAAACTCTGTTGTACTACTCAACTTTAACACTTCCTCTTCACACTCTTTTGGTCTATWTCTCACTGTTGGCTAGTGGGCAAACTATGAGAAAACAACACTGTTTCATTATATGGGCTTGATCCAGAGTCTATTGATTTGACCAGGACACTCAACTGGCCCTCAGAAGGATTTGGTTCAAGCCAGACATAAAGATCTGCCACAATCCGTAGAGGCATCCCAATACTGGAAGCTGAAGGCTAAGTCCCTTTCTTGACTCTGACACTGAGTTACTACATAAGCTTGGGCAAATACTTAACTTCCTTGTAGTTAAACTGTGATCCCTACCTCCAGTTTTGAAGTCCTTTGAGAGCTATGGATTTAAAACAGTATGTATAATTCACAGCATGTTAGGATTGAAAGATGTGAGCACAATGCATCACCAATTTGTTTCTTCTGTATACTATGGAGCTAGAGTTTATCAATCCTTTTCTAAACATTTTAGCCAGTTTATCCCTTCATCCATTTCATATACTTTTCAGAAATGTTGGATGTACTTTGTAGATGTTTTATGATTAAAATATTTGTTGTTGTTTTCAGACTTTAAATGAACAAAATAGCATAACAGCCCTGTGAATTTATATACCTATTATATGTGTAGCTTGCACAGAAAGACTGTGAGACGGAGAGGGATTTCATGACTCCAGAAGAATTACAGAGAGGCGCAGTGGTAAATTTGGGAGGCCAAATTCTTCCTCATATTCCTCCTGTATAAATGTATATGATGCTTCATCTATGCCTGAGACATCATCTATGATACACTCCTGAAAAGTGCTGATCTGAGTTAGTTAGCTGTTTGACAGAGGTGTATTTGGCAAGTGCCAGCTATAAATGACTCGTGCCCTGTACAGTCAGGATAGCTAAGTGGGGGCAGAATAGATGACAAAATTCTCAACCCCTTTCTTTCTCAGATCACTGGTAGGGCACATAACATCCATAAGGGAAGCCATAGTGAGTGTCTGGTGACCATAAAGAAGAATCAACAAGAAATAGACATTTGAGACAGATGTCTGGGACAAGAAGAGAGACAAAAAAACAAAAGATGATCCAGTGTTATTAGCACATGAAAATTTTGGTTTAGACCTCTTTAATGGCACATCCTGACAAAGCACAACCGTGCTTCCTGTGTAATCTCTAAAACTACTGACAAATGTGTCCAAATACCAGATGGTAGAGCCCAACACTTTGTGGGTGCAAGAATGTAGAAATAGGCTAAGGAATACAAAAGAAAGCCCAACTCTAAGCTTTCAAGAGCATCAAGAGCTGTGTAGTAAAAAAAAAAGTGTGGGTAAATTAGTGTGCACCAGTTAAGGAGAGRGCATTGCTGGTGCCATTATAAATCGACCTTCTGTGCCCAGAAGGAACAAGAGGGTCTGATAGAAGAAGAATGCAAAGGAAAGGAAGACTGAAAGCAAGGGTGAGAGAAATGTGGTTACATGGAGTATCTCTGAGCATACCTAACACTTCTTTGTAAAGCACAGAAGTAACTGAGATACTATTGAGTGCCTRCCTGGTCATTATCAGCCATCGGTGTGCTGAGACATAGTTGTGGGAGTATCTCGTCATACTGAACATGAAGGAAGAGAAGGAAGGTGGTGATATTAAAGATCATCTAGGGAAGGGTGTCTGTGCATTAAAAGATGGGAGACTTGAAATAAAATGTGAAGGTGCTGAGGGATCGGATGGCACAACTGTAAAAGAAAGAGTTTGTATCTCAGTCATTCTGTGGCCATATTGAATATGACTGTTAAATTCTTTGTGTAATTAAAAGAGATAGGAGCATTCATACATTTTGTTGCAAATTGATATGATCTTTTTTGTCAGTGATCTGAATAAGATTGTACTATAGTTTTTAATTTAGCAGATTAAGAAGCACAATTAAAATATCATGAAAAAGATCATAATCTAAACCTCTGGGGTTTTTTTGCTTATCCCTGCCAAGTTGATAACAGGAGCCGGTGTATGTAACAATTACCTCCACTACTGTAAATTTACTCTAGTTTGTGGGCTGAAGTGTTAATAAATACCTTGCTTTATTCCAGAGGGAGAAGCTTTCCATCTAATTAATAAAACTGGGAAGAATACCCAGGACACTGAACCATATCTTTCTTATTAGTGTTGGCTTCTACAAAGGAGAATCCCTGAATCTCAACACATTAGTAAATGTCATACTCCTGGGTTGCACAGAGACCTCTTGAAAAACTGCTGATTTGCTGTGGAAAAAAATCACCATAGACTTCAGAAACAATTCAGCTAGGGAATACCAAGTGTAGAAAATCAGTGTAGAGCATGGCATGCATTATAGCAGCTACGATTTGTGCCCCATTTAGTGAATACTGAAAGAGGAAACGTACAGTTATACCCTGTTTCCCTTCCATTTTTGGTCTGTACTTACACTAATATATTTTTCTGTGTCCAAGTGTGTTCTTASTGCAGTTAGGGGTTTTTTGAGACTTAGCAAAACCTCTCCTTTAAATGTTCTCTAAAACAGGTTTCTTAAAAACACTTTATACTTATATGCAACATACATGCAGCTGTTTATTAAAAAAAAACAAACCCAAAGATCACTTGAAGAAGGAAAATGTTTTAAGCCCAATACTGAAAAGAAAGTCTCACAAAATATGGAAAGCTAATTCCCTTTTCCTTTGCAGTACTTCATATTTGGCAAAATTAAACTTTGTCTTAGTATGCCTCARGTAGTTCCATTTCAAGGTAGTTTACACTACACTACAAATTAACTTTCTGACCAGCACAAAATTCTTTGCTGTACTTTATTAAAATAATTGCTGTAATCTTAAATTATGGAATATTGGTAGGAATTGTCTGACAGACTAGACATTGACCATAGAAGTTAAAATTTCATGCATTTCATTTGTAAGATAAAAATTGTAGGGTGGTATTTATATGTTTTCTCACATGATCATCATTATTTTTATTAGATCAATGTAGCAAACTGTTATTACTGCCTTCAATAGAAATAACATCTTTGCATTTACTTCCTTCTTGAAGTTTTTGCTCTGTAAAATGCTCCTGCTGCGTATATTTGTAGCTGCTTTTTACTCTACTGATAGTGCTGGGGAGGATAAAAAGAGGTAGAGCTACAGAGCTTATCTGTGAGGTTGATGCTAATTTGGCTAAATGAGTCCACTGGATGGAAAGTAGAGAARGTAAAAGATCTTCCAGTTTCTTTGTCTACATCCCTTCTTCTCAATTTTCCTACCCCATGCTTTAACTGAGGTCTTCACCAAATTCTGGTAAATTCTTAGTGTATTAGAAGGCAATTTGAAGTCCTGTCCGGGAATTATGGTCTGGTGATGTCTGTATAGTCTAGTATGTAGATGTTCTAATGTACTGTATGTGCTGAAACCTTCTGGTTTGGGTTTGGTTGGGTTATTTTCCCCATTATGAATGTTTACGATGCTTCCACGAGCACTGCAAGGAATAGATCAGTTCACACCATGTGCAGTGAATACCCACCATATCTGCAGTTTCAGTAAAGCATTTTAAAAGCAGATACTGGTCCTTAAAAGACCATATATCAAGCATCCTCAGCATTATGCTGGAGGAACCTGAGTCATGCATTTCCTTGCCTATCTTCACGAGCAGCGTTGTTGACCATTGACCCTTTGTGATTGTTCCCTGTTTCAGAAAATACTTCTTTGATCTGACCTGGGTGATTACATTATTATTTTGTCCTTCAGCAAAGACAGTTTTTTATATCAGAAGAAAGGACATATTTAATAAGCAAAGAATACAAGTTAATGAGCAGGTGATCTTTATTCATTTCARTAGCTTTTAGAATACCCTGGGTTTGCTCAGTACAAATGCGTGCGTACACAGGCTTATGCAAACACACACTAATACATGCACCTGTCAGCTTTTATGTCTATGATAACACCATGGATCTTCCATATCCCTTATTTTCGTCTTTCCACAGTAGCAGTACAGTGAGGGCTCAGTTGCTGTGATTTTGAAATTCTTTGCCTGGGGCACATCTCTCTAAGCAATTCCGTTCTGAACTCCACTTGTTAGGAGTAGCTTCCAAACACCTCAAAGAAAGGCAGCCCAAATTCTGAGGCTTTGGTTTTTRGGAAACCAGGCACTGAATGCTATAGGTCATCAACATACACTCTGCTGTCTTCAGCAGTGATCAGCCTCAGGGGAGGAGACATGAGCCCCATAGTAGGCAGAAGCTGCAGGAAAACTTTTTTCAGTTCCGTATACTTAGAGATTAGATAAAATAAGGAAGAAAAATCTCCTTGTCCTTTTAATTTGGATTTGGAGTATTAATACCTGGACCTATTCTGGCTGTCCATATAACCACCAGCTTCCTCTCCGAGTTCTTGGCTTCAGTGACATCATTTGGCAAGAAGTTCTTCAGTCCAGCTACTCTGTGAATGAAGAGTTTCCCTTTGTCCTTCCATTTTGAATTTCCTGCATTTTACTGTAGTGGTGCTTGGTCTGTGTTATGAAACAGACAGAATAAAAGCTTTAGACATACTTTTTATATCATTAATTTACATACTCAGAGACTACTGTCGATATTTTTATTTTAACTTTTCTTGCTTTCTGAGGTGCTTTTATCCTCAGCCATGAGCATGGCATCAGCTTCCCGACTAACCGTGGGCTACTGGAGTGGGTACTAATAGATGCAGTTTTCAAGCTAATGTTTTCACACTCTTCTCTGGACTCATTCAGAATTGGTCAGGATGCTACAACTCTCCATTTTGTTTTCTCACCTAGAGATCATTTAGTCAGCCTGGTCTCACTCTGGAGGGACGAACAGTGCAGGCTCGGAAGGCCTCCTGTCTTAAATTAAAGAGGGCATTGATGGAGGTCACCCCCATAAACTACATTGCAGTGTTGCAGGTACCAAGAGCATATATTTATGCTTTAACTTGCACTGAACTTTAGAAGAATCTTCATTTTCAGACTGAAAATAAAATAATGTCGGACAATGTTGCATGAAATTGCATCTCTGGTGCTGCCTCCAGTGAAAGCCTATCATCTGACTTCACCTCTGTGCATCTGCTCACGGTAATGCATTTAGAAATCAAGGATGGTTTGCTTCTTTCAGCCTCAGAAGCAAGTGACCTGGATTCACTTTTAAAAATATGATTTGCAAACTTGTTGACTAGGATTCTTCGTTTGGAGGACGAGTTGATTTGTCCACATAAATCCCCTTTGTCAAATTTAATAGATGGCTAAAGCAACCCCTTGCCTCCCATATAAAAATTCATAGTCCTTAAAAAATATGTGATGGGGGGGAGGAAGTATGGGGGGGTTTTACATCTTTAAGAAACTAAATAAATTCCAAACTGAATCAGAGAGATGGAGAGAGAAGGTTGCCTTTCTGTAAGCTGCCAGCTTTCCCAAGTGTCTCATCCTCTCCCCTCTGTCATCCTGAGGCAATGTGCCTGCATTTGTGTGTAGATTTATAGTTTATCTTTATCTATGGCTTCATCTGTAGGTAGCTATTATAGCCGCCTTGCCTGGATATTGTTTGGGCCTGATAGATCTGTCTGTAGTTCATCAAAGGGGAGCTGAGTGGCTAAAAGCCATTGGGTCCAGCTGAGGATGAAATACGAGCCATCAGCCTTGGTAATGGCTGTAAAATTTCATAATTACACGGCCTTTATTACATTGCATAATGATCCTGAAGCAGTATGGAACAATTAATTAAGATTTTCAACCGTGGCTCTTTCAGAAATTAAAAGGTGCTAGTGGCTGAGAAATGGGGAAGTGTCTTGTCCTAAAAGCATTAGGGATGCTTAAGAAGTACTTCCTGGATACTTTAAAAAAAAAAAAAAAGGAAAGAAAAAGAAGTGAAGAAAAAGACAAGAAAAGGAAGATAACTAGTTAAGCAGCTAATGTCAGAGTAAAATTTTTGTACTTCACTGCTAATTCTTAATGTCAAAGCTGGATCTAAAACTCCTGCAGTAGTCACTGCCATAAAGTTGTTCCTTTTCTGTTCTGTAAAAATCTTCGTGCCTTTTTCCCCTGTGCTCTGTTCTAGCCATTTGTCACATTTATAGAAATTGAGCTCTGCACATTATTAAATAAATGCATGCCATGACTTAGGAGGAGGGTCACTTAGCTGCGTATTGGGTGTACTGACCAAGGATTTACTCTTAGCCACTTTCTCATGTTTGAGGCCATTGAAATTCTTTGAAGATCTCTGCAGCTTGACAGACATCCCCAAGGAAGACTTTTTTTTTTCTTTACTGTTTTGATATTTTTCTTCCTTCCTTTTCATCTTTGTAAATGCAGCATGTCAGATGTAATATAATATTTTCCATGAGATTGACCTCAGACCTGATCAGAAGTAATTAGATTCCTAAGGTGCTGCAAAGGGGTCTCATGGATTTCTGATGTACATACTGAAAGAAAAGGTGTTTATATATGTGCAGGGAATATGCAGGGAGAAACAGGAGGCCTGAACCTGTGCACGTGCACATTACCTGTTGTGATCAATTGCTTGGCACAATTCTGAAGGCCAGAAAATTGTGATCCAGGTGGGATGTAGAGTACTCACTGTGCCAATGGCAGTAAAACTGATAAAGAAAAGACAGCAGAAATAACCCTGGTGTTCTCCATGCACCATCAAAGCTTTCAGGTCTTACAGGAAGGAATCTCCTTTTCACTGTATGTTTTCTCCCATCCCTCAAAACTATTTTGATTCATGCAAACTCTCAATATAACTCTTAGGTAGGATAAGCATTGACTGTTACTGTTTTTAAATTGACCAGTCATCATGTAAGGTCCTATTATTCTAAATATTTGATGAGAAGCTAAGGTTTCTCCAAGGCACCTCTAATAATAAACTTCCTGCAGAAAATTTAGAAAGGATTTTGTGTTTCAAGGAGGAGCCGGTTGCTTAAAGTAAATTCTCTTGTTGAGTCATTTATTCCCTTAATAGGAATTTTCTGATCTGCTGTCATTCTTGTTCACACACTGGGTGTCACTGCCTCTAAAACACTTGTCATTCTTTAATGGAAACAAAATAGTCATTGCAGTCAGAGCCGCAATGTCATTCCACTACCCCTTGCTGCGTCGGCAATAGTGAAAATGACAGAGCGGCTCTCAGTAGGGGTAATTAAAATGTAAATATTGATATTTTATTATTTGAAATTACTTTCCAGTGCGGCATTTAATATCTCTCCATCTGTGCGGCTCTGTTTAGCGGTCACTTTAGTGCAGCTCTGGGATGCCAAGCGGCGGCTTGATCCCCGTTATGTCAAAATGCTTGTTGCTGCTTAATTTTGATATCTAATTAAGTGGAAAAGTACAGTCCACACTGTAATCCATGGCATCTTAACCAGCTGCTTGGGTATATTTAGAATTAATCTCCACTATGGAATCATCCTAATGTATGCAATTAAGAGTCTGCCGATGGCTAATTAGGTGTATTAGAATCAGGCAGCTTCCTTTTTTTTTTTCTCTTTTCTTTTTTCTCTCCTTTTTTTTTATCCTGTGTGTGGACTGTTGTAGACTTAAGACACAGCCTCCAGAGATTATCTTGATGGTAGATGCACACTCAGCTAGGTAAACTAGAAATTTCGTGTTCATGTAGGAGAATATGTGTGGCTCTTTTCCCCCAAACCAGGGAGACTGTAAACATCATTTGAATTTTTTGGCATCTGCAGCACATTCAGAAAATCAACTAACCAAAAGAAAAGTTTTAAAGATTGGGAAGAAGATAGAAAATGTGTAGGATGGTGGTCTGAGTTCTTATTTTCCTGCCCGAGGATGAAAGGGCATATTTACCCAAAATTTTGCAACTTGAAGATTTTGTTTTGGCAATGGAGAGAGATTTTAGGTATCTCAGCACATGCAGGGTTAACAGAAATGCGTTGATTGGATCGCAAGCATGGTTGTCTCCGTATGCTAATACATTCCTGTATTGGATTCATATTATTAACATGATTGGGGAATTCCTGGAAACCTGACTTTGTCTGATGGAAAGATGGAGGGAGCAGGGATTGCCACAGCTCTCAGCAAGGAAGTGACTGGTGGCTTCCCCAGGGGAGCAAAAGGCAAACAGCAGTGACCCAGCACTCTTTGAGGAAAAGCACTCTCAAAGCAGACCTGTAGAGGTTATAAATAAAAGGCAACGTGTATTAAATGCACAAGAAATGCTACCTTTCTGTGGAAAAAACCCCAGAAGTGATACTTTATAATCCAGCAAACTTGATTTTGAAGACTAATGTGCTGAAGAAGCTTGAACTCTGAATTTCTTGATATCCCCAGTCAATATATGCGGTTGTTGGGAGGCTGATGCGTACAAAGCAAGCAGAACCGGAACTAACACTAACACTGGTTGTTGTTACTAGCTTAGCAAGGTTCCTCTGTCAATTTTGTCCTTTTTTTGTTGTTTTTTTAAGTTTTGTTTAGTTGAGGAAAAATGTAAAAGGGTGGACACTTTTTGTTTCATTATGTGTGATTGTAGTTTCATTTCTGCTAGCTGAACTCTTTGAAGGATCTAGGGAAGGCATGACAAACACAGGATATGCAGATATTATGCTGGCTACTTTAAGCTGAACTGTATTGCTATTCTCTGGAATAGACTTTGAAAGAGACTCAGCGCTATTTATGGTACTCTTTATTTTTCATCTATGTTCACTCTACTAATGCCTGAGTGTAGTTTTTATTTTTTCACCTACAAACCTGGCCTTATTGTACTCATACTCAAATACATATATCCACAACAGATTAAAGAAAAATTTGGGTGAAATCAATATTTATGTTGAATTTATGATTGATTTTTTTTTTTTATAAAGGCTCAGTGAAAAAAAAAATGAGGGTCATAAATACAATCCTGCTCCATTTTCTCCTGTGATTTTAGGAGCACACCGTGTCATGACATCTGCCTCTACTATCTTCAATAAGGGGACCAAAAAAAATCCCATAGTCTAGCCAAACCATATTTGAAGGTTAAATTTTAAAGAACTGTAAGAGTTAACTTTAAAGAAGCAGATCAGATCACATATGTAGTGCATTAAAAAGATCACCCCCAGGAATCTGCGAGTTCATATTGCTGACCTTAAAGAGACTTACAGCTTCATTGGGCCATATTATACTGCTAGTCTGAATTTTAAAACTTTTTTCATTGTCCATATCTTAGAATTCAAAACCTCACTGCAGAGAAGGTAATGCACCAGGAGTGCTAACTGTCTTACATAGAGAAAAAAAAAAGAGGGAGGGAAAAAAAAGACAATTCCATACTTATCAGGTGTTCGTCTGTTCTCAGAGCATCGGTGATAAAGCGAAATACAAGTGTTTGGCTTGGCATCTTTTTAATGTAAGGTTGGTGTGAGTTGGCAGTAAAGCTGCTTAAAATTGTGGAAGTTTCAGTGGTAAAGTTAGCCCAAAGGGAAAATCAAGTATTAGTCTGTTTAAATATATTGTCTTACATTTTCCTTTTTCTTGGTGAATACTGGAATAATAAGGTGTGAAATGAAATGAAATGGAAATAAAGAGTACAATACTTTAAACCATGTGTTTCCAAAAATGCCTTTTTAAAGTACTCCATACATAGAAGTCTTACCAACTCTGTCYTGAAGCAAGGGTGACTCACTAGTTTTTTTACTCTTCAGTGTTACACTGCAGACTATTAGCAACTGGTTATGTGAAGTCAGGAAGCCATCCTTAATCAGTCACATTTTCCAGCTCCTGTAATTACTAATGCTAAAGAAGCAGCTCACAAGAACTTGTAGAAATAAGAAGTTTAAAAGTAGCTGCCTAGAAATATTTGGGTGGTTAGAGAGGGATTTCTCTAATTTAAGTCCAGTTTGAACTATAGTGGGTTACATCTCACTGTGTGCATCTGACCCTGGGAAGAAATGACAGGCTTAAATTGCTCCTGTTTAGTGTTATCATGTAAGGTTTCACAGGGTAAAAGACAAACCGGAAATATTTCTAACTGGTATTTAAATTACATTAACACCTTTTTGTATAGCTTGAGTGAAAGGTCACGCTAGACAAGCAGCATCTTCACTGTTTGTAAATGTCTAATTTGCTGCCTTTAAATTGCTGTGAACTTCACTTACTTAGTCCTGCTGAATGAATCCAGTGTTGCAAATACTTCTGACAAGCGAATATTTGCTTAGTGAGAATCCATTGTTCATAATGGATTGAGAGGGGCATGCAGTGTGAATGCATTTTTATTGCCGTGCCATCTCTCTGCTGTTGTTTCAGTGAGATGAAAGTGGCGTTGTGATAACAGCCCCGGGTTTCTTAGTGCTCTGTGTGGCATTTCCCGTCCTACTGGTAGGTGTTAGTGAAAAAGTGCTTATCACAGGCATTTTTTCATGTTATGAAATATAAAAAAAAAAATGTATATTTTATAAGAACTTGGATGGCAAGACTTAGCAATACAAACACACTTACATATAACCCGAGAAAGTGCACAGGCTGGGCTGAAGACATCCCAGCGCCCTCCAAATGCATTTGGCTTTTTTTTTTTTTTTTTTTTAAATTCGAGACAGAGTGATTCCTGGGCACCTCTGTGTTTGCAATCCGAGCTCCCCTCTCCCAGGGCTGCACAGCTAACAGATGGCAGTCGCAACTCGGCGCGCCGCTCACAACAGAGCCCGGTGCTGCCTTTGCAGTGCTCTGGTGTGGTGGCAGGAGGAGAGGAGAGGAGAGACTGCACAGCAAAGCATCGCCCGGGAAAGGAGGTGGTTTCACTGTGCAGAAGTTACTGGAGGGAATCAATTTCTAAGCATACCTTTAGTTGCAGAGCCTCAGTTTTAAAGAGCTTGGAAGCTGAATCCAGCCAACAGCATARGTCAAGCCTTCAGTTGTATTTCTGGTCACTTGGACTTTGTGCTTTGGAGCTTGATTTTTGATTTTCAAGTTTGGTCAAATACCTCTGTTTTTTATTTTGTGAGCTGACACCTTTCACGTAAAAATTCTCAGGCAGACTGAAATTTCAGCTTGTTATGGCGTCATGTGCAATTATTAGCCTTTGACCAAGGGCTCCAAAAGCAAAGGGGTATGGAAAAAAAAAAAAAATCAAACCAAACCTGAAATAATGCATTCACCCTGGCATAATGAGTTGTATCTGTTTCTGTTCCAGCTTTCAGGAAATTTCATCCATAATCTGGGAAATATGTTTGGTGATTAGTGAGAGAACTCTCCTTCTGTTTAATGGTTTTCAAAACCACTGAAATGTTTGTGGGTCTTGATATATATTTTTAGTCTACACAGTACTCTGAAATGCAATTAAATCCATTTTTCCTTGAATTAATAAAGAGAATGTCTTAATTCAGGTGTATGTGGGAGATTCAGCTCTACGTATAGCCTGAAAAAATGAATCATGCCCCCATTTTCCTTGGATTTTTGAGAGAATAATAGTAAAGAGCAGTCAGGCTATGAAGGTTTCCTTCAGCAAATGCTATGATCATGTCTAGAAAACATTACATAGCCCTAGCAGAAATTTCACTGCTGAAATTTCCCTGGCTTTTGTTTACATCCCTGGAAGGCAGCTGAAGTTGCTGGATGGATCCAAGCACTTGGCTGAGTGTGTGCCAGGAGGGGAGAGGAGGGCAGAGTGACAGCTGTAYATCCAAGAGTGCATTGGACCCAGGTCTGATCTTGAAATGGAGTTTCTTTACAGTCACTTCAGTGCAGCCAGGATAAACCTTTGGTCCACTGGTTCGTCATTTGACCATGAGGCCACACACTCTCTAAATAAAGTAATCCAAGCTAAAATAAATATTTTTTTTAAGTATTTACAGTATCAGTTTGTTCTTTTGACAGTAGCGACTACACATCATTTTTGAAATAAAAACCCTGTGCTGGAAACATCAGTACCCATAAAACATTTAGAAAGAAGTTAATCTATCAAAATTAGGTATAAATAATTTAAAAATCCAACTCTGATATTTCAACTGTGTAAATGTATTGAATCTGCAACACGCTAGTGAACATGTCATTTTCAAGTGCAGCTTTGATTATAAAAAATGTAAATGAAGATATTTGAAGTACAAACCAGGGCAAGCAAGAGGAATATTTTACTCATAAAGATAGCATTCACACAAACAACTGGTGAAATAAATGGGAGGCAATTATCAGAAAAGGCAAGCAACTCTCAGATTTGCCAGCGATTTCATACCTGGTCTGATCAAATACTCAGATTTCTAAACACGTATCAGAGAAGAATGGAAGTTCATTCTCTGCAAAGTGAAATAAACTCCAGGATTTCAGTCTGAGTAGCCTGACTGAGGCATTGCATCAAATGTTTTAAGTATGAAAATAATGGTAGGGATAAGTCTAGCCACTGTCTTTTTTTTTGGCCAGTAGTTCTCGAAGTGCTGTGTGCAAGGCACAGATCTTACTTTGGCACTTGACCATCTGCAGCTGCTTCACTCTGGCCCCTAGTGAGTTAGTGTCCATGAAGTCCATCTTAATGAAGTAGAGGAAAGGGTCTTCAGGAATATAAAAGATTTACCCTGCTTAGCATGGAGCTGTGTGCAATGTGAAATAGAGAGCAAGTGGTGCATGTGCTGATATTTGAAGAGATCAGTGGTTTAAACAGCCCTGTTGAAGAGGCTGTGAACTGTGTTTGGAGCTGGCTTGGAGTGCTGAGCACTGCAGAGTGCAGTCAGCTCGACACCCCTTGTTCCTAGAATAAAAATGCTAAGGCCCTTTTACCTATTTATTTCTGCTTCCTTTGAGCTTTGGATTTACTGGTATGCAAAAGGGAAAAAAAAAACAAGCATATGTTCGGTTGCTCAATCAACCTTTTCTCAATCCACACTCAGTGATCTCAGTGAGTCATTACAGCATAATTACAATTTGAGTGTGATACACTGTTTGTAGAAAAGTATCTATTTTTAGCGGAAGAAACACTACAGTCCCTGAAAGGAGGAGAAAGAAAGAAAAAAGGAAGAAAATCTGTAACCAGCAAATCAATGCTATTGTTAGCTGATATTACGAGACACCCCGTAGATTTACAATGCTTGCACTCAGCCACATAAAAACCACACTGAAAAGAATGCCTACCAGGGGTTAAATTCATATGCCTGCACTGCAGCCTATTTCTGTCAACACTCAGCTCAGGAAATAAACATTTATGCTTTCTGAAATGAAAGTGTATTTTTGAAGACTAGCCGTCAGATATTTTTTGCCCTTCACACTTTCAAATGCTTAGCCTTTTTTGTAAGTTGACTGCAAAGTGCATCAGTTTGCTAGGCAAAAAGAAAAAAAAAAATCTTGACAAGTGCCCATGGCATCATTGTCAAGCACACGAGTGTCTAGTAGAAGATGGCAGGAGGGTTGGCACAAAACATGCTTCCTTCAAGCTTCTTACCTCAGGGGTACCTGACTCTTGAGAAGCCTTTCAATCCTTCCAAATGACGTTATTGCAGGCTGTCATCTGGTTTATTTGGAGTGTGCTGTTTCRCAGATAAACATGCTATTTAACTGCAGGTCAAGGTACAGAGTCATTCTGCGAGCAAGCGCCTGAGATACATTAGATGGCACTGACTTGGGGAGGGAGATGGAGAGAGATCAAAGTTGTCACCAATATGGTACATGCTAAAGGGGGAAGAAGGTACACAACATTGTATTTTAAAAAACTGTTACACAGTTCCGCGTTTAAAGTGGTGACCTGCAAGAGTCTAAAGGATTAAGGACCCACACAATGCATGACAGAGTTCCAGACCACACCATTATGCAGCATCTTGGGGTGGTTTGGACAGAGCTTGGAGGTGTAACTGGAGAGGCTGACACTGGTCAGAAAGCTGGAAGTGTACTTCATCCAATTTGGAGACTTAAAAAAAAAATAGTTAGAACTAAAAATAGAAAGTATCCTCTTGTCAGTGAATGTGGTTGATCTGGAGGATTCACATAACAAAAGCTCACAGACTCAGAGTTTGGCATGAAATAAGTTTAGCCTTCTCCAAACAATTAAAAAATTAATCTGTGTGTATAAATATATATGTCTGATTAATCTGTTCATTTAACTGTGACTAGTTGAACACATATTAAAAGGGCATTGCCATGAGACCAGAGACATGCTGGATGCTTTCACATTTTCTGAAAAATCAAACCAAAACAAAACCAGATTAATTACAACTTGATGCATCTTTACATTCCCACGAAGGATGCCTGTAAAAGTTAAAACATGCTTTCACTGAACAGGCTTTCAAGGGAAAGTTACTTCGATCAGGGACAAAATAGTCATGTTGATTTGATTTATTATTGAAGAGCAGAACAGCATGGTTTATATTTGCCAGTTTTTCTATAATGTAAAAATTTATTTTGGTTTTTTTATGTGTCATATAAAAACAACTGGTATATTTACTGCTCCAGAATGCAGATTTTTCAAGAGTGCAGTACAATAAATTATATCAACATCCTATTTTTCCCCCTTGCAGGGCATATGTAATTTTTTTTTTACTGTGGCACACAATAAATGTTATTGAAACATCTATTATTTATTTTTAAAAAAATAAAACCAATGCCAACAAATCTGTGCTAAAATAGAAAGGTGAATAAAAGAAGGAAGTTGGGGAGTTTTCAGGGAAAAAAAAATACAGAGAGAAATTGCAGGTTAAACTTGTTATAATCAAAACTGATTTTATTGCTTTTTGCTTAATTTTAATTAAACCTCTCAGAAGTGTGTGAAACATTGTTATACCTGAAAAATTGTTAATTTGTAAATCACAGGGACAAAAGGGCTCCACTGCAACTTTAAAGTTTCTATGCACGTAAATGTCAATAGAGTGCCTTCTCCATCATCAGCACTAAATTCACATTGATGCCTCTTTTCTTCTCTGTATTGATCCTTCCATGAGAACGTAGATTTGTATCTGTTAATTAATGCGTCCTGAAACAGCGTTTGTATTAATCAGGCAGATAAGAAAAATTGGATGCCTGCACCCTCATGACAACCGTAAAAGTGCTGGCCCTGATAAAATCGTGGATGGACCTCAATAAAAAAGTTCCTCCTTCCACTCAATAAACTAATCATCCTGCTTTTAATTATTCGGCAGAAAGATGTGTGGAGATTGGAGAATGTGTAAATCTATTTACTAACAGCAGTGTCTGGGAGGGAGAATGGGGCTGTCACAGGACGGTGCTGCAGGCTACATTCTCTGTCCATCTGCTGCTGCAGAAAAACTGGTTCTTGAAAGACGGCAAGGAACAGAAATGTTGAAGCTAATTGAAATCATGAATTCCTCCCTATAACCTTTGAAATGATTATTTCTTCTCCATTTCCCTCTTATTTATTTTAATTACAGATGTGTTATTTTCCATTGTCACATCTTCAAGGGTTTCCTGTTGTTGTTGGATCAGGTTTTGTTGTTGGGGTTTTTTTTAAGGCAGAGAGCTACAGTTCTATCACAAGACTCAAAAGACAGTAAGAGAAAATGAAAACAAATAAGGAGTGGGAGAAAAATGAGAGAGAGAGAGCATGCAGCCAGTTTCATGTTTCATTTTTTATGGATGTCTGGTGGTTTGGATGTGGGCTTTTCTTTTTTATTGTATTAGTTTTGCTGCTTAGTGCTTATAGAGAAAATCTTGTTTGGAGTAGATGCCTTGCAGATTTGCTAGTTTATGATGTATTCTTGCTTGACTGTAACTCTCGACTGTAAAAACAGAAAAATGCATTTAAGTGTAATTGAACGCCAAAAAGAATGTTCTTACAGCGGGAACCCTGTCAAAGGACATGTAAGCAATTCCATAAACAACTAAATGAAAGCCTCAGACATGTCTTAAGACCCTTTAAGAAAAGCTTGACTAATCCCCTTTGATGATTTTATTAAGTACTTGTGGTTGATGGTGCCAACTGGCAAACTGCTGCATTTCACCAACAGGCCAGGAAAATCACTTCCTCTCCCATATTGTTTTCTAGCATCTAATGTGATTCAGATATTAGCAGTTTGATATAATAAATTAACAGGTACTGTAAACAAGAGTCTGAAAAGGTAAGACAGTAAAGATGTTTGCCCTTAGTGATCCTAYTAGGAAAGACAGGAGGGAGAGGGGGGRAAAAAAAGTAAAAGTTAAATTCATTAAGAGGCATTTATTAAATTTTTGGTTGCCCTCACAAAAAGGATGGTGTGGCTGCTATTCAGTTGACACTTCAATATGCCATCCTGTTATTTCAACAAGTGTAGTAGTGGCAGAAGCCAGTACAAAAGTGATTAGTGTCTTTTCTGAGAAGGATGAGTGTTGCTTCTCTTTTCCCCGAGTTTAAAGTTCAAAGAGAATTTTTCTCTTTTTCATCATTACCTTAATTCTATTAAAACATCAGCTCCTCCCTTTTAAAAAAGTTTGGTGGTTTTTTTTCTCTCCTAAATTGTCCTTCTTGGTTTATGGTAGTGATGGAAAGAGTCAGCAGATCCCTGTTTCACAGCATCAGGTTTTTACAACTAAGTRTTTCAGAACAAAAAAGACGTCATACAAATCACAGATTGCCACTGCAGTACTCCCTAAATAAATGTGATTTTTACAGGAAGAGCCTGCAAATTGCAGCTTGTTTAAAAGTTTGGTTTTGATTAGAAAACATTTGATTTTATATTGATTTCTTTTCCTGTAGTAGGATGGGGAGGAGAGGCACAAATGCAGAAGGGAGAGTAATAGAACACATGCATCTTTCATCACAATGTATATAAAAATAAACCTAAAAGAGGACCAGATTTTTGACAAATCCAAATGTGCTTAACATTTTTCCTGTATTTTTTTTTTCCTTTCCAGGATTCTCCACTTTGTCTCTAGCTGACCAGATGAGCCTTCTGCAGAGTGCTTGGATGGAGATCTTGATTCTCGGTGTTGTATACCGGTCACTTTCTTTTGAGGATGAGCTAGTGTATGCTGAAGATTATATTATGGATGAAGACCAATCCAAATTGGCAGGCCTTCTTGACCTTAACAATGCCATACTGCAGCTGGTAAAGAAATACAAGAGCATGAAGCTGGAGAAAGAAGAATTTGTCACCCTCAAAGCTATAGCACTTGCTAATTCAGGTTGGCAGAGTGGCATGATGGTTGCTACATTTTTAATGTGTCTTTTTTGTTTCTTTCTTTCTTCTAAAATGTTTTCTGCATGCTTGTTTGAAACAGGGTTTTAGAGTAAGAAATTGCTAATCAGACTTTAATCTAAAAGGCAACAAACAAAGGAGTTCAAACTAAGGATAACTTTCTGGTTCAAGGTAATTGCAGAATATGTTCTTAAGGGAGTGTAGAATATTCCACTGTATGATTTGGAGAGTATTTTACAGGCAGAGATCCCTTCAAATGAATATAGATGTTGTTCTCCTAAATCCATTTCATAATCCAGACAAGTCTAATCATTGCAATTAAAGTGAAAGAAAGGATGCTGGAGAATATGCTATATATTTTCTCTTTAAAGGCAGCTACTGATTTATTTGATAAAGTGAATTCAGGATATGGGAGGAGGGAGGAAATCTTATTGAATCTCACAAGGACCACACCTTATCTTACGGATCCTTTGCATTTATGAGAGTGCTTCTACGAAAAATTATTATCTGTGCAGCAAGAGTTAAAAATCTCAGAAAGAAATTTTTTTCTGCATTTGAATTTAAAAGTGCTGAAGCAGTGAATACTGTCAGATAAGTAAAAATCGTTTGTGCTTTGTTGTTTTTCTTTTTGTGTCTCCTTAATGCTTTATTGTGGTCTTAAGTCCCTTTTAGCATTTGCATAAAGTTCACGATAGATCCCTCTTTAATGACGTGCCGATCATTAGATACCTGTGTGTCAATAACATGCTCTGATGCTATGTTCCATTGACAGTCACACCGTGCCCCTCCATCTGCTTTTGTTTTGACCCTATCTTTGAACTTTATCTTGGTTGCTGGCCAGTAGTTTTCCCTTTAATTACAAGAAGGAAACTGTCAATAAAATCTGTTAAATGGGATGCAATGAGTGGCTTGAATGGGCGGACGGCTATTTGTTCAAATTCTGCAGCATTCAAGGTATTGACAGTTTGTTTTCTGGGGCCATATGTGACGATCAATCTCAGGCTGGGCTCAGCCGCGCTGAAAAATGAAAAACCAGATTGCTTTTGCTTACTTGTGGATGACGACTTGTGATTTGGCGCGGTCCTAGTGAGATGAGACCTTCTGCCCAAATTGCCCCCCTGAGAGCCAGGACGCGTGACTGTTTTTAGAAATAATTTTTTAATTGATTTTGTAATTAACAGTTCATCTACAATATTGATGCATGAATCCTCAGATTGATAGGAGGGAAATTGTTTTCAACAATGAAGTTGTACTTTCCTATTTATCTTTGTAATGTGATTTAGCACTCTGCATTTTTAATTGGAAATATAATTCAAAAACATGCAAAGCCAAAATGCTTATTAGTTTCTTTGTAAAATATTCTCCACCCCACTAACTCTGCCCTTAATTTTGGAATATTATCTTATTCCAGATTAAACAAAATGCTGAAATGCCTCTCAAAGATCAAAATTATTCTTAATTGAAGATTTATTTATAATTTTTAACCGTTGTAAATAGACGCTTGAGGATGCTTTGCAGCTACAGGAAGGTTATTTCTCAAAATTGGTCATGCTTAATGATCAGAGCAAGAAACTTATCTGGAATTAGGAGTGGCAATGGAGAAGCGTTTTTGTATTTATTTTAATTCTGTAATTCAAAGACTGAATTAGAAATATTTCTGTAGTTTACTTGACAAAAAGGATAAGGGCTAGAATATAGGGATATGATGTTAAATACCACTCACACCTTTCCCCCTGTCAAAAAAAAAAAAAAAGACCTGCAGCATTTAAGTAATAATAAAAAATAACTGCTGCCAAAAAAAAGTTTAGTCATACACTGTGCATAGAGTGTATCAAAATCATCTGTAGCTTCATTAACTTCACTGGAAATTACAACCAGGATAATGTCAGAGATAAATACAGTTCAGCATACTAAAATTCAGGGCACATTGAAGTGAAAACATTTCCTTCCCTCATCTTAAAAGAAATAAAATTGCTGTCTTAAAATGAAACTGTTGGAAGGAGGAGTTAAAAAGTAGCCCAGCCATTCCACTTCCCTCTCAACAGAGTGTTTTGACTGCTGGCATTCAGTATTTCAGCTTCAAGTTGTACATGCAGCAGATACCAAGCTTCTACCAGCTGTAGCTACGCTAACCTGTAGGTGTAAGAGAGCACCTGCGGAATTACAGCCCATCAGTGGATATCAGACCCTTAGTGTTTCAGTTTACAAATTCTGCCAAAAATTCAAATAAGATAAAGTGGAATTAATTTTTTGTTTTGTTTTTTTTTTAATAGACAAAAGCAGAATAGCTTGTTTTCATATAGCTAGGAGCTTGATTAATGTAAATGCAATTATATTAAAAAAATACCATTATAAAATCAATCAGTAGCAATTCACATTTTGATATATTTTATTGGTACTTCTGCTTTCTTTCCCTATTTATTTTTCCAGTTTAAAACATCTTAGCCTTTTTATAGCGAGATAGCTAAGATAAGAAATCTTGGGTGTTTCAGACATTTTTGGCATATCCGCACTGTCTAGAAAGATTCCCAGGTTGGCTCTACTGTAAACAGTAGACAAAGGTGGTTTTATAGCTCTGTATCTGTGTTAGTGATTTATGATACAGTGTCATAGTACTTTCCCTGCTGGTGTTTGGAAGCAGGAAAAAGAAATTGTAGATTGTCTTCATATTGATTGTATTTTGTTTGAATAAATACCACAAGCTTTGCTTTGGCCAACAAATCTCAGTAGCGTGAGCGTTAAAACACACACTTTTCTTTAGGCGTACAGAGGACGTTTGTGCAGTACTGGATCTGAGATAATCCTGCCATTTGGTCCCTAAAAGGTGGGGAGGAGTAGCCGTTTTTCAGGGAGATTCTCTGACAGCCACTATCAAATGTTCCCTGTGCAGGGTTGGCAATGCCATACCACTTCCATAAATTTCCAGAAATGCAAGATGTGGCAACGTTGTAGATTGTCACTGATTTAAAATGGAGTGCATGTACACTCTGGGAAGTTTAAATACATATGTAAGAGCACAGTACTGAAATGCATAGACATTTCAGTCCTGCATACATTGAAGTCTGTACAGGCATGATTTCAACAGTTACGTTTAATATGTAAATACGGAATTTATTAGGTCAGATTTAAGCATCTGCATTGATTTGATAGTAATTAATACAGCCTTTATACTTGCACTCCAGAGAAGTCACTCTTTCCTTGGCATTGTCCTTGTCCTGCCAGTATCACGAGATCCTTCCTTCTTTCCCTGCCTTCTGTACACAAAAGCCAGGAGGTACCTTGGAGCTGCAGGATGCGGCTGCCCCGCGTTCCGCCTCACACCGCCCAAATGAAGCAAGCTGGCACCAATGAGCACTTTGTTTACCCACGCAGAAAATCAACTTTGAATGGTTTCCAAAACATGCATGTACCAATTACTTCCTCGTGTGTAAGGGAAGGTGAAATATTTACAAAATATGTCTGAAGTGTACACGAGTGCAGGCACGCGCACGGGAACGCTCCGACACGGAAAAGACGACCTGCTCATCTCTTCCGTGCTAGGACATGTTTCCTTGTATCGATTAGGTTAATACTAAACAAGGAGTTGCAGGTGAGCAGTTTTTTTGAAATTGCCTAATCAGTAAGGACTAAATTGGGCCTTCAGGCCAAATGTTGCAGAAGAGCTTAGGAGTCACAACTGAGACTGGAGTTTTAAGAGAAGCTCAGTTCCCGTCTAAGACCTAACGTAAGGAACCAGAGTGYCAAAGTACATCAGCACATTTGAAAATCTGATCGGTGTACATCTGCTTAATAGGCTGCTGGCATCTTGAAAAATCTGACCCAAATGTGGATGCTAGGCACTTAAAAGTACAACCCTGTGCACTGTTGAAAATTTAATCTTAAATGCTAATACTGGCTGTGTAGCCTGTACCGCAAGGAGGAGAAAAGGACTTACGCTCACCATCACATTTCTGGTCTCTGATATTAACTCCCCTGAAAAAACAACCATCACCCTTTCAGTACGGAAGGAGTGTGAACTAAGAAGTATCGTGTGCATTTTAGCATAATGAAGTGCAGATCAATATTGATGCCAGTAAAGTTGCACTATAATCTTATCCTGTTAAAAAAATTAGTAAGTTCTTATAAGTCTTTTAGCTTTCCAGACACAGTGTTACTCAGACCACAAGGCTATCACCATTATATGATATTATTATAATAGAAATTCATTGGTAGAGCCCAGTAAATCACTTACTCCACATGATATAATTTTTATTCCCAGTATATGTCACAACATACTATATTTAATTTCTAATAATGTCAATTTTTTTCTTTTTTTTAATGTAGTCACCTTGGTACTGTTAGAATTCATGATTAAGACATACCTATCTTGACTGGGCATAAATATATATACACACACAGCTGTGTATTAAGGGTGTGTTCCCAGTGTTTATTTTGACAAATATAAATAGCAAGGTCTTAACTCTTTCATGCATTTTTGTATAGAGAGTGGTACAGCATAGAAACAAATTTTTGGAAAAGGAAGGCACCACTATAGTCACAGTTTTTGTGCTGCTTGAAGATAGTTTCTTTCTCATATTCCATTTTCATGTAATCAAATAGATGACACCCAGAATTCTTAGAGAAAATAAATAATTCTGTTACTATTTGCCTAATGTTAGCACTAGGAAATTAGCAGAGTTAATCAGTGGTTAATTAATGGTTAAKCAATGGTTAATCTTTTTTTTTTCTGAAAGCTAGTCTAGTAACTGAATAACTTTGAGATATTGCTCACTTAGTTAGGAAATAAGCAGATACTATTTACATGTTAGTAGCCTGAGACTCACAAAGGGCAGGAAGCAAGGCTGAAGCTAGTGGCTCTTAATGGTAATTGTGGTAATTTCTTATGTTTTGTAGTAAATAAAAAGTATTTTGAAGGCTTCATTCAACATTTTCCTTAAGTCGGTGTCTCCCCAGCTCTATCATTTGAGTTCTCTTTTTCCAGGCTTTTAGTAACCTTATTGTGTCAGTGCTCAAACCAGTTCATAGTGTGCTATTTGTTCTGCATTGCAGAAATATTCCTTTATTTATTGCCCTCACTACCTCTCCTAGTGGAAAGTAAGCTGTTTCAGGAATAAAAAAAAAAATATATTGGTTTAGTATGTTTTAGTTTCCTTATGTCAGTGGTTTTAGTTCACTGCTAATCCAGTTAGCCCCTGAAATAAATAGATGTGTTTTGCGAAGTAATTTCTTTTCTTACTATGCCTTCATTTCCTACTGTGTTTTAAAAACTGTTCTGAGGCTTCAGTTTTTATCTCTTCTGAAAAGTAGGCCAAACCAGGGCAACCCAGACTAAGGGCTCGTTCTCTAAATCAATCACACAAGTCTTTGTTTTGTGTTTTTGGTTTTGACTGCCTATAATTCCTATGGACAAGGAATTCTTAATTTATTCCTACTTCATTTTCAACGTATATTCCGATTGAAGTGTCTGTTTCCAATAGAATACTCCGGATGTCAGACCGTTTTTACCATACTCTTTTGTAAGGGAAGTATTCTCTTTGCCTCTATACTTGTCTCAGCCTAACCATACAGACCCCAGCAAACAGTTCTGTTCAGGAAAGACAGGCAAATAGGTGTTCAAAATGAAATATATTTGTCTACCCTACACAGGGAAGACCAAAGTAAATATCTCGGGCAATTTCAGCTCTCTAGACAGGAAAAGGACAGGAATTCTTGCTGGGTGAGGAAATCAAGAACCTAGTTTGATTTGCTGTTGACAATTTCCATGGGTTGCTTCTGTCTTAAGCAATATGCTTTTCAAAAGTCACTGTTTTGTGTTTCTCACAAAAAAAGAAATAGAAAAACACAATGTGGGCAAGCACTTTGTGTTCCTGTGCAGATCTGGCATATGTTTCAGGGGGAGAGGAATGGGTTCAGTAATTCTGAGAACAGTTCTCCCATTAATAAACACTACAGTGAGTTTTTGGGGGTTTGGATTGATTGGCAGTACAATCTAGGTAAAAAATTTCTTTTATTGGAGACATAATCCAGATTAGGATTTTTTTGTCATCCTTATGTAAAGCAAAAAATATTTTGCTTTTTGTTCTTACTCTTCACCCCATCCAGTTCTTCCAGGATCCTACAGCTTGCTAAAGGAATCTATCCAGATTGAGTTTGCGAACTGCTCAGCTATACAGAATCAGAAACATCACAGCAGTTGCTGTCTTTCGAGTACTTGTTGGTATCTCCCTCTTCAATGTGATTTACCAGCATCTTAATGTGTGTGTTCAGTGCTACACGCTCCCTGCTGCTTGATTCTCTGTAATATTTTCTTTATGCTGTCTGACTTCTCTGACATGAACAAACACTTCATTGAGACCCCTGGTTTTCTTCCACTTCATAGTGATGTTATATACAGAATACATAGATACCAGCCTTTAACTTTCCTCAGAGCAATGCTCTGAGAGGTCTCCTTACCCTTAGTTCAGGTGCTTTCCATTTTTAGCTAGTTGTTGCCCTTTGTGATGTGTTCTGAATGATTCGTGGGTGGCTGGATGTTTGTTTGCTGCATTTGAGATGAAGCTTGAATTTTAAATGAGGTAGATTGTAATCTGAATTTCTGTCTGGACCTTGTCGTGTTTTCCTTGAATGAGAACTGCAGTTTTCTCCTATTTTTGTGCAATGATATGATCAATCAACTGATCAGAAGAGGTACAAGTCCTTTTTCCCATCCTGTGATGGTGAAAGAAAGCATTTGCAAGGATAGAATGAGATTCTCCAAGCAGAACTCAATGGGTCCATGTCCTCGTTTGTTGATCTCACTCTTTCCCATGGCAGCTTTGATCAGGAGCAACTTTTTCCCTGGGAGACTGAAATCCCAGGCTCTCAGCAGTTGTATCAACAAGTCTTGTGTTTGTCTGTTGAGCTCTTCAGTTTCACCAGCCTGGGATCATGTTTTTGCAGGGCATTTACCATCAAATTCTGCTTTCTTTCAAATGGCACTTTGAAATTTACCCTGTTTAATTTCATTGTTTGTACAGGCGCTGACTTTGAAGTGTATTACATCTGGGTATAGGTTTCCTCTGGATATTACCTGTGTGGGATGTAATTGTAAATTATTCAGACTGCCTGCAAAGCCACTAAAAAAAAAAAACCAAACCAACCCATAAACAAAAGAAAGGGGTTTTTCGTGGTATAGGAAGAACATTCAAACTCTTTGTACCTCACTTATAATTCAATTTCATATTTTCTGTGAATTATTTCTTTATTTTTAGATTGTCACACAAATTGTCTGTTTCCTTAAATTACAGTGGGCCTTGATGACATTGCTGAGGATTGGGTTTATCTCAAAACATGAGCAATATTTAGCAATAAGTTAGCCTGCTCTGAATTCACTTCTACATCTGCCAGTCTGTAGTTACTGAAAAGACTTCTCTCTTTTATTTTTCCTCCTCTTTTCCCCTTGGCTAGTTCAGCATTTTCAACCATTTTCCTTATTTTCAAAGGCTTACACCTGAGGGATTAAGATCTACATTCGTTTAATATCAGGAATAAAGTGGAAGTTCCAGACTGCAAGGCTAAAACTTGAAGAAGGATTTTTGTAGAGATTAGTATTTTCCTGAGCAATCTGCAAGCTGAATCATGGTCTAATTAAATAGCACAGATTTATTGAGTTTGCATTTAAACATTGGCAGACCCTAGAATGAGTAAAGCTGAAATGAGTTTGAATCTTTTCTGTAAATGGGGAGTTAAATTATCATAGTAATTTGATTACATAATTTTTAAATCTTTCAAGCTAAATCACCATTTCGAAAGAACAGTTTGAAGTCTTAATCACCACTGGAAGTGCCCCTCTCTCTGCTCTTTTTTCTTACCCCATTTCTTGTGACCATATCTGTTCCCCAAGGCACAGCTTCCTGAACTGTTCCATGAACCACCATTTGGCAGTGGCAAGCTGGATGGTCACGTTCTTCCCAGCTAATAAATTAATTTCAAAGACAGCAAAAAATACATTAAATGCTTTACTACTATTACTTTTCCTTGTAAGTAATTGCCCTGTTTACCAGAGGGATAGTGCACAATCACTGCAAGGAGAGGGTAAGAGCGCCTTTTGGATGTTGTCCACACAGTGGAAGAGTTTGAGAGCATGGAATGTAATAGCTGTGTCAGAGGGCAGGTTTTGATTCACATTTCTTTCTGAGGGGTGTTCTCTTCTTTCCCCTCCTCACTCAGTTTCATTGTAAGAAATATGTAGAGTGGAGGTATTCCTAATGCTTCAGGCCAAATTGCTATCCAAACTGCAGAGTTAAATATCTTAGGCAAGTTTCACCTCTGTGTGAAAAATATATTAGTCTGGACTCCATCCATCTGTTTTCAAACTTATGGTCACAGTTACAAATACTGATTCTGGGATGAATTGGACCAGTTTTGTAAAGGGTTAAAAACTAAACCTTTGTAGTGATATTCTCCAGGAAGACCCATCTCTATGCAATATGGTATAAAAAAATAAGTCACGAGAACAATCAGTCTTCAACTCACCAAGGATTTGTTGCAGATAAAATGCTCCTGTTTGGTTCCCCAGCAAATCTGGCCTTGGCACTGTGGGCCTGGGGAGAGGAGGAAAAAATTGTGTAATTTCCGCACAAACAGCGCATGGTTTATGGAAAAATTACATGGAGTAGAAGATCTTGTGTTCTGTAGCACAGCAGTGAATATCCAAGGACTTGGTAAAGAGTTAGGGAGTAAAGACAACAGGTTTTTTGGAGATTGCATTCCAAATTAAGCCTGGTGGCTGTACACTATGCTTAAGACATCAGTCACGTCTGTATGTGTGTGTTAGCATGTCTGTATCGATTACGTCTGTTTGTAGGACACAGAATTCAGGAGTTTTCTCTTATTGACACAGAATTAATAAGTAGAATTAACATGTTAGAAAACTATCAAAAATGCATGGATTTTGGGAATGGTCTCACATTAATTAGAACTAAATTTTGCTAGAGGTAATATTTGCCTGTCATCTTTTTTAAAATGTTGTAGCCTTCTTTATCCCTAAGAGAGAGATTTCTGTGTCTGTGCTTTCAGCACAGTGCACCTTGATGTGCAGTATCACATCCCTGCAGCGTATGTCTTAGCTGCATGCTTCTTAGAGCATGTATTCACTAAGACTCAGAATTATTAAACATGTAAAATTCCCATAGGACTCCATTATGTGTAATTAACAGATAAACTGTCATCAGAATCAATAAAACGTGCTAAATGATCCAAACTTGTATATAATTAAGTGTCTGTTTTAGAGCAGGAGCTGTAACTTTTATTTTTTTTCTTTTCAATTTGCACATTTGTTTTGACAATAAGAGCTGGAAGGTTTTTGTTAACCTGTTACTTACTGGTTTGTGTTTCAGTTTACATGTTTGTATTTGAAAGGAGACAGGTATTTACTATCTGGCCTAATTATCCGAGGAAATAGTTGCATGTCAGCTTTTAGGAAACAAATCTTAGATGCATCTTAATTCTCTGAATGTTATTCAGATATTTGGGGCACGTGCAAAATTTGATGTTTACTCATCAACAGGGTAAAAACATGAGGCTCTGTCAAATACTGATACAGAGCATCAGGCTGCTGATTACAGGGCGTGGAGATGATGATGGAAATGGGTTCTTCACCATCCAACTCCTCAGCTGTTATTCTGTCTGGGAACAGGAGCTTTGTTCCAAACCCAAAAATTAAGATGCAAGGCAATGTTAAGTAGTTTTCAAGGATGAACTTTAATCATGCCATGTCCCAGTTTCACCCTGAGCAAATCTTGCACAGTGTAGCTTGTCCGTAGGACTTGTAGCCCCTCACAGTTATATTTTCATATGGTGTTTTATTGGCTCTGTAAGTCTGTTGACCATCCCAATTTTGGTAGCTGATAGGGGCTGTTTGGTGGCCTCTTTCACCTCTGACTGTTTTTCCTTACTTGCATTCACCTCCCTTTGGACCACATCAGGGTTTTTCTGGCATTTATGACTACATAAAAGTCAGAGAATTAGGGCTGCTCATCCAAAGTAATCTCAGCATGGTCCAGTAACTGCGTGTTCTCAGGGACATCTTCACTTTCTGTATCTATCCAGTTGAGGGTTTTACAGTTATTTCAGTTAGATATTTTCTCTTTATTTCATACTTCCATTGCTTTAATCTTTTCGGGTCATGTAGCAGTTTAGTTTCGTTCCTGGTGTGCGTTGCGTCTGGGCCTGTCACTCAATACTTACACCACCAAGGCATCTCACCTGGAAAGGTGCAGGGCAAGGTGTTTGCTTTGAGTGTTTTATGAAAAATGCAAAACCCCAACAGTAACAAGATAAACCACCATCTGAGTGGGTGGGAGAGAAGGATTACACCTTGTAGGAAATGTTAGCTTCACAGAACAAAAGCTGTTCAGGAACATGCTGAGTGTTGCCTGTCTGTCTGAATATGCCCGAGGGAGAAAAAATTTGCTAAACCTATCAGGAAATCCCATCAAACTGGCATTTCCCTTGTGTTGGTGCAGGGGTCCTAATCCCATGGTCAGCATCTCTGAGCAGCAGTGACAACCATGGCTTCCAACTCAGCAGCCTTGGAGGCTGACAAAGAATTTTGCTGAGCTTTGCCACAGTAGGGCAGCCATCCTTGCTTCCCTTATAGAATGCAGCCCTCCATTCCTTCAGCCTCTTGGCACTGTCATTCCTTCAAGGCTGTAACCATTAAGATGGTTCGGGGAGCCCTGAGGGTGACTGTTTTACTTGTCTGAGGAGGATGAGGAAAAGTATTACTTACCCAAAAGTTAATTGTACGTTTGTAGTTCCACAGCATTTTAATACACTTTCCTGGAGGTCAGTATAGAAATTAATGGGTAATTATCTTCCTGCTTTGTGAAAGAGAATGGGCAGAACCAGTGCAAGTGTCGTGCAGCCACAGCGTTATCAAACTTCTGGCACACCAGACTGAAACCTCCTGTTGCTCCTTTGTTTTGCAGACTCAATGCACATAGAGGATGTTGAGGCAGTGCAGAAACTTCAGGATGTCTTACATGAGGCTCTGCAGGATTACGAGGCCGGGCAGCACATGGAGGACCCTCGTCGTGCAGGCAAGATGTTGATGACTCTCCCGCTCCTGAGGCAAACCTCCACCAAGGCTGTGCAGCATTTCTACAACATCAAACTGGAAGGCAAAGTCCCCATGCACAAACTTTTTTTGGAAATGCTGGAGGCCAAGGTCTGACTAAAGCATCATGGGCTTCCCCATCATGCACGTTTTAAAAAAAAAAAAAAAAGAAAAAAAAAAGGGAAAATAAACAGGATAATAATGGCAAAGAAACTTAGTGTTTAATTAAGGAAAAAATGACTAAATGACTGCACTGATATTTAGCAGCAAGACTGTGAAGCAGCTTTCAACTTTTTCTTCTGTGTCTTTCTGATGCAGTTTTTTCTTTTCCTTTTCCTTTTCTCTCTTTTCCTTTCTGTTCTTTCCTTTCCTTTTTTCCTTTTCTCTTTTTTCCTTTGCTGCTGAACTTTTTAAAAGAGGTCTCTAATTGAAGAGAGATGGAAGCCAGGCCTGCCAAAGGATGGAAATCCATAATATGGATGCCAGTGAACTTATTATGAACCATAATGTCCCCAATGACAAAGGAATCAAAGAGAGAACCACCGTACCTAGCAGTACAGTACAACACGATGAACTGACTGAATGCAGTATTAGATTTCATAGGAGCAGTCTCTAATTAGACGACTAAGCGACGATGCATCGGCTGCTTCTTATCATTGCATTTTCCATCTAGATCAGTTACAGCCATTTGATTCCTTAATTGTTTTTTCAAGTCTTCCAGATATTTCTTAGGTTAGCTACGATGTAACTTTTTCAGGGAATAGTTTAAGCTTTATTCATTCATGCAATACTAAAGAGAAAGAAATACTGCATTTTTGTGCTGGCTTGAACAATGATGAACAATAATGAAGGACAAATGAATCCTGAAGGAAGATTTTTTTAAATGTTTTGTTTCTTCTTACTAATGGAGATTTTTTTGTACCAGCTTTACCAGTTTTCAGCCATTTATTAATGTGGGAATTTATCTTACTAAAGCAATAGTCGAAGGGAAGGTGCATATTATCACGGATGCAATTTATGTTGTGTGCCAGTCTGGTCCAAAACATCCAGTTTCTTAACATGAGCTCCAGTTTATAACTAAATGTTCACTGACTCAAAGGATTAGATTACACCTGCAGTATATCCGAGTAGTCTAACATATAAATACTCCATGTCAAATACCAATCCGTAACGGTGTTAGGAGACAGCGGCTGCACAGAGGTGCGGTCGCTACGTGATTTCTAACTGCTTCAGTTGCAAATGAACGAGATACTACTGCCTGTTTGCAAAATTGTAACCTCACACGCAGAAAAACCCTATGAACCAATAGTAGCTTAGAGGCAATGAGGCAAATGCCGCCGTTTGCAAAATTAAGAAATCAGAGTAGTAGACTTCTGACCAAATTGAAGAATTTAACACTTCTATACCTTATTTATTGATTTAGATTTTCTTTTGTAAATGGCGATCCTTAACAAGTAGCTAAACCAGTATATGTGCTTTTCAACCAGTATTGTCACAGCATGAAAGTCAGTCAGTTTCAAGACTGTTACGAGGTGTAATCTAATGTATAAACCGATTAGATGCCCCCAGAAAACTACAGTCGCTAAATAACCAATAAACAATAACCTCCATCAAATGCTATACCAATGTACCAGTGTTAGTAGCTGCTCCCTGTACTATGTGAACATCCTTATTCTATGTACACAGATGTAATTAAAATTGTAATCCTAACAAACAAAAGAAATGTAGTTCAGCTTTTCAATGTTTCATGTTTGCTGTGCTTTTCTGAATTTTTATGTTGCATTCAAAGACTGTTGTCTTGTTCTTCTTGTGGTGTTTGGATTCTTGTGGTGTGTGCTTATAGACACAGGGTAGAATTAGAGACAATATTGGATGTACAATTCCTCAGGAGATTACAGTAGTATATTCTATTCCTTACCGGTAATAAAGTTCTTCCTAGTAATAATTAAGAGATCGAAACTCCAAACAAATACTCGTTATGAACAGATACACACTGAAATCATAATATTTTCAAAACAAGGGATAATTTCTGTAACAGTTTATTATAGAATACCAATGTATAGCTTAGAAATAAAACTTTGAATATTTCAAGATTATAGATAAGTCTAATTTTTAAATGCTGTAAATATAGCTTTTATTCAATCATCTCTCAGATGTTGTTATTAACTCGCTCTGTGTTGTTGCAAAACTTTTTTGGTGCGGACAAGTTTCCAAAACTATTGCTACGTTGTGTGCTTTAAACAAAATAACAATGGGCCGGTGCTCCCTCGGCCTCGTGCTAGGAAAAAAAAAAAAAACTGTGTATCTATCATTAGCTATATGGGACTATATTGTAGATTGTGTTTTCTCAGTAGAGAAGTGACTGTAGTGTGATTCTAGGTAAATCATCATTAGCAATTCATTCAGATGGTCAATAACTTGAAATTTATAGCTGTGATAGGAGTTCAGAAATTGGCACATCCCTTTTGAAAAATGTCAAAAAAAAAAAAATACAACTCCTGGGAAAAAGGTGCTGATTCTATAAGATTATTTATATATGTAAGAGTGCAAAAAAAAAGTTTATTTTCCAGAAAGTTTGTGCAGGGTTTAAGTTGCTACTGTTCAAGTACACTATATATATATAAATATATAATATAAATATTGTTTTTGCTGTATCACATTAAAGAACTTGGGCTTCAGGGTCAAAAGCCAATCAACTAGAAGTATACAAAAACACACAAAAAAATGGAGATGTGTTAAAGGCACACGGTGCAAACTTTAGTTTTCATTTTCTGTAATTTTTTGGAGCTGCAAAAGAACAAGTATCTCAAGACTGTAAAACCATTACCTGAAACTTAGCTAAAAAAACTGCACGGGCTTTATAATGTTGTTCATCTTAAACCTTGCTGGAGAAGAGTTCTTTCAAGACCACTTACTTAATGTGAAGTGTTGGGAAAATTTCAAAGGGTGTATGTTTTAGCCATAACAATTTAATTTCTATTTTTGCTTCATTTTTTAATTTTTTCTTATTTAAAGCAATATGATTGTGTAACTCCCAGAAGTTACACATTTGTTTCAATCAGATCAGATTGTTGTATTTATTCCACTATTTTGCATTTAAATGATAACATAAAAAGATATAAAAAATTAAAACTGCTATTTTTCTTATAGAAGAGAAAATGGGTGTTGGTGATTGTATTTTAATTATTTAAGCGTCTCTGTTTACCTGCCTAGGAAAACATTTTACGGCAGTCTTATCGTGCAAAGATCGCAAAAGGACAAAAAAAATTAAACTGCTTATAATAATCCAGGAGTTGCATAATAGCCAGTAGTTAAAAAMCGAAACAAAACAACAAATGAAAACAAACATGTCTATAGCTGTAGATGGGCTTCACATCTGTATAGCAATCAACTGTATATTTTTGTGATGTGTATCATACCGTGTGCTCCAACCAATGTCCATTTGTGTAAATGTATTTATTTTATATTGTATATATTGTTAAATGCAAAAAGGAGATATGATTCTGTAACTCCAATCAGTTCAGATGTGTAACTCAAATTATTATGCCTTTCAGGATGATGGTAGAGCAATATTAAACAAGCTTCCACTTTTGATTGCTTTTATTTTATTTTTTGTGTTGTTGGGGTTTTTTTTGTTTTATTTTCTTTTTTGGAGGAGGAAATAGAGCAATTAGCATTGCCTTTTGTTACTTCCATTCAAAACAGAGCCAGCGTTAGCACTTCTCCCTTAAAGTACAGTATGAGGTAAATAAATGCTATATAAAACCTTGTCAGAATGAATTCCAGTGTGGTACAAGACATTTTGCATACTCTTAAATATGCAAAATGTCTCATAGCACATTAGAATTCAGGCTGGCAGGCCTTTATATAGCACTTATTTAATCTTAAAGCATCTTCACATCAACCTGCATTACTCAAAATCATTGCCTCTCTGTCAATGTCATAAAAGAAAACTTTCCCACTATTTTAAGATCACATTAATATCATATAGAAGTAGTTTTTTGCTTTCTTCATCAACAACCGAGTCTATCATTCATTTCCTACTGCAGGAGACTCCTTTAGTGTGTTCTGAGTAAAAATAAAAAATAAATAAAGAAAAAAAATCTGTATTACTTGATCCAGTGTTGCTGAATGGAAGTAAACAGCCCCCAGAGCAATAAGATAGATTGGTGTTAATGAAGAGCACCGAAAGCTGTCGGGATCCAGGGATCCAGGCGGGTTAAACAGCGCGGGGGCAAAGTGGCCATAAATGGGCTCTGGGCCATTTCCCTCTGAGGGGCTGCAGCCCCCCTCGCTCGGGCTCAGCCCCTCTTTCCTGTGGACCCTTCTGGAACCATCACAGAAGTGCTAATGTGTGCTTTTCTTGCTTTTTAGCCTATCTTGATAGTATTTTGTCGTCGTGTTCACCAGCGTGTTTCTCACCTTCGCTCCTGGCCATCCTCTGGAGGTTCTGGCTGATGGCACAGAGGCTGCTGAGCACAGCGGTGATGCTCAGGGACGGGAACTGTGTCAGCCAAGGCACCGGTGCAGCACCAAGGGCTCTTTGTGCTCTGCAGTCTCCAAGTAGCAACGTGCCTTGGAATGGGAGGGCACCCCTGCCCTGCTGCCAGTACTGTCTGTGTTTTAGCTATCCTAGGAAAGAGGGGGATTTTTTTTCTGAGTAAAAGGAGCAGTAGAACAATAGGAAGATGAATTCTGCGTGGACTCTTCAAAGATGGCCAGGATTGGGCTTTAGTGTYGACACTGCTGTGTACACAGGCATATATACATACATACATACACACACGTAGTGTGCATGCACAGAGCTGGTTTCCCCCTTTTTTTAGTCTTTTCCTCCCTTTTTATTAGTTTTCTGATTGCAAAGTACCTCTTCAAAAAAAGCCACTGCATGTGAAAAAAACAGTGTTACAAATTTTCACATACAAAGGGAAAAAACACCATAAACAGTGGCACTCCTAGACTTCCTCAATATATGATTGACCTTAATCACTGACTAAAAGTTTTCACATGCAATTAAAAAAATCATACTTTTGTACCGTTTTTCATGAGAGGATCATGAAGCACCATACAATCAGAAATTAAGCATGACAGAAGAAAAAGAATACAGGGAACACTCAGATGAAGCCACTTCTCGGGCTGTATCTGTACAGAGTTGTTCTGGTTTTCTTCTTTCTTTCTTCTCCTGATGCTGTCTGTGTAGTAAAGCCAGGATGGGCACAGAAATCCTACACAAACCATTCTATGTGGAGACAGCTACTTAAAGAAAATTTTAAAAGGCCTTGGGGCACTGGCATTTGTAGCTCAGACAACACACCCTGCTATAGGTCTCAACTACTGCAGCCCCAGTCTGTGGCCACCCTAACACCACTTGGCTGAAATACGGAGATGGCAAACCAAGAGTCTTCCCATTGCGGGTATGGCTCAGCGAAATCAGGTTTTGACCGACATGCTTTACATTGCCCTTCCCCTCTCCTACTCCCCCTTTCCTCCCCCAAATAAAAGAAGCTATCCCAGTCCAAGAGTGTGGTTTTGCCTCCAGAGGTGTCGATGTGAAAGGAAAACACGCCGCTCCCTGAGCTGGCTCCTAAATGACATGGGATTTGTGATGGGCTACAAGTTTTCTCTGGAGCTTTGCATTCAAGTAGTGGCCTAACTTGGTGTCATTTGGGCTCTGGGTTTGATTGGCAGGGGTTTTTTGACCTTGTGAGTTTGCAGCGTGAGAGAGTCTGACAAACACCAATAAAAAGTGGTCTGGTTTGGTCCCTGCAGCTGATCCTTTCTCAGCGTGAGAAGGTCTGGGAAAAACCATAAAAAGAAGTCTAGTGTGGTCCCTGCAGCTGATCCTTCCTCAGTGAAAGAAATGGCTGGAAAATCATGCTCCAGTCAGTGCTATTGCACGTGCAGTTATGTGTGTTCTTTAATACACAATGCCAATGCTGCCGAAAGAGTAACAAATATGGATAAAAAAACCAAACCACCAGAAGCAAAGGAAATGTGAAAGATAATGGAGGTGGAAGTATTGTCCTTAGACAAGCCCTCATGTTGTACATCTTTAAGTGACTTCCTGCAGTATTGCCCAGCTATATCTTACTGGGAAAAAAAAACCCTAAGCACAAAAACACCTGAGATTTTTTGAGTACAGGCTTCTGCAGGGGAAAACGCCTCTTTTTAATTTTTTGACATTACTGGTCATGAATCTKGCACTAAGCTCAAAAATGGGACAGGTTCCATCTGTTTTCTACATTTGCTTCTATAGCCTTTGTTAATTTTCCTTAGCAGCTTTCTTTACTTGCACCTTCCCTTTATTTTGCATTTCATCTCTCCTGTGTAATGTAGGTCTCTGATTTCACATGGCACTTTGCTAATTACTATATCCTTCGTTATACAGCCTGCCTGCCGTAGCTGCCTCACAAGACGTGTGTTTTCTCTTGCGATGAAATCCTGATTCCATCTGTCTATAGGCTGCCTTTAACGTACGGATCGCAAACTTCCTCCTTGTGGTTGCTGTTAAAGAAGGGAAAAAACCCCAACTGTAGAAAAGAATATGGATGCATTTATTTGCTTTTAACATTTTTATCCGAAAGTGTTTGTGCTGCCACATCCCGGCCATGCTAATCGTTAGTGTTTCGTTAAGATTAAGGGTCGCTCACTCCTGGCGTTCAGATTCCCAAGCTGGCTCCTTACAATCTCTGTTAATATAAAGAAGCAAGTGGCGGTAGATTGATTACATGCAGGCTCTTATTATTAAGCAGAACAGAAAAGAAAGGAATTTCAAAATATAATCCTCCGTTCCCAGGAGTATTTGTCTTGTTCTCCATGAAGTTAAAGGTCTGAAATAATGTGCCCATCAGGAGCTCAATGTTGCATGTCCATGCCAGTTGGTCCAAGGGCTTGTTATGATGGTAATGACCTGCTGAAACGTGAGCTTTGATGGCAACAATACAATTGCTACCAGCTCACCCGCTGGGAGAAATATTTTATTATTGTCAAATGTCCTCCGCAGAGATTTGTTTTGCCTGTTCCTGTTTAAATTAAATTCAGAGCAGAACTGCATTATTATTTCTCCAGAGTATATTTGAAATAAACAACTAGTCTCCAAATTTAGGATTCCTGGTTAGTTTAAATTTTCTTATTAGCAGAAAAATTACAATAGGTGACAACATAGCTGCAGGAATATTATTATGGCAGCCATATGAGAGATTTACACACTGAGAGCATGGCCTAAAAGCACAAGAACTCCCTTCTACTTTACAAATGCCAGCCAAATTAATAATTAACTGTGCCATAAATTCTCCAGCCTTCAAGAATGATGTCAGTGCTCTTCTGTGTCACACTAGAGGAATTTTGTCATAAGACTAAGTGGTGTTCTTTATAAAGAGCGTTACTTATATGTAGAAAGCAGCCCAGGAAAACAGCCCTTGCCACTCCATATTACAGCAGCTCGGTGAACAAGTGACAGCAGGACTTCAGAGTCATTTACTGCTGCTTTCTCAAGGCAAAACTATCTCCTTACGCCTGTGAAACAGAGCAAATTTTGTTCCACATTAAATGGGCCAGATTATCTCTTCCACAAGCTAAAGAGACAACACTAAATCCCAGCTCATGTAATTTCCTTCAAAATTGTTCTGCTCGGGCTGGGTGTTCCCAGGAGCGCCACCAGCAGAATTATCCGGCAATTCAGCTGTACTTAAATTGGCAGATGTTGGAGATTTAAGACAGTCCTGAAGCCTTAGCACAAATCCTCTACTTCTGTGCTGCCTCGTGGCCTCTCCTCTCTCTCCAGCCGATGCCACAGTGGCTGCCCGCTGCCAGCAGCTGATCCCACGGACTGCCAAGCTGCCATCCTTGCCATGTTCAATCCAGCACCCAGAGCCGGGAGGGCAGCAGGAGGTGTGCTGTGGGTTTGCGTCTCTGTCTGGTCGCAAACAGGCTCTAACCCTGTGTTTGTCATTCCTGGGGCCCGGTTGTGCGCTTGTTGTTTGTCTTTTCCCTGTATCCCGAGTGCTCATGCCGGTGAAAAGCTGCCCCACCTAAAGGCTGGGTGATTTTTGTGCCCTGCCTTGCTGAAAGATGCTTTCCTCACAGAGGCACTTGAGCAGTGCAGCGCAGGCACCCGAGCAAGGACAGGGTGATACCTGTGAGATAATGAATGTTTGTCTGCCCCACTCAAGACACTTATTGGAGGAGTTGCCACACACCTGAAGAGGGAGGAATACTGACAGGGGAGGGGAGGACTGCTGTGTACACTTCCCCTGCAGCAATTCCCCCTTCACCTGCCCTTCCCAGGTCTCTGTGCAAGCTGCCAGCCACCCACAGCGGCCATGGGCTCACCAGCACAGAGCAGGGGCTGTTGAGGCCAAAACCACGAGCTGGTGTGGTTGAGGATGGAAGTCTTTTGCAAAGTACAGACATTTGTCCAGCTGGGTGCAGGGGAACTTTCAGCAGTAGCCCCTCAACAGGCCTTTTAAAGAGAGAGTTAGAGGGTAAATGGCAAGTGAAAGGGGTTAAAAGGAAAAATATTTTTAAATCACAAGTGCTTTATGAATCGCACTCCTAACACTCTCCCGTTCAATCTACCATGCTCTATCTAATTTCACAGCTTCATTGGGAATGGCCACAAGGTGAGGGACTGGCAGTAAGAGGAAGTCAATAAGGGCAGAATTCTCATACTAGGCTGCGAAGGAGTCACAGAAGTGGCATTGTTACTTGCCAGAGGTTAACTTGGGGTCTACAGGGCTCCTGGGTGGTACTGAATGGAAAAACTCCATATTATCCTCAGTAGTTTCCTTCTTCACCACTGCCCTGATTTAAATTTAAAAAGAAATACCTGTGTCTGAATCCCAGTGAACATCTCTATATTCTGACACTAGAAGTGTTTCAGTCTTCCCTGGGGTCTGCAAGCCTCCCAGCCCTCACACTTGCGAAGTACACAGGTCTCTCTCCTTAGTCACAGCTGAAGCTTCACGGAATATTCTGTCCTTTCCTATGTAACAAAAAAACCCTTAATGAATCAGGTTTCTATAGCCTATCTATAGCTTAGTCACAGACATGGAATAACCTCTTCTAGCAGGGGCCGAATCCCAGGTCGTGCCTGTGGTTTCCACTTCGGTTAACTCCCGGCAGGTTGTTCCCACTCTGCTGTGAAACCTCAGCATAATCGCACAGTCACTTTCCGTAATCGCAAAAGAAGTGATAAGTAAGAAAATCCTCCCCCCCGCCCAGCCTTTTCACTCCTTCTTCCCCTCCAGGCTCCTCATTCTCCTCCTCTCAGCAGGACCAGCACTGTGTTACCAATGCAGGCCCAAAAGATTTAAGGTGGGGTGGAGGCAGGGAATGATGTTTTCCTTCCAGAAATGGTGCTTTCCCCACCCTCCTGCCCAGCACAGCTCATGGCTCGCAGCTCTGGGCTCAGGGCTCCAGCCCACGCTCTTATTTCTGTCTGGAAGAAGTAGCAGCATAAAGTTTATTTGGGCTGGCCCTGGGGATACCATGGAATAGAAGTTACTCATGTTCCTAAGATTCATGTGAGTGGTCCTTAGTGGACACTGCAGACGCTCGAGTTTGGGCTTGAGCCCGGGCCTTACGATCCAGAGCAGAAATTGTCCCTCCCCTCCCTGAGAAAGAAAAAACAAAAGAACAAGACCAAGAAGACTGTAATATCATCTCAGTAGACATGTTTTTATCCTTTTTGTCTGGTTGTCCATGCAGCCTCCATGTGGCTTCCTTGCAGTCAGCTTTCTCTGAAAGGGCTCTTTCCCRAAAAGCGTGGCGCTCTCCCATATCCCCATCCTGTGCTGTTGTGGTTTAAAGACACTTTTGGTTCTCCCCCATTCCCAGGTGACTGGCTCAGGGTCAGCCTTCCCCAGCAGTCATATATTGCTCCAGATGAGACTGAGATCAGCCATATTCTGGAGCWTCCTGGGGATTCCTTTGCTCAAGGTGCCCTAAAAGCCACGGCATGATGCTTGTACAACAGGGGCTGCTTCTGCTGAGTTTAAATGTGCAGAGTGCAACACACAGAGCTTACAACAGTGCCAGCCACCTCAACATCTGTGTTTTCCAAAAGTAGCAATGGGGAGAGGGAGTACAAATCCATAATAACAAGTTTCTCTCTTGCTCTGGTTTATATGAACTTGGACATCCATTTGCTGGTGCTTTTCCGTCTCTGGGGTAGAGATATGCTCCCATGTCCCACTAAGACTGGGAAATAATTAATCAGTCCATTGATATAGGCAAGGACTGATATTGTCTATATATTGCATTCCTTACGGATGGATAAAATAAATTGTGGTGGGAGGGAATAGGTAGTTTCTTGAGGCCAATTCCAGATGTCGTAAGGCAACRACAAGGGACACAGACCACTACAGTGATGCACTGGTTTGGCTTTGTATCTCGGGTTGGAGGAAAATGAACAAGTTCTTCAATTTCTTTCCATGACTCTTTGTCCTCTCCCATTATTATATCTCATCCTCTGACTACAGCAACAAAAAAAAATTGTCTTTGATATATTTGAGATTGTGGTACGTTGATGGATTTCGGGCAAATTGCTAAGATGGGCCTTGATAATGCTGTAAGATGTAAACGTGCCTATACTTGCAATATATGAGGTTTTACATAGTTCCTACATTGATTCCCTTGCTCCTTTGTCACCTCGACAGAGACCCACTCACAAGGTGACCATGACAAAAGTGTACAATGGAGAGGGGGATCCCTTCCCCCTCCTTCCCATACTCCTTTACATTGACCAAATGTCTTTCTAAATGACTTGCTGAGCCAGGCTATTCTTATATCTTACATATAAATGGACTCTGTCTCACAACTAGAAGATTCAGGGGAAAAAAATTTCAGCTCGCAATGTGAAAAGATTAAGGTCAGTCGCTTTGCGCTACAAAACCTTTTCACCAGAGCAGCATAACAAAGGGATCCACGAGCCYATCCACAACATGGTTTATAGCTCCAAGAAAAACAAGAGAGTCTACRGCATCCTTTTAGGACTGTACCATTTCTTTATAGACTTACAACAGACACAGCTGGGGAGAGGAAGGTGATGTTAAATAGGAAGAAAAGCTAACTTGTCTCCCTGCTTTCATTTACTTACTGGTATTTTTTCCTATGGGGAGAACGTACGCAGTGTAACCGAGCGCAAGAGAATCACAGAAAATGTATCACGTTTTGGATCGCACTGGGTCACCCTGCAGCAAGTGCAGTGCTACCTGGGATCCAAATCCCAACAATGGGTGGCTCTGAGCCTTCATGCCTCTTTGTTTTCCTCCTTCAGTGTCTAAAAGCAGGCAACAGAAGCTGTGTGTCTCAATACCTGTGCAGCACAACACGCTCCTTGGACTGATGCAGTTTGGAAATGCCATTCAGGAAGTCAAATGCTCTTAACAGATGTTTCAGCTTAAAGATAAATTAATTTTATTTGGCACTGTGGCCCAGCCAAATTGCACTTCTTTCAGTAGACTTCATTTTGGCAAAGCAATGAGCATCAGAAAGGACTTACCTAATGCATAAAAAAATCTATGTAAATGTATAGACCATGCCAACAGCAATGGGGATCTGGAGCAGAGTTTGGTTAATATAGATAAACTAATGGTGGCCAGAAGGGGTAGCATACAGCAGTCATCAAGCATGCCCATGGATTTGGAAGAATTTGAAGAAGAGAAGGTCATGTCCATGTTTGTTAGAAGAGGGAGGCAAAATCTGCAGAAAGGAAARGAGACCTATATATGAAAGAAAATGCAGCTGTGGTGAGGGAGAGAGACAAATACGGACAGAGGAGAGAAAGAATATATGTGCAAATAGAGCATGCATCAGGGAAGAGGATAAATGCTCCAGTGTGCTTTTTTGTTGTGTTCGTAACAGCCTACCACTCTTGGAGTCAATACTGTTATATTCTATTATTATTATCATTAGTAGTAGTAGTATTGTCACTGGAAAATATTAATTGGACAAACAAGGCTAACAAGGTAGCAGGCAGATCCTGGGATAAAGAGGCAACTCAACAAAAAATCAGAACATTGCTCTTTGATTTTGTGACAGAGACCAAAGGGTGGCCTGAGCCAGGCTCCCCTCTGGAGCTGCTGAGGCTGTTGGGGTCTTTCTAACACCTGTGACCCACACAAGGCTTCCAGGTGCTTTAACCTAATTTAGCCTCAACTGGCATCAGTTTCAGTGATGCCCTGGGGAAATGAAGTCTGAGGAACAGGAGGTCTTAATCTCTCTGCATTTAAGGGAGAAAGAGAGAAACTGTTCTTTTTCTAGGTTGAGTCAGGTGTGGTTTAGCCCTTGGGTACAAGATGTGTGGTGAAACAGCATTTTCTCTGACCTGCCAGGCACTCTCAAAAGAATGCTGACATTATTAGGAGCTGCTTGAAATCCAGCAGGTTGGTAGTTTGTTTTAACTACAATTAAAAGCCTGGGTAGATTATCACTGTTTGGACTGAGGGGGTGATGAAGCACTTCATCAGCATGTTCAATGGAAGTACTTCTGATCTGAAGGGCTTGGAAGATGAAGGACTGCACAGAAGGTAAACCATAATTAAGAAAAAAAGTGGTGGGTGGGCACAAATAACAGTGACCAGGTTACTAGCTACCAAGTGTTAATTAAATGCAAGCCTCCCATAATACCAAGAGAGTAAAGCCCCATCCTGGTCAGTGTGCAAATTGTTCTGTGTGCTTTGGCAGCTTGTGTTGAACTATGTGAAGGCAAGATGAGTGTCCGTGTTCCACTTTCTATATAGGCAGCTATTTTTGGAAGCTAATTAGCCCTGTTTAGGGAGTGGTGTTAATATATATTTGTGGCACACAGGATTAGAAAGCAGAAGGCTTCAGCTTGTTGGAAATCAATTTTAATATCCCTATGGCTCTGGTAGTTTAAGTGTCAATATACCATATACACGTCTTACAGAGGCTTCTCTTTTACAATTAAGTCCCCCTGATTCACTGCAGACATGACACTCAGACTGAAAGAGCTAGGGAGGGGTTTTATTCTCAAGGAAAAGAGGAAAAACAACAATAGTGTTCATAAACTCCTCCTAAGCATAACTGCTTAGTTCTCTTATTTTACGAGTTATTATCAGATTGTAGGTGTGTATATTTGTTGCTGAAAGATTGTCATTTGGCAGGGAGAGTATTTTCACTGGTTTGGACTTTTCTCTGCATTTTACACCTGTAGTGTCACTACAACTTCTTGGCTTCCCTTCTGAACCCCAGCCTCCAAATCGAAGGGATTAATCTGTGTGCTGGGATGAGGCATAGATATTGAGGTGGACACAGAAACCTTTAAATTAATAATTTAAAAATTATCTCTATTTCTGTCTTTTGCATAAAGCTCCTTCCTATTTGCCAAAGATATGGAAAGAATAAAATTGCCGTGCTTTATCCAAGRACCCACAATTTGTCTTGGATTGAATAATGGCTGCAGCCCAAAAGAGAGGAGGAAGAAAAACCCATGTGCAGGCAGGGTGGCTTCACCAGTGTCAGGCAGGAATTCTGCCACTGTTGGGGGATTGTTTTGTGGGGACAATGTGTTACTCTAGGTCTCTTAGGAACCACATTCACTCTTCTTTCAAACCAACTTTTTCTGGAGACTGCAGCATGGATATTCACCCTTTTTTTTTTTTTTTTTTTTTAAATTTCTTCTAAACGGATCTACGCTAACTCCTGGTGAGAACACAGGATTTTCTCAACAAGCACACAGTGGCTAAATGAGGAAAAATCTTGTGTAAAACATCTTCTATTTAGTACACATTTAATGTATTAGTATACATATAAGTATTTTAAACTGAAGTAATTTTGAAACAGGAAACAAACCAAACTAGGTACAACTAATCTGCACAGATTAATTTTGTTCTCCAGCCCAAGTCTGTGGGGTGGCAATCTTGCCGTGCTTATTGATTATCAGACAAGACTACTAATCCCCTTAAGGTCATTAAGTGTACTTAATTAAAGTGCAGTTAGCAAGCTTCTCTTTACCAAGTTAATAGTGCTGTTAAAAGTGATTTGTACATTACCAATATGGTAGCCATTAATCTAAAAGTCAATTTGTCATTTATATTTTCCCAAACAAATACATTCAGTAGGCTGCAAAGGTGACTAGAAAGTGTTCAGCATCTGTTCTTGCAGTTTGTGTAATGAAGAAGCTCTGCTTTCTTAAACTCCAAGGCTTAGGCTGCAGCAATTTCCACCTAATCTCTTCTATATCTCACTGTCTTSTTTCATCCTGAATTGGCAGGGGGAGGAGAGCCTAAAAATCTTGGGAATATTCACTTCTGGCAAGTTTGATGAAAGGTAACAGCAAGATGGAGATGCTCAAATTAAAGTCTTCTCTGACAGAAACCCTGAAGCTCTTTGTCTTTCTGACTGGCAATTGGCACAGGAGAAGTTTCAGAGAAGCTTCTCATTAAAGAAGGGGCAGGCACTGATCTCTGCTCTGTGGTGACCAGTGTCAGGACCCAGGGGAATGGCCTGAAGTTGTGTCAGGGAGGTTTAGGTTGGATATCACGAAAAGGTTCTTCACCCAGAGGGTGGCTGGGCACCTGAACAGGCTCCCCAGGGAAGTGGTCACAGCATCAAGCCTGACACAGCTTAAGGAGTGTTTGAACAACACTGTCAGGCACGTGGTGTGACTCTTGGGGTGTCCTGTGCAGGGCCRGGAGCTGGACTTGATGACCSCTGTGTGACCCTTCCAATTCACGATATTCTATGATCCTATGAAAGTCAAGGAAGGAGGCTGAGGTGACTTAAAAGATAAGGAAGGGGAATCAGAGATATTGATGATAAGGGCAAGTAAGGGAATGCAATGCTGTAGAAATCTGAGTTTCATTGGTCTCCCAATATCAGACTTAATTTTTTCATTACTGTATGCAAACATCAATACATATAATTTTGAATATGATCTATTTCAAGTTTAAATGTATAATAAAATACATAATGTTTTCTGGTTCTTAATGCATACATAATTTGTTTTGAGAGACGTACATAGACTGAATCTTCAACATGGATGTTGCTTCACTAGCAGAATCCTCTTACTACAATTAAAGCAAATATTCTTTAGCAAAACACACTGCATCTGTCATTTTTCTCTCTCCTACAGATTTAAATATGTAATTGAAGAGTGAAAGCAAAACCCAGAAAATTATGACCCCTCAGCTGAGCTTCTTTTAGGGTGCAGGGTAGGATGAACATTGCACTGGGGACAGGAGTGTAGAGGTGTGGTCATTGACCACAGAATATTTGCTTCTGAGCACACCCATCCCTGCCTCAGGTACCTCTGAACAGTGCTTAATGATGCCCTTCTAGAGAATTGTCAGCCAGTGAGGAAAGCAGTTGCTTTCCCTGCTTGACCTGAATAGGTCACTTTCCATGAGTGGAAATTTAAGTTCAGGGGACTGCAGGAAATCTCAGGGTGGAGAAGTCATTTGTAGAGTATTTTAGACTTGGGAAACTTGCAAGGATAAAATGTCAGTCACAAAAGTATTGTTTTAACCCATATTAAGGCTCATTTATTTGCCTCCAATATTTTATTTTTCTCCTATATCTGAGAAATATATGTATATAAGTCTTTTACAAAGATAGACCCCATGTTGTAACCTTCTTTTCCCATTAAAAAATGGATTCTATACTTGCCAATGGGATAAAATTCTCATTTTGATCTCTAGATGCAAATATATCCATAAGCCAGGATAAAACATTATCTGTCCTGATCATACAGCCAGTGTCATTCTGCGATAACACCTGCATTTGAGAATTTCTTTATAATATATTATTTTTGCTTTACTAATCAAGCCTGTTTAGAAAGTTATCAGGCACCTTGACTTATGGTGAAGGTCTGTCTTTGGCAGAAGTAGTGATTTAAATCTTTTGCCTGCTCCAGTACATCAGCAGGGCTTTCTGTGATGATGTTGGAAATTAGACCTTGTTTAAAAAAAAAACCCAAACAAAACAACAAAACAAATGAAACACACATCCAACAAAAACGGCAAACAAATAAACACCAAATGTGGCAAAAGAATTTTGCTCCAAGTCAATCAGTTCTCCAATTAAATTGAAGGTTTGACTGCACAAAAAGACAAAAACACAAAGGCTGGGAAGAAAATTAGAGAGGAGATTAAATTGTCATGGAAGGGAGGAACTGCAGGTTTTTTTTTTGTTTTGTTTTGGTTTTTTTTTTCTATTTCATGCTGGTACTGTTGCTGAGAAAATGTATATGGGACTGTTCAGTCAGGGTGGAACAAATTGTGTAAAGCAGTGCAGTGCCCACCAGRGAACAGAAGTTTGTTACGTGTGTTTAATACAAACTTAAGAGCACAACTTAGATTTTAACTTTTTATTAATACTTTAGGTCAATCACATTAGAAAACTACATAATAATTATTATTTGCGTGTAACAAAAGAATGAGAACACTTTCTAGTTATGAGGCTGTCTTTTCCTTTTTTCCTTTTTTTCCATTTTTGGCCAAACCAGCATCTCTCCTGAAAAATCGTTTGGTTCCCACTAGGGTGCCAAGGAGAGGTTTTTCACAGCAATGGGCAGGGACAGCAACAGACTTGAGGCTCAGCTGGAGCACCTGTGCAGTCATCTTAATTTTGAAAATGTATATACGGGTAAATGACAGAGCTCCCTCCCCCAAATACATTTAATCTGGAAATTTCCAAGCAGCTTATCTGCTAACAATCTTTTAATATTCTATTTATTTATTTAATATTGTTGCTTGGGCTGCTCATATAATCAGATAAAGGTCATTAAGCCAAATTTATGATTAAATAGGATAAAACTATTTATTCTCTTTACTCAGCCTATTAATGTTATAGCTTATGCTGACTAGATGTCGATATTTCAAATGAAGTTACTACATTTTTCAAATATCGTAATTATATGAAAAAGCTATATTATCTCATTGTGAGGATTACTTTCCACTACCTTATCTGCCATAATGTCTGCACATATTGGCCTTCAGATTTCCTCGTGCTGCTAACTGCAGACATTTCTCTAAGTCTCCCATCTGGTATCTGCATTAACCTCCACGTAGTTTCATTTTGTTATTTTATTCCTCAAGTCATTGTTAAGGATTTAAGGGAGTGTTTGTCAGGCTTTTTCATGTTCGCTTGCAAAACAAAGTATGAAGTGTTTTCTCTCTTAATTGCAGCCAAATTGTTCGTGATATGAGAATGTCACAGTGTAAAGCAATTGCTTCATGATTCTGGAATACATTAAGGGCAGAGTATTATTTCAAAACTTTGTCCACCAAAATGTAATTGACTTCAGCACCTATCTCAAAACTATGGATCCTTGCAGGCTTTCTGGTTTGGGAAAAACAGACCTTAAGGCTACCCTAAGGCAGAGTGCACCTTGCATCTCCTTTCCTTGTAAGAATTCTGTGGTATTTGAGTGTTTTCGAGAGCAGAGTTGCTGTTGGGCTGTTACTATTTTTCCAACCTTTTTTCTCCTTGTCTATGACCTTGTCTTGAGAGAGGCCTAATTAGAAGCTCATAATGACCATAGCTAATTTGATGGGGTTTGTGCAAACGTAGACTGCAAAGGGAAAGCTGAGTTCCTCAGACAGTCTCTATTGTCACAGGTAGCTGGCCAGTTAACTCCAGTTTCTAAGGTGCCTGATGGAGATTTGAACCCATCCATGGTGTGGTAGAGTCCTAGAAAAGGAGTTATCATGTGACCCAGCCTAATGCAAATGACACTCTCCTAGTGTGGATGCTGAGGCTGAATCTCATTATGACAGACCAGTGACCACATGGCAGCGGAATCTTTAAAAACATGGCAGAAAAAGATAAATTTTACTCAGACTACATTTTGTGGTCTATTTGAAAGGTTCACAAGTAGTTACAAATCAGAAGCATAAACTAGATTTAAAAAAATAATTTATTCACACTTTTTATCCTGAAATTTTCTAATAACTAAATTTACGATTCTTTATAAGAGTTACTATCTTAGTTCACCTCCAGATTGTCTGCTTTCTTGACTTTTTGCCTATAGAAATTGGACAGTTTTCTCCTTATTGCTGACTTCTGTCTTCCCCCTCATTCTCCAGGTTTTTGAGTTTCCTGTTCTCTCAACAGCTGGTCTCAATTTCATCATCCAAAACTTCATTTCTCTAGGCAATCAGGCAAATGAATTGTCTTCATCCATGTTTAAAACAAATTCATTCTAAATTAGTCTGTGCCCCTTCAGCGTTAATTTTCCATGACTATTATAGTCATTGAGCTTTATAGCATGAACACAAGCAAATATTAACTTTGAAGGCTTAAATGTTTTTCAGAGAATTTAAAATTGTGGGCTACATCTTCAGCTGTGATTTGAATCAGTAGGAGTCTTCAAAGCCAAGTGATATGGTTTATATGATGTGAGAACAGTAGCATTGTGTTGTCTTCATGTTAGTTGAAAAGCTGGCCTGTAACTAGTCAAAATGAGTTGCTTCAAATTATGAACACTGAACAACTTGTTTTAAAACAAATGGCTTACATTACTCAGCTATGAAACCAAAAATGTTAAATGTAGCTAAGTATCACTTCAATGAAGTCTGAGGTTGACATAAATGAGCTGCTTGCTATTTTGTTCTGGGATAGTTTGAAAACTATTTAATATTCATTACAGTATAAAACATTTAAATGTGACATGCATTGAAGAATTTTGCAGTTGATTTGGAGAACCTGGGGGTCTCATACAGCCATAAGGTCTGAAAACATTTCTGAGATATAAGAAAGATGTATCTCTGACACATGACTATTCATAGGAGGAAATCAAGATATGAATCTTAGGGAGTCAGTCAGGACCAGAAGCGGTGGCTTGGCTCCTCCTCTGAACTATTCTCCAAAGGAACCTAATTTAGGCAGACTAAATTATCCCTCAGAAAGGCCTCGCTATCTGCACTCAGTACAAAAGGCATATAAACCTATTCATCATGTATTTAAAACTCTTATAACCTTATTCTACCTGCAATCACTTAGTTGAAGCTTATTTCACAGTTCTTAACATTCTCCCCTGAACAATTAGGGTACTGGTAAATACTGTCAATCTTTTGCTTAATCTTTGCAGCAAAATGGAAAAGAAATGTACGAAGTATTACTTCAGTCTCATGTATATATTTTGGGAATGTAATATTAGATGATGGAAATATTTAATTCCTTGTCAACTCGATCCAGTTCAATTTGGTGACAAAGCAGTTATCATTGTGTGGTGCTTATATGAAGGTAAACTTGACTTGGGATATGTCAGGAGGGAGACAGTGTAAGTGTCCAAATAAAACAGTTTCCCTGAACAGATGTCCTCGTCACAGAACTTGATCCCCTTGTTGGCTTTTTAGAGAGAAGTAAAATGCTGAGAAAACATGGACTGAGTTACCTCTATAGAGATCAGTCCTCCACATCCACGCTAGAGTATGTTGGCAACCTGTCCATGGGTATTTTATTTCTATATTCATCTGCAATACAGTCAAATAAGAACTTGGTATTTCCACAGGGTGGGGTGAGGGGAAGTTTCTATAATGAAAAGCTGSTGTTCAGTCTGACAGCTTCAAAAGGAAGGCTTTCAGCATCCTTCAAGTTCCCTGTCACTTGCTATCCAGCTGTTACTGTGGACTAAACAGGTTTCAGATGGTTTCAGTGATGCTCAGTGTTTTATTTAAATCTGTAAAAACGTGTCCTACTTACCAGACTAGTAGTGTYTCACATATGCTTTTTATAGCCAGGAGTATTTGGCTTCATGGCATCATGTGAAACAAACACCCTCTAGTCCCTGCTCCTCATGCTATTTCAGCTCTTCTTATGTGTTGCTGTTGGTGCCTTAGTTCAGGCTTCCCTGATGTATCAGTGGATTCACCCTCAGGAGCTTTACGTGGCAGGGAGAAGTATCCCAGCTCTTGATTATAAGAGACTGACTGATTGGTCACGAATGCTGGAGACTAGCAGGCACTTTCTACACTAAGCCTTTATAGAAAATGCTCAAAATAAAAAGACTTGGATTTGGGGTATGGAGCAGGGGGACAGCAAGACACTGTATCTTGTCAGCTCCTTTTTTATTCTATTTGCCTACAAGCAGTTTTCATCTCATTTGAATAGGAAAGAGCGCTGGCAAGCGCAGGAGGCCAAGCCTGCTACTGGAAGATGATGTGTATGACAATGYCTGGGTTATGGGGAGCAAACATTTCATCCCAGTTCAGTTGTAGTGATCCCTTCCTTAAACAGATGCTCAGGAGAGATTATAGACCAGCTTTATGGAAGCAAGCTCCACTTTCGCATTACAGAGCAGGAATAAATTTCAAATTGCAGGTGTCTGTTTTCTTGTTAATTTCTGGACTTATTTGTGATTAATATTTTCCTGGAAGTAAAGCCTTGGAAGGCTTTAATTATTCCACAGATTCACTACGATCCTTGCATAGGGTAAAGTATCATAAAAACATCTTAGAAGCAAGGAAGAGAAGAACCATTCCTAAAAATTCCATTTAAAATATCCTAAGAGGGACAATGTCTCCTATAAGTCAGCACACTGTAGGTGGAAAGAATTCTACATCTTGACTGTGGTTTTTGTCATCTGTCATTTGACCAGGGGCTGAGTCACACTAATTTGAGAATCTGTCAAAAGAGAAAGACTTCGTTTCCCAGTTAGACACATAATTTTACTCTGACACTGAACATTTCAGTTCAGCAGTTGAAATGAGAAAACAATACAAAGAAACAAGTCTTAAGCTGGGTAACCTGAGCTATCTTGTTTTGAGTCATGTTGGAGGTCCTGAGTCAATACCCTGGGCTACCTCCAAACATCTCAAAGGCTTGAGTCGGCTTCAGGGTTTCTCAGATTCCACTTCTGATGTAAGACTGCTCTGAGTTTAACCATGTCTTCCTGGATCACGACTTCCAAATGAAAATTTCTTCAGAGCTGTTCCCCTACAGATATTCATACCAAATTTATGCTCCCCAGCCCTTGTGACTAATTTTTCTTGCAGATTTCAGTCAGGCTATTCATACAAGGCTGAAAAATGGGAGATAGTTCTGCAATATTGAATTGTGGAGAGAAAAAAAAGTGACAGAACCGTTTGTCTCAAATTTCATTGTTCTTGACACCTAGGTAAACAACCCCTTATATTGTGTATAAGCTGAGAAGGATGGATCTGAACTATGAACTTTCTTTTAATATGCTAAATTAGAACRTATTGACAGTCTATCTCCTTCAACCTCTACAGCACGTTAAGGGCACTTTCCATGATGGAGAAATGTGATTTCAAAGGGCACTTGCCATAGCTACAAGCAGGGTGGCCTTAGTCTGTCCCAYGGAGGCCGAATATCATTAGAAGTGCAATCTAATATTCTGCTCATGATGATAGTGAGGTCCCAGGTTTGCTGGGCCTCAGAGATGCTACAGCAGTCCCCAGTACTTTTACCAATATGACTAAATATCAATATTTCCATAGTCGCAAAATATTCTTGTCCTTTGAAAAAACCCCTTCAGTTCAGGTAAAATCTAATTGGGAAGTTGTGTACAGAGTACAACTGGTACAAGAGAATTAAAAGCTGGCAACAAATTTTGTTGGCATTAGAAATTTTAAAAGCATTTTTCTTAAGTTGCAGGGATTTTGGTTGCAAGAGTAATCATGAAGACTGATGTCTATTCTGAAATCACTTACGTGTGTTTCTTTTCATTTAAAGAGAAATTTCCCAGTAGAATGGAAATGATGTGATGATATAGGTGATCCACTCTCTGCCCACAAATAATGAGCTGTCAAAGGTAGAAGAACCACCAAATTGTCACTGATGTCATTACTACCTCTCCCAAAAAGTTAACAAGCCTCAATAAAAGATCAAAGTTCAGTCCTCACATGATAGTYGGCAAGATCAGATCTATAGCTTGGATGGATATTAGTGAACAAGTTTGTAAGCTGAAACATAGCTGGAAAAGTTTATGGAACTTTGGTTTGTTTGTTTGTTTTTCTTTTTTTTTTTTTTTTGTAGACAACTACTTCTTGAAWAATTAGTAAAGATTAATAGAAAATTAAATGCATTCTTTTGGAAATTCATTTCAGCAAAGGCAGTGTGTATTCAAAGGACGTCTGGAATCTATTTTAATGACTGGGAAGTAAACTGCACCTTTAAAATATGCAAATAAGGTGTTTCATTAATAGTCATCTTGGCCCTGAAAACTGGGGTGTAATATGAGGCCACTTTCTCATTTACACTGTTATCCTCATGTTATGCTGATATCTGGTATCTTTAGTGTTACTTGGTAAAATTTGTATTAAAAATTAACATCAAGTGTGTGGATGATGACAGTAATTACTTTATCCCAAACATCCAAATGCTGAAAGGCATAAATATAGATGTTTGCGTGATTTTTGTCAAGGTGTCCTTGAATGAGAGGATTTAAACCTCGACAGTGTTGCTTGGGCCCAAGCCAAGTCATGTGTCCTCAYTGGTCTTGAGGCTTTTCCTGTGAATGCAGCTGTCACTCTCCCTTGCAGAGTATCCTAATGGAATGAGACTTCTCTGTCCAGTCCCTGTCTAAGACTATGGATGTGTGGCTGAGGCTATAGGAACCCCCAGCTATTTAGCACCTCTCACTTGTGCTTGATAGTTTTTCATTGCTCCGAGACCAACTCTGCAAGAAAAATCACTTAATTATGAGCTTTATAAAAGATGTATTAAGCAAATCAGCTTGATTAAAAATATATACATATATCATATTTAAAATAAATGATGTGCAAAGTGCAAGGGGATCATTGCCTGCTGTATTTGAACCTTCTCTACATGCACGGGCTTCATTGTTTTGGCAATATTGATAAAGCTAAAGCAGTGAATTCTCCAGTCTTCAACTATATCAGTATAAGCATATTGGTGCACATATAGTTTGTTTCTCTTCCCTTAGGAGAACTGGGATATTAGGATTTACGTTTCCTCAGAGGTTTTACAGAGGAGTCAATTGGACTGTGGTTGTATCAAATTGCTTGCATTTTTTGCATGCTCCTGATGAAAATTGCGCTGACATTTGAGCGTATTCATTAGGATGGTCATGAAAATGCAATGATAATGGTGCAAAGTAGTTCTGCCTCTCACAAAACAAATGGAACACATTTTCCTATGGTTTTGTCTATTTAATGATGTCCTATTTATCTTACACACACATTCTGTCCGTTTTCCTCTGTTTTCTGATGTAGCTGTTAAGATCCTGGTCATCATGTGCTGTGCCTTGTCAGGCAAATATGTGTAATTACAGGTGGACTAAGTACAGCCAAGGAGAATGGATCGTGGCTGAGTTCTGCCTCCTTTTCCATCAATTGTATAACTAATTTAGATATCTTCCTTTGACTTTGCTAGTAGTTTTTGAATTCTCTCGGGCCTCTTCCCCTCCAAAGTTTCTGGGAAGGAGAAAGACACCAGGAAGCATGATATCCTGGAAAGTCATGCCTCGCTCTACATAACTGGTTCAAAAACTGTCATGAGCCCTGGCCTCTGAAGGAGACTTTTTAAAGATCAAATAAATGTACACTTCGTATATTTTTCCTCAAAGCAGGCTGAGACCATCTAAAAGCTTGCTGTTTTTAGAATGGATGATCCTGATCTTGCCAATATCCTTGTACCCAATTCTGGCACTCACCTGACTCCTTGGTGAGTGGATTCAATCTGCTAAATCCTCTGGGCGGAGTAGGACTGCCCATTTGGGCAGCAGTCAGCTGTTAGATTGGTTCTGCTGCATCCTCTATCAGCACCCTTTCCCTCTGATTATCCTGACACTTTTCCTATGCTGTGTCCTTGTCTCCCACTGGACTTGCTTATCAAGCTTTCTAGATCTACATTTATTCAACTAGAATGCAGTTAAATCAATCTTTGTTCACAGAGCTGCTCCACTGGGAGTTTAGTGGACAAAAACAAAAGGTCTGTTTCACCTACAGTCACTTCTCTTACTGTGGGAGGCTTCTCTGCTTCCCCGTGCTGTCAACCAGCGCTTGTAAGGAATTTCTAGTCTTTCTCCTTTAGAGCATCTTCACCAGTAGAGATGTAAATCCATAATTCTTTGCTGTGACTCTTAGTGTGTATTTTCATGTTATTAATCCTATTTCTGTTTTAGTTGATCACATATGGAAGAGACTTACAAAGTGCAGGGTCCTACTATCAATTTTTCTTTGACATGGGATATTAATTACTTACTGCCCTCTAGCATTTCATAGGATGGGTCTGTTGGAGCATTCAGCCATCATATACTTCCATTTTTTGGCGTTTAATAGTAGACCTTTTTGTTCATAGCTGAAACTAGATTTACTGCTAAGTTAAGCAGTTTCTTGAACTTCAGAAAAAGGGTTGGTTTTGACATTTGATGGTTAAACTCTGAAATTTTACTGCACTTGATAATTCTTTGGCAATTTATTCCTTCCTGCACATGTCCTGGTGCTTTGCTAAAGTCAGTATCAATTGTCTCGATTTGTAGATAAGGGAACTAAGATACAGACATGMAGTTACCAATTTCTTAGCTCTGATTAGAATTTGGATTTTCTGACTTCTTTGTTTCTTCTTCAGATAGCCTCCCTTAATCTAGCATCTGAATTTTATTTTTTTTTAAAGTAGCCTGCACATACCCTACAATTCTACAGGAGTATGRAATCCTACAGTGCATGCTAATGCTCCTCAGAATTTATGGTATAGACTAAGGTGCACAAAATATCTTTATGCATAAATGTGTATGCAGTTACAGYAGATTCACTTGTTAAAAGTAACTGGGAATAATGAACACCTCGAAGTTAGGGCAGTGAATAATGCTAACTTGTTTCACTTACAAAAGCGGAAGAGTAACGAGCTTAACTTAGTGGTTCTGGGGGAGACCTCTGTCTCTTTGAATGTAATACAATTTTAAAACTATTCTTGAAGGAAGAGGGTGCCAGGAGCAGTGGAATCATTATTTTAAAGGACAGCATGAGACTTCTAGAGGCACTGCATGCCTTTGAAAAGTGGCAGATAATATAACAGGGGAAACTTTGAAGCGAAACAGCAAGGATGGTACAGTTCTTGCGCCGTATCGATCTGAAGCGGGGAGAGGACCTGAATTCAGCTGCATGATGCTCCTGGGGCAGCCATGTCCTTTTGGGGCTGAGGGAGTAAATAGGTCCTGGTGGCTGGAAGTGATTTGAAAAGCTGTCCCTTGAGAAGGCAATGCTGCGCTGTGATGGCACGGGGGAACTGCAAGGGGGTGGGAGGAAGGGAAGAAAACAGGCCTACACCCAACTTGCTTTCTTCTTAGTTCCTTGTGGAGGGAGCAGATGGGGAGACAGCAGCAGCTCCTCCCCTGTCTTGCTCTTGCTGTTCATCAGGGATCTCAGTGGTGCAGCAGGAAGGGTTTCATTTCTGCTCCTGGCATGGGGAGACCTTGGATGTGTCCTGTGCAGGAAAGAAGGGCACYGTTATTCTGCTCTGGCGATGATGATGCTCGTGAGATGATGAAGCTCTTGAGTCACCATTGCTGGGTCTGCTACCCAGCAGATAGGCAAAGCACTGCAATAACCAATTTATGGCTCTGGAGTGTTTCCTCCAGGTCTCTCTCTCATGGCACACAGAAGAGGGAGGGCCCTTGAGAAGAAAAAGGATTTACCACAAATTTTGGAGTAAGGTGAGTTCGGGTGGAAGCTTTCACAGTGAAGGGAAGGTGAATAAGAAGAGAGAGGGAAAACTAAAGGTCAGAGAATTAATGAGGTGTCTGCGCTGTGAAGGAGAAGGATACATTGAAAAGCAGAAGAAACTGGCGGGAAATAAGTATTCTCAGGGCAGAGGAGGAGACAGGTTGGGAGGGACCTGATGCTTGTTGAAGAGTTGGTCTGAATAGAAAGCGATCAGGTCATTGCAGGAGCAAATAGGAGGAGATGTTTGGGGAAGGAGCATGTCCTTGGGAACSATACATATGAGTTAATTTGCTGTAGTGATTTGCAAGAAGCAACAGGTGGGGCTCTGAAATAGAAATGAATTTAGAAGCTGAAGGAGAAGGACATAAATGCAGGGGTTTTGACAAAAATTATAAAGAGAGGTGAGGTGTTTTGAGCATTGTGAAATAGTAATTTTCTGGAAGAAAAAGCAAAAGTTGAACATTTGTAGGAGGAAATGATTATGCTCATGGTGTATGATGCACTCTTCAATTGAATGCCAAGTTCATCTGTGTTCAGAAAACTGCCTAATTATATGAAACTTGGACAAATCATAATTTAACTTTCCAACATGTGGAAAAGGTTTAAGTGTGTTTTGGTGTGGTTTTTGTGTTTTGTTTTGTTTTGTTTTGTTTTTTTTTTTAGAAAGCACGGGACATCTTTGAAAATAAGGGAAGGATTTTTAGAATGAATGTTATATTTGGTGAATCTGTCTGTAATGTCTCAAGTGTAAGTCTCTTCACAGAATTTTTATTTCCTGACTGCTGCTCCTGGCAGCCATGAAATAGGGGAATATAGCAGAAGGTCTAAATGAAAATGAAGAGTAGGGGTAGGGATTTGATTGAGAGTCTGATGAAGGTGTTGATTGTTGATGAAAATGGAGAATTGATTAATTAGGTACAGATAACATATTAAGAGGGTTGAAGGCCAGAAGATGGATTGGAGACTGTTCTATTTTCTTTTMTTTTTTCTTTTTTTTAAGAATGGGCTAATAAAAGAAAAGAGAGAAATTGTTACTTGGACATGTCCTGTGCTGGGAATTGGCAGGAAAGCATATGATGGCTTGGAGTGTGAGGAGGCGTGGAGGAAATTAGAGATGCTGTGAGGAGAGAAAACGTCGATTATCAGAGCCCAAGAGCTCCAGCTGTATAGGGTGGCCTTTCCTGCTCGGACAGGCCATTATTACAGCCTGTCATGGTCATTGAAAGGAAACTGTGTAAAGAAGTCCTTTCAGAAGTTTCCCTTCTCTGGGTTTACCACGTGGAGATGTACAGTGTAATTCTGTACTTTCATGTGAAGGAAGCCTGTAAAACTCGTTGCCTAAAAGAGTCTTTTGTTTCTGCCTTTCTAGTAACAAAGGAAGTTTTTGGTGCTAAAATAAGCGGTGTGATGTACTGTACTTCTAAAGCTGTTAAAAGGCTCTTAACAGCTCTAYAAAATACTTGCCGCCTCCTCCTGTGCTTTCAGAAAATTTTACTCCAATATTTATTTCACTGGCTTATACAGGATTTCCTCCCCTTTAAAACGTAAGTTGTTAATTATTTCTGGGTTGTCATGATCAACTCCCCTCCAGCTATTAAAATGTACTTGCATTGTAGTTTTATTATTGCTTGCAAAATATTGGAAGAAATAATTTTGCTAGACAGTTGAATTTGAAATACATATTGACTCGGCAATGCAAATGGATCTTTTATGTTAATTTCCTGCAAATATTCAAATGGTGTAGTTTTACGGGAAAAAGCACTCATAAAAGCAAGTCTTTATGAATATTCACTGAAAGTGAATTCTGAATTGTACACTTGAGCCCAATCTCTGAAAGTCATGCTGTGTGGGCTAGTTTACATAGGTCACTTCACACTATAACAAAAACAGTAGCATGCAACTGGCCAACACTGCACAAACAGAAGGTAATATTGGTGTAAGGTGTTTGCAGAACATGAAACAAGAGCCAGCTTGCAATACACTGTCATATCCTGAATTTTTWAAGAACTCTTTATGAACAGAAGATAAGGTAAAATTGATGAACAAATTAGGTATCAAGACTTTGCCCACCACTAATGAAAGTATTTAAAAGCAATAGTGATGGTGCAGAACACCCATGGTGTTTTGGGAGAGAAATGGGCTACCTGAAATTCTACCTCAATTATCCCAGGAATTATGATTCTAGGAAATCATTTTAAGTTGGTATTGCATTGTATAAGTATAAAACACACACATGAAACTGTGCTCTGTTTGTGCACACTAGCTTTGTAATGCTGGAGTTTTGGAGTTTGGAGTAAGTGTATTGCTGTATTCCCTCCATTCTTTTACTTTTTCATCCTACCAGATGATCATTGTTACAAAGTCAAGCACTTTGGAATTTGGCAATGGTCATGTTAAGCTCGCCTTGTATGCAAACTTAATTAGTCCCTGTGGCTTTACCATCTCCAATAACATGCTCCACTGAGCATGTGCAAATAGGTGTTTTTTGAGGGCTTATAACTCGACTTTAGGAAGATGACTTTTCACATAAAATTGTTGCTTCAGAGCATTTGAAGTTTAGACACGTGGTCTCCCAAATTTTCTACTCAAGGCACAGACTGCTGTATGACAAACTAGGCTTTATGGTTTCTTTTCCCCAGCAACCTGCCCTGACCTCCTAGAGCCTCAGCGTGTCCTGAGATTCTCTGCTATCTATGGATTAAGAAAACAACTGCTATGGAAAGCTCTTTTTTTTTGGATAATGCTATCTACCACGGATAGGTGTTGAATCTTTAGAATCAGGTGCCCAGCTATGTCACAACTTTCTGATGCAGGTCAGATTCTCCAATGGCATCGGTGCTGCTTAGAGCACCCCAGGGGCTAATGAAGGCTTTCTTTTCTGATGAGATGAACAGTTGTAACTAAAAGCTTGAAACACTCAAATTATGTCACTTTTCTCATGCCACAATGCTAATTCTCTTAAATGGGCATTATATATTCTTCATGAGAATTCATTGCATAATACTAGCACACTTTCTTGCCCGGTAGGATTCCCTGTTTTCCTATATGTACATTAAAGACCCTTCAAAAGACTCCTGTGAATAGGATCTGTATTTCCTGCAAAATCACTCCCAGGTTTTTTGTTTGTGGTATAGTTTATGTTGCATGCCTGTTCCTGGTTGTAAAGGCCTTTGGATGCTTTCTCATCTTTTAATCTCCTGCAGGTAGTCTATTTATTATATTCCTGATGAACAAAAATGCAGTGATCCTGGACCTGGGTAATGGTGCTGTTGGCCCACAATGTGGTTTTGCAAAGCTTGTACTACTGTCTTGTGTATTTGGATGAAATATGCAAAGGGAAAAAATGTGATCTCTGCTCGTTGTTTTGGGGAATAGAGGGTGTAACATGAGTCAGGCCCATTTTCCCAAACTGAGCAATATTGAAAGATGCTACAGTTTACTTGGGAGGTGGTGAGGCTGTCAAGTATTTGAAGTGCATTTTGTGGTGTATGTACCACGGCTTTCCTGTCAGACATCTGTTAGATCTGCAAGAATTCTTGGAGCAAGTGTTCTTGGTTGCTAGAATGTGGTGGGAGCAGGCAAAACATGATTTTTTTTTAATATTTCAGGAATGCCAAGAAATACACACAAGCCAGTCAGGTGTCCTTCACCACTTGGTAAATCCCCACCTTTGTCAGTGCATGCCACATGACTCATAGCTCTTCCCACTGTTTGATGTCCTGAGATGGTAGCTAATATCTAGGATTTTATTACTGTATTTTCCCTCTGTTCTCTCTCCCTTGTGTTCTGTAAGACCTGGTTTGTTCCCGATGTGCAAAAGCTGTGGCCATCGCACGGTCAATGGCACCATGGTAAGACGTGGTCTAACTGCATTTATCTAGAAATACCTTATGGGCTGAGCTCTTGCACTGTGCCTCAGACAAATGTTTTCCCCCCAGCCCTTCTGTGGTAAACAAAGTTCTCTACATTTGAATACTTTAGGGCATGTAATTCTGACAACAGAGCTACGATGTTGAATGACTACCAGAACATGAAAACACTGCAAAGTGACTGATAACACTTCAGCAGGAATTACTATTTATCTTTTATCACCTTAGGAAAAAGATCTGTATTAAAGCAGAGATGTTCCAGGAATGGTCAAGGAGCTTGTTTGATATGGGATGAAGGGCTTGTTAAAATGCATTAAGAGTTATGACAGAGGATGATTTCTCAGCAGCTGTAAATGTTGCCAAAGAATTTTGTCACTATATAGCCAATAAAAGCCCAAATATGCTAAGGTGACAAGTTACCGGAGGCAATATCAACAAAATTGTAGGGAAAGATACCAACCAGGTTGCAGCTCATGCAACTTCCATAATAAAGATAAAATTTATAGATGCTTCATATATATATCCTCAGGGGACGTATTAATTGGTGCTTCTCYGTCCAGAAACACACGTAAACAACCCGCTGTAGCTCACGCTCAGCTCACTGACGGCAGCTTTGCAGCTTGTCTGTGCCCGCTCCGCAGAGCGCTACCGAAGGGAGAAACGGGACTCGGGAAAAACGAGCCGGGAGGTCCCGACGACGTGTCTTGGCTGCGCGCTTATTTTGCTGTGGAAAGCACGGCGCGGCAGCTCCCCGCGCTGCTCCGCGCTGCGGCGTCGGACCTCGGACTCCAGCTTCCCGTCCCGGTTCCAACGCTGCCCCCGTTCCCGGGACGGCGCCGTGGGCGCKCTCCGCGGCTGCGCTGCCGCTTTAACGCGGGCGGGGGCGCGGCGGCCGCGGGGGCGGGGCGGGGCGCGCGGCGTTGCCGGGCGACGGCGGCGGCGTTGCCGCGGGGAGCGCCGGGCTCCGCTGGCCGCGCTCGCTGCGCGCCGCTCCCGCCGGGCCGGCAGCGCTAAATCCGCCCCTCCGCCGCTGCCCCGGCCCCGGCCCGCTGCGCCCCGGCGCGGGCGCTCGCTGTTAGAAAAAGCTCCACACGGGACAGATGGGGGACGTGGTTGTAATCAGCTTTGCCGAGCGCTGAGAGGAGCAGCCGGCGTGAGGTGGGCGGCGGGGTAAGGCACGAGGGGACGGCAGGAACACGGCTGGGGGCTCCGGCCACGGCTCCCGCTCGCTGGCTCCCCCGGGAGCGCGGGTGTCCCTTGGCGTGCCCGGGAATAGCGCGGTGGGGATGGTACCCAGCAGCTCCCGGGGAGCGGTGCGAGGCTGAGGTAAGCGCCGGGGGGCTGCAGGCGTGAGGTGCGACCAACTCGCCTGAAACCCTCAGGAGCGACTTTCGGAGGCCCAAGTTGCATGCCCCGGTTTGCTGCCGTGTCCCGTATTCCTTACTGTGACACTCAAAGCCAGGTGACGCGACAGATCCGGGATAAACTCCGCTCGGCCATAAGCCTGTGCGCCCTCGAGTCGGCCTAATCCCCTGGCCTTGCTCAGAGGGATGTCTCGCCCGTAGCCAGCAAGGGTGTGCAGGGGGACCTGCTGGCTGGAAATTGGAAGAAGAATTCAAACCCTTAGAATCCCTAGCCGGGCATCACCTCTGTTGGTGCAAAAAACCAGGTTCCTCCTACAGACTGTGTCTGTTTTCTGTGGTTTGCAGATCCCGGCTGTCACCCACGTGCGTCTCGCTGGCCAGAAGGTGTAGATGTCCCTTGCGACTGAGTCCTTGCACGAGCGTTTTGAGGATGAAACGCTACATAAACTCTTAAAGCACAGCACCTGAGGACATTGCTACCGACATGGACATCATTATTTATTTACGCTGGCTTTAATCAGGAGGAGCTTTTTTGTAAACATGAATTGCCGGGCTCTTTCCTTGAGATGTCGTTTCTTGTTTCATGCTATTGAAACATTAATCTTAACTTATTATGACTCCTTTGTGTTGGTCAGCTCTCAGGGACATTTCCCCAGGCTTGAAAATGTGGGAGCTTTCAAGAACGTGTCAATCGTGCCAACTCAAGCCACTTGTGGGCTGCCAGACCGAAGTACTTTTTGTCATAGCTCAGTAGCTGTTGAAAGTATTATATCCTGCACCCAGAGGTTCTGTGTTCAGGAATGTCCATATAGGTCATCGCCTTCGTCCTACAAACAGCTTCTTTCAGAAGGCCTTGGTACCTGTATCACAGAGGACAAAAGGGACTTGCATCCAGGGTCCTCCGGCAACGCTTCCAGTTTCATTTTTCATAATCACAAGGAATGCTTCTCTACTCCCCGTTCTCCAAGGCTTGGAGCTTCATTTACGTTAACTGTATGGTTGAAACCTGAGCAAGAAGGTGTAATGTAAGTAGTATTGAAGGTGTTTACTTTCCTGGTGCTCTTAAAAAAATTGATCGTTGTAGTCACGGTCATTATTAGCAAGCTATTTAAAATTTTAAAAGGTGCAGTGAGAAACTGTGACGTTTTTACAGCCTTATTTAGGTTGGGGTCTTCGTGGATGTCAAGACAAGTGGCTTCAGTTTCAGTGGCATTGACTCAGATGTTAGTCCAATTGCTTTCAGTGRGAACTGTCCATATGTAATGTGCATGTCTATTCTCAAAAATAGAAATTTGTGTTTCTAGTTCATGTTCCTTCTAAACGCAGCTGGAAAATCGTGTTGTCAGAGGGTTGTGCTGTTGCTGTTTTCGTGATGGAAAAAAATTATCTAAAATGTTAGGACTTCACCAACATAAGTTTGTCTTAGAAATAAACAAGGAAAGCCACCAAAATGTATATTTCGGAGCCATCGAAGAGAGGTCGTAGTGTTCTGAAAGATCCAGGGAATATTGACTGACCGACAGACTCTGTTGCTGCTTTAACAAATGATTSCACTATTCAAATTCCCAGTGAAGTTTCACTAGGTGCTCACAAAATAGAGGTGGCTAAGCATGCTCCCTCTCCTATTTGCCTACATGTTGCATTTTTAGGAAATACTGCTGTTAGAAGTGACCTTTCAGCTTGACTGGGCCTTACTGTAATGAAAAACCTGCTTTTTGAAAAATGCATCCCAGATCTGGAAAGAAGTTCCTGTCATCTATCACAAAATGCAGAGCCTCCTRCTCTTTCTTACCTTTATTTGCAGATCTCTTCAAAATAAAGCACACCAAGAGTATAGTTCGTTCCTTCAGAGCATATGTCACCAATGTTTTTATACTTGTGTTCATAACTTGTTCTTAGAATGAAGCTAATGATCTACTTTGTTGAGGTGTTCTTGATACTTATTTTGCATGCCTCTGTGAAATAGTAACTCTTCTAGGGGTATCAAAATCATCAGAAACAATAGAAATGTCTACAATTGTAATGTAAAATTACAGTCTGTTTTATGCAATGATAATTACCTTTAAAAAAATGGACCTAACTGTAGAATTTGTGGTTATGGAGGGGAAATAAATGAGATCTGCAGAGCAAAAGGGACTTTTGTTTGAGTCTAAGTTAAATCAGTTCGGCTGGTTGTATGTGTAAAGGCATCTCTGGAGCTTTGGCCTCTTTTTTTTAATAGAAAGCATTTTCTGTATAATGGTTGAATCCTGAATGTCAGAAAGTCCATTCCTGGTGTTGTCCTATGCCATAAGTTCATGTCCACACACACATGGGCACATCAGAGTCTCCTTCAGCAGAGCACATGCCTAACTTGAAGCAGAAACATCCTGCTRATTTCCAAGCAAGCTGTTGCAGCAATGTGTTGAGTGAGATCTGTGAAACTCTTTAGTCAATGGGATGGGCTTTGATGCATGGAGCCTAAAACAATGAAATGTTATGTCCTTAGCTTCAAATGATTAAGTGCTGTGAAGAAACCAGACTCTACCGATGACTGATAAGCCATGGACTAGTGTAAAAGATTAGCTTCCAATTGCTACTGTGTTAATAACTACACAATGTACATATTCCTGTTCAGCGGGTTTTATAGATCACTTTAAAATTTAAATGTTTTTATTCAATTTTTGTAATAGATCACTTCATTCTTCTGCCTTGTGAGATTGCTGCTACTCAACATGTAGAAATAGCAGTGGTAAAGCTCAGTACTGAAAATTGAAGATGGACAGCAGTTATTCCAGTGGTCAGGATGATGTGCCACTGTCCAGATGCTTTTTTTTTTTACTGCTCACAGAAAGCACGATGTTAATTTTTCTTTTTTCATAAAAGGAATACTGAGGTCCAGTTGTGGTGGAACAGTGATTACACACAAATAGCCATTGAAGCTTCAGTAGAAGGCATCTTACAAAAGACAAATTATTTACCAGCAAAGTAAGATCCTTCCCCTTTTATTGTATTGGTTTAGTGAATCCTTCAGGTTGGCAGATGGAGTTTGACATATACTGGATGTCCTACATTTTGCGGTCCCTGACGGGGAATTGTCCCTGTTACATGTCATTTGTGAGACCTTTTAAACCCCATTATCACAGCAGAGGAACCTCACAGAACTGGGATGCATTCTAACCAAGTGTGTGTTTCCACCAACGCACTAGGAAAATCAGCCAGAACGAGCTGCTCATTTTACCAGTAGAATGATTGAAAGTTTAACAAGGTATTTTTTTTACTGGCAAAGTGCTTTTACATCAAGTACAGCAGACCCTTGTGTTTTGGACATGCTATACTAATGTGTTTTTGTGCTGAATTTTATATGGTCTGGCTGTGAGAGTGTGCTTAGGAAAGAAGCTAGGAATGCTGCTGCATAGTATCCCATTACATCTGCTGACGTTCTGTTAGGCATGTACCCATGTAAGAGAATAGCAGGATTTTTGTTAGAAGTTACTGTGCTAGCTCAAATGAGAGTGATGTGAGGATCCAAGTCTAAAGGCCCTTTGAAGATTGTGGATAAGCAGAGACACCAAGAATATTCTTCATCAGTTTCGTTTTCTTACGTGAATCTGGTAGAGAATGATACAAAGAAGAGAAAAGTCAGGTCATGTTACAGATTTATGTGAAGCCCTGATGTTCTTCAGAGATGTATAGTAGAAATATTTGTAGGCATGCTTTTAAGTCGCTGCGTACTGGAAATATTGAAGAAAAGCAAGAAAAGAGTGAGAAAGCATTGACATTTGTACTCCAGTCTTTAAATTTACTTTCCCTTTAGGCAGTAAGTGAGCAGAGTTCTTGCCCCTGAATTTCATTCTTGCCTCATGCTTCCTTTCTTGCTGCATGTGCTCATCAGTTGACATTATTGCCTTCAGTGAGCCTGTGKGTAGCCTGTATGCAAGCCTTAGTACAATATAGGAAACTGTATATCGCGATAACCCTTCACAATGGAATAGGGTAAGAATATGGGTAGAAGCTTAACATATCTGGGTAATCATTACAGGCAGCTTGTATCAATGTAGTGTGAACTGGAGTAACTGGAAGTCGAATGACCAGAAGATATTGGTGGTGGGCAAGAAATGGGCTGAGGCCTTTTACATGCAAAAGGATCAGCAGGAATGGGCTGATTGTGAAGTGGGTAGCACATATATTTTGTAACTTTATTTATCTAAGGAATTAAAATTATATGGTATTACTTCATATCCATTCAGATGTTTCACCTTAGGAATTAAACTGAAAGGGGTGTTTGCCTTAGGATACCATGTGTGTGATTTTGTACCAGTGCAGATGTTCCCATTGGCTCCAGTTAATGTGTGAACTCCAGTGCAGCCTTGTTAGATTCTCTAGAATATTTTTCTCTTTGAAAGCTGACCGAGCAGATTTGTGTTATTTGCTTTTTCTCCCCCCAACCCCACCATTGAGATATATATAGTCAGGAATTGGCTCTGTGGGACTGCAGGCTACCAGAAGTTGAAAACTTCACAAAGAGCAGTGACTTCTCTCTGTAATCATGGCTGGAATGGAAAATCGTGCTCAGCGTCAGATGTAATGCTTCTTCCTATTTCACCTATGTTAGAACTAGTTTGGGTTTTTTTCTTTTACTTTTTTTCCTTTTTTCTTTTTCCTTCTGTCTTTTCTTTTTTCCCTCTTGATTTTCCTCTTTTACTAGTAAGTCACAATTCACATTTGTTCTTTGCAGTTTTCAAAGTGATGTACATCAAGGTCGCTTCCCTTCTTAAAGTCATGACACCTTTGGGGATAAAAACAATGTGGGGATGTTTGTTTTAGATAACTAAAATAAACAAAAAACTGGATTATCCAATTATTGTTTATCCAGGAACTGGGTAAATCCAGTTCCTAAATATTTTGCTACTTAGCTGAGCCTTCCTTCACATTTATTATCTAACAAAACTAGCCTGTTTACAAGCAAACAAAATATTGAAAAAACCAGTGGACAATGTATTAAGAAACGTGGTTTTAGTAAGGTTGAAAAAACAGAAGTCTGCATTTTGCAAGGTGTTTCATTGACAACATTGTAGCAGGCTAAAATAGTAACAGCTAAGATTAATTAATTTTTCTCCTGGATTTAAAGGTGAATTAGTGAATAATGGCAGTATCAAAGAACAGTCCTTTTGATAATTTTCTTTTATAAATGCATAGCAGGTGAAGATACTGGTAGATAGGGTTTTTTTGTTTTTATTTTTTTTCCTCTGAAATATTTGTAGGTAAATCCTAATCTCATGCAAATTTTATGTGCTTCTCTCTTGTGATTTAGTGCACTAATTTAGTCTGGTGTAACTGTTAAAATATTTGACTTTTCATGGGTCAATAAATTGAGGACTCTGTTTCTCAAGCAGCTGAAATGGGAAGGGTAGAACTTCATAATTTTTCTTGTCCTGATGATTACCTTAATAAAATAGATGGTTGTTTCAGAAGCATATGTAGCCTATGCTTTCTCAATATCATGGTGATTGAATTGGCAAAAACATTTCAGCAGCCAGGAATGCAAAATGGGTTGCTGTAGGTGGTATTCCTTGACATTCCTTATATGTCATTGTTGCATTTGCTATTGATGTGAATTCTTTGTGGGGAAAAAAATCCTAGTAAGTGTCTGGAGATCCTTCTTGCCTTGCTTTGGTTTCATAGGTTAAAGAAAGGCTGTGCCAAAGGGAGAATGTAGGGTAAGTTGGTTTTATTACTACCTTGCCTGGATGGATTGGGTGGAAAGACAGAAGACTTATTACCAAAGGCTGTTTTTACTGCTTTTTGTGGTTATATTTGCCTTGTTAGACTAAGGAAAATTAAAGTGCCTCCACAGGATGTACTAAGTTACAGCTTTGTATGGAAAGTGCAGCAGAGACCTGCACAGTCACTTTGGTTTCTGTCATGGAACCTTCAAGAGAGGAGGCAAAGTGGACACTTCTTCCACCCCCCGAATGAACTGGGGTTGCAAGCACTCAGTAAAAAAACCCAGAATACCAAAAAGCAGCCAAAACCCCCAAATAACTAAACCCCTCATGGATCAAGACAGAAATTGTCTTTCTTAAAGTTCTTTTACACTTAGTACATCCTGTGACTTTCACTGTCACTGAGCATCTTCTCAAGAGCTGTATTTTTAATGTTTATTTTAATACATTCTGGTTAGCATCACTTTACAGGATAGCACCTTGGCAAGAATGTGTATATGTGTGTGCCTCTGACCTTATGTTGTTTTTCTTGGTTATTTCCAAAGGTGTGTGATAGAAAAGRCTATTGATGGGCAGACTGTGTTCAAACTCACAATCTCTGAGAAAGAGACCATGTTTTATTATCGCACAGTAAATGGTTTGCAGCCACCAATAAAAGTAATGACACTGGGGAGAATTCTTGTGAAGAAATGGATTCATCTTAGTGTGCAGGTGAGTAAAATAAAAACCATTTAATATTTGTTGAAATACAACATTTGTGTGAGAATGGTATGACTGTATAAATATAAAAGAATAAATTGGGGGATGTAAATTATAACTCTTGAGTCTTGTAGGTAAGGGTCTTAATTTGGGAGCTGATTTTGAGGCAATTGCTAGTTTAGCACTGGAAAGAAATGCTGCGCCCATTCTTCTGAACAAGCAGACTGAACATGGCTGAAAATTCTCACCTTTAGGAGCCATGAGTATGTGAGATGAAGAAAAGCTTATACTAATATCTTAGATACTTATATCTAACATTACCAATTAGTCTTGGGTCTGATTATTTCCTATAAAAAAGAATGTCATTCTTAACTAGACATACTAATGTACTTACTTTCAGAGGTGTGGCCCATTTAGTTTTAGAAACTTCTTACAGTGCACATAAGTAAACGTGTGAGTTTGTGTGGGATCAGTCAAGCTAGCAAGGTACAGAGCTATTACCTCTTATTTAAAAAATATGATTCAGAGTTGTTAGAGCACAATCCTAGTGTTCTAAAAATCTTCTGTTGACATAACTTTTTAATAAGTGCACAAATATCCACTGAGGATAAAGCAAAATTGAGTTTGTTAAAATTTAAACTGTATGTACAAAAATCAGTAAACAAACACAGAAGAAATTAAAATTCAGTTATTTGCATGTCTTGTAATTCCCAACAGACACCCTAGTAAATTCTATTTGTAAGCCAAGTTCAACTAATAATTATAAAACACAATTATCAGGTATTGAAATGTTTATCTTCTCCTTCCTTCGTTTCCTTTATCCGTTCTATTAAATTTCGTTTGGTCTACAGCACAATCAAGAATAGTTTTGCTGCTTTCTTGAAACTTGCTAAAAGGTATTGACTGTGATTTGGATTTTTAGTGCTGATCTTGTCACTTGTAAGAAGTATCTAAGCCGACGTCTTGATTTTTTTGCAGTTTTCTTTTTTTCCAGGATAACAGCATGGTAGTGTGAATAAGATTTTGGCTGTTGGATTAAAAGAGTGACCTTAAGGTAGAACTAAGAAACTTTACACTTCAAACACTCCAAAGGTGCTATATTACTGCTGTTGCTGTCAGCTGCATTTTGTACTGGGCTCAGAAACTGCTAAAGCCTGGCATAGCCAAGCGAAAGTGAAAGGGCTGGTTGAATACACACGCTTACCTTGAATTGCGTTACAGAGAAATGTGAAGCGCCCTCTAGAATTTGGTCCTTTGTTTTTCTGTGGAAAGTTGTTCAATTCATAGCAGGACTAAGGAAGTAGAGCTTCAAGGAACTGCAGGCTTAATACCTTTTTTAAGTTTCTGAGCGCAGAGTAGAACCTTACTGTGCTTGGTGGTATTGTAGGATTCAACTTGCCATTAAAGATGGTAGTGACTGCAGCATGGTCCATTTAGCCCTAGATCTAGCTATGAAACTTTAGGCAAAGATTTGGTTTATTTATTCTGGTTTTTAGCAGGTGTGCAAAAGCATTTTTTTCTGTAAAGGGAGGAATAAATGAAAAATGAGAACATGACAGAGACTGTACAAAAACATGCAAAAGTAACATGCATCTGGAAGGGTCTGTGACTTCAGACAATAGTCGTATTTGATGATGATTTGTATGAGACTGATTCAGGGCAAAAGACTCCAAAGCCAAGCAGTCAGTAGGAGCTGGGGGCCTGCAAACAGGGGAGTTCCTGTGGTCGAAGAGAAAAACTGAAATATTTGTACATAGGTGCTAGGCAACAGACACCATGACAGAGGAGTGTGAACTGTTGGTTACAGATRTGAAACTGAATTTAGAGAGAGAAAAAATATGGTGGGATGGCAGATATGTTTGGAATTCAGGTGTAAGAGCATATGCCTATTCAGGAATGATAAAAATGAAAGCTAAATGGTGGAATAGCACCAAATAGTAATTAAATGATAAGAGGGAAGGAAAGAAGAAAGGATAGCACAGACTGAAAATAATTTCTTTGGAATAAAATAATTCTAGGGAAAGAGAAGGCTAGTAAATTAATTCCATTCAGGTAATCTAGGAATTTAAATCCTTGGGTTTATATTTAGATGTGTAATTTGTTAGAAGGAACTACTACTAAGAACTGTGTCACTGCAGAGACTTATTTTCCAGTTTATAGCTGGGAAATTTAAGTTCTACTAACAAGAGCAGGGCCCAAACATCCCTGTATGTTCTGCATGAAAGGTTTCTTCATCGAGTAGTTGCTGAAGCAGAAAGTCTGGGCATACCAGTTTTGTTAAGTGATGAGGGCATTATCAGAGATGCAGGTCTCAAGAATAATGTTGAGCATTCATAACTAGAATCAGATGAAATAGAAGAGTAAACAGTTCTTTGGTTCTCTACGTACATTTTTGGGTTTCAAAGAGAACGAACAAATGGAACTATTTTAATAAAACAGGGTAAATTTTGGAGTCCAGAGACTGAATGGAAAAAAACGGCCTGGAGGTTATTAAAAATTAATATAATAGAATTAAGAGAAATTCCTGCCCTTAAAGGAAAAAAAATGGTTACATACTGCCCAGGCTTATCCGAGTGAAAGAGCACCTCTGCAGTTTAGAGATGGCAGAGTGTGTGAGCACTGAGGATTGGGAAAGCAAATCCATAGCGAATGCTATGTAGGAATTGAAATAAAACTATAAAGTTGTTGATCTGAATTAGACTGTCAAATGGTAAAAAGTTCTTATGGTTGTTTTTTTTTGTGTAAGAAGGCAAGACCTGAATACAGTGAAAGTGTGCTTGAGATTAAGGATGAATTGAGTAAGGTCCCCAGAATAAATAAATACTTTGCTTCTGTTTTCAAGTCACAGAGCAAAACCAACCAAGGTAACAGAAATTAATGTATGGAAACAAAAGTGATCATAAAGAGGTAGAAACATGAATTTGCAAGCTTAATTTTGTGCATGCTGCTGCAATCAGATGGTCTTTGTCCAAAAATTCTGAAAGAGCTGGCACATAAAATCCTTTGACAAGGAGATATTCTATGCAAAGCTACCAGTCAGAGGTGGAGCTATAAGGCTTATATTTAGGAAAAGTGTCATGCATTGGTGCTGGCCAGCAGCCAAGCACCTGGGCCCCCCTCACCCCTGTCAGTGGAACAGGGGAGACAACAGCAATAGCAAAAGTGAGAAAAACTCGTCAAGGAAAGGGCTCTGGGAGGGGGACAAATGATGTAGAGACAATCACTCACCACCTCCCACAAGCAGACCACTGCCCAGCCATTTTCTTGGAAGTAAACCTCCTGTCTTCTCAAATTGCTTCTTCTACCCTAGTTTTTATTGCTGAGCATGAGGCTATACAGTAAGGAATATTCCTTTGTCCCAGTTGTCTCTCTTCCAGTTTCTTGGCCCAAGCCTGGCTTACCGCTCAGGTGGGATGGGGAGTTCAATGAGAAAAAGACAAACTTGACACTGGGCAAGGTCTCCTCACCAATAACTAAAATATTAGTGTGTTATCAATGCTGTTTTAGTCATAAATTTGAAACACAGCACCCTACAGGGCATTGTGAAAAAAATGTAACTCCACCCCAGCCAAAGCCTGTACCAAGAGGAAGAAAAAAGGATCTTGGCAATGCAGACCTGTTTGTCTTGATGCAGTGGTGTATGAGGATTTAGAAAAGATCTTTGAAGAAATAGATAAAGATGTGGAGCTAAATGAAAAAGGGGATAAAATGCAGCATGGATTTACTATAGATAGCTCATCACTGTCTAACCTCTTGGCTTTTTTTTGATGAGAAGCCTGATTTTCAGGCAAAGTAAATGTGTCAGATTTCCTCTATCTGGAGTTCAGTTTAGCATTGATGTGACAACCTATGAGAAGTTGTAGGGTCAAAGGGAATGCTTATGAGAAGGGTTGGCAATAGATACTGCTCAGAGGAACTTGCTTATAATCCTCGCAAGGGGGGAGGCAGAAAACCAATTGAATTGTTTGAGAATTAGTCTTTGGACCAGCCTTGTGTTATATTTTTGTTAATGATCTTGGCAGAAATATTAAGAGTCTACTAATAATACTAGCTGGTAACAGAACTAATCAGAAAGAGGAACAATAAAATGTCATACAAGAAAAATGGCATGATCAAAAAGACTAGGGGAACTGGCGTGAAATAAAATTGGTATTACAAAATACAAAGTAGTGAACTTGAAATTTCTCAAAAAACAAAATTTTTTGCTAAGTAGGTAATCATTAGAAAATTGCTGAAGCAGAAAAGATTCATATCAATCAGTTGTTATGGGGGTGGACTATGAGATTTTTTTCTTCTTTTTGTTCCTTTTCCCTGCAAGATTACTGTAACAAGCACAGCTAGCAGGATGTTGGACATGAGTCATTAGTAGTCTTGGAATGGACTGTTGCAAAAGCTACCTGAGATGAGATGGAATCAGTCTAAGAGTAACTTCATACTTTCTAATAGTTTATGCAGCCTTCTTAATATGCAGTATATTGCTGATAGAGCTACTGGCTGTTCATTTCTTTGCTCTTTATACCCAGTAAACATTTGAGAAAAATCAGACTTGGAAATATCTGTTGAGCTAAGTTGAAAAGGATTTGCAACAGAAGTGAATTTTGACCATTTTTTTCTGCTCTTCAATTAAAAGGACTTATTTTCCTCTGATAATGTCTGCCTTTGCTTTCTATGGCTTATGATTTGTAAAGGAAGTTATCTTTTCATTTTGCTATTTTAAACAGTTTTGTTTGTTGTATTTTTTTTTTTAATAAGGCCAGAAATTGTGAATCCTGTTTCCTTGAAATTACTGCCTCTATTCTAGTTGATTTCAGKTGGTGAGGAATAAGTCTTTCTGGCACAGAGGAGGACCCACACAATTTTAGGGTCCTCCTGTGTGTTTGGTCTTGATTTAATATTTTTCACGGTATATTTTTAGATATATATTAGCAAAAACTCTGAAGGTACACACTGGAGTAAAAGATATATAGCCTTAACTTAAAAGAATCTGATATGCACTGAAGTGAAACCTCAGAAAAATTGGTGTCTTAAAATCTTAACTTTTAAAGAAATAAAAAAATTGAACATAGCAATGCATAATTAAGGCCGATTGTGTACSATATTATCTCTGCAAAGTGAAACCAATATCAGACTTATGCCACTTAGTAACAGCAGCACCATCATGTATTTTCTTTTTCAGTTTCCCTGTTAAAAGTCTTTCACTTTCCATTTGATGCTTCAGAATTTATTTAGCCAATTAAGAAGAGTGGAATTTAAACATGAATTTGCAGATACAGACGAGGCTGCTGAAACAGGAAATTCTTTGAGAACATGTCAGATTGATGTTTTTGTTTCATATTTAGTGTCTGCAATTATAAAAATAGTCCTTTTACTAGCCTTTATTTTGCCTGATCATATCTGTGTAACTCTGCCGTGTTTTGGCAGACTATAGCACATTAAAAGCTTTAGAAAGTAAGTTTAAAATCTAAATGCAGAGAGGTAACCGTGACTGAATTACTCTCCTGGGAGGAAAATGCTCTTAGAGTGCCTATTGAAATCAGCATTATCATTTCAATACATGTCAAATATGAGTCATTTCCTAGTTTAGGCAAAATTTCTTTATAAATCTTTAAATCTTCCAGTTCTTTCAAGAAAAGGTTAAAGTACTTATGATTTAATGAGACCGCTTTACATCATAACTGTTTGACTATCAAGAGAAAACTTGTCCTTTCCAATTTGTGAAATCCTTTTATTTTCTGCACAAGTTTTTGAATACTTTAAAATATATTTTATAAGCAAAGAACCTGAGACTTAAAAGCAGGGAGGCAAACGTTTGTTCTATGCACTCTCTGCGTATATATTACTAAATATGAGGTGTTTTGAACTGTGTAGTCCCTAAGTTTAGTAAGGACATGAGAAATCAAGAAAGCATTTTAATTTAACAAATCACTTTGATCTCGTCTTTGAAGTCATCACTTACTATCTATTAAGAGTAATTTGTCAGGTCCAAGAAGGGAGTGGAGAGTTTGCATTAATTCTACATTTGGGACCTTCTTGTCTATTAATTACAATTGTGTGTTGAAAATATTGAAGAGAATGCAGTCTATCCATGCTCTGCTCCCACCAGACAGTGGAAATAAAATGTGTGTTACAGTCTGTAATGTATTTGAGTGTCTGTTTAGAGAACTGTTCATAGACACAATGATCATAGATAGAGCTGCTTCATCATCTATTCTGCTACTGCTGCTGGGCTTGCAGCCTTCAGGTTCTTTGATATTAGGATATTAGTGTAACCTTTTTCTTTTTTGTGTGTGTGCTGCATCCAGAAGTCCTACTGTGGTTCTTGCCTCTTCTTCTCCGGTTCTGTGGGTACTAGGATGCTGACTGTTTGTGTTGATTTGAAAGTTCTGTTGTAGTAACTTCAGCTTCTTGAGAAATTGGAGTATTTCCTAGATGATTTTATCTACTTGTACTGTCTCTTAAACTATTTCCTTTCTTGCCTGAATATGAGTTTGAATATATTTGCAGATTTAAATTTGCATATCTAACAGCTGTGTGGGAACACAGTACGAGGAACTTCATCTGGTCCAAGATTTTAATTTCAGAGAAGACAAAACCTGTATTTTTGGCAAATGCCATCTTGCTTCCTCCTCTGGAAATTGCAAATGTTTTTTGCAATTGCAAATGCAAATCCCACTGAGGTCTGCCCAGACTCTTTTATATGTGCTAGGAATGGAATGAAGCCTTTGTATGGCCAGTACTGAGATGAGGTAGTGTTGAATGTTTTGCAGAAGCTATGCCTGATTTGTCTGGAGAATGTCAAACAAGATTTGAAAATCGTAAATTTTCAATTTGTTTTGCAAGCAGTTTGTTACCTTATACGAAAACAAGTTGCAGCCAATTAAATTGTATTTTTAGTAATGAAAGCACTATGTTAAGGATTATTTGCCTTTTTTTTTTCCCCTCTAATCTCAAAACTTTGAACGTCCTGCAGTTCTTAGAGTTGTATTTTTGTAGTCTGGTTGTGCTTTTGCTTTTTTAATTTGAATTTTTTTTAGATAAAATTGAGTAAAGTAGAGYTAAATAATGGTCTGTGATATTCTAGAAAGGGAAGGTGGGGTTGTTTTTTAATTAGGAAATAACTTTGAGTCTTTCTGATCATACCATAACTTTTTTTTGGATGTAAGTGATAGCTGGGAATCAAATTTTAGTGACCAGGGTAATATGCAATACATCTGTTTCTGACGTGTAGGTAAAGTACATAAAATACCATTCTTGAGTGTATATTTTTTAAAATAATTGTTGTTTACTATTGTGGGGGCATATTGCCTAAAAGGTATGACATACCATATGAAAGAAGCTCGCCTGCTTCTTAGAGGAGAACATTTTGAAATGTTCTTCATGTCTTCACATTCAATATTAAGAATMATAGTAAAACTTGCATCACTGCAGTTAGGAGAACTGAAAGAGCTGTGTGTTTAACAACTTGTGAATTAAGCTTGTTATTAGAATCAACTATTTTCAGATTGCTAGAAATATGGAGTCCTCCTGGGAGACACATAAGCAAAAAAAAAAAAAAAATAGTTTAAACTAGATAGCCCTGACTTTTGAATTAATCTCTTAAATACATGTTTATGCATTTGAGTGAGTTCCCAGATATGTATGGCTTGGTATAACTTYAGGTGCACTTCTGCAGCAGTAATGACTGCTCTTTCACTTGTACTTTTGTGTGCCCTTGGGTTGTGTAGGGAGAAACTATGAGAGTCTGGAAGTGTCTCCGTGTACTTGTTATAGCTGTTGGTATAAAACATTAAGATGACGCTCACAGGGTACATCTACATTGTCACTTTAGTGTACAGGAAGGGTTCTTGTTGGTACAGGTTTGCCTTCGGTCTGTTTGGAGTCTCATGCTACGGAAGAATCCTGCTGATATGCTTGAACTTGATTCTTTTTTGGGGAGTCCAAGCTTGAAGTTGTAGAGTGGAGTATCACCATTTAGAGCACACCTTTTGCAATGTGTGCAGAAGGTCCTCCAGCAGGTAGATCTTGGCATGTACAGTGTGTGAGCAGGAAACTGGCAATTGATTTCAATGTCTTTGCCGGTAAAGATGGATCACAACGATTGAACAATTGTCCTTCCGTCTTTATGCTGTGCCAGTTGCTAAGTAAATGTTTTCACAAGATACTTGAAACTTTTTCTGATGAGGCTAAAAACTTCATGAGTACAGCCAAGTAGAGGAGCTCTTGCTTTTCCTGTTGTTTTTTTTTTTTTTTTTTGTTATGATGTTTTTCTTTTTAAAGTAATTATTGCATTTAGTTCAGGTTTTTGTGGCTTAAAGACAGACTTAAGTCAAAGTCTGATCAAGAAATGGAAGATGAAACTTTCAGGTTGTCCTTTGTGCAACCTTCATTATTTATGTGAGAACTCTTTCTTACATCTTGTGTTTAACATCCGTGTGTGCAGCAAATGGAGGGTGACATAAATTACACGTGTAGATCTCGTACAATGCAAAATCCGTGTGTGCTGGTGACAGTCCAGAGGGGAAATCTTGTGGTTAGACTTCACATGTATCAAAGCAAAGAATATTTCTTGGCACTGAACAACTTGTCAGCTTGGCTGGAAAGTAGAAATTTCCGGGATGGAAGAGAGGGAGGAACTCCTCCTGTCCATCTATCTCATTCCAGTGCCTTGGCTCAATAATGCTGTAATTTTTGCATCATTTAAGGACTGCTCTGTCAATTCAATAGTCTGCCTAGATAATCTGTCTTGGAGTATGAAATAAGAGTGGATGAACAGGAACAACTTTCTTTTAGGTGTAACATTATTTTCTGACAATCAGTGGTTTTGAAGTTTCTTAAGCTAGAGTGTCTTGAATAGCCACCGACTGACCTGTTTCTAGTTTAATAGTCTAGTTATTTTTCTTATAATTTGCATACTGGCATAAATATAATTTATATTGTGGCATTGGACTCTTGTGGCAATGCATTCCTCATGTGGAATTATGGCTGTATGAAAGTGTTCTTTTTTTAAATCTGCTGTCTGCCAATTTTTTTTTGCCAATTTCCGTTTCTTTGTATTTATCATTCTCATGCTATTGGATATTTTGGTTATAGAACTTGACCACATGTTAAAATTGTTCATAAACAAAATCTCTCCTTATACTGAAGCCATTCTGCAGTTTCTGCATCCTCATCGGTCTTTTCTGAAACTTTTGGAGTTATTTGGGGATGCAAGGGTTAGAACTGCGCTTGTTATTCCAGAGACTTTGCACTGTAAATTTCTAAAAATAAAGTTTTGTGGGTTTATTTTTAATTTCTTTCTGAATAAGGAATGTCTCCTCTTTGCTCATTAGTGAGGGACTCGCTACTATAACTCCAAGACCACTTGAAGCAGTGATGGTTCAGAATTTAGTATTGTGTTTACATGAATGAGAATATTTTTCTGTTGTCTACTACCTTGTGCTTAACACATTTAGCCTGATACTTTATTGCCTGTTCCTTAACAATTTTGAAATCCTTTGGAACTTCGAAGTAAGATTTGACTTTTATTGTCTGGATGTATTCACTCCATCTTTTTTCCCCTCACTAACCACTGTTTTCAAGCCTGTACAAAATGTTAAATAGCTGAGATTGTTGGAGTTACTTAGTGATAAAGTACTCTSTGTGTGAAATGTGACCATTTAATCTCTCCCAGGTTTGAAACCTTTCTAGAAAGCCGGCATATTATATTGGTCAGTTCTTCTTATCCACATGCATCTTTACTTCAAAGAATTCAAATTGGATCTTGATTTCCTTCCACAAAAGTCATGTTGCCTTTTTTAGTGTACAATATTAATCCATGTGCTTTTCCAACCAATTTACCCAGTACAGACTTGATTTGATGGATTCTCAGAAGAAATGGTCCAAGACCTGGTCATGCATCATATCTGTAATTTTAATTTCCACATGGTTCTTTGCTCTGTGCGGGGCTAATTGAAAGTAGGTTGTAGGGTTTTGTTTGTTTTTTTTTGTTTCTGCTGCTTTTCTGATCTTCCATTGAATCTGAAGGTGCTCCTTCTATTAAAAAAAAAAAATGGCTGGAATACCAGCTTCTATTACATTTTAATACAGTCAGCTCATTTACTTTATCAAAATTTGAGCTTTCTTTAAGGCATAGCAACACTTTCTCAGTGGCATGATCGATATAATTCCTGACATTCAGGTTCAAACATCTTAGACTTTAGATTTCAAAGATAGGCATATTTTGTCATAATTTACAGTCTACATGCATGCTTAGGACATTTCTGGTTTAGATACTTGATTTTCTTCCCCCAACTTTTTGTTTCTTTCCCAATTTGATATACAAATAAACTGGCTCTATTTGGTTGTAGGAGCAGCTGACCCTCCTTTGATTCTGTCTGTTCCAGAAAAGTGTCTCAATTTGGAATTGACCTAAATCTCTTTTTCCAAGCGCTGTTTGTGTGCAGAGTCATGCAACCTTGCTCGTCTGACCCTTTGTGATACTGGCAGCATTTCAAAGAATGACACTGGCTTTTATCTTCTGCCTCCTGAATAAAAGCCAAAATATTTTCCTCTCAAACCTCTCTTCTCTCCTTACTAGTGGTGTTTAGGTGTATCCTTGCTATTGACTGTGATTGTAGATGGCCTATGTGTCTTGTGGGGTTCATCCTTGCTGCACCTCTAAGCAAATCATGATATTTGTGTGATATTCAGTGGCGGCATAGAATAAACCATCAATATTGCTCCTAATCTGACATTTCAGAAATGCAAACTTCTCTTTCTTTCCACTGAAATTCTTACGCTTGAAGATTTATCCTCAGTACTTAGAGAGATATCTGCCTTTCTCTTTCCAGCTTGATGTCCCATGGGACTTTTGTGGTTCTTGGAATCGGGACTGGTCAAAAGAAGAAGTCTATCATCTCTCTGAGTTTCTCTAGGGGGCCTGCTGGAGCCTGGATAGTAGATGTTCTGTTTCCTCAAGTTACTACTTTCTTGTGCCTTATGTATGTACCTCTTGTGTGCAAGTTAGGTAATTATGCATGTAACAGATTGGATTGCCACTCTTCTGCTGGATTTTTCAGTGCATTTAATTATGTTTGAAGGGCCTTTATCCTTTTCCTTAAATTGTGTTTGTTGATATCCTCATCTATGCTGTTCAGTAAATTTCCCTGGCTTTTCTGTGCCTTAACTCAAGGCCTGTGCTCTAAAGTGCACGGGACACCACTATTAACTTTATAAGAAGCTTCACCTTGTCTTCTCCTGGCCCATCTCTAGCAAAATGTGATTGAGAGAGCTGCTGCATTAATTATTTCATTTAGCTTTTTCCAAAAATAAGCTACCAACAATAAGCTATCAAATCACTGTCCTCCAAAGTCCATTTTAGTCTGTGTTCAATTAACAGCACAGTTTGGATCTATGGCAAAGCTTGGCTGGTAAGATGCTTAGGAGCTCTGGAGAAAAGTAGTTATTATAAAAAAAAATGAAAATTGAAGCTTACAGTAAATTGTTATTGAAAAAAGTGTTGGAGAGTTACAGTACAAAGGAATGGCTGAATGACCACTTCTAAAGGACTTTGTGCTGGGGGGAAGACAGCAGGGCACAGAGGAGGAGGGAAAGGCCTGAAGTAAAGTTGTGGGGAGGAATATGAAAAGAATCAAAGGCAGAATTTTGTGGCTCCTTGACCATGAAAAGAAACTAAGCCTTGAAAGAAAAGATTAGACTTTATTTGCAAAAATCACTTAACTGGATACATGGAACTTTTGTGGCAAGGCATTCAGAGGGCAAGAATAATTGCTTTCTTCTTATGTACATTATTCCCCAAAAAAGACAGAGGAATGGATTTTCAATCCCAGCAGAGATGTTCAGCTGTTGAACCAATGTATTCTTGCATTAAATTTGGGAATTACTTACACATCCTAGTACTGAGTAGTGCAAAATGGTGCAAAGTTCTTCAGATATAATAAATTAAAAAGACTAGAATTTAATCTGCAGCTGATAGTGTAATACAGGGTTAATAATTGTATAGTAACAGCTCCCCTAATTTGTGTGGGTATCTGCTTATTCTTTGACTAGTGAAGCACAGAGACTTTATTCAGAAGGGGCATTTCATTTGACATCCACATCTCATCCCTAATTTACATGATTACAAGTACTTTGTGAAAATTTTGAATCAGTGGTTTTGCTCTATTTTAAACGGAGGGGCAGAGAGAAAAGTGTGCATTGTTATGAGATTATCTAAAATGTACTTTCTGACCTTTTGTTTCAATTAATTGTGGCAAGTGTATGTAACTGTTTTAGCTACTAAAAAGCAGCTTGTTGAATCCTTAATACTTGTCTCCTTTCATGTTACTGCAGTGATCATTGTAGTTTGGATCTGTGACTTCGGGAAAATAGAGTCATTATGCGGCAAGAAAGCAATTGTTCTCCATGTATTTTCAGATCTGATGACTATGAGCCTCTCATGTTTTTTTTTGTTTGGAACTCATTTACAGCACAGGTGTTACTTGTTAGAGCTTTCCATGTAAAAAGAATAGAATTTGATCAATGGTTAAAACAGTAGTTGTAGCAAAGCTTATTTGTTAATTACTTTAGTTTCTATCAGAGCTTGTATTTGTGATTTTGAGCTCTTGGCTTCTCTCTGCCACTCCCCTGCCCAGATGTTTGTTCTGTCCTGAAGCATCAGTAGTAGACTGATATAGCTCTCTACTGACACTGGCAACACAGAATATTTTTCATTGGTGCAGTGCTGGCTGGGGTAGAAAGTGGCATAGCTGTATTTAACCATTTTAATACTACGTCATACTACTGAAATACTTTTGAAGTACTGGCCTATAAAAGATTAAGTGAAAATTGCCAATCTTAAATTGGAATGAGTATTCTGTGGCAAAAGGATCACTAATCTCTGATTCAACTGTTTATTTTAAAGCAGTCTTTGCTTTTTAAAATACTGATTCTTTAAAAATACAGACAGTTTCAAAAGCTGTCTCTTCACATTGGTCTTTCTTTGTCTTCAGCCTGGTTTATCAGATAATTGAGTATGGGTTATATCACTCAGTTGTTAATACACTAGTAGAATTACCCCTTAAAAAATGAACAACGTGTATGTTTCTTATTTTGGATCCTTCTGCTTGCTGTTACTTGGATTTTTGCATCTTAAAGGCTTTGTTCATGAAATAGCTATTAGTTTCTCTTAAGCTTGTAAACTGCCTTATGGATCAATCTGCATTCCAGTTACTTTTTGATTTTGCTGTTTAGGGTCAAATTTATATTAAAACATGGCTTGTTCTTAAAGACAGATAATTGCTTCAGGAGTGTTCCAGGGTTCTGGGTTCCTTTCCCCTTACACACCCACCCCCCCTTTTTTTTTTAATTTTATGTTGTTCTTTAGGGAATTTGAGCTGAACTAGTGAATCTATGCACGAAAAGAAAGACTTGGATTGAAGGAAAACCATTTCCCACTGAGAAGGGATTAACATTGTAGGAGATAGTGAAAAAGAAAAGTAAAGGAGGGCAAAGAGAAAAGCTAAATATCTTTTATACAAATGCTAGGAGCATATGTAATAAGACTGCTGAATGGGAGTGACATGTTTTCAAGGATAAGAAAGATATTATTGGAATAAGAGAGACAACCAGGAAAATGAAGGGGGATTTAAAATGCCAAGATACACAGTTTCAGTGAAGGGAGAGCTAATATTAAGCCAAAAGATATGTAACAATATTGCTGAGGGATGATACTCCATCTGCCATAGGAAACACTCCTGCTCTCATCCCTCCATTTTTTACTTTTTTCAACTAAGTTCGGTGGTTTGCCTGCAAGCTAAGGACAGTTTAAAGCAGTTGTGATTCTTGGCTGTTGTATTAGACTTGCTGGTGGTCAGAAAAAAAGCCAGAGCAATAAAAGTATTTAAGACATACAATGGTCCCTAAGAAAACCAGAGCTTTGATTTGAAGAATGCTGGTGTATTGAGGAGGAGACAGTAGGGAGAGAGATTGTTAGAGATCAGTTATGATATTGACTGTGTTAAAACTACAAATGAGAGCATGTTTCTGCTGTTGCTGTAAGGTTGTTGCCTTTATACTGTTAATGAAACAGTGTAGAATATTGCCACAGTTATGGAAAGACTGTAAATATGAATCTGTATGTGGAGAAAAGCAGCAAAATCAAATGATCAAAAATCATGAAATTTGAAATGGTTGTGGGGTGGGGGTATGGGCTAGATGGAGGAAGCAGCCCTAAAGTTATTGATTTTAGCAAAGCTAACTTTGAAGGAAAGCAAAATGCTCCTGGGGTTTTTGCCTGCAATCCTGTGATGAATGGGAAATCCACTCCACACAAGTAKAGAGTACATAGTGTATAAAACACGTAGAGAGGCTGCAATTAAAATTCATCCCAGTTAAGTCAAGAAAAGGAAAGGCCGATATGGGCCTGAGGCAAAAGAAGGAAAGGCAAAGAGACAACTTGCCCCTCCCGACCTTATGCTTTTTCCTTCCCCTTCGCTGTTCTTTACCATTTCTTCTCCTGTCCCTTTATCCTCTCCAGCCCTTCTGTTTTAAGATAGTTCTGTCACTATGGTCCCCTGATGAGGTTTCTTCCTCAAGTCTCTTGTTTTTTTCACACTAGATTTTTCAGAGTGTGGCCATAACTGTTCAGAGTGCTCATAACATGGGCATGAGTCTTTTTCTCCTCTTCTCCCCAAAAACACTATAAGTGTCTACTATAAATAGACATATTTTTTCCCCAGCTTCCTTTATCTGTTTGTGAATCTGGGATGATTTCAATTCACTGTGTGGCAAGGGAAGCTGGAGCTGGGGAGGGCAAGCAAGGGGGTATGTAACAACTCATGTAGATGGTGTGGATATATGAAAATTTGTAGAAAAAGGCGCTGTGCTGGAATGTCTGCTGCTGAAATGGCAAGAGTTCTCTGAGAGACAGGAGTGAAACAAGCACGCACGTGGTTGCAGGTGGTATTCCTTTCTTTTGTGCAAAGTTTGGACATGAATTGTGTCTGCTTTTGGGACCCACTATGCAAGTTGCTTTATTGTCCAACCTCCCACATACACATGTTATCAGACATCTTGTTTCAAGGTGTGAAGAACAGAGGTGAGGAAGAAAGTAAATTTAACGTATTTGAGGTCTGAATCTGGGCAGGTGTAAAATGACAAAGCTGAAGCTGCAGGCAGTTTATAGTAGGTGAAAATCTGGCCCTTAACTAACACAAACAGTTTGAGCAAATTTTGATCTGGCATTTTATTTTTAAAAGGTGAACAAAGATTATAATGGCAGAAGCAGATTTTGGAGAGAGATTTAATGGGACACTGGTGGAAGATTGAGTGGTCTTTTTCTGTCAGTCAATCTGTATTCTCTCTTTTTCTTTTTTGAATTGCAGTGATTTGTTAACTGCAGAAATGCAGAGAGGATGACCATGTGGTCTTATGGCATCCAGCAGATGACCTGTTTCTGAAGATGGTATGAGGGATCATAAAGTTTAGTTCCATGTGTATTGTGATGATAGTTGCATCTATATTTAAAGCTTTCTGTCACTGAAGCACTCTTGGTGTTGTCAGATGTCTATTGGACTGGATGAGCTGCAACTTCTTGCAATTGAATGTCAATAAGACCAAAGCAATTTTGGTTGATTCATAGCACCAGCTTAAGCATATTCACTTGCACAGATTACATTTGACAGATAGTTACCTTCAGCTGAACTCTGTGGTTAGAAGGCTTGGTATATGCTTGACAGTGAGCTTAGAGCTGATGCCTTATGTTTATTTCATATCCTGTTTTTGCCTTCCTAATACTGCATGTGTATGTCTACATTTAAATAAATTCACAGCTGAAGTACTAGTCACTCCACTTGTTATCTCTGGACAGAATGTTGTGATGAGTCAATTTCAGTATTTTAAAAAATGGAGGGGTTTTTTTCCCATTTAGGCAGTTTTAATTTCAAAAGCTATCTAATCAAGGATTTTTTTTTTTATCAGGAACTCCTGGAGAAGTGTCTGTCAAAGTCTACAACAACAGTATAAGAAAAAAAGAGGTAGAGGATATAAGCAAAGATGAAAAAGTATTATTCATTTTGGAATGTTTTTCTGCTATGCTACTGGTTTTCTGGCCTGCAGGGAAATGTAGTCAGCACAGGTGTTCTTATGCTGTTATGTTAGTGAAAGTTAAAATCCTCTGGATTCTGCAACAAGATTGTGCACAGTGTCATCAAATACTGATATGTGTTAGCATCCCCTATAAATTTTGTAAAGACAGGAACCTTTCCATGTCATTTCTCATAACGGTTCTAAAATAGTCTAGGTTAAAACAGTTTCAATCCCTGGTTCGGTTAATTGATCCTGTTTATGCTGAAGTTACATATATTGAGACTTCATTTGAAACATACTGAAGAATTAAACTTTTGAATTATTTCAAACCATTTCCCTGTGTGAGCTCCTATTCAGCTTAAAGCAGCATTCTGATTTGTAAGAAAAATTCAATGATTTAGCACCAAATACCTTGTGCATATGCTATTTCCACTCACTCACAACTTCAATTTCTGTTTTTAAAGGCCAAGGGTGATTTTCCTATAGAGTTTAAGGAAGTTGTAAAAGAGAGATTTTTATTTTTTGCTTCATTTTCTCATAGAAGAATTAGATTGCAGCATCCTTCAATTTTGGTATGAATGAACTAAAAATAAGATACTTGAAATATTTGTAGTTGCATATTTTGGCTAGACTGGTGTGTTCTGGTGAGAGGACAGAGTTGACTTTATAGTTTTGRCAACAGTTAGATAATGAATCTCAGCCTAGAACTATGTTGGCAGGTCTTCCTTTTAAAAATGACATAATGTTTGGAAGTAAAGCAATGTCCCCTAACCCTGGATGCTAACTTAAGCACTTTCTTTTGATAGTCATCATATTGTTGACTTATTGTTACTTATGTTACTGGTGGCAATGAAAAGCCCCAAGCCCTCTTTATTTTCTTCCTGTAAAATGCTCTTTGTCCTGAGAACTGAAGACGTGTGAAAAGCATCACATTGAAACCTCCATAGAAGCTGGGGTTGCAGCCTGCGTCTATCATCTTCTGCTCTTTTCCTTCAAGCTTACAGCTAAGTTGCTTCAAAAGCTCGAAATACAGAGGGGTGGATTTGGATTTGCTCGGGGGTGCAGAGTTCTTGCAGCTTAAAAACTTCATTTATTGCCATGTGAAGGTAGTTTAGGATTTGAGTATGGAAACAGAGGAATTTAGAAATGTGAATCAATCATTTAATAATAGTAGGTAAAATAGATTTTATTATGTCTGTAGCTTTTTCATTTGCTGTAAGATATTGGGCAAACAAACTAAAAACAACATTGAAGATTTGAAATTGCAACAGGATTCTAGCTGGAGCAACACCAAGCTCACTGGCAAATTCGTTAGGCAGTTCTTTTGCTGGTGCAGAAGGTGCCATTTGTCTGTCAAGTGTTATGCAGCTAAATTATCTGAGCTGGCTTCTCCTCTTGGATATTATTCTTTAGTTTCCAACCCTCCCTCCCACAACTCCCTGTCCCTATTTAACATGGTTATTAGCGTCTTTTTTGGTCTGTTTGAGAACAAGTTCATAGACAAATTCCTCCTGACATATCCTTGTTCTCATATGTTTGCTACATAAATTCATTATCTCTTGCCAGGCTTTAGATCTGCCAAATTCCCTCTGTGTTGTCTCAATTTTCATTCCAGATTAAAAAAAACTAAAATTCAAAGTGCAAAACACTAAAAGTGAACTCTTTTTATTTTAAGGTTGTAAGCTTTGTCTCGGGGCGGGGGGGAATAAAAAAAAGACCACAGGAGACTTTGATGTATGTAACACATCTGCCCAAACATCTCTAGCAATAATATCATCACTGTGATAGTTCTTATTCTTGAATTATCCATTCAGCTAAAGTTTTAAATTTGGGTTAGGCTGCATTTGGTGTGTTGTGAGGAGAGATAAGCAATATGAGACTGTAGGAGCAGGATCTGTACTAGTGCCAGTGACTAATGTGTGGAGTAGGAGGTGGTTGAGTGTGACGTGGAATCCTGACTCATCTGCAGAGGTTAAACTGTGGGAACATCTTTATTTTCTAAAGCAGCTGTAAGGTGACTGACAGAGAGATTATCTGGAGGCTTGGGAGGAGTAGAGGAGTTTTGGGATCACAGAATATCCTGAGTTGGAAGAGACCCTAAGGATCCTCGAAGTCCAACTCCTGGCCCTGCACGGCACCATCCCCAAGTGTCACACCAAGTGCCCGAGAGCATTGTCCAAACACTTTTTGAACTCTGACAGGCTTGGTGCTGTGATCACTTCCCTGGGGAGCCTGTTCCAGTGCCCAACCACCCTCTGGGTAAAGAACCTTTCTCGAACGTCTAACCTGAACCTCCCCTGACACAGCTTCATGCCATTTCCTTGGGTCCTGCTGCTGGTCACCAGAGAGAAGAGATCAGTGCCTGTCCCTCCTCTTCCCAGGACAAACTGTTTTGTTCCCTGTTTGTATTAATGTTTGGGAAAAATAGTCCTTGGGGGCATAGAATCTGCTCCCACTTGCATTCACTACATTTTTCATGTTGTTTGAGTTTTTTTGTTGTTGTCACTTTGTTTGCTTTTTTGTTTGGTTCATTTTTTTAAAAGATAAATGTAAATATAGTAGATTAAAAAGAAGAAATAAAAATTAGTAGAATAATGCAGAAATGAGGGGGTAGGGAAGGAGCCTTTCAAATGAATGTTCGAGATGTGTAAATTCTGCAATTTATTCAGTGAGGGAAGGTGTTGAATTGTGGCAGAAAGTTGTCTGCCGTTTCTGATTCATCAATTTAGGGACACATAGATGCTCAGACTTTGTAAATGTGTAAAAAATATGTAAAATGCAGCCTTGTGGTTTTTGGTCACTAGCTCTGTTTAAATGACAGCTGAAAGTGAGCTTGGATTTATGCTAGTGGTTTCATCTTGTTTTTTCCCACGAATTCTGTTGCTGAAGTCCATATCACTGACCTTTCCTCTTTACAGAAATTCATTTATGAAATATTAAAGCTGTGTGGAAGCCTTTGTAATTGCAGCTTCAGCAAGATTTGCAATTATGCAAGAAAATAGTGAAATACATACCTATGTGCGTCTCGTCTGTTTGATATGCAAACCCCCTTTACTCTTTCTTTCATTAACTGTTACGCTTCTGTTTCACACCTGCTTTTGCAGAGGAAATACATGAACCCACATGTTTCCTCAGTGGTAGAATATGCTGTATATCTTTATATGAGCAGGCAAAAAGAGCATATTTAGACAGGTTGAAGGCGAAAAAGATTTTTATGCTCAAGTTTCTGATTAGACCATTATAGCAGCATCACTAATTCCCCTCCTTCCATCTATTGTCTTCTTTCCTCTGTTGTCATCAGTGACCACTGCTGATTTGTTGACTCTATTAAAGTATTCAAGGAAGCCACAGGCCTGTCATTTTGGTCATAACCTTAATCTGTTTTCTCACCTTGGGAGAAAATGTGTTAATACACTGTCTGCTTCTATAGAATGAACTCATTGAGAAAGTTCCTGACACAACAAATCTGCAGTATGTTTAGAAGGAAAAAGGATTTTCTGAATATTAGTTGATTTAACAGATAGCAAGCTATGTTTAGCTGGCAATTTTTGTAAGAACCGTACTAAATTAAGTGACAGTAAGCAATTGTAACAGTACGTTGTGTAGTAATTTTTGAGCAGGATGAGTTGCAACTCCTCCTGATTTCTCATAATCTCTGATTCCTTGTTATTTCTGAATGATTAAGCAAATTGTTTATGCTAACTTCTGCTTTAATTTACGTCTCTGTAAAGCCTGAGTAACTTCATTGATTCTGGAGTTGCTTTAGTTTTTAAAACAAGTAAAGGGAGAGGTCACTTCTGCTAGCTTGCTGATTTGGAAAATACATGAAATTTTTTTCCTTTTTTTTGTGACTTACAGGTAAATTGTATAGCTATCTAATTGCTTCTCATAAAGCACTTCAAAATCCTTCATATTGTGTATCACCTTCTTTATAATAATTACTTCTGAGAAACTACTTGCTGTGCGAATAGAGCTTATAAGGAAAAATGAAAACAGACTTGTTTGAGTTTTCTTATAGTTTATTTTTTTTCCTCTTATTTGGATGAGAATTTGCTTTTTTCCCTTCTACTTGAGAATTTTATTTATTTAAAATTTAACTTGCATTTGCAGCTAGCTAAATTTGCATTTTTAGCTTAAAAATTAGCATTTTTTTTTTTTAGTTTTAGTATGCAGATACCTGATTTTTGGAATAATTTTGTTCACTGTCAGATATATATCATAGATCCCCGACCTGCTTCTTTGTCATCTTATTTGACAACAGTGGTGTCCATTACATGTACTGGAATGTATTAATTTCCTAGTAGTGGAAGATGGATTTTTGGTCCTTGTCCTTGTTTTATCTGTGTCAGTCAGTCCTGCCCCTGCCATCTGAGACTTTGTGTGAGGTTCTGAATAGCTGTAAGGGCTGAAGTTGCAGTTGAAGTGCTTGCCATCACTAAGTTGGCTGGAAAACTAAGTAGGCCAGGATTGGTATCATTTGGCTTAAATGACTGGAAAAGGTTTTTATTCTTTCGTTTTTGGTGCCAGAGTTCTCTCTGTTGTGGAACTCCTCATTTATGGCCTGCAAATCTGGGAAGAAATCCTTCTGGTTTATTAATCTGTCTTGCCAGACACTGTGATCTAGTTATTAGAACAAAAGATGATGAAAAGAAATCTTAAGATTAAACTATATTTTATGGTTACAAGAAACTATGATGAATAAGAGTAAAAAGAACGTATATTCAACCAGTGGAAGAGATTAATGTTGCCTTGAAATAACTCCCTTTAATTTATCTGTAATATTTTAATAAATCTTTCCCATGCCAGTAAATACTGGAATAGGAAAGATAATGTAAAGGGAAAGGTTGTACTACCTGAAAAACAGATGTCTTTGAAGCATGTATTAATTACCAATTAAAATATTTGSGGATGAGACTGCTGCATCTGTTGCTTGTGTGTCATTTAATGCAGTGAAACTTTGATTTCTGGATAGTGATCTTGAGCTCTGCTATGATACATTTAGGGATTCTTAAGGATTTTTTTTTAATGGAACATGTCTTCTTCCTATCTTATTTATTAGAAATCATTTTCCACAAGGTATATGGGTAGTATTAATATTAGGACTGACTTTTAATGAAAAAAATCTTAGTAATGCAAAAAGATCATAGTGTCCACTGAAGAAAGGTTCACTTCATTTATTTTGGCTGAAATGGTGCGATTCAGTTCTACATGGAAGAGACTAAAATTGTCTTAGTTGCCTTTCTATTTACGTAACAGGACATTTTGATGACAGGATGATTAATTTGTGTGAACAAAAACTGTATGTTGCTTAAATGGGCCAGATATCACACAGGTACGTTGCAGTACATGTGTAATGTAATAAATGTGTGTGTTATTATGTGAAAGCCAAAACTTTGTAGATTGTGGTCTCAGAACTCCCCCAAATTGGTGTTGGCTTGGGAAAGGGTCATTGTAGTTCAGAAAAGTGGAGTCAATATAACTGTCTTTTACTTAATATCAAAATGTGTTCAGCCTCTGTGTTAGTGATGAGGAATATGATGCGCTTTTTTTTTAAATAATATTGTTAATTTTTATTGTACTACTACATACTTTTGCAATACCTGTTATACTCTTTATTTTTAACTGTTATACTATTTTTTTATTTATACATTGATTATACCAATATGCATTATACCTATAGATATAAGTACAATACAAGGCTTATTAAAAACAAAGAGAAAAATACCTATGGTATTCTTCATTCAAGGAGCTTGAATTATTTGCCATAATCCCTTAACCAGTGCATCTGCTCTGAAGTGGAGTATTTGGTTGTGATGTTTCTTTTTTTACCATGGAGATTACTGCAATATAGTAGAAGTTAGCAGTTCTGTTAACACATGAAAATACTGGCTTTTGTTTACATGACAGTTCTGCCTGATCCAAACTGAGCTGCAAAATTCATGTTAAATATCATTGTTGTGTTTTCCTGTGTAAGATCTGAATAACACAGATCTTTAGGTGAGAAAATAAAGTTGTAGTGCATTTTCTGTACCTATCTTGTTTTATTACCAATAAGATGGACACAGTCCTGTGCCTTGTGCTCTGGGATGACCCTGCTTGAACAGGGAAGTTGGACCAAATGACCCGCTGTGGTCGCTTCCAGCCTCACCAATCCTGTGATTTTGTGATTCTGCAGTACTGTGACCCATAGGGTTGGTGAGTTTTCCTTGGTGGGAAGAGATTTGATTTGGTATTGCTGTTTCTGATGCACAATTTGCTGGTGCTGGAGAACCATAAGAGCTTAATTTCGCTATGCACTGAAGGAACTTGCCCCTCATCTCTTTGGCCTAGCATTTCTTATCTTGGAAACTCTTCTGGATCATACCAAGAGGGATATTAGAGGAAAGAGTATGGATATCTTTCACCATCTCTGTTCACCATCAAATAGACTTCATTGCTTGGAATTGATATTGGATTCTATGTTGGCAGAGGCTAATGTAGTTTCAGAGTGAATGTATCTTGGTAACTAATCCTTGCCACCTCCTTGTGAGGTGGTTTGCTGTATCCGACACATGGGGAAGCATGGGAGTGCGAGGTGGTTTCAGAGTTGGGATTAGAGTGCTGATGTCCCAGGCTTCTGGTTCTATGCGCTGTGCAACCACAAAGCCAACCTTTCCTACCCATCTCCTGTTACTCTCTCGGGGCAAGTTCCTATTGAACGTTATTAATAAGGACAACAGGGGAATAATCCTGTTGTCCTAGTCAGGAGGGAAAATGTTCTTTTAGTTCTGTGCTATTGTATGCAATTTAATGCTAGCGGTCAGGAAACCTTAAATAACTACATCAAACAGCCGGTTCAGTGCCAGCCTTTCTTCTTATTTAGCTTAGTCTAAACTGACACCAAACTTTGAGACTTCCTCTCCTCCCACAGTGGAGAGCCGCTGGGATTTTTTATACCACACATGGTTTCCCTCCTACATTTTCCTCCCATGTCAGATATTCATACCCCCTTTAATAACCAGCAGGGGGATCATTACATTGAGCTACTGCCAAATGCATAATGACTGCTGCCTTTGCCTTACACAGTCACTGCACTACTGATATCCAATTCAGCATTGTAAAGTGCTTAGGGCTACCTTGGGGATGTGCTATATTAAACCCAACTATTCTAAATCCTATTTAATACAAAGAGATTGGTGGTGGGGGAGGGGGGAGGGAGATTTAAAATTGTCATTAGTTACCTATTTTCAACAAGTAAAAATAGCTGGTCACTTAGGGCCCAATTCTGTCACTCTTAAGTCATAAACAGACACCCTGATTTTAGTAGGGGGTGCATGGAGGCGAGCAGTCTGCTTGCCACAGGGTGAGGCAGAATTGGGTCCTATAAAGCTGTGCCTGAGATAGTAAGTTTGCAAGAAGCTGATGGGGGTGAGTGCGCCCATTTCTGTATTCCCCTTACAAATGTTTTACAGTGGAAACAGGAAAGTGGAAACATGCTTCATATCTGACTAAAAATAAAGGTACTCTTAAACTTGTAAAAGGCAACATTTTTATTTGAATGATATGACAGAGCTGCCACAGGAGTGTTACCTGCTATAAAGAAAGCTTAAGAATTATTACCTTTATTAGACCAGTGACACTGAGCTTTAGCCATACATTTCTAACTTCTGTCCCTCTACAGAGACAATTTTCTTTTCTTAAATAAACTGTCATGCTAGTGTTAATATATTGTTGGCTCCCTCATACTCTGAGAATACTGCTGATATAAAACATGTATATGTTAGATTGGTAATAGTATCTTTAGTGTAGCTGACTAGAACAAATGTGTTTCCCTCATGGCTGTGCTAATGTGATAAAGGRAAATTGGCTGTTCATCAGCTTTTGGCTGGGTAAAGACAGTAGAGATGGAACCACATTCTTTTTTATGCATTAATACCACTGAGAACTTTTCACTAGTTATATTTCATGTGCAGGCATGTTGTGCAAAGATGTTGTAAAACATGAGATAATGCTACAAATAACAAAGTAGAAAAGCCTGTATCTTTTATGATGATAACAGTCAAACACCAAATGACAGTAACAGGCTGTAAAAAATGTGATGCAGAAAAAAAATGCAATGTAACCACAATATATACGTATACTTAGGCTCTTGCAAATAGGGCATCAGATGTTTAGAGGGCTTTGAATTAAAATTAAATAAAAAACTGTTGTATTTAGGTCATTGATGTGTCAACACAAAAGATAATTTAAAATGGAGAGATGTATTTTGAGCGGTGAAACTCATATGCAATAACTTTTTGAACAAATCTCAAGGCTTAGTAATTATGATAATAGCCTTCAAATTTCCATCAGTGGAAGGGCAATAAATATTCCTGTCTAAATTTGGGAAATATTGACTGAATCTGGAAATGGCAATAAAGCTCAGCATGCATGTGTATGTTTGAAAGTACAGTATAAGGAGGAAAAATTCATTTTTACAATTTTGTGTGAAGCCAAAAAAAAAAAAGAAAAGGCCAAACAGCCGCGTCCATCTTATTTCATGTTTTCGTTCTTAAAATGCTGATAGACTCATGTTGCCCAAGGCACTGATGCTGATCATCTGAGCTCAGATTTATAGATAATTGTGTCCGTTTATCTTGGTCTGAAATTTGAAAGACTTTTTTGTTGGAGTAGTATTGTGAGTGCTTATATTGTGGTTTTCAAGCTGGTATTTTGTTAACTGGTAAATAAGTTCTGTCTTTCCTTTTTTGCAACAAATTATTCTGGCTTGTAAACCTTCTATGTCCTCACATAAATTTTGTTCTTATGGAAGCAGTTATTCCAGGTTTATTTTGTTTTGATTAGCGTCACTATCAAGATGGGCTAAAACACTCTAGTTTTATTAGGCCTTGATAGACATGATTCACCAGGCATCCATATCTGCAAAATTAAAATAATGCTCTGTAAATTGGCAGCAACAAAATTGTGTTTCAAAATATGAAAGCTAGCAAGTTCTTATGTGAAAAAAGCTTTAGGCAAGCTAAACATTTCTAAAATCCAAGTAATTTCATTTTTGCAAATAAATAATTATCTGAAATAAAAGTTTTAGATAAGTCCAACTTAGTTTCTATAATTAACTTCATTAATGGGAAGCTGACTACAGCCACGATACTTCCAGTTTTCATTTTGTGTGGGCCTGGATGTTTTAAATGAGAGTATTGAATTTCATAATATGTAAGGCTGAAAGACACTCCCATATTATTGCACTTTTCTTAATTTTAGGTAACCTAAACCTGAGAATTTCTAATGCAAAAAAAAAGTACTTTGTGAAAGCTCAGTATCTTGTGACTTTGTGGAGCTGGGAGAATGCCACAAAGTATTTCTATGAACGTTAGCTCAGATTTAAAATGAATTGGCAGGGAAGGGAGCACTTGCAGGAAACAGTACCCTGGGGTGCTGGCTGAGTGCATATTCCTAGCCAAGGGTTCCCTTGATGTAAGGGAATTACCCAGTGGGTGTAAAACAGATGTAGGCAGTTCCTATACCGTTCCCTTCAGCCCCTGTAGAAAGAAACATGCTGGGGTTAGGGAGGCATTTTTGGGGGGTGTTACAGGCCTGTGTTTGGTTATCCTGAGTATGGTGTACAGCCCCTTGAGGCTTGTTTGAAGTGATGTGTATGAGAAGAACTGTGACAGCTGTAACATGTGCTCATGGCCTGAAGTGGTGATGTAGCTGTAACCAGCCTTGTACCTTGTGAAACAGACCCACCCTTCTTTTCCTCTCTTCCCCTCCACCAGATCCCCGTACTGTAGTTCCTCCTTTGACTTAATCCCTGTGGAAATTTTATAATCTGTGCTTCTGAGTGGTGATCTATTAACTGAAAAGAGGTAAGTGTTTTCAGTCAGCACCAAAAATAAAGAAACACAGCACAAAATTTGAGGTAATGTTATCAGTTAATCAGTGATAGAGACAAAATGTAGAGAAATTAAAGTGATTGCATAATAAAGCATGTGTTTGCCCCTTTACATTGGTTCTATAGGTGCATCACAGCCGAATTAGTTTCTTCTTGAATGGCTGGGAAGATGATAACACACCTTTTGATTCAAGGACTCTTATGGGAACAGTTGCAGATACGGTTGCTGATGGTACTCTGCAGATTGGACAAAGCTTCACAGGTAAATCTTGTAGTATTTTAGTGGAATGCACTGGAATAGTCAAAATATGCATGATGTGGTTAAAAGAAGTGTATAAGTAATTTTAAGTTATCTATATGCTGAGAAGTAATATGTTCCTGCAGAAGAAAATTCCTACTGTACAATTAGCTTTCTCAAAAGATTGGCTGGAAGTTGGACATTTGGTAGATGATCCTGTAGGATCATAATTTATTCTGTGTGTTACTTCGTATAGGTAAGTTTACTGCATAGTCTAAAACACGTATGTAAAGTGACATGTTCCACTAATTTATCATCGTAGTTTTTCTGAGTAAATATGTGGAACTATTTCAGAGTGGAATTGTGCGTGGCCACTGGACTACACTACTCTCTTTGCAGAGTTAGGAACAGACCTGAAGATTTGGCTGTCCATGTTCTTCCTTTCTATCAATACTCATGTAAACCACTGGCAGAATGAGAGTCTTTCAGCCTCTAGCAATGCCTGATAGTTTTACTCTTCATCTGCATCTAGAATTTTATATGTACTACAGCATGATCATTACGGATCAGTGCGGAACGTTTTGTTGCTTTTCACAAATTCTTGGCTCTGCAGGTGTGAGAACACTTAGTATTGCTCTTCAGGAACACGCACAATTTGAAGTTAACTCCTAAATATATATGTCACATAAACAGCTTTATTGTGGGCTTGGGAAAAAAAGTATTCTGTGCCCCATTTCTTAAAGCTTGTATTTGGAAATATATTTTCTTGTGATTTTGATTCTGGGTACTGGATAACTAATAATCATATAAAAGAAAGGAATATTTTAAAATGCTTTTTATCTTTATTGTATAAATTGATAGGTACAGTTGTACCTACTGTATCTCTTCTCTAATTAGAGGTGGCACATGGACTGGCTCATTACTTCTGTCTAATGAGCCGATCCCTGTGCCACCTCTCTAATCAGAAAAGAGATAGGTACAAAATGTTCTTATAAAGTTATTATAAATCATTCTTTTTTATCAAAAAAATTAAGTCACTGCCCTCTATAGTTTTGTCCAGGTCCAAGATGGTTTCATTCAGGAGGGGTAATTGTGCAAGAGAGATCTCAGAGTGCTGAATTAAAGGTTCTCTCATGCAGTGCAAAGCTGCCTTCTGCTCAATAGATTATTTATAGTGTATTTTCTTAGGTTTAGAGCAATTTGTTGGAAGGATGCAAGATTTCCGATTTTACCCAGTGGCACTTACAAACAGGTAAAGAACTTTTATTTTTGTAACAAAATAAGAGTGTGGTGAGAAGAAAGTGTAGATAACAATATGCTTATTTCCCAAGGTATAGTGCTTTTCAGATGTTTCCTTTAGATAATTGCTTATGATGATGTAGTTCCCTGAGCCTCATTTCAAAGATTACCTTTAATCTAAAAAATCTTGAGTTAAAATAAATTCAACAACTTAATATTTTCCTTTTGAGCTGTTGCTTAAGTAGGCTTGGTATATGTAGTGGTGTATGTAGTACATGTGGATTAGAACATAACACTAATAAATATGTGCTTTCCTTGTTATTGTTGTCCTTGCTACAACCTGACTTAGTATGTATTCTGAAGAAAGTAGATCCAGTTGCTAGATTTCAATGCTTATAAACTGTCTAGGTGTTATCTACTCATCATAATTCTGACATAATAGTGTGTGCTGATAAGCTCATTCCTGTGGATAAGACTTGCTAAGCTTTCTCCAAGCTCCATGTAAAGTGTAGGGCAAGGAAGGGAGCATAGCAGACTAGTCCGGTTTAGACCACTCAAATACCAGTGATCCAGATGAAGAGGACAGGCATTCCAACTGGTTAGCACGCTGGCTTCCTGGCTGGAAGCTTGGCTCCCTGTGCTTAGCTGTTTCCTCTGGTTTCACTTCCCCATAGTATCCATGTCGGGTATTCTTGGTGCTCCCCCGCCCCATGCACACACCCCTGCCCTGAGGTGCCATTGTCCATTGCTCTCCAGATGAGATTGTCACCATAAGCCACCAATGACTTCTCTACCTCAGCCCACAGAGCCCTAGGCAATTGCTTTGACTTCCTCTGTTCCTGAGGCCAAATTACAGTTGCCACTGCAATTTCTGTTGCCCTCCAGTCTCCCTTCCTAGCACATTACAAAGAAATGTTACCTTTGTTATCCAGCTCATGCTGGATTAATCCAGTCTATTCAAGCTGGCCAGAAGTAGTCAGGTCCTATTTGTCTGCGTGGTGCTTCTGGGGAGGCTGAACGCAATGACACTCGGGACTGCAGACCTTAAGGCTACTTAATGATAGTCTTTCAATAAGATGGAGAGCAGTTTCCTCGGAGCTCAGCTGTCTGCAGGACATTATGATGAACTGAGCTCCTGTGAATTGGAAATATTAATGTGAATCTGAATCCCAGGTTTTATGAAAATCATGTTGGTTGTATTTCTCAGAGCAATACTTGTCAAATCTTTTGAACTACAGTTTAGGTCAGTGAAATGAATGAAATTTAACAACTGAAAATTAAGGTATTTTAAAGACTGTTGTGACCCAGTGATGTCTTTGAAGATTTGGTTTTATACCCACAAATAACTTGGTCCAAAATGTTTATCCGGGATAAACTGCAAAGGAAAATCTTGCCTGTGTACCAATTAATTTAAAGCTATGGCTATGTAAAATGTCCTGTAACTTTGGATTCTGTGTAATTTGTAGTGGCGTGTATTTATTTGGTTAATAAGTACACAAAAACTATGTTCTTACCGATAAAGTAGGAAAATGGGAAAAGTAACAGGGTTTTAATATGAAAATTCAGTATCTTCTAGGCTCACAAAATCTTTCTTTTACACCAAAGATGAGCAGATAAACACCTGCCCATGTCATTCATATATCTGCCCAATCTGCTTGCTTGCTTGCCTACCTACCTCTGTGTGTATCTATTTCAGTTGCTGATGTCAGAGGGAACTGAAGTGTCTCAATGATTTGACATGACTAGATTGATCACACACTGGGGCAGCTAAAAAAGTGGACATTTGTATTAAAATTAGTTAAAAGTGAAAATATTTCTATCCAGGTTTTCTAAGGTGCAATGTGGTATTGTTCAAGTTGGTCTTTTTGGAGGATTTGAGTGCAAACATTCAACCTTCCTGTGGTTACAGGCAATATGTCAATGCTGTGGTATGCGTAAGAACAGTGTCCAGACCGCTGATTGGAGTCAGACATGATGCTGCAATAAAATGCTAAGAGTTTTTCTCCTGGCATCTATGGCTGGGTTCATTCTATCTAGCTTTAGACACCCCACCAAGGAACTCATTTCCCTCGGTGCCATATGTCTGGGGAACTCTATGCGTGGAGCAGCTCAGGCGTGGTTCTTCATAGGTGCTTTCTGAAGGTGGCTGCTGCTCTACCATTGATAACGTAGAGACCTTGTGGGGACTTCATTCCTGGCTGATTGCCCCATTTTTATGAGCTGAAACCAGGCCTTTAGGGCTTCTACTACAATCTAAACTGAATTTTGTTTAATTCAAGAGCCTAGAAGCACAAAGTGGCACTTGTGGATTTTTGTCATGTATGTAATTACTTTCCTCTATGCTGTGACAGAGACATTTTAGAAGTATTCTCTGGAAGATTCCCTCATCTTCATACTCAGTCTGAGTGCCGCTGTCCTGGAAGTCATCCCCGAGTACACCCCTTGATACAGAGGTACTGCATCCCTAATGGTGCAGATGATACCACCAATGACAGAGTGCTGAGGCTGGATGCAGAAGCCCATCCTCTGTACTACATCAACGATAATGACATTGGGACCACCTGGATTTCATCTGTGTTTGCTAATACTGCAGGTCTGGATCGTGGTGTTTCAATCACAATAGATTTACAAAATGGACAGTATCAGGTAATGGGAAGATTACATTTGCTCATTATTAAATCTTTTGTAGCTATTGCATTACAATTTTGAGGAAATTCAAGCCTTATGCTTTAAAATGTTATCCTTTGAGGACCAGGAAGAAAGTTTCCTTTATTAGCATGTAACAGTGCAAAAGGCAACAGAATACATTATGGTTCTTGTCATTTTCTTTTGATGTGCTTATAGTAACAAGCAGTAATCTAGAATAGATATACTGGAGTGGATATCCTGTGTGAAGGCACCAATATTTAGAAACAGATTGTTGTATTTTAACTCCACTTTTGTAAATTTAGACTTTAACTTCTGTTAAAACTCAAGGTGCTTGTTTCTGGTTGAAATTTGGCTGCAGACAAATGAAATTTAACATGTTAAAAGCACACTGATATATCAGAGGGTATTTCTGTTCTGTAGATGTTCTGGAGATGGTAGATTATCCTCCCAAGGAATATGGAAGGAGAAAATGATAGGCAGGCATGGTTACTGAAGAAGCCATATTGCACCTAACACTCCCCTTGGCWGTTGAAGAGTGTCAGGATGCCTTGGAAGGAGGGACAAATCAATAGTGGGGCTGCATTCACTGCTAGGGAATTCACCAAATTTCTGTGTATTCTTGCTGGCCTTTTTTCTTTTTTTTTTTTTTTTGTTAATGGTGAGATGGGAAAGAACATGATGACAGGTTTTGGCTATGTATGTAAAAATTACTCCTTTAGTTAAAAGCAATTTCAAATATATGTGAAGTTCTTTGGTTTTTCTTATTTGACACACACATTTCTGCATAAGCAGTATGCTGAGGGAAGTGCCCTTTAAAACAACACAGGTATTTGATGAGATTCTGAGCTAAAAATAGGGAGAATTCTAAAAAAAAAAAAATTTACCTGTTGTCAGACAAGCAACTCATCAAATATTTGGCAACACAAAGTTTTTTAACCAGAATTTTTTTTTGTTTTTGCCAAAATAATGATACTGTAGCAAATCATGAACCTGACTTGGTAATGCATTTTGAAATGGTCTTCAAGAAAAAGTGGAGTTCTGATGCAACAGTTCAGTAGTTGTGTGATAGTATCTGAGAGATCAAAGAGCTTGTTTAACAAAAAAGGTTCTTTGGTTTTTGTTGGGAATATGTGGGGTGAAATATGTCTTCTGTCTGTGAGAGGTAAAGCAGACTCTATAGTTACATAAAAAAGGTTTATATTCTCATTGTTTTACAACTTAGTCATTAATATCAGTTCATAAATTTGTTATCTTGTAGGTATTCTATATTATACTGCAGTTCTTTAGCCCACACCCTGAAGCAATAAGAATTGAAAGAAAAAAAAGAGATGATCTGAAATGGGAAGACTGGCAGTATTTTGCTAGAAATTGCAGTATTTTTGGAATGGAGAACAATGGCTCTCTGGAAAAACCAGACTCTGTCAACTGTCTCCAGCTGCATAGGTATGAGTGGGTGTTATCTGCATAATACAGATGCTTTGAACAGGTAACATCCTGACACACTTCATTTCTATGTCCCAGTGAGATAGAATCTCTTAATTTGGTATACTCATTTATTATGGACTGCTGAATATATAAAAGATCCTAAATATGACCTTTTGACTCAAGATTGCCTGAAGGTCTTCTGTCATTTTTATGAGATTTTAATCATTCATGAACACAACACAATTGATTCCTGTTATTTTTGAGCTAGAATTTTGAAATTTTACATGTTTGTGTTTTGATGGTTATTTTCAATAGAATTACAGAATATTGACATGATAAGTGGAAGAAGGCACTGATATAACATTGTTCTAAACTGTCTAGTGACTATGAAAGTCTACCTTCTGATCTGTGAGAGTGCAGCTTGTTCTGGAGCTTAGGAAAGAGGCCAAACTTAAGTACAAAAGCAAATCATTCAACCTTGCTAGTAGTCATGCAACACATGCAAAAAAAGGGGTTGAAAATGGTGTCTTGAAGCCTTCTAATCTTTCTAAGCGAGAACCAATATAAAACTGCAAGGGGAGGGGGACAAGAAAGGTTATTACCTTTTAGAAATATTTTGCAAGCCCTTTTACTGTCAATTAGCATGTGAAAATTTAAAGCTATATAATATATAAAATACATATTTCATAAATATAGTGTATAACATATAGATAGTTAATATGTTATCATTTTACATACACACATGCATGTATGTACACACACACATATATATAATTTAATCTGTACCACTATCTATATTCAAATGCATTATCTCTTGCCTGAGTTCAGATGCCAGTCAGTATTAGGCTTGTTTAGTACTTGGCTGGAAATCAGTGAGAAAATACATTACCAGATGCTGTAGGCATTTTTTTTTTTTCGTTTTTTTTTGGTTTTGTTTTTTTTTTCACTTTTGCTACCTTTCTAGGACTTTTCAAGTGTCAGCATCTTTGTCTGTTCTCCAGGAGTTCAGAATTCTGAGGAGAGGAGCATAAGGTCATTTGAGTTACACCACTTTTCAGCAGAGGAATCTGAGCTTTATTGCTGATCCTTGGAGCAGAGGGTAGAGGGGAAGGGAAATATCTTAAGTAAGACAAATGTTTTTGGATAAATAACCCAAATGAGGTGTAATGCCACTTTCAGTGCAAAAATATGTATTTATATAATTTTTAAAAAGAATTGAGGAGTTAAATGTGAGTGGTTTCCATAAATGTTTTCTAAGCAGCACAGTTTCTACCCTTCAATTAAAATGTAAATGATGATAGAAAGTGATATGAATGGATGATTTTTGGGTAGAGCCAACGTAAAGAAAGTTTTGTTTAAAAGATAAGACCTATATTCACCCTGTAATGGTGAATATTCTGTGTGCTCAAAGAGGAGTTACTGTTGAAACAATGCTCCAAATTTATGTCAGCAGTGTAACAGAGTTCCCTGGAGGATTTTATTGTAAAACAAAACTTGTTTCTCTCTCTTTCTCTCATACCCACAAACTTGTAACTGCCAAGACATGTCCAGATTGTCTGTCAAGGATTTAGACACCAGTGTTCTTGTGTCCTGGTGGCCTATCCGGGATTCCCTGGTTGACATGGAAGGCAGATAACCTTGGCTTTGAAATCCTTACCATAACTTGAGGGCTCTTGTTTTGGTGATCACATGCTAGTACTGAATGGACTCTTTTTTATGTCCCTTAGGAAATGAAAGTGATTAAGGTTTTTGTTTCTTCATCCTGTAACCACCTATGTAGGTTAGGAGTTGCTCACTGTCCTTTATCCCCCTATCAGAGGCTTGAATCTTTGCTTAGTCTGAATATTGGCTAACCCTTATTTTAGAATCTCCTTTGTTTTCCTGGTTTCCTGAGAAACTGCATGTAGATGTCCTAAAATCTTGATGACCTGCTTATCTAGTTGCCATCAGCCTTACAGTCTTTCTGCTGTTCCTCCTGATGCTTCCATACCAACATGGTGTTGTTCATCTGCCATTTGTACCTGTCTAAACATTTTCATTACAGTTCTATATGCCATAGAAGAAAAATACTGTATTTAATTTTCTGTGGAGGGAAAGAGAAGAATGTGTCACCCAGAGAAACAGACAGATATATTCCACTGAGATTTTTGTGAAGCACTGACCTGGATTAGGAGCACAATAAATTCAAAGATCCTTCATGAAGACGGAAGAGTATGACTCAGCAGACCTAGCCTAACTAGAAATCTCATCTTTCAAAAAGTGACATATTTTGAAGCGACATTTTTAAAATGTTGTATGTCAGGTGCCAGGTGATAACACGGGATACCTATTTTTAATGATCCTATGTAGGTGTGCAAATAAGCAGACATTCTTTTCTCTTGCAGAGGCAAGTTCTACTCATAGGTAAACTATGCCTGGTACATAGACCGACCACCATGACATGATTCATACCCAATTGTGCAAATGTGCAGTTTATATGTACTTGTTTACTCACCTTTACTTGAATTCTCAGGACTGTCCTCCCTCTTCCTGGGCTTAAATATGCAGTTTTACTCGCAATCCTACTGCATCTCATTAAATTGTGTTGCACTTCACGTGCTGGGGAGTGGCATATGTTTCTAACTCTGCTCGCTCATCAAGTGAGATGGTACAGTCCTGTGACTCTGGAATTCAAAATATAACAATTGTTTCTATATGGCTTTTATATGTGTTTAGCAGGTATATTACTAACAATGTAGGCCTGGTAATTATTGTGTTAGTCATCTGAATGATTTCCTTGTGTGGTTCAAGCCTAGTTCATGTTTCTCAAAGACAGTGTGTTAAAGTTTTTGTTTAACAAAACAAGTTTTTTGGAAACTTGTGCAGATAACACTGTATGAGTCACACTTTAATAATATTTTGAAGTTGCCCACTAGAGGATTTACTTCTAATTGGAAACTTTGAGTCTGGAGAAGAGCATGATAGTTTAGGGCAAAACAGACATATGGGGGACATTTCTTTTCCTCTTCTTGAATTCTGGTGATTGGGAATCCACTGACATAAGAATTTTGACCCAGAAAGTACCAGGTAAAGTGGAGACCCTCTCTGAGAAGCAGGATACTGGGAAACAGAATCTGTAAAATATGTAATATTTTGATTTTAATTTGTCTTCCTCTCTATTTAAACAGCTTTACACCGTATTCTCGTGGTAATCTAACTTTCAGTGTTCTTACCCCGGAACCAAATCACCGACCTGGCTACAATGATTTTTATAATACTCCATCTCTCCAAGAGTTTGTTAAAGCTACGCAAGTGAGGATTCATCTCCGTGGCCAGTATCACACTAATGAGCCTTGGGTAAATTTTAGGCATAGGTACTACGGCGTTAATGAAGTCACGGTCAGTGGAAGGTGAGTGTTACGTGACTCTTCCCACACCCAGCACTGCCTCTATTACAGCTGTGCACAGCATATAAGGACTTGCCTAAAATTTGATCCACTTGTTTTGCTTTTACGTTTATGATTGAGAAAGGAATTTGGTCTGAAGCAATGTATCAAGTTGGAAATGACTGGTGTACTGTTTTTTAAAAAGTTTGCTCACATGTTATTTTACAAGTAATTATACTTATTACACAAATCTGTCAAAAGCAATCCTTTCCTTGGAATTACCAATGCCTCTAAGCAAACGCTTTGATTGGAACGATGGCTTGTGCTTTACTTCAGTAACTCTTCCAAGCTATAGATTCCCAGACATGGCAATTTTAACAGTCAATGAAGAGCTTATTCTTTGTTTTAGTTGGAGTTTTCCTTTCAAAATTGGGTAGCTGTCAGTAAAAGTGTTATATTATCTGTGACTGACAACTTTATTGTATATGATAAGTGTGCTGTCTTGTGAAAGGACTAATTATGCCCTGTAAATAATATGCAAATTTGGCAATGAAATAGTTTCTAAGAAGCATATGGTGCAGATTTGTAAGAAGTATTATTCCTGAAATTGTTTTGGTAGTTCTCATTTTGAGAGAAAACACCCCATTAGAAGTCATGTTTACCTTAAAATTTTCTATGTTACTAATGTATTTTGATTATTGATTAAGATGTGTTATGATAATACATTTACTAAAAGAGATTTATCTTGGTGACAATGTAACAATAAAATAATTTCAGCTGTAGTTTGAAAAGCTGTGCCGTGCCTCCTGAAGAGCAGCCCTTCAGGTAGATTGGTATGGTTATTGACTACTAATTAAGACTCTATACAGATTATATTTTAGTAAGAAATTGATATTTTTACTGAGATAAAATGTGTTAAAGTGCAAAATTTTGCCTGATATGGTTAAGAGTTCTTGAAAAACTAGAGCTGCACTGTAAGGCTTAATATTGATGAATAATTATAATTTATTTAATAAAATTTTACATATTAATTTTGTGTCCTGAAATACAATTTTCATTACATATTGTATAAGGTAAGAGTATCTCTACTACGTGCTGGTTTTTATTTTCTTGGAAAGCAATTGTTGATGCTTAAAAATATATTGAGTGAAGTAGTCTTTTGTAGGTTACTGCACCTAAGAAGATTGGTGACATTTATTTGTTCTTAATCAGGAAACGGATTACGTAATACACAAAATTGACTTTGTGAATGTGTAATATATTGTTGGACAGAATGTGTTTTCATGTTTTAACTTTTGTTCTTTCAGGTGTAATTGCCATGGCCATGCTGATGATTGTGACACAGCTGTGAAACCGTACAGGTGCCTGTGCGTCAAGGAAAGCTATACAGAAGGAAATAATGTTAGTCTCTCCTTTGTCTATCTATGCCACCTATGAACAGCCTCAAAACTGGGATTTTAGTCCTGGGAAACAGCGTGTATATGTATGTCAGTGTAGTCCTGTCTTTTCTGGGAAACTTTCTGTAGTAGATTTATATTAATTAAGGAAACAAAAAAGTTTCCCCTCCATACGCCAAAAGCCATTCCACCACAAGCCATTAGGAGTGCTGTGTTCAGGGATTTGATTTCTTGTTAGAGGATTATGCTACTTCATCAAACATTAGGTGCAAACCTGAGTTTAAACTGTGGGCATCTAATAGAGATTGTCTCCGCCTGCTGTAACAACTAGCAAGAGTCCTGTAGAGTGAAGGTACTACTCCGTGGTAGTTTTAGTCTGGTCCTATGGACTCCAGACCCCTTCACTAGGTGGAATTCAGTAGGCACAGTCCTGGAGCTCAGTTGCCAATTTAGTTTCATTTGAAAGGAAATAGTTCAAGTGGTCCATGATGCAAACCAAAGGACAGTAAATGCAAAATTATAATTTTCCTTTTTTTAATAATAGATTTATAATTCTTATTCTCTTAAATCATGATATTCTAGATAAATATGTAGAGGAAAGCTCGGAATAATGGTACCACTTTGCACTTATTTTGTGCAGCCTTTGGTTTTCTTGGAAGCTGTTCACATACAACTTAGCAAAAGCAGAACCATGATGTATGAGTAAAGAAAATTTGCTCAAAGAAAAGACTCTGTCCCTAGATTAATTATTTATCTCAAAAGAAAAAAAAAAAAGGCAAAGAAGCTGAGGTTAAGAAAGAATGAGCTACATCAAAAGAATGAATCCCAGTCTCACTGAATGTTAGATTTCCATTGTGAGTACGTGTTGTATTCCTTGCTACATTTATGCCTTTTGGAAATAGCCTATCTCAAAACTAAGAAGGGGTTGTGTGGAATACCAGCAGCAGTAGCAAAGGGGAGACTAACTGCACATCAAAAAAACCCCCAAGCAATCTGTGCTTGCTGGAACAGAGCATGGAGAGTTAACCTCAGCATGTAATACAGTGCTTATGATAATGTGAAAGATCTTTGTAAATTTTCATAGCAGATCTAAGTTTTCTCACTTGTTAAGCAGAAGTGTAGGATCTACGGTCTAAATGGGACTTGAACAGAAATTCCAAGTTTTTAGATGGGTCAAATTAGAAAAAAAATTGAAACTGACAGTGTCCCTTTAATTAGAACACACATTGTGAAATGTTACTTTGTAAGGATTAATTATAAATATTTAATAAGATCTGGAAGTTCACCAAGCACTCTTGCAAGACTTATGCCACCTTGTGAAAACCAACCAAATACATTTTAATGACGTATCTGCCTTATCAGATATTTCCTGTCAATGTTAATGGGTTGTTCCACTGATGTCACATTTTTGATTTGGCATATATGCATTGTAACTATAATTGAAGTGCTTGAATTAACGGTTTTAATAGGGAGTACAACAAGGATGATGTTTATTTTCCTCATTCTTTAATAACCACGTCAGTATCTATTAAATATGAAATAGAACTAGTAAAAAAATAGAATTAGTATTTAAAAATATATCACTAGCTACTTTGAATTTTATCAAAGATTTATGTGGAATCCAAACAGTTTAAGGGTTTGGTTTGTTTTTTTTTTAAGGCAAGCACTTGAAAGCAAACCCACAATCCATCCTGATGTTTGACTATCACTGGCAGTGATAAACTTTGTCTTATAGGCTTACACCTGGTTCCCTGTCTCCCACTGCAGTGAACTAGGAACTGTAAAAATAAATTTATTTATTTACATATTTTTTTGATTTAAGTAAGCATTCGGTGAAGCAAGTTTCCAAATATAAGTTTTTTGGTAGAGAGAAGGAAAATGTTAGGGTGGATATTATGAAAAATTTCTTCACGGAAAGGGTTGCCAATGATTGGAACAGGCTACTCAGGGAAAGTGATGGAGTGATTGTCCCTGGGAGTATTTAAAAGTCTGTAGATGTGGCATTCAGGGACATGGTTTAGTGGTGAATCTGGCAGTGTTAGGTTAATAGTTGAATAGTCTTTTCCAATCTTAGTGATCCTGTGATTCTTGAAAGTTTTGTCAAAGTTTTAAAAGTCACAAAACAAGAGACATGGCTCAAAGAGGCTCTGTGCTGTGTAATCAAATGCCATCTTTTTCTCTCTTACTCCTTAGTGCTTGTGTGTCATTTAACAATAGGTGCAAGCACAGGTGTGCATAAGTAACTGATCCAAGATTAAATCTGAAATGAGATGATGAATGCTTTCAGCTGCTGTGTGGCTGGCTGTGCACAAATGGAAATTCAGAGCTGACAGGTTGGTAGCTATTCCTGCTCTGTTTTCCTTTCATGGAGGACGTATTTCCATATCCATGCTGGGAGGAGGAAGCTGCATGAGCTGGATGGCTTGGCTGGGAGCTTGTTGCTTTGTTGTGCTTCCCAAGTTGTGCCATGCTGAACGAACCCTCTCGTTTTGTGTTGTTGGGTGCTGTGTAAGGCTGATTTTCCTCGACACAGAGACAAAGGGAGAAAGAGGGAAGATGGATGCGAATGAGGGAAGGACTTGAATAAGTTTGAGCCTGTGTAACTTGAGTAACAATTATGGTCAAGGTGTTCCCCTTGGTGTACATAAAGTGAGATAATCAAACAATTAAGCAGTGATTGTTCTGATAAACTAAAGTCAGAGTTCATGATCTCTAGTGAAGCTCTAATTTTCATCCTGAAGACTTCTTTTTCTCTTGCTGTGGTGGTGGTGTTTGTTTCTGTTGTTTTGTTTTTAATAGATTGCAAAAAGGTTATTGCTATCTTACCACTTACTGTCTGGGGTTTTTTTTATGAAAACTAAATATCAGCAGATAAATTCTTGTGTTTTAATTTTCTCCCCCAAGTGACTTTTGTTGTAAGTTGTGACTGGTTCACAGTTCTTGGACTGTCTTAAGCTTCTGGGTTTTAATGCAGTTTCTTATTTTACTCACAGTTGATGCTTTCTCAGCACCAGCTGTGAGCGAAACAGTTTAGAAACTTCAGTATAGTTTCCTAGTTGTCAGTGTATAGGTGATATAGACACACTGATAAATAAAAACAATTATAATAGTGCTTGGAATAATAGCCATGAAGAAAGAGGAGCACGCTTCTCAAGAAAGAAGTTGCCCAAAGAAGAAAGTAGTTGCCCAAATACTTTACAGAAGTAACTGATTTTGAAGGATTTAAATTCCTTCTGAAAGACGGAAATCAGAATTACAATATATTTTATTTCTTTTTTGTTACTTACAAGGTAATATGGTAATAGTACAAACTACAGTTACTACAATGTTAGAAACTGCAATAACAGACATTGTTTAAAATGCGCCCAAATGGATGGGTTAGGTGAATGTCTTCTGCGATTTAAACACAGCAGGCACCATTTTGCATCTCTAAAGGTTTAATCTCAGGACGTTAGCCTGTGTTGAGTATCTAAATTCTTAAAATTTTGTTCTTCTGCCCACCTTCCTTGGTTTGACTGTTTTTAAAGTAACTTAAAAAGGTTAAAATAATAATTAAAATGTTGGGTTTGTTATTTCCCTTTGTGCTTTCTCACGTTTTGTCTAAACCAAATATTATTAATATTTAAATCGGGGAAAACACGTAGAACAAAATATGAATATAGAGAGTATAATTACGAGATAAAGAAATATTATTTTCTAAGAAATTGTTTGGGTTTTTTTTAAATTTGTTATTTATTTCAGTGTGATCACTGTTTGCCATTGTACAACGACAAGCCTTTTCGTCCAGGTGACCAAGTTCATGCCTACAATTGCAAACCATGTCAGTGTTACAGCCATGCAGAAAGCTGCCACTATGACTTAGCAATGGATCCTTTTCCTCAGGAACACTACAGAGGCGGTGGTGGAGTATGTGATAACTGTCAACACAACACAGCTGGTAAGTCAAAGAGAATGGACTGTTTATTTTACAATCCCTTTTTGACTAAGTCTTGTGTCAGCTGAAATTAGTAATGCTCGGTGGCTGAAAGTCCAATAAATTCTCATGTATATATGTATTTTTAAACTATTCAGATAGTGCAGTAACAACAGCGGTGTCAATTCTTAAGCCATGGGAAAATACTGCAAAATTTAATCCAATCTTGTGTAAAAACTTTCATGCAAAACACATTCTAATAAATAATTAAAAGATAATGTTTCGAAGCTATTCCTATTAGATGTGCTAGAGCATTTAAATCCAAAATATGACCTTTCTTGTTGGACCAGTTTAACAAACAACATCTGAAAAGATTGCCAGATTTTGCTCTAATGTCAGTTTCTTGGTTATTCAATGAAGGTTTTTATTCCATGTAGGTAGTATGTTTGAGTAGTTTTTTGAACAATTCTGTTCTATTTCACTTTTCTTGGCTTTATCCACTAAAGGGAAAAAAGAAAAGTTTCAGGTTCAGTTTTTCCAAAAAAAATGTATAGACATTTGCATGGCACAGCTTTTCTATAAGTGTGGTATTATATAACAGATGGAAGTTTAATGGACTAAAACATAGTTTGTAACAGGTTCATTGTTTCATATGCTCTGGATCACTAAATTGGCAGGTAGAGATGAAAGGTGCATTAAAATGGACGTCCTGAAAATTATAGAATTCTCTCAGAGGAATAGTCTTTAATTTTGAATTATACAGCTAATTTTAATGAATTGGAAGCCATAATGCATAACCTTTCTTTCATGCAGGAAGGAACTGTGAGCTGTGCAAGGATTTCCATTACAGACAAGCAGGTGCAGATCTTTCAGCCATTGATGTTTGCGAGCCCTGCGACTGTTAYGCAACAGGCACCAAAAATAAGAGCCTCCTGTGTGATAATGTAAGTAGCTTCAATAGAGAAAAAGGGGAAAACATTTCAATCAACTGGGTAGACAGCCATAAGATTTTACAAAGTGTATTCAGATGGTAACTAGTCTATAAAAAAATGCTTAAGTTCAGCCTTTTCAAAATGATAATTGACTTACGTCAGACATTGAAAGCTGAGAAAACACAGGGAGCAATTTGAGATGTACTACTGAAGAGTTACTCATCTATATCAGGAACAGACATAAAAGATGCTGTATGAATGGTAGTTTTGGGATGCTACCTCTCTGCTCGCTAATGTTAAAACATCTAGGTTTTTAGTGTTTTTGAAGGTCTCGATGTTGTCTTAAAGTTACTAATAGGTTGTGAAAATTCAGGCAGTAAACTGAGCCTGAAATTGAACTAAAATTAAGCTACTTTTCCCTATAGTAAGACAAGGATTGATCTTACTTTTCATTTATAAAGTCCATTAAAAATAAAAGAAACCCACAAAGTGATGCTGAAAAGAGAACACCATCAGCTGTGCTTTTGAAGCCAATGGACCTCATTGACATGYAAGATGTCTAGTCCAATAATAAATCTATCTGTAACTTTTAAAACATGCAGGTTGATAAAAAGCAGGAAAAGTGATTAAAATCTTGAACATATACTAAAGATATATTGTGATTTGTGTTCTATTCACATATGTCCTGTCCATTGTCAAAATCTAAATTTTGCTAGGCATCAGAAAGAAATAATTGCTTTGAAATGTGTTTTAAAGGTAGAATTTTTTCTACAGGTAAATGAGATAGAACTTCTTCAGCTTGTTGCCACTTTTCCTGTCTCTTCTTTTTTCAAGACTTTTATTCATAGAGTAATCTCTAGCTTTTTTTCTTCACATGTCTCGTGTCATTGCCTTTTATTTAACAGTGAACTGTTGTGCATCCTGTTGTATTTTCATCCTCAGTTCTATAGTGATACAGATACATGCCTAGTTGGACTCAGTCCACCTTCACAGGACTCATGCATTGGTGCATATTCTGAGTGACATGCAAATTTAACACAATGTATTTTTTGAAATTTGCATGTCACTCAGAATTTTTTGAAATGGTCCCCTGTATTACAAATAGAAATTATTTTATAATTTTCAGTCTTCTGAAGATGATGATTTTTGCCAATAACATAGAAGTGGAAAGAAAAAGAGCTTGCAAAACACAGATACCGTGTTAGGACTCTTTTTCAATGAGGAGGAATGAAAGCAAATGTTAATTTATGTGTCCATGCTTTGTGGTGAAATGTTAACCTAAACACGTTTAACTGTCAATAATAATCAGAGGAAGAGTAGTTTAAAGAAATCAGTGTTTTATACTTAAATATACAAGAATGTTGGTGACACTTGACTATGAAAGTATGAACGGGGAGATAAAATGGGGGAGACTCTATTKCTCAATAAAGCATCAATTGCTGCAGTGGAAGCAGAACAGGGAGAAATGATTGAGAGGCATTAAAGAATAGATTAATAAGGCTGGGGACTAAAGGCTGRAATGAATTACATGAAATAGAAAGGCATCATTGGAGGAAGTGTTTCCAAATTTGACCTGTGGAAGATGGAATCATAAGGAATAAGGACCCTACTCATGAAAATTAATTGTCACATCACATTGATAATTTTCAAGGAAATTTGCCAAAAATGGGGCAGAATACACTTTTACTGCATAACTCATCACTTTATTTAGATCATCAACATTTTTTTCTTTTTGCAAAGTGCCACTTCTGTCACTAAGTTCCAGGAGGTACAGAGTTCCAAAATTAATCCATTGAATCTCAAAATAATCTATTGAATCACACAGAAAGAACATTTACTCATCAAATGAAGTAGTATTCATGCTGATAGCTTGCAAGATGTGTAGAAGAGCTTACTGTAACATGGTTGTTCCCATCTCCTTTCGTTGGATCGATCATGAGAACTTTATGCCTCTTCTGTTCACCTATTGCACTCTACCCTTGGTGAGAAATGCATTGAGGTATGTAGCATTTCTCCCTTGCAATTTTGTAGTTCTCATACATCTGAAGATCACATCCACTTACAGATCACTGTGTAACTTCATTTGTATTTTAAAGTGCAAACTAACATAATAAAAACGTCAAATTTGTAACTTTATGGCTTAGAGTAATGAGTGGGATTTTAGAAGAGTGGTGTAGCGGTGCATCCATGAGAAGTTCATTAGGTGTTTTTTCAGAGAGAGGTTTTCCTTTGAGAAGTGGTGAGTACGAGGGAGAATTGCTACAGCCTGATAAAATTTGTCCACTTCCACTGTACTGGTTATTGATGTTTAATCAGTGTAGAAAAGATGGTTGCATCCTCTTTGTGAACATTTGTCACAAAATATTTCAAAAAAAATCAGAAAGTCCAGATGAGCTGTTTGAGGTGCTTGAGTTTTATGAAAGTGAAAGAAGAATTGGCTGCCTTCTTCCTTTCTCCCTAACAATTCACACATGAGAAAATTCTGCCAGAATACTGCTGACGTGATCATTCTTGCTGTAGTTGGAGATTAATTTCTTCTGGCCCTTATACGACAATCCTTTACTCATTTTCCTGTGCTGCTTTTTACCCAGGCTGCTCTACAAATGCTTACATATTCTATCAGGCATGGCAGTTTGTAGTTCTTTCATGATTCTATTATAGTAAGTCATATATAATGCTGGGGAAAATCACACTCTTTTCCTGGGCATTTGTTTTTAGTCAAACCTGAAATTGCTGCTGTTGCCTTTACCTAGTCTTTGGAAGTACCATTCTGGTATCAGTGAATTTAGTCATCTTTCTTTACTTGGGTTTTGCTGATTTTAAAAAATTTACTCTTAACAACCAAATAAATATGTATCATGTACATGTTGCTGTGAAGAAGCTGTATTTTACTGCAGAAGATATTGTTGAGAGTTGCAAAGACTTAATTGCCTTCTGTCAAGGTGGCAGCTGTATTGTCTCATCTTGCAAGAAAACTGTTTCCACGGAAGGAAAATGAACAAAATGTTAGTTACTGTTTTCTCTGAAGAGTCAAATGAAAGTAGATTCCAATGCTACCAAGTAACTATCTAAACAGGCTTCAGATTTCATCTTTCTTCACACTCCCTAAATATTTCTAAATTTCTTCACTCAGACTTTTCAATGCTTGATTTAATTTTATTTTATACATAATGGAAAGCTAGTTAATAGCTGTGTCTATGTGTATATATATATTAAACAAAAATAGTATCTTTATTTCTGTTTTCACTTCTGAGTTAATTTTTAAATCTAAAATTAGAATGAGCATTCCGCTGTTTTCATTTATCTATCTACACAATTTTCAACCCATTTATTGTGATTGACAATAAATAAATAAATGGAATGTGTGTTGCAAGGGAAAGAACGTAGGTTAAAGAAGTCAATTAAGGGCATTTCAGTCAACAGATATACCAAAGAGAATAACGAATTTAAAGGATGCAAATGTGTAAATGAAAAGCATGTGCATAGTGGAGTCCATAAAAAATGAAGTTATAAAACACTGTGTGTATTCTGAATCCTGGATTTCCCTTAATGGAAGGCCTTTAACCTTACTGCTAAAATGAAAGAAAAGGAGCTTTTTATGTTAAATAATTCTGTGGCTTTGTTTCTGATGGATTTTTTACAGTGGAAATGCTGGTTTTCTGTGATAGTTTGTTATTTTGGAGGTTTGGTCCACTCCCACCCCTTGGAGCGTTGTGGGCAGAAGGTAAATGCCTCATTTGACGTTTTGAGCAAAAGTAGTAGAAAGCTACTGACTTTTGAAAGTCATCATACGTGATGACAAGAAGAGATATCAGGGGAGTGCAAAGGAACTTCATTATTGCTGCTTATTCAATTTTCAGTTCCCAAAGCTGACATCCTGAGAATACTCTCAGGTATTTGGTGTCAGACCATTAACCTATGTGTGTGAGCCAGCACACCATAGCATTCTCATTCCTAAACTGAAGAAAAGGAAAGGAAAGGAAAATAAAAGTCCTCAACCCCCTTGCTCCCCCTTCCTGAGACTGCAGACAAACTTTATGCTGGGGTCCTTGCCAGATTTGCATCAAGGAAGAAGATCGTGAGAAAGATATCATTAGCATTTATATCAAAAAGGCAGAACGTTGAGACCGGTACCAATTAATTGCAAAACTGGTGGTGGCAGGATAAACACAAAGAATTTCATGCCAGACCTAAATATACCCTTGAGTCTTGCAATGCCCTAAAACTTGCATTTTCAGTGGGTCAAGGAAAGGTACTTCTGCTGTGGTAGAGAGTAAATAATTGAAATTAGTAATGACTTGGCAAATTGTAAAAGGTTATTTTTCTCATGTGTTTTGGGCTTCAAAACCAGAAGTTAACTTTGGAAAAAGAAACTTGAAGTGTCAGGTTAATTTTTTTTATTTAGTAAGATCAAGTCTCATATCACATTTATTGTCCAGAATTGAAGGGACTTTCTGATTACATTTCTCACAGTATATTGCTTCTATTACAGATACCAAAGGATAGCAATTTGAAATTATTGGCATATCCAAGGGGAAGAAGCTAGTTTTAACTTTCAGAAAGGCTTAGGCCAGCTATTTTTCCAGCAAATTACATTTTATACTTGAAGAATACATATGGTCACCAAGAGTTTAAGTAGTCAGAAGTTACATTTCTGATACTATGATATGAATGTGTTGAATATCTGCTAGATGAGTCCTATGGCTAAAGTTAGCTGTACTCTAAGCAACAATGAAGACAATTCTTTGCTATATGTCACCCTTTGTCCTGGGTGCTTAAATCTCTTCTTAAGCCCTCATATCAGTTCAGTAACAGGACATTGGAAGGGTTCCTGGACAGGTACCTCTTTGAATTTCTCATTCTAGATGTGATGTGTCAGATTAAAGTGTCTGCCAATTAAAGAGTAGTATCACTAGAGTAGAAAGCAGTGTGAATTGCTCAGTATATCTAAAATTCGGAAGTTATTAAGTAGTTGGATTCCTGATTAAGGACAAGGATGCTCAGTTGTGATTTAAGGAGGAAAAGGTTGCTTGCATACCTTCCATAACTTTACATTCACGGATAGGGGACTAATGTGTATTTCATAAGTAAGTTATAAATGACACAAGGGATATGTGTCAACTCAGCATCAGTGGTTTTCTGTATCAAATAACAACTATAATTATGAGGTCCCAAGATATAACACCACTTGGTAGTAATGCTCAGCCAGGCTCATTTTTAGAGTGAACAATCCAGACAGATATTTTCCATAAGTGATATAGTACCAAGATGGTACTGTTAATACACAGGCTGTTTCTGTCTGCTGACTGTTTGAGTCAGAACCAGGCCTCTCAGGCATAGGTAACAGGAGAACAGGGTAACCAGCATAATTCAAATATTTTTCTTTAAATGGCGGATAGCATTTGAATCAGGGGAAGGGGGGAAGTTTCAGTAATATCTCCAGTGCACAACTGGTGAAATTCTGGTTAACAAAACCTTTAAATATTCAATTGCTACCTATATTTTCAGTGATACTATAGTTTCCAGAGTAAGTTAGGTTTACAGAAATAATAATAGTAATAACAACAATAACCACTTTGCTTCATAATTCACTTACATTTTTATGTAGTTATTGAAATGGTTTGTTCTACTCATTTTGATGTATATTCTAACCTCTGATCTACCTATTTCTGCAGCATTATAAACATTTGTCAGCCTGTACAACTTCTTGGAAACAGTATTCATTGCCAAGCATTTCACAGGTGATTTTGGTGCAGAGAAATTAAAGATATTATTTTCTTATATTTCCCATTTTTTAAGCCAAATTTTTCCCAAATTATTCTTTTTACAGGGAGATCTGCAAATGTTTTTTTTTGGCTGGTTCCTGAAGAAAATTTGAATTCTTCTGTTGGCCAGACATTTCTCCCTCTTTTCAAGACTTATATTTATTCTTCAAACATAGTTTTTTTTACCCTGTTAAGATTGTGTTTGGGACATACATTCTCTGCAAGTGAATGTGATGAAAATTACTGCTTCTTGTAATAAATGGACACAAAATTATGCTGAAGATACTGGTGTTTGCTTCTCTTACCAATTAGTAATCTACATATTTCACTTGGTGCATCTGGAAATGCCTACCCTTTGCTCGCAATTAGCCTTGGGTTTCCATCTTTTCAGAACAGCTATGCTGGATGAAGTGAGACTCATCAAGCACAGTATCCTCTCTGGCAGTTACCAGAAGTATGATCCTTCTGTGATATGCATTTCTAGATTTCAATTATTTATGGGTTATTTATGGTTTTATGGCTTCCTGAACTAAACTCAGGGTTTTCATCTGAGTAGCCACATGTTTGGTGTCCACATAGGGAATGAATCTAACTAAATTTTTTAAGCTGTTCATTTCTTTGGGTTTAATTTCTTAGAACACCAGGAAATTATATCTTCTAATTTGAGAAAAAAATGAATATTCATTCTGTAAGCCATTCATGATTTTGTAGCCATGTACTCCCTTCATTTCAATAATCTCTTTCCAAACTTAAAAGTCTTTAGTCTCTTTTGATTTATATCTTTGCTTATTCTACTCACTCTGTGATCTCTTTTATTTTAGAGAGGGTAACCAGATATACAAATTATGCAAAATGTTAATACAAACCAGATTTTTATGACAGAATGGATTTCTTGTAAAATTTTCAGTTCTTTTTTTGACAATCCCTGTATTCCTATTGCATTCTTAACTGCCTCAGAGCTTCCAAATGATTTGTAGGGGAAATAGAGCAGCTTTAACAGCTTCTTTCTTGAGTGGCAATAGCTAATTTTAGACTTATCACTGTCTACCTATAGTCAGTGCTGGTTTTTCCCAGGCATTAAGTTTGTACTTCTTGGTATAGAAATTAATTTGACTTTTTGATCATCCATTTGATTCAGTATATGTGATATTTTAAGATGTTGCTGAGTTAAAGAAATGCAATAGTATTGTGTAGCGTGATTTTTCTTTGAAAAAATAGTACCAATCTTTTCCAATATATCATTTAAATTTCTAATAGAATGTAGAATAACAGTACAAAAAAGCCTACTAGACTGCAGATCTCAGAAACTTCCTTACAGCCTTTTAAGGAGATTCATGTAACTTCTGTAATTTTATTCCTCTTTTACTGGTGTTGATTTAAGCAATTAATATTTCAGTAATTTTATATTTTGATTCACCTAGAACTTTAGTCTCATGTGTAGTCACTTTTCAACAGATGAGGTTTTTGTAAAATATTTTTCTTCTGACATTTTTGGTTTGAAATCAATCTTAAAAATCATTCCTAATATAGAAAGGAGAAGCACCTCTTTCACAGTGAATAGCTGTGAAATACTTTCTTTGTGATCTCTGTTTTCTCTTTCCTGAATGCTAAAAGCTTTAGTTGGTCATCTGCTCCACCTCAAAACAGAATTGTTGTCAGTGCTATATCCAGTCAGTCATGATTTTGTCTGAATAAGTCTTGATACCTCTGGGAATAGAGATTCCACATCCCCTCTGGGTAGCCTGTGACTGATGCTGCACTTCTCCTTTAGTGAAAAGTTCCGATGTCCACTCTGAATCTGCTAATCATACCGCTTAATTATTTATTACCCACACTGATTCTCTGGTAGTCTTCCTTTGCTTATGACATTTAATTTTTTTTTCCTTCATGCTTTAGGCATGTTGCTTGTTAAAAGCTCATTTTTGTATTGCCTTATTCTAGTTCTAAAATGTTGTGGTCATTACCCTCTCTTATTTAGCTTCCTATTTTGATCTGATTTTCACTTATTGAAGATGACATTATGCATGTAATGCTTTGCCTCCTGTAGTAGCTTTGGGAATAACTTCAAAGTCTTTTTGGGTATGACTTGAGTGCTATCTGTGTATGCTGCGATCACTAACACAAAAGTGTTTCTTTTACAGTTATGTATTAAACTAGGTATTTTTCTTCATTTAGGATTAAACTCAGAGTTGCTTTTCACATGTGAGTTCTCTGATGAATGGCTGTGATGCATGACTGGGTCTCTTATAACACACTAAATATCTAGATCAAATCCAGTCTAAAAGGGAATTAACTTGAAAATCCTTGTTACTGTGTTTTCTGCTATTGTGGTCTTTTAACTCTTTTCGTACTTGCTGTTGTCCTGCCTTTTTAAGATCTGCATCTTCCTGAAATATAAGACTGATACATCACTGATAGATCTCTATTGTGAAGTCATATTGAAGAGATTTTATGGACTACAGAATCCGTTTATGAGGAAAGGGGTAGTATTACATGCTTCTCTAACTTTTGTTCAGTATTTTCTGCACTRAGGACTTACTATGAGATGTTGAAATACTCTATTTTGTATTAATAAAGCTTAGAGCTTCATTGTAGATTTGAGTGATAATAATATTTATTTTAAGTGGAACTTCCAAGTAGCTTTGTCTCTCCTGTTGTTTCAGCTTTGCGTGACTCATAGATTAAAGATGAAAAAGGCAACTGTTAAGAGAAATTTTTGTTCCAGTAGCTAATTAAAAGCAAAGTACATTGAGCTACAGCTGTTGATGTCATAGATGGATACTGGTTTTGAATTACTGTACTTTTTCATATTTTTAAATATTTGCACTGAAAAAATATGCTGACACAAAGAAAATTAGTTATAACAGAGTTTCTTTATTTGCTGCCATCTCTGTGTTTCCCAGAACACTTTAGTTAGAAAAGTTAGTTTTTGTTCCCTGATTATGAATCCTAAACCTTTTGCCAATTCCCATCTCTCTGTTGGCTTTGACTTCCTGTTTTTGTTTATGTTGTGCATTGACTGATGTCTTTGTTTCTCCATCCCTGTGGTGTTGCCCTACTCCTGTGGTTGTTTTCCTCACCATATTGGAAAGTGATGAATGTATAGACTGGGTTTTTTTCTTGGCTTTCAGGGGTCTGAAATTGAGGTAGCTTTTTGGGAGCCCTTTACTCTTGCACAAGGTGTGAGACTCATTGTCCTAGTGTGGCCCTGCATTTTGCAGTTCTTCAGATGTGCAGTGTTTTTAGTTCGGCGAAATAGTTTCTCACGCACTTTTGTATAAACACGGATTGTTGACCTAACGGCACCCAATGTTATAAATTCCTAACCTATATGATAAACAATTCTGTTGACCAGTGGACAGCAGGAGGTGGTATTCCCATCCTCCAATCCACGGTGGTTTCTGAAAACATATAAATAAAGTTAGGGCAGAGGCCAGCTCGCTCTGCTTCCTTCCTTTTGGCCTCTGCCTGTTGGTGAACCCTGACAACTGTCTCCGTGTGTTTATTCGAACCTGAGAACAATAGTCCTAGGTCATGGTCCAGGCATAACAGGATGTGTCAGCTCCTTCTGAATAGCAATGCCACGCATTTATGGAGAAGATGAGGACCTTTATATACCTCCACTGAAGTGGCATGTTTTGGATCCCAGCTGAACCAAGAAAAGAGGGAAGAGGGTTTCAGTTGCTGAGCTGTTGGATCATATCCTTCAGTAAAGGGAGAGGAAATGTACCTTTGACTAATCAGAAAGGAAAACTTGCAATTTTACTTCATTCTTATTTAACTAACATTTTCACTAAAATAAATAAGCTTATGGGCAGAACAAAAATTGCAAAACTTGACCTTTGAAGGTGACAGTTCTTTGCAGTAACTGTGATTCAAAAAAGTATTCATTTTAATAGAAGTCACCATTTAAACAATGCAATTTTGTAAACATTCTTTGCGGGTTCTCTGTCCAGATGGTAAATATGGCCGCATTGTTTACTCACTTCTTTTTCCCCTCTGTTTTGAAAGAACAGGACTTTTAAACTCTATTTAAAAGTTGAATAGTTACACTCTGTTCAATATTTCTCTTTTTTCCTCTCTCTCTCAACAAATTAAAGTGCTCACAGACTTGTTTTTTTTTCTGTTCCATTTAAAATTTTCTCCTTCCCGACTCATACTCCCATTCTTGTTGCTAATGAATGTATCATCTAAAAATAGATATGTTCATCATTCTATAATATTTTGTATCTTTCTAGATTGGAGGCCAGTGTAATTGTAAGAGACATGTGTCTGGCAGACAATGCAATCAGTGCCAGGAAGGATTCTACAATCTGCAACAGTCAAACCCTGATGGCTGCAGTCCCTGTAACTGTAATACCTCTGGGACAGTCAATGGAGATATTACCTGTCACCAAAATTCAGGACAGTGCAAGTGCAAAGCAAATGTTATTGGTATGTGTAATGCAAGAGTTTGGAGCCATTTTTCTTGTTTTCTCTGGAAATAAAACACACTTGATTTCTAAATGAAAGGTATAGAAAGCTTGTTTGCTGAAGACAGATTGCAAAAAATGAATGAAATTAACTGTTGAGAAATTATTAATTTAATAATTCTATCAAACTACAGCTTGAAGCTTAGTTTAATCAACCCTTTAGAAGTTTCTTTATGGCATAGCTACGTTAGCTTGCATAGCTCCATACTAATAAGTCACAGAAATAATGTAATTTGCTTACTGCATAGATGTTTCTTTTAGGAAATTAACACTTTTTCAACATGTTTTATACTTAATGAGTTCTAAGCAAATCGTTTCCATGCTAGTTTTTTAATAGACCAAAATAAATGGATTTTTTTCTCAAAATATTCTGTGCTACAGGGTCCTTTGTGATAAATCTATCAATTTTTTTCTATTATATTTCTTTGAACTGTTCCTATGAAATGCAAAATAAGTCAACATAATTCCACAGATCATGTACATAGCTAGGGTTAGTTATCAAGGGCCACATAATTTTAATTTTGTAATTCAATGCCAAGCTGATTATAATAAACTGCTACCTTCTGTGTTATTTATCATTTTTTTTACAAGACGTGCTTTTTTGTTTGTTACTCCCACAGGTATTTTTCAGAAATTAGATTTGATTATAGCAATTTATTACTTCCAGCATATTTGAGGGGAGCCACAGCCACATAAGGACAAAATTTATCAAGTGCCCAAAATACACAGTATATATAATACACTTTGAAATGTTGATGTATGGGAATATTATGCAAGGAGAATTTCCTGATAAAGTGAGCCTTGCATGGTAACTGTACATGTCTCAGACTATACATATGTCTCAAAAAGAAAAATTCCTTTTCTTTTTTGTTATTAACAGAATTAGTAATCTATTCTTTCTTCACACTAACCATGCTTCTGGGTTGCATTAATAATGTTCAAGTTCTTGTTAATTTATTTGATATCATATATAGGTTTGCTTGTGAATGTTGACTCATTTGTAATGTTGTGAGTCTTTGTTGCTTTTGGAAATTAGAAGAAAGAAGAAAATGCAGAATAACAACAAATAATCTAAACAGATTGAAGCCTGAGCAGCTTCAGTCCTCCTTCCTGGGGAATGCTGTGTTTTTCGTACAATAAAAATGGTGCTAAGAGTAAAAAATTAACCTCTGGGCCACTCTCTACCATCAAGAAAAAGGACTTCAGAGCATTCTTAATTATATATTCTTTGCTCTCATTTTATGTTTGTACCTGTGAAAAACCTTTCTTAACTCAGTGACTATTTGGCAGACAAGAAAACCCAGTCTGGTTCTCACATATTTGGTTGTCTMTATATTAAACATTTTCTCCACTTGATGAAAACAATAATTATTTTTATTTTCGCTGGAATAGTTATTTTTTAAAAAGTGTAGATCTGTGTCTTTTGTACTTATCTGTAGCTATGGTAGGGGGCTGTAATTATGCAAGTGTTTGCAGGATAAAGACCTAATTCTTTCCAAACTAGATTCTCTTTTTTTTTGTTTTCCAAACCAATTGTAAATAAGCTTCTGTATATTGAAACGTGTGCAGCAAACTTTACCAGACAGCTTTCCTCTTTGGATTTTTAAATTGGTTTTTAGAGCAATCTGTCTATTGCCATTTTATCTATTTAAACAAACACGATAACAGAAAAATGCAGCTATGGACTGCAATGTTATGAAACATGAACTGTTAGAGTTAACACAACTGTTAAATCTTACTAATGATTCTATCACCAGTAAAATACATTAGCACCAATAATTTTATTAAAGTAGGTCATTCATCTAGAATAAAAAGGTAGAAGAATGTGAATTAAATGCCAAGCGTGCTAACTCCCCTGTACTTGTTAACATTGAATGTGATGCCCTGTAGGCCTTCCTCAGTATCGTTAGGAATAGATTACCTGTCAGGAATATGTATGGCATATTCAAATAAGCACTGCGCATATTTTTAAAACTGATATGATATGAATCCATGTAGACCAATTTTAATAGTTCAAAATGAGTCATAATTCTTGTTAACAATACAGTTATTTTTAAAATTTGCAGCAATAGTGGTCCTTTTTTATTTTCCTTATTGAAATTAAATGATATGCCTTAGGTGAGTCATTCATCACTGTTAAAGGAACTCGCCTTCTGTTGGAGTTTTTGAGTTTTTATCCATGTATATCATGCATTCCCTACCATTTTTAGCTGTATTTTTCTACATGTAAGTTGCTAGATGTATTTTTGTATGGTTTTGTATTTTTTAAATGATGACAATATTTTGCTAGAACATGATATTTATATTTTCCTATATGAAACAATTAATTCATAGCTTCATAGTGAAGGATTTTCCCATTGCAAGGGAAAATACATAACTGAATTTGCATTTTTTGTATAATAATCTAGTTTGCTTTCTTGTAATGTACATTTTATAAACTAACATATAAATGCCATCCCTTGGGGCAGGGATAAAGCAAGTGTTGACTTTGAAAACAAAGCTAATAAAACTACAGGATGAAGCATGAAGAAAACAGTTTAGATTTTAATGTACTGCAGGAGTTAACTAAATCATACATTTAGATAAAAATATTTCATTTTGGATTATGGAAAACATTTTCTGCTTTCAGTAAGGGCTAACAACAAACACTAGCATAAATGTAATCAATGGTAAAGCTGAAGTAGGGTGTTAAGCAAATAATTCTTTGCAATTAGGCTAACTTGTGCTGTCCTAGAGTATATTTAATGTTTTTAATATAATATATAAATCTATTATCAGACCAGATTGGGAGCCCAGTGCAATTCCCTGTGTATTGCATTTCTACAATATAGGGTGAAGAGTTCATATAAGCATTGATTGTGCAACAGGCGCTGTTCTGGGGGACAAAGAGATTAATTCTGGTTTGTCTTACAAATGTTACAAAGGATCTCTTGCAGAAGTATTTTAAATTGTATTGAGAGGCCAGCAGAAACGCATTGCTTCTGAAACAAATTAGAAAAGTAAACAGATTTTTGGGATGCCACAGTTATTCAATTGATTCGCGCAGCCTTGTCACTCCTGTTAATTATGCTGGTGAAGAATATTAGTCCTTCCTTTCTTTTTTTTCAATTTCAAGTGTAGTATACTTGCCCTTTTAGAAAATTAAATTAATAGCTTTTCAGCTTTTTAATTAATACCTTTTCTCTTTCCAGGTCTTAGGTGTGATAGTTGCAATTTTGGATTTAAAGCTCTCAGATATTCTAATGAAGATGGATGTGAGCCTTGTTGGTGCAACAGCCACGGCTCAGTGAACCAATTCTGCAACCCTGTCTCCGGGCAGTGCAATTGTAAAGAACGAGTGAAAGGGCTTCACTGTGACACTTGCGTGGACAACTTTTATGGGCTGGATGTAACTGGTTGTAAGGCTTGTGAATGTGATGCTGCAGGGTCGATTTCTGGGACTGTGTGCGACGCGAGGACGGGGCGGTGTGTGTGTAAACCAAATATCGGGGGAAGGCGCTGCGACGAGTGCCTGGATGGGTACCGCAAAGTGCAGAAAGGTCCCTCCTTTCTTTGTCTGCCATGTAACTGTGAGGAGGCAGGTACAGTAAATGGCTCTCTGCTTTGTGACAAATCGACGGGACAGTGTCCTTGCAAAGCTGGAGTGACTGGCCTTCGGTGCAGTCAGTGCATGCTGCATACGTACAACCTCAGCATGAGCAACCTCGGTGGCTGCCAGCCCTGTGACTGTGACGCTCTGGGCACATTGGCAGGAACAGTTTGTGACCACGTTTCTGGGCAGTGTGTCTGCTTTCCTCAGCGCCAGGGGAGAAGGTGTGATGAGTGTAAACCAGGTAAGGAAACTGGAAAACAATCGATTTGATGTAGTAAGTTTTGCTTTGTTTGTTGTAATTTCCTACGGTTTTTAATATGTCTTTAGACAGCTTCATGTCTGACATGTCTCTGACATATGTTATTAATTATTTTTCCATTTCTTCCTAACTGTGTGAGTGAGAAGGAAGCATTATTGTCCTGATCACCATCAAATATTTATTCTATTGCTAGACATTGTATAATTTGTATTATTACTGCAGTTTCAACATGTCCAAAGTAAGGTTAGGCTAGTTCTAGATACTGAGAAAATATACAGATAATCACGTCCCAATCCCTGAATAAGAGGTAAGTTGGCATAATTTAATGAACAGCAGCTATCCTCATAATGAAAAATGTGGATTTGGAAGGCAGAGTGCAAGCTCTTCAGGAAGGGCACTTCATGCATGAAGCTGAGCATGGCAGGAGGCACAGAAATGGTTGCTTAAACTTTGATGAGGTTGGCAAACATGCCACTTAGAAAGCATTCACCTGCCTTGCTGTGTTGGGGATGTGCTGGCTTGCACAGGGACTGCTTACAGTTTGGCCCTACAAGTAAGTGATATTTACAGGTGCTATGTATCCGTTCAAGATTTTGTACCGTATTTGTAAACAGAGTTCAAAAGTTCGTCATAAGTGGGGAGCTCTGTAGCTAAATTTCAATGTTTTTGTTTTAAAAAGTAGGTGGGTAAAGTGAAACTATAGGTAATATTAAGCTACCCTTCATAATAATATTAAGCAGATAGATTTAGTTCAAGTTAAATACATATGCAATTTATTCAAGTAGCGGGTCACATTAAAAGGTACATTATAGCTCCATTGGTTTTAATATGCCATTCAATAATTTGAACAGAGGTTAAAAAAGCTGCTTAACCTCCATTAAGTATTTTTTAAAATGCTTTCATTTAAATTATTTTAGGTACATATACTAATAAATAAGGCAACATTCTGTTTTTCTTAGTTCCTTCTCCAGTGCTATTTGACCTGCTAACCCTGTGTAGCAGCCACTTAATCAGAGATCGGCAGAGGAGTGATGGCAAGGCTCCCCGAGTCAGTGACCGCCCTTGTCCTTGGAAAAGAAAGGCCAGGGTTTATGCAGAACTAAATGGTTTAAAAAGGTTTAATTGATAGTGTGAACAGACTGGTTTGTAGAAAAGCTTACATGGCACTCAAAGGAATAGTCCCACAACAGTTCTTGTTAAAAAGAGAAACAATTTAAAAAAAAAATTTTGTAAGAATTGTTTTAAAATTTTGTAACTAGTAGCTATAAGCATGTATGTGCTGAACACAGAGCTCTTTGCTGCAGGTAAAAGTGAACTTTTATCTTTGTAAAAGCATCGTATTGCTCTTAGGTAGAGCACAGTGAACTGCACAATTTTCACTGTGTTAGTGAGAGCTCATTTAGATGCTTAGTCTGTCTAACTTTTATATAAATATTCTTGGTAAGTATGTTCCAAAAGAGAATTTCCTCTAAAATGAGGGAGAGTATAAGAAGTCTTCCATATAGAAATATGGAAGATATTTATTGGTTTCAAGTACTGTAAAGCTGTGCTATGGCTTTGTCTTGGGATAAAGATAAGAAAATATATGGCAAGTGTATAAGAGAATGTACTCCAAGTGTATATGTAGCCAAAACGGCCTAATTAAAGCACACACAAATTAGTTAATACTGGCAGCTCTGAAAACGTACTGCGGACTTCTTAGTCTGTTCGGACCTTTCAACTCTGTGACACAAGTTTCTTTAGGAATATAGGTAATGTGCTTTTTTTTTCATATTCTGTGTAATTATAAGTCTGTTTTAGTTAATGGTATTTAAAATAATGTCCTGTTGTAGCATATCTTCTATGTGCTTTGATAAAATTCGAGAAGTTTCCAGAAGTTACCAAAATCTTAATGCAAGAAGAGTTGCCAATTGAGAAAAATTCAAACTGGATGTTGCTTTGGGAAATTGTTTTATAAAGGAGATTTTTTTTGTTGTTAAAGCCCTTTTTGAAGCATTCAGCCATGTGTTTCATCTATTAGGCTGTATCTGTGACCTCCTGTCTTCCAGTTTGTTCTCCTACCAATGACATTTTGGTAGATTGGTGTACATTTCTTTTYGTTTTTTTTGAACTAATGGTGTATACAAAGAGAGGAACACTTGATTCTAACATGAAATGAAAGACCAGTTTTACCTTGTGTATAAAGTTGCTTTTGAGATGTCCCAGGCTGCAGTGGTTGAAGTGAAGGGTCTTTCAGCCCCCAAATCGTTGTGAACATTTTGTCCCTGCCTCATTCTGGGACTGTGTTACCAGACCAACTGGGATTTGTGCTATACAAATCCTATTCAACACAGGCCTTGGATCCTGTTACAAGAGCAGCAAAGCTGTAAAAAAGGCATTTTGGAAGTTCTTTACTTGGTAACCACAGGTTTCTATAGAATGCTACATAGCATGAAAAAGATGTAAAGCAGCATGTAGGGTGTTTGTCTGGGCACTGATACTGAGGGGTTGTGTACATATTACCTTTGCTGGCCAGAAAAATGTGAATTATCTAGTGACAACATTGTTTGTGTGGTTAACTGTACATTTTGAAGCACAGCCTGTGGTTAGGAAATGAGCATTGCTGCCATGGCTGGTAAGCATGCATAAGTGCTAAGGAATTGGTCGTGTGTTCATTTCCTGTACAGTGGGAGAAATGGTAAGAGGATGACTAAAGAAAAGAAGCTGAATACTTTGCTATGACTTTCATTCTTCCTTTTGAAGAGTATGTTTGATTGACAAATGTGATCAGTTATGGTTCAATTGGAAAAAAATCTGAAAAAGAATAAGCGTAATGCTAGTTATATACATAGATCTCATAGAGATTTGCAGTGGCTGTCTTAAAATTGGAAATTGGCTCTATTATACAACAGTGGATCCTTCATAAAGCAACTTTTATGAACTCTTCTAACCTTGCTGTAAATTAAGCTTGCATTAAGTTGTTTCTTAGTCTTTCCTGCCAAATTCTAGGTGGTGGAAGTAAATAATAAGAATAATGGTTATGACAAACAGTATGAATTTGTAATCTGGTGTTTCCTCTTTTTGTCTACATGTAATAATGTTGATTTACTTACAAATTAGTTGGGAGAAGAAATTTGTTCCATTTTCCTATTCCTCACTTTAAAAAAAAGTTTTGCTTTTACCTGCTACTTTGGGGGGGGGGGGGGGGAAGTGGTTGTGGTAGTGTCCAGAGACTTTTAGAGCATTTCTAAAAGATTATTATAAAAAATATTGTACTAAATCCTTCACTGCCCTACAGTGGTTTTGGCAGTATGACTGTTGGAGAGCCAGGATGTTTAACACTAAGGTATAGATTATAATCAGGAATTTCACTGCTATGACAAAAGCAGTATATGCTGTAATAATTGATCCTGCTCAGGCAAAATGAATTTATTTTCTAGAGATGCGCTTATTTGTCCATTATAGTCTTTTCTTAGATGTTAGTTTATAGAATAGAATCATAGAATTGTAGTTCCGTGCAAAATTTCGGATGGGCAAGGATCTGGTTTAGCCTGAGTGCTCATCATTTACTGCAACTATAAAGTGGGTCCTGAAGAAGTGCTTTGACCTTCTGCATGAGTCCAAGGCTTAAACTTGTTTCCAACCTTCCTGTTACGTTCTGTGAGTGGAGTCGTTCATTGTGCTCAGGAGTGACATTGCTGGGAAATGGTCTCCTCTATTTATGCACAGGATGGGCACTGTACAGCACAGAGAACTGCAGGAGGAGATAATACATGCTGCCTCACTAATAACTTCAGGCTATTTGCTCTCTGTGGTGGCTCAGTTCGGGGCCTCTCTGGAATAAAGTGCCAACAGCGTGGTTTTTTATGATGCGAATGTATGTTAACTGGAGACTGATATCACTTCACTGTCCACTTGAGATTTATCTCACTGAGGACCAGAGGCTAAACTTGAACAAAGATTTGAGCAGTAAAATTCTAATGTTTTCAATTTGTTTAGTTCCTCTGCTATTTGGATATGAGCTCACAGTGCAACACTGCTGCAAAGMCAGAGAATACCACCCTAGGGGTGTATATATAGAGCTATCTCTTGTAAGACAAATAATAAGGCCTTGGGCAATATGACATGTTACAATATAATTTGGGCTCTTTATTATAAAGCAGGACATTGGGAAGTTATTGGACAGCAAAAAATATTCAGTAGCTGAGAACATGACTAAGAAACTACTGATTGAACTTGATCTGGAGAGAGGGCAAGTGTCTGAGAAGTCTGTGCAAATGCTGCCTATCTCAGTAACAGCTGAAATTTTTCTATTGAAGTTGTACAATAATAACTAATAGCAACCAGCTAACGGAGATAGAAACTCATATCGATGGCCCTATTTTAGGATTCATGTTCCAAGATGGGTACTTGTGGTTGACTAGTGTCTCTTAATACTGTGCCGTCAGGATCATTTGCAGAGCTCTCATGCATTGCTACATTTTTAATAAACTCCAAAGTGGGGAGGGGAAAAAAAATTAAAGTGAAGAACAACTTGTGCGAAAAAAGCAGTTAGATGTTTATTAATAATCAGGTAAAAATAGAAAATATTTTTGAAACTTATATAATTATATTTTTTACAAGTGTGGCATTACATGAATTGTCTTCTGATCAGAAAGAAATTAATAGGAATGGAATAAGTCCATACATAGTGAAATAGGTTATGCAAGTGGTACAGCATCATTAAGAGAAAGTGTGTAAAAGCTCTTTTGTTAGGAACTTCAGGTGAAGCTGTGAATAATGGGTAAATTCTTCAATGACCAGATTATAAGTGTATAAACTCTAACTGTATTTATCAGTAATGTGTTAAAGGCATAAATAAAGATTGCGTGTGAGTGCAATAGGATGGAAGATAGCATAGCAGAAGCATACCAAATGTACTGTGGGGAATGTGAAGTGAATGCTCAAATTCATAATTGGAAATAATACAGGAACAGAAGGAGTTCAGAGTGAAAGCTTTTTAATAGCAGATAAGTAACTTTCTTTTGTTTCTGTAAAAGTATCTGTGTAGGATACAAGCTCTGTGTTAAGGAGGAGTAAAATATAAATTTTACATAGAACCTGGGACTGCTCATCAAATGTAGTTTTTTTCAAAGAAACATTATCATGTTTCAAGGATTAAGCCAACCACTGGTTGACAAAAATTAAGAGACGTTCTTAAGAAGATATGTGCATTTCTTATGGTTTGCAGCTGGGCATTTTCAGAGCTGAGATCCCAGGATAGAATGGACAAATGTCTCTTCCTGTATGTTGTTTTTTGTTTCTACTGCTTGTGGTGCATTCATTAGTACTTCTCATGTCCTTGGGTCTTTGCTTCCCTCACAGACATGTTCATGTACTCCCCCTATTTTGCATTTGCTCTGGCTAAAAGTCTGAAGAGAGATAACAAAAGATACTCAAAAACTCTTCCTTTTCCAGGTTTTTATTTTTCTCCATCCACTGTCACTGGCTGTCTGCCATGCCTGTGCCACATAGCTGGTTCCGTGAATCAGATCTGTGATAAACTAAGTGGCCAATGTAGGTGCCAAGATGCCTCTGTAACAGGACAGACGTGTGAACGTTGCAAAGAACTTTATTTTGGATTTGACTCTGTCACAGGGAGGTGAGTGTTTCTTTTTTTTTTTTTACTAGTCGCTTGTAACCTCCTTGTTACATGTTTCTCATGTCTCAGTCAAAGATTTAGCGACAATGAAAAGATGTGTTCTAGTTATGTTAGTCCTTCTATGAATTCATGTGTGCTCTCTGATTTATGTGTGGTACATTATACAATCCTCTGTGCTCCCATGAGCTGAAGGAAATAGAAATTTTGCCACAGACTTAAGTAGAAACAGCATGAAAGGCTAATGCTAGCTAATGTTACAGCAATTTGTTAATTGTTTCTCTACGTTTTCTCTGCATCTTCAGGAAGGTGTGTTTTTTTCTGAGGTGATTATCATTGACTATGAAAATGCAGGTGATTTGTCATTCTTATAACTAGTGAATGCTTTTAAAGATTTTAGGAAGATATTTTAGTGGGGGGCAGGGGGGAAGAAAAATTACAAATATCCCTGACTTTCCAAATTTCTTTTGGTAACAGCAGTATAAATTCTCAATGCACCTTTACTCTTAAAAATCTGTTTTTCTGAAGCGGTGTATTCTTTTTCAACATTTTGTTATGTGCCACAGGGTAAATTGTATATCTAATGTAGCCTGAGGTCTTTAGGTACATTGGAATTATATGGATACATTCACTGGATTATAAGGGGAAAAACATATCTATATAGTGCACTGTTATTCCAACTATTGCTCTTTCTCTTCCAGGATCATCTTTCTTGCCTATTCCTCACAATCTCAATTTCCTTTTTAAATATTGTCCAGAGAGATTTCACAGCTCTAATGCTATCATATTTTCATGCAGACTGATGGTGTTAAATTGTGTTGGTATTTGGTATTTTTGCCTTTAAAAAACCAAAATACCAAAATACCAAAAATATTTGGTATTTTTGCCTTTAAAAAACCCCAAACTGCACAGCACAGGCGGAAGCAAAATCTGTACAACATTCCCCTCCCTTTGCTCCTCTTCCCCAGCTAGTGTGGGGTAGACATGCTTTTAGGCAGTGATTATCMGTGTCATCTTGCATATATTTGACATTATTCTGCAGATTTTTCACTTTAACTTTTATGTTACTGTCACTCATTAGAAGGTTTTTAAAATTATTTTTTACTGTTTCGGGTCACAGAGGCATCTGCTAATGGCCATAAAGTAATCTGTGGGAATAAGGACTTCCTATTTTCACTTCCTCTCATTTCTAATGGTGAGGAATAAAATCTGTGTAATATTAAGATTCCCTTTGAAATATATTTTCCTTATTATTAATGATACCTTTTTTTTAGTTACTTGAAATAGATTCTCTCCCTCAGTTTTAGCACATTTGTGCTAAGCAATTGCTTTTCTGAACTAGATATTGGCATTCAAATACCTGTATTTTAACCTGTCTTTTGAAGTTCAAAATGTGGAAATATAAATTATCTAGATCTAGAGCTTGTGGTAAAGATAGAAAGTTTTTAGAGTTCTGGAATTTGGATCTGAGTTTAATGCCTTAATACTAGTTCATCCTCATGACAGTATTGAAGACTACTCTGGTAGTACATTAACATGATTAACTTGTGTTGCATTTGCTTGGCTTCCTTTACGTTGTTGTCTTCTTGGGCAATGTAGGTCTGTTCCTCAGGCAGAAACTTTTATCCAYGGAAAATGATAATGCAGATCTTTATTTGTTAATCTATTTTAGTCCATTCCATTAACTGTTAATATCTTCATAAAAAGAGCAATATGCTTTTTCTTTCTCCATAAAGTTGCCAGGTCATTTAAGCCATCCTAGCTCCAAGTGTCTTTTAAGGACTCTGTGTTTGCAGAATGAAAAGGCTGTGAGCTATCTGTAGTGGCAAAGACATATCTGTGTGCACAATAGCACAAAAGCAGCAAAAGTTGTGATACACAGAGATTGTGAGGCTTTAAAATTCTCCCACTCTGAGGAAGGTATATGTAAGCTGATTTATGTTGTGGTGTTTTTGAGATAAAACAGGAACTCCATATTCTTTAATGCATTTGAGGTTATGAAGCAGGAAAATTTTCTTGGCAATTAAAGAATTAGAAATACTGGATGTTTGCAGCTGTCTGAACAGATCTGTAATGGTTGTGCGCATCGGTACACATTTGAAATGCTTTACCTCTGTATTGTTTACTATAATGAACTGGTCAATGAACATCACAAATTGTTTATCTATATATATATATATCTTGACAGATTACTGTTTATGAAATCCATTTAGCAAGTGAGGTTTTCCCATAAGGATGAAAAATGAAGATTTTAAACAGATTGCTGGAGAGGCTCTAACTGCACCTAGAGAGTCAATGTAATAAAGGTTTCTCTATATTAATATTACAAAAACCATTTATCCTCAGAAAATCAATATTGCAATTCATCTTGGCATGACATTTCTCTTTCCATGTTTTAAAAGTCTGTTTTCCTTGATTATATATAATTCTGTTTTAATAAAACTCAAATATATTTGACTCAGAATACCTTGAAAAAGTAACATTTAGCAAGAATGCTGAAAATATTTCTTACATGATTAAAAGATACTTATTTTTTTTAAAAAAGTTATTTTTTTTGAAAATCCTTAATTGACTGAATCCTTAATCCTGACTGAAAAGCATGAACTATGCCTAGCAACAAATCCAGTTCTAGTTTTCTGGAGGTTGAGAAAATGATGCACATGATTACATAGAAATAATGTGTAATCCCATGGAGCAGAATATGATGAAAGAGATGCTGTTATTTGCAGGATCTGGAGCCTCATTCAGTGTAGGTGAAGGAAGGGAAGCCACATGTTTCCTAGAAGAAAAATGCAAAAAGCAGAAAGAAACAACCCCACCCTGCCAGGCACTGAGAACTGTCACTGTGACTGTATGGGTATTGAGTTTGATTGTCTTGTGTGACTGATAATGAAAACTAAAATAATCAGGAGACCCTTATTCCTAGGAGGTGCAATAATATATAGGAACAGTAAGAGAAGCTTGCCTTTCTCTCTTTATTTATAGAAAAACTTTTGTTAACACCTTCCCAACTAAATAGTCATCATGTAATGAAACTATGAAATAATAAAATACTGTCTTACCAAGCAAATGATTCTATATTTTTTTTTTGTAACTGGGTTTTCAGTCATGATGTTAAAATACTCTACACAAAACCTCTATTTAAAGGGGGATTTGGATGCACTGTCTACMGATGAAAAGACTTTTGAAAAAATTGCCCTTTTCTCTTGACTGTAAAAGAGAGCAAACTACAGTATAGTGGTTTCCAAGAGAGAATGTATTTTATTTATTCTCAAAAGGATATTAGTCCATAAAACAAATTTGCAGCTTATTTTGCAGCTTTAGCTTTTATCAGCCTTTTTAAGGGTGTTGAATGATTCCCCAGGAGATCACACAGCACGAGCTTCTGTGGAGTAAAGGAACTCTAATACAGAGAGCTCTGTGATAGGCAGAAAACGTACGTGAAGAGTTTTCTTCAGCTTGTTTAAAAATCTGTCACATTTAATGCCTATTCCACTGATTATTGACCTGAATTTTAGTGTCCTAATGTAAAAATGGTTTCCACCTTTCCCTTCTCTCTCCCTTGCCTTGAAAAGCTGATACCTAAAACATAATTGAACTCACTTTTTTTTCTGCTTTCATATAGATAGAAAGAGATATAGACCAAGGTGATGGTGGTGACTGGGAAAATGGCAAAGTAACCTGTGTGAAGGCACCACCACATACTTCCTTGGATCTGGTGAAACTGGCCAAGGAAAGATCAGCCAAATATAAATTGACTCTTGTCTAGTCTTAAGGTTAGCAGGGTAAAGGGGACATTGCATGACTGCCTTGGACTTTTCTGGTGTCTTTTTGCTGCTTCATCATCTTGGGACCTGGCATCTGGAGAAATTTAAGTTTCTCTTGAGGCTGATGTTGCTTATGGCTCAGAATTGGACTTTTCCAGCTCAGGGCCAGAGGAGGGAAGTGTAGACTTCCCAGAATGTTTTAGCTGCAATGCACTCCCAGACCATGTTTTTTCAGAACTCTTTTAGTCTGCAGCAATTAAAATATGGTGAACTTAGAAGTATGAAGTTTTATTTGCCATTGCTGACTTTCTGTTATGGCTAATAATGGCAGTCTGTATTGCAAGGGGTAGCATAACAAAATTTGCTTAATTTCTAACATGTTCTGACTCTTTGAATATTTGCACTATCTGACATTGGTATCCAGGCTATAAATAAATGTCAGTGGGGAAATAGTGATCAAGTGAAGAACAAGTTGATCACAAGAGGTTTCACATGCAAAAGCCAAAACGTATCTTAATCCTGAAAGTATTCTACTGATGCCAGAGAGACTTACAGAACTGAAGTGTAGCATATGTGTGATACCAATGCTTTTAATTTTTTTGTTCTTTTTGATTAAAAAATAATTTACTTTGCACATTTAATTAATTGTTCTCTTTAGTTATTTCCAATTTTGTCCTTCAGGCTGCAAAGAAATTGTGCTTTCTGTTGTAATATTCATATTTTTGCTGTTTTGTTTTCTGTTACTGTTTTAATCTGAATTTTTTTCCTCCAAATTTTGGTCACCATTCATTCTCCTTTATTCACGGCATGTTTCTTTTTTCAGCCTCAAGTTGCCTTTGTGGACAAGAAATTATTAATTGATTTTTTTTCCAACTAAAGCCTAGTTTCCACTGAGGTAGAAGGTTACATATTTTGTGCAGACGCCTCTTAAATTGGTTACATATGTATCACTGAACTCTGCAGCTCTCAAGAAAGGTTGTGTGAGTAAGGATGCAGGAGTGAGTGCATAATGTGGTTATTACCAAACATTATCATCCAGTTTGTGTATGGATCAATATATATAAAAGCTCTTTAATTCTAAGCCATTTTTATATAAGTTCGAATATTATTCTGGCAGTGAAATATTTATTTTTATAGTGGGCACCTTTTTTTGTAACTTTTTTTAATCAGGCTAATAGATTTTCTGCTGTGTTTCAGACTACTGAACTGTTTATGATGTTTTAATTATGTTACCCAAGAATCTTTCAAACAAAACCCTACTGTGCTTAACTGAAGTGTTGATGTGTTTTGATCACTTCCTTGATTTGTTTTTGTTTATAGATGTCAGCACTGTAATTGTCATCCTGCAGGAGCCATTAGTGGGACTTGTCATCTTGTTACTGGGCAGTGTGTTTGTAAACAATTTGTAACTGGCTTGAAATGTGACAACTGTGTTCCCAATGCCAGTAATTTGGATGTCCACAACCTATTTGGCTGCAGTAAAAGTAAGTGGATGTTAGGTCTTAAAAGCATGTCTCTCAAATTAAAGTTTTTTTATTGATTTAGCAACTATCAAATTAGGTCAACAGTACTAAAACTGGGGTTTATTCCCTCCCCACCCTCCATGTATAGAGTCACTTAAGTTTGGGTGATTTTTCACTGTACCTTGGGACTGTTCTCTCAAGAGATGCACAGAATCCTTTGTGTCACACACACTTTATGCTTGCAGTCTAATCCAGGGGAGAAGAAACAGCCCATAGTTCCCTTGCACATGTTCTTTGTAGCGACCAATGCAGAGTTCACCTTTTAGTCACGTGAATGCAATAGCATTTGTACAACTTACAGCTTAGCCCCCTTCCCTGCTATTGACAGGAGGCAGGAGAGCTGCCTTCAGAAGGTCGGAAGAACAGGAGGTCTGTTGAAAACCTGCTCCTGGTGATTAATTCAAAATCTCCTCAGTGCAGTGTAGCTCTGCCTTTCTCCTCATTGGGGGCTTTTTCGGTCAGTCTGGAAAAATATGTGAAGTGGTGGAACAGAGCATCATAAATTGGCAAGTGTGAGGTGGGGCTAATGCTATGTTGAAGGTCAGATCATGAATTGTAATGAAACAAATTGCAATGGAACTTCTGCAATTCTGTCCTTGCAGTTAGTCTGGATATGAAGAGGTGGCTCAATTTTAGCCTTTATGTCATGATTATTTATAATTAATTGTTCAGATTTGATCACCAGTGCACAGTCTCCAAGCTGGCAGGGAGTTTACAGAAGGAGAGGAAAAAGTATATATCATGAGAAAGTTGAGTACTTAAGTTGTCTTCGGGTAAATGTTCAGATGTGGATTTTGAGGACCTCGTGCTATTGAATGCCAAATCACATGGGAAGGACCTCAGCTGACTCTGAAAAAGCTGTGTTATATTTTGGTGACGTGCCTTACTGCCATGCAGAGTTAACAGCCCAGTCTTGGAAGTCATGTAACCCATGGGTGAGGAACTCTGCAGATACTAATTGGATATTTTTGTCAGCAGGCCTGGTCGCCCTGTTCATACTGTGACAGTTAGCTCAGGTAGCCATGTGCAACAACAGGGTTAGACATTCCTAAGTTCTCTCTGGAATATGTTTCTGGATCCTCCTTCAACAAAATATTTGTGTGTTCTGCATGGGTATTTATATGATATTCATCACTGTGATATGTGAACACTATTTAGATTTGCAAGCAGAGATGTAAATGCACAAAGTGTTTACAGGTAGAGACAGCTCTCACTTTGATATCAGTTTGTATTTCATTGTAAATCAGTTTAAATTTCAAATAATATGCATTGTAGAATGCATAGCATTAGTAATGGATATCATAAAGAGACTGATTTGTTTCCAAAGTTGATTTTTTTTAGCTTTACTCGAAGTTTGGAAGTGTTTAAATAGTTTTGCTTTGTTTTTCTCCATACTCTTCTGTAGCAGGCACAGTATCTATTCATTGTTCAGACAGTTGATTGGCTCATTGTTTCTTTAAAAAATGTAAGATGCTTCAACTGAATGCATAATAATCATAATACATGGCACTTTTATGATGCTGTTCATCTTCAAAGTACTTTACAAACATAAGCCAACCTACTTATTTGTGTTGGGATACACATTGGATAGAGGTCAATAGCAATTCAACTATAAAATTGATTAATAATAGTATGACATGGATAAATAATATAATAGATTTTAGTTAGATAAAAGTACATCAGGCAGTATTCTAAATGACAAGCGGAGTCCTCTTCTGGACATAAAGGATATAGCAATTGCAGTTTTTTGGTTATTCATACCAAAATATTTTAACTTGTTGCACACATATGGAGCTTTGCCTAGCTTGATATTTGTGGTTATTTTCATTGCAGAACAGTATTTTGTTGACACACACCATTCCCTTTTTCAAGGGAAGCAAACATAAGTTGCTGTCGCTGTCCAACTAGTGTTCTTTAAGGAAAAGACCTTTTTCCTTAGCCGTTTTTCTACTTAACAATATCTTACATGCTGCACAAAAATGTGCAATACAGTACTTTGCTTACATATCTAAAATTCAAGCCACCAAACATATGGAAACAATATGCAGTAGTGTGAGACTGCCAGTGGAGAATGAAGGTGATGCTGGTAAATTTTGTGATTGTTCAGGTCTTGTAAGTGTGTATTACATGGAGAGAAATTTTTTTAAATGCCAAAGGGATTTAGGAGCACTTGTTTCCTCTGATTCTCAAACTTTATTCCTGTAGGCACTTTAGCATCCATTCACTTCCTAAGTGAGCTGAATTCAAAAGCTCCAGATTGGCAGCAAAACAGCCTATGCTTTCTAATGGGAGATGATGATTGTGTGTTCTGTTCAATCCAATGAATTCTAGGAATATTTTCAGCTATTTCTTGGCTGAGAGACTGCAGTAGAAGCAGGGCTTTTCATTATCTTTAAATATAAAGCTTCATCTCACTTTCTGGATTTGTGTTGAAAACTCTAATGTAGTATGGCCCACTGATCTTGGCATAAATCTCTACATCTATCACTTGTGTGGCTTTGATGTCTTCATGACATTTTCTGTCTGCCACTTCAATCTTTGCTTCTTGTCTCCTGTTAGCTTGGCTGAATAGAGCTTGGTAATTAACTTTTGGTGCATTGTTCATATTAACCAAATACCCACGAAATGAAGAAGGTGATGGTTTATAAAAAGGGGAAAAAAATCCATGTGTTTCTAATCTTAATGTTCTCCTATAATACTTAATGTAGGGGAGAAAAGCTTATTGGTTGGTTCTGAATCCAGCTCCTGGTAGCTTACTCCATGTACTGATTTCTGTACTGCCCTAGGCTATTCTCATTCCTTGAGTAACATGTTTTCCTCTAGATCCACATTCCCTTGGTGAAGAGGATAGGGAAATGGTACAGTCTGTCTCTGAGTCATAGCAATTGCTATCTCCCAAAGCAGACCAGTCTTGTTCTGTGCTAATGCATGGTGTAACGAGGGGCAGACATTAGGGCTTTCCTCAGTATAACTGGATTACTGGAGATCCTACGGCAAGATATGGACTCATGCTCTGACTTAAATAATAACACAAATATAGAATCATCTGTGTTGGAAAGGACCTTTGAGATAATTGAGTCCATCCATAAAACCGTATGTTTATGTCAACATGTGTATATCTATGCATATAAAGTTTAATTTCTGAGTATTAGCCATTATCTTAGGACCATGATCATACAGTTGGGTTACAAAAGAGACATAAGAGGGACTTTGAATGCTCTTTCTTAAAATGTGAGGCACTTGGCTTTTGAACTTCAAGTTTGTTTTTCTCATTATTGATACTGGTGCAATTAAGTAGCACATTTTCCAAAGTTAATGGAGGTGATAGCAGAGTAGCATTTTGGTAAATAAGTGTCTCAAGCTGATTTCTTCAAATGTTAGCTATCTTGCTCTCATGGGTTTCAATTTCATTGGAAACAAATGGAAGTGAATTACCTAAATAAACTTCCAAATTAACCCCTTCATGTTGTTGTTATTTTATTATATGAAGTATGCTTATTTTAACACTTCAGTATAATCTGTACTTAGTTGGACTATCCATTTATATTCTATTAGAGGAAGTTATGCCTAGTCTATGCTAAAATGGAATTAATCCTCTGGAAAAATAAATCTAATTGAACTAGAAACTTCAATAATGTGACCAGATAAATGTGTTCTAGTTTTGTAGAGCTCTTGAAATATATTTTTTAAAAAAAGTGCTTTGGAAAACACTTGATTTATTTTGGGGTGGAAAGGGGTATTAAGTTTATTTGTTATTTGTTTAAATATACACTTGTTTAATGGATAAAAAGCTTTGTTTAAATATATCCACTTGTTTAATGGATAAAAAGCTTTGTTGGAAAGCATTTGGAGGGATTGGTTTAGTCTATTCATGTCTTGTCCTGGTGACTGAGCATTTACTCAACAGGTTTTTTTGTGAAGAAAGCTTAGCAGCTACTTTGCATTTTTTTTTAAATTTGTGATTATTGATTACCTTCACTTCTACATCCTCAGTTTTTGTGTATGTTTTAGCTCCTTTCCAGCAACCTCCTCCTACAGGAGAAGTTCTCAATTCCTCTGTTATCAATCTTTCATGGAGTTCCCCTGACTCTCCAAATTCTAACAGGCTTATTTACCAGCTGTATAGGGATGAGGAAGAGATTTATACAGCTGAAGACTACCACCCTTATAGTAAGTAAGGTGACATCAAAGTTTTTGTGTTTGTGTGTGTGTATGTATCTATATATATGTGTGATGTTTAACTATTTCTCATTTCTGCCATTATCATTCTCTGTTGTTTTGAATACATTATCCTATTTTCCTTTAATGAGTTACTGTTCTGTGTTATTAATTTTGCTTGAAAGAAATGAATACCCTAGTCTAATATCTGGCAAATGAAGTTGCCCAAAATGGCTGATAATTATTTTACTTTTTATTCTGAAAAACTCCAAAATTGACTCACCAAAAGCATTCATTGAAAATAGACACCAAAATCTAAGAGTCAAAGTCACAGATAAAGGATTAGGGTGAACAGAAGAGACCATAAAGTGCTTAAACTTCTTTTTTCATCTTCCTGGTTTTAAACTGTTAACAGATAGGAAAGCTTTTTGTGGCCTCTAACTTTTAGCACCTTCTGTTAAGCTATCAGTGTAGCTCCTGATTTGTCTTTAGCAGCACCACTTCCCTCATGTTGAGGCTTGCCAAGGGATCCTCAGAAGGCAGTCCTAAAGGATTCAACATTCTGTCCAGTCTGGAAAGGCCATTTTGTGCTAATATTGATCCACTTATCAAAGGAAAGGAGATGGATTTGGATACTGTTTGTATGTATACGTGGCCCACAAGTGTTTTTTTTAAAAGAAGACGAGTGTGGTTTAGTGCCACTAAGGTTTGACCTCTGTTTCTAGCACCTTCTTCAGTTTGTTGCAGTTTCTTACCAGTGCAGCATTAATGTTTTGCAGAAGTTGAGTCTCTCTAATTGTTGGTGTGTACCCTGGAGGGAAGGAAAAAAAAAAGTTATTTTTCAATGGAAGCACAGATCCTTTGGAATGCATCTCACATTTCTATGTTTTGGTTCATGCTGCAGTGTTACAGTTCATTACTATGTGGCTTATGCTATGAATTATGCAGTACATACCATGAGGAAAGGTATGTGACCCCATGTAAGCATGGGATTAAGTGATTGAGAAAGGAACAATAAAAAAAAATTAGAGAACTCATAGAGAATATTCCAATTCTTTAATTTGGTTTAAAGGCCTAACTTTAGTAAAAGTATGAATTAAATTCAAAAAGAAAAGTTACATTGTCATAAGTCTGCTTAGTAGTGTACTTGAAACAGTGCATTGTTGAGGACGTTATTTCATGATGCTACTTAAATGCTTTGTAGAAAACAAAAAATTCTGGATGTATTTAGCTGGGTAATGAGACATTAGCATGTTTCTATGTAACAGAACATTGTCTTTTTAAAAACATATATTGGTTTCAAAAGCCATTTTTGACATTTCCTGGAAATCCCTCTAATTAGTGATGTAAAACATCTGCTGCTGTTTGAAGATCAGGAATACATTGTTAATGCTGTCAGAACTTTTGAAAATGTTATTTTTATCTTAGTATAGTATAGAATTTGTAATGCTTATGAGCTGAAAGTACAACTGGATCAACATTATCTTACGGCTRAATCAGAGTTTTATATTAGCATTGAAGTTCCCAAGGAAAATTGGAATAATCTAAATCAGCATGGTGACCTGGATGATAGTATTGCAGAATGCCCAATTAAAACAGTGCTTTCCTAACTGCTCTGGAAAACCTAAGCCTCAGATTTCCCACAGCAGTCTTTGTCTTGAGGATAAAATTAATTATTTGCTCTAAAAAATGAAAAAAAATCCCAACTTACTTCTAACTCCAAATCAGATTTGTTCTTATTATTTATAAATGTAACTAAATACAAAATCATAAACTCATTAAGGTTGGAAAAGACCTCTAAGATCATTGAGTCAAATCATTAACCCAGCCCTGCCGTGTCCCCACTAAACCATGTCCCCAAGTGTTACATCTACCCTTTTTTGAACACATCCAAGGGTGGTGATTCCACCACTCTGCCAGGGAGCTCATTCCAAAGCCTGACCACCCTTTCAGTGAAGAAATTTTTCCTACTATCTAATCTCCTAATGTAAAATATCAAACCTCCCCTAGCGCAATTTGAGGTAATTTCCTCTCATCCAGTCACTTGTTACTTGAGAAAAGAGACCAACCCCCACCTGGCCACAACCTCCTTTCGGGCAGTTGTAGAGAGCAATAAGGTCTCCCCTAAGCCTCCTTTTCTCCAGACTAAACAACCCCAGCTTCCTCAGCTGCTCCTCACAGGACTTGTGTTCCAGACCCTTCCCAGCTCCCTTGCCCTTCTCTGGACTCAATCCAGCACCTCAATGTCTTTCTTGTAGTGAGGAACCCAAAACTGGACACAGGACTCGTGGTGTGGCCTCACCAGTGTCCAGTACACAGGCATGATCACTTTCCTGGTCGTGCTGGGCACACTATTGCTGATACAGGCCAGGATGCGTTGGCCTTCTTGGCCACCTGGGCACACACTGGCTCATGTTCAGCCGCTGTCACCAGCACCCCCAGGTCCTTTTCCACTGGGCAGCTTTCCAGCCACTCTGCCCCAGCCTGTAGCACAGCAGGGGGTTGTTGTCACCCAAGTGCAGGACCCGACACTTTGCCTTGTTGACCCTCACCCAGCTGGCCTCAGCCTATTGGTCCAGCTTATGTGGATCCCTTTGCAGAGCCTTCCTGCCCTCCAGCAGATCAACACTCTCACTTAACTTGATGTGATCTGCAAACTTGCTGAGGATGTACTTGATCCCCTTGTCCACTTCATTGATAAAGATGTTATGTTGCCTGGCGTTTCTCAGGCTGCCCTCAGCCAAGACGCCAGCTCTTTATGCCTGAGGGCCCACGAGGAGGTGAGGCTGCTCCAAGGCGGGGCGTGGATGACTCACGCTGAGGTGAGGCGGCTCGAGGTAAGCAGCAGGCAAGGCGCGGTGGAAACAGGCGAAGGAGGCAAAGGGTTGCGAGAGGGGGTCTCCCCCGTGGTCTCCTTTATTTAGGATATAGGACGAGGGGATCTGKGAGGGATAGTGGTGGAGGAGAACTTCCAGGTTCTCCAGGGTGTGCACAGGTTTTTAAGGGAGGTGAGACATGGGAGGAGTTTAGGGATACAGCCAATAGAAAAACAGGCTCGGGGAGGGTACAAGGGTACAGGGTCCAATAGAATTTTTTGAGGGGAGGGTACAATGAACACCAACCAATAATGCACCAAACTAAACAGAACCTTCTGGAAGACAGGGAGGGCCCAAAGTCTGAGGGACGCCCTACTCTCAGGGGGATGGGCGGGCCTTACTCACTGGTCCCGCCTACTGAATCTTCCTCCTGAGAGGAGTCTCCTATTTGAGAGGCGGAGCCTGCTAGACTGGCAGCGGCAACTTCCAGGGGCATACCTCCCACAATGTTAAACAGAACTGACTGAAGCACCGAGCCCTGGGGAACACAAGGTGGTTGGAGTTGCTCATCTGAGGAATGTAGAACCTTCTACCTTTTAGCTTTATCCAATTTTATCTAGTCTATATTCCTACTGAAATAAAGTTGCCATCAATACTCATCGTCAGAACTCACCAATACATAATGAACTTTCCTGTAATGTTGAGATGGTGCTATTTATCTTCTGGCAGACAAGAGCAGCATTCTTTGTTATCTGCCTCTTCCCATCCCTGTACTGGAAAAGGGGGAAGTAATGTGCTTGCTGTTGACATTAGACCTGAGGCCCTAGAGTCTGGGTTGGCTCTAAGTCCAAGTCTCTTCCAGAAGCTGGGTTTCAGGAATTAGTTGCTTGTCATATTGGTGCAGCCATTTCTAGAGTGGGTATGAATTATAGAGTTTGAGGTTTGGTAGAGACACAGTTCTAGATCACAGTCTAGCTTGCGTGTTTGCGCTAGATAGTGTTCTAGCTTCCTTGGTGCTTCTAGATTTATGTTCTAGATGGCATTTTAGCTCATGCACTAGTCCTGGAACGGAATGATGGTTTAGCTTCCTTGCTGATTCAGAATCATGGTCTAACTTCATCTTGCTGGTTGGTTCAGGGCTGTTTATTTCTTCTAGAGCAGGTTCTAGACATTTTTTGGTTGAGGTCACAGTCCTGCTTGCTTGTTGCTTCCAGAGCGTGCTCTAGCCCACTTGTTTGTTCTAGACTGTGTTCTAGAACACTTGGTTTCAGGGTAGGTCCTAGCTTGCTTGTTGGTTCTAGACCAGGTTACAGATCATCATATGGTTTGGAGTGGGGAGGAGGTCCTATAATCTGCCTCTGGGATACTCCTGTATCTCACAAGAGTTTATGGTAGTTGTTGCTGCTGATAGTAGTCTAGCTGGTTTTGGTTTTCTTTTTTTTTTTTTTTTTCCTTACATGCTTTTTTCCTTCTCTGTGGCTCGTTTGAGTTGAAGGCTCATAGGATGGATGATCCTGTTGTCCCATAAAGTGCAGCTCTCCCAGTCTTCTAGCATACTGCCTCATGCTGATTCTATGAACATTTCTTTTCTCTGGCTACAAAATTGGAAACTGGACACATGGCAAGCTCCTACTTCTTGTGTCCTTCATGGCAACTGGTTGTCATGCCCTGAGGAGTCTTTGGTGGCCACTCCTATGCCCAGAAGCACGTCAGTCAGGGCAGGTGTGTTCATGCAGCTCAGAAAGGGCTCAACAGTTCTATAGTACACTTGCGTAGTTCCACCCACAGTTGTGAACAGCATGTTAACCCAAAAGTGGAAGAAGAAAGGGCTAAATCCTTCCTGCAAGACTGAAATCTGCTGCATTTTCTGCCTGCTCACTACTAACACACCAGGAAGTCTCAACAGCCACTGCACAGCTGGCAGAGTTGTTCTCTAGCCTTGCCTGAAGTACCACAGTGTGCAAGGCCTGAAGATGAGATAACCCAGTCTCCTTATTGCTGGACTCCAGGGATAAGTTTGTGATCACTATAGGGAGTTGAAGTGCTGTAAGCAATTACTTGGCTGACACAGCTGCTTTTGTGCTACGATGTCAAGGTTTAAATATCTAGAAAAAGTCATAGTTTTGTGGTCCTCTTCTTAGGTCATATTCAGGGCTGGCTTGCAATCGTGGATGTAGAAATAGAGGATGTAGAAATAGCTGCATCCTCTTCATTTGCTTTGAAAAAGTTTATGAGTATCTGTGTTCTGATGTGTAATATATTACTCAATGTTCACTATTTCTTAAGACAAAATAATGTATGGTGGTATGGTTGTACATAAATTCATATTGTGCTGTGATGACTGAGATGTGTAACTGCTTATGGGATATGCACGGGAGCTATTAATGTCCATTGAGACTAAAAAGATGCTAAAAAGCCAACTAGAATAATGGAAAGTAGGGGTGAAGAAGGTAAATATAGGCTTTGTATTTACCTTTTTAGTAATTATTTTGACTTTTGTTTCACTTCTCATCCAAGATCAAATGCTTTACAAATGAGATATTAAGCACTGTTGTAGAAGTGAGGAAGTGAAAGCACACAAAGTTGAAATATTTGGTCTTATGCTATGGAAAAATAGAGGCCTGAAAATTTGCCCAATGGTTTGGGGTTTTTTTTCTAAATTATATTCACTAATATTGATGCTGATTTACATTTGAAATAATTATTTTCAAGTAAAAGACGAATGAGAAGATAATTGTATTAATCTTCCTCTTGATTAAAGCAGGAACTAGGAAAAGTTCAGTGGAAAAATTATTTCTCTAGTGAGATGGTGATGTGCAGTGGACAGTAATAAAGGGTAAAGGGAAGGTTTTTCCCCTGTTAAAAAAAAAAAATTGAGAAGTTAAAATGTTTATAATGATATCCAGAAGGGCATGTGAATGGGCATAAATATGTCTTGAATTAGAGCTGGACAGCCTTTAGGTGTAGAAATTAAGGTTGTTTTTAATGTGTTAGACTGATACAGTTTTCTTCTCACCTTTTTGTTTTAGGTGTTCAGACCTTCACCGATACCATGTTAACTCCATATACCTTCTATTCCTATTACATCCAAGCCAGCAACGTTCATGGTTTTACAAGAAGTGACTCAGTGACATACAGAACAAAGTCTGGGACACCTATAGGAAACTTGGATTTAAATCCTGTCTTTCCTGTTAGTCACCACTCTGTTTTACTTTACTGGACAAGCATTTCCAATGACTCTGGGCCCATAGAGAAATACATTTTGACATGTACTAGCTCGGTTGATCTTCAGCCTTGTGGTCAGTATGAAGGCTTAAAGACTTCAGCAATTATTTGGAATCTTGTTCCATTTACAAAGTATGTTTTTTCTGTGCAAGCTTGTACTAGTGGAGGCTGCTTGAAGAGCCAGCCAGTAGCTGTAGTTACTGCACAAGCTCCTCCAGAAGGGCTGCACCCACCATCTGTAGAAACCATCAGCTCTACAGAACTGGCTGTGGAATGGTCACCACCTGAGAAACCAAACGGTAGGACATTGTGTCTACTTTTGTCAATCAAAGTTTTTGCAAGGGAAAAGCAGCATTTTCTCAAATCTGGTTAGAATATACTTATGCATGTGCCATACACTGAGAATTGAAGTAAGGCTTTTTCCTAATTTGCCTATTTACCATTAAATGTATTCTCAGGTCTGTGTTTTATTCTTTTGGAGTCCAGAATTCCACTGTCTGTTAGGTCCAGGATTTAGCACTCAGTGGCATCTGCTGTGGCAAAAATTACATTTATAATCAAACATTTACAGTAAAATTAATTTTTTCTTAATTTGCCAGATTGCTTAGTTCAGACAGATGTGGTGATACTGCCTGACAAAAAATAAATAAGCATACAACAGTTATGAAAAAAAATCTAAGAATTAGCAGAGAAGTCTGTTTTTGAAACCATCCGTCATGTGCAGTAGCCAATTCTATTACCAGTATAACTTTGTTAGGGATTAGGTGATTGCCAAGAGTTGCTGGTCTAACTTGCGTAATAATATTTTAGGTTTTTGAAACTGAGAACGCAGCTGTTGTCGGATACTTCTGTGATAGCACAGATTTTATTGGTAAAACCATCTTTTAATATATGAGCAATGGAGTTTTGTGAGCTTGCACAAGTATTCGTGAATGTGAAAACAAGCATTTTGATCTGTTCACAAAATGGGCATCTGTCTATGGGGAGCTCAACTTTCACTTTGAGCATCTCATTTACCAGCTGTTTCCAGACTAGACAGGAAGAATATCCACAGAAGAATAACTATGTATTTAGAGGGGCAGTTTCTACAATGCGGGTCATGATATTTGCTCTTAGCACTTGTCCCTCAACCTGTGTCAAACACTCCTCATAGTCCATAGCCATGATAGGCATCTTATGGCCAGAACAGGCAGATTTAAGCAATATTCTCATATTTGTCTTGATGTCTGGTCAGATTTCCTGATCTCTCCAAAGACAAAGAGAGAAGCTGTTTCTCCCAAGCAACCTCTACATTTCTGTGCATGAATACAGACCCAAATACATACAGTTTATGGTAATTATCTCCTGGCTTTGCCAGAAGTCTCTGGTCAGATATTTCTTACAATCTTGTAGTTAAACTACTTTCACAATCCAAACTAGATCATGTATTGCTTCATACCACAACACTGATTGCTTGGTTTTTTTCCCCCCAGGTGGTGAGGCCTTCCTGTGTATGTAACCGGTTTGCATTGATGTAAAACTGATGCACATGTTCCTCCTATCAAGTAATATGTTCTAAAATGTTGGCATTAAAATGTCACTCAAAAGTTCCCTTCTCATCATGTKAAAAAAAAAGAAAAGAGTGTAGCAGAACTCATACTGTAATCCAGCTATTTGTTTTCAGATCTCAAAAGTGCATGGAGGTGAAAAAAACCCAGTGTGATACAAGAAATGCTAAAGTGAGCATTTGAATGAAAATAGCATAAAATTAAAAAAACCCCTTCTAATGCTGTATTTTTTTGTGAATTTAATTGATTGATTCAGAGCTCATTAAATAGGTTGGTGATGGCATTTTAGTAGAACTCCAGAAATCATTTCACTAATTTTTCTGGTCTTTTTCTGTAGGTATAATTATAAGATATGAACTTTACATGAGAAAAAAAATAAAACCAACTGGGAACTTTCTTCCTTCTGAAATTCGTATTTTCCAAAGCACTGGATGGCTGAGTCCTCAACCAGTTGTGGAATCTGCGAATGAGAATGCCTTGGCTCCACCACAGACCAGTACCACAGTCATTGATCTGGAACCATTCACAGAATATGAATTTTATGTGCTAGCAGTAAACATGGCAGGTAGCATATCTTCAGACTGGGTATCAGGACGAACAGGAGAGGCTGGTAAGCACTGCTTTGAATTTATTTGATAGAAATGAAAGAAAAAACTAGATTAGCATCTATTCTTAATTTTTTTTTTCAATGAAATGTGTCTAGTGATGGTTTAACTAGGGACAAATTCTCATTTTTAACTAACTAAAGATAGATCAGATTATCTAAGAACTTAGCATGTTAAGCAAAAGCATTTTCTTCACCATAGAATTGTATTGTTGAGGAAAATAGTCCATGTCAATTAACCCAAGATTTAAACTACAAGATTGCAAAATATACCAAGCAGTGTTTTAATTTGAAGAACTTGAGAGGCTTAATTTTTCAGGAGTATGGTGCTTGAAACTTCTTTTAAGTCCTGATTAGTGTAAGATGGCTCTGCTTGAATTAAGATACAAAGAGACTATATGCCAAAGTCAATAACATGGATTTTATTTAACAATAAATGTGAGATAAAAAGTTAGAAAGAAATAGAAAAGAGAGGAGAGAGAGGGAAAGAGAGAGAGAGAGATCGATCAAGCAGAAAACAGTCACCATCCATGGATCCCGCAGTGTGCTGTTGGACCTTCTTCACCCTGGGCTTTTCAATGGTGGGGGTTCTGATGTCACTCAAATTTTTTTACTGTTTATACATTTTAGCAAACAAAGAAATTAATGCTCATTGGCTACAAAGTTATTTTATCCTATTGGTTAAATGATTCCCTTACTTCTAATGCTCGTTGGTCATGATCTCCCCTGCTGAAATTACCTTTTTCCCAGTTGGAACTGACTTCAGCACAGTTGCTGAGCTGACTTTACTTGTGGCCCATAAATTTTGCATTCTTTATGTCTGTTATCAGTGATACATTCTTCTCCCCAAGGTTTGTTAACCTCCCGCTAGCTCTGAGATAACACCCAGACAATAGTACCACCTTTATCTTATCTCAGGTTTTTACTGTGGTGCCTTATTTTACTGTCCAAGTTCCAGGTATCCATGGAGACATATTTGGGGGCCTTTGGTGGGGTGATCTTTGWCTGGTGATATGTGTATGAGCGGTTGCTTCTTTACACAGTTTGCCACAGTGGGAATTTTTGTCCAGATGTGTTAACCAGGATGAGCAAAGCAAATCTTGTCTCTGCCAGGCCTAGAGTTAATGCCATGCTGTTGCTCCTTTCTGTGCTTATCTCTTGGCAAAGTCCTTCTGTGGCCTTAACAGTGTTTGAGACAGCCAGCTGTGCTCTTTAACTCCTTACAACTCTTCATATGCTTTTATGGAGGCCAAGTGTCATAATATGGACCCATTTTTCTGAGCGTAACCAGTTTGCAACGTCTCTTATCGTCACCCTTCTGTTCAGATTTTCAAAAGGGCTTTGCCACTTGATGTATTATTTGAAATATCAGCAATTTATTTCAATGCTTTCAGTAGAAATCTAAGATTTTCAGACTGATAGAGCCCATGATTGGGAATTAAACATCTCTGTTACATTACTGATGCTTTTGTTCTCTGTTAGCTTGAAAATCATGTCCTCAGTCATCTGCTCCAGCAAAGCATCAGGCTAAACTAATTCTTCCTTCAAAATGAGTCTCTGTGCTTATCTGTTCCTAAATACTGTATGTTATAAAAGTGTTAAATTGTATTTGGGAAGAGGTCCATTAGTGTGGTTGTTTGTATGTAGCAGAAGTGCTATAAGTTGGTATCCTATTATTACAGAGTAATCAGGTGGGGATTTAACTGCAGTGCAAACAATCCTTTAACAGATTTACTATGGAAGACAGGGGAACTGTTTTGTGAGAAGTGAGAGACATGTTAATTTCAAACTGGCCTGGCAAACAGAATTGCTTTTAAGATGCTGAAGTATTGAACACTTTTTGCTTTTATCAGTTTTTTCCCATGTTGCATGAAGTTTTTCTTCAAGACTTTTTCATTTGTATGTACTTTCCTACCTGCTATAGGGGATAGGACTGTAGTGTTGATTAGTATTTCTTTGAAGACTTTGTCAAAGTTGTATTCTTCATTCACAGCTAGAGTATAAAACAGAAGAATGATGAGTGAGGTACTTAACAAAATAAGGTGAAAATTCCAGCTAGACTTGAAAATAAGGTTAGAAAGTGAAAATCGATGATTGATTGTCTGAAGTGATGTTTTACAAGTACAATGAGCAAGCTTGCATTACACATATTGCTCATTTATTTTATGAATATTATTGTATCAACTTTATTTCAGCCCCAGAATTCATGCCATCTCCATCAGTATTCCCTCTTTCACCATATTCCCTCAATGTGTCGTGGGAAAAACCTGAAGATAATTTAGCAAGAGGAGAAGTGATGGGGTACAGCATCAATTTGATGACTGAAGAAAGGTCCTTGCCACCATTTTCCCAGGTATTATTGTTAGTTACATTAAGTTTTTCCTAACTGGTAATATTAAAATTGATAAAGTCTGATGTCCTCTGAGGTGTTGTGATGAATTTTTTCCCCTGATTTGTTGTATATACTCTGATCTAACTTTTCGACCTTCCAGCTGGAGTGCTCTGTAATGTTATACACTTTTATAAACTTCTAGGTTTTAAGTTGTATTCCTGAGCTAACTTGTTTTCAGTAGTAGGTGAGATTCAAAATTTGGAAGGATTGTGCAACAACATTTAAATTACCTTGATATTTGTATGTATTGTTTCTGTATTGTTGTTACATTTGCTGGTATGCTTAAAGCGATGTTGTGTTGTAGGAATCTACATTTTTATTAAGAAGGTACCTGTCTAGATGAATCTTTGAAGTGGGGAAACCTAAAATACCAGAAAAAAAAACAGACTTAAAAATTTCAAAATATGAGACTTYAAAATGCTGTTGTAATGTTTGAGCAACTGGGTTTGGCAAACAAATATGGCATTAGTAGCAGGCTAAAAGCTTAGGAATGAGCAAAGAATGACATGGAATCAGAATGTGGGAGTGGATCTGGTGCTCTCATGTTGTATTTCTCATTCAGGGCTGATTTGGTCTTTCGGTATTACCACAGATGGGCCTCGGTTTATTTGCCTGTGAAGTGGGGATACTACTGTTCCTGGGGTGGTTGTAATGATACATAAATGCCAATTGCTTTTGGTCGCTGGCATGCAAGATTCTTCATCTAAACAAACATCTGATAATGAAGTTATCTAAAATACTACAGTTTATTCAGTTCACCTCCCTCTGATAGCTTATATTAATGTTAAATAAAGCAGATGCAAATGTTTGTAGGTATCAGTTATTCCCCTCCCTCCTAATGCCTGCTAATCATATCACTCCTTCAATGGTGGTCAGATTTCACAACTTAATAGTGTCATTTTTGTCATCTCGATTGTAGCTGCACTGTTTGTAGTGATAACTGCACCACCACACAGTTTTATGAGGCAATAACTTTGTTTCCTCATTTATCCACTCAGGAACTGGCTTATTACCTCATAAAACAGTGTGATGGGAAGTATTATCACCTAAATCCCAGCTTGTTCAGACTCTCCAAAATAATCCTCTCCCTCAGTTGGTCTTTGCAGGCTTTCCTACATCTGAGTGAAGGAATCTGCAAGTTCAGAGACAAGTTTCTTATTAGTGAACATGTCAGTTGACAGGATTGAAAATATTATTAACCAACTGTTGTCTTCCAATCTGTTTGCTTTGCAGGTTTTGCATATAGCCGAGGCTCACGAGCTCTCCTACATAGCAGCGGGATTAAAACCTTACAGGACGTACAACTTTACTGTTACTCTCTGCAATCAAATTGGTTGTGTAACCAGTGAGCCAGGCATGGGGGAAACCTTGGCAGCTGGTAAGGAAACAATCTGTAGCAAAGTGCAACGCTGACACACGATTTACTAATGAATACTATTATGATGGTCGTAGTTTGATGCACAGCGGCAGGGGTAGGTGTTGTAGTAATACAAAGCGACTTGCTTAATTATTATGTGTTTATTTTGACAGATTAAACCCAAAATGTTTTCAGTGGAGGTTTTAAGGTACTCTATTATGGCAGTAGAATTTGTGTGCTGCTCTCTCAGTTGCAAGTTATGATATGTGTATTTTTTGTTCCTGTTTGTTTAAACGGTAAATGTACATAAATGTGGCTGCATCTACTCATTCATTTATGATGCTAAGAAGTTGTTAATTTGTTGTTGGGGTTTTTCTCTGTGTGTGTTGTGTTTGCATAACAGAGCACATAAAATGCACCAGCTGCGCCAATGCCTTGTTCAACACATAAAGGACAAATTGCATGGCTTTTCTATTAAAGGGTTACATAAGTACATGATGTATTTGTGTGTCTAAACCAGAAACAATGTACATGCTTTGGGTCTGCTCTTTTGAAAATGTATGTTTATTTAGCCCCTGAGATTTGAGATTTTGCTTTGTAGATATGTATCTACATATCTATGGAAACAGTACTAAAGAAACTGCATATGTGTTCCTGTGCACCTTAATACATTTGTAGTCTTTGAGTTAATTTCAATAGCATTGTCATGGATTTCAAAGGTAATAACTGTCTATAAATTTAGGGGGAAATAAGCATCAGTACAGAATGGAGAAAGCCTGGATTTACTTTGAAGAAAGGACTGGTGTAAACTTACTTCTTGGACATTGGGGGATCAAGAGGGTTTTAAGAGAGTAGTTGTTGTGAATATCAGCTTTACAAGGCTCTTTATTCATGGAATGAGGTAGTCAGTACAGTTCTTTAATACTATAAATACAAGCTCAAAATCTGTGCTATGTGACATACTGGTGATCATCTGAAGAGAGCTGACTACTTTTGGTTTCCTTTTGTATAGGCATTTAAAACACATCAATAATTTCACAATATTAGCTAAAATGCTTAACTAAAAATATTAAGCAATTAGTGGTGTTGTCATGTAGATGTTGTGATGATCATCTTTGAAATTACCTCTCTCATGTAATTTGGTCTCACAGAGGAAAAAAACTGGAATCTTCTGCTGAAGTGAAATTTTAAGATGTTGGGATATTACTCTAGTCTGTCCTCAGTTCTTCATTGTCTGTTTATTTCATTGCCTTTCCTTTAGTTTTCAAGGGGAAAGCTGGCCATATACAGAGCCTCCTATTTGTATAACTTTATCCCATACCACACAGCCATACAAGGAACGGAGTTCCAGTCTGTGCCGATAACCATGGAAACAAATATTGCCTAAACAGCACACCTTATTACTACAAATGATCCAACTTTGCATTTATACATTTATTAAAAGATTCAGAAACAATAGCTTAGTTATGCTTGACAGCTTGTTTATGACCATCTCCTCCCTGGTTGTGTTAATACTTAGAGACCTATCACATTAGAGAAGACAGGAGAATACAAAATAGCATAGCAGGCATGTCCCCATTTATTAGCTGTTTTGCAGTGAAGCCTTTTCCTACTTACTGTTGTAAGCCGTGAAAGAAAAGAATCAGTCCTGTATTATGTTCCTTTTATGTTTTTAAAGCATGTTATTGTGATGTCATAAATTCTGGCAAACTAAAAAATGCAAAACTGAAATTTTGCATGCTCTTTTGTGTTCCACCTTTCATATGTTTTGTTTCTGGAGAAATTTGTTTTATCCTATCCATTCAGGGTTGTTTTGTTTGTTCCTTTTTTTTTTAGTGTGTGTGCATGCATGTTTCATTCTATAAAACTGTGTTTCCAAAGAAAATTTAAAAGAAGCACTACTTATGTGATGACAAAGTGAGTTAAAACTTGAAACAAAGTTAGAAGAAAGCTGTCCCTGTCATTTATAAAAATAGATAATCCAGTCTTAGTCCATTACTATCCTTTTTTTGTCATTGAACAGTATAAAATGAAATTAAAATTGCCTTTCTAGGACTGTTGGGGAGTTCTTTCTTATGAAGGAATGTCTCCCTGGCAAAGAGACAGCTTTCCTGGCTGGATGCCAGTCCCCCTCCATGCCCTGGCAAAGGCAGCTTTTTGGAGGAAGTCTTGACTGAAATGTGTTCCAGCATGATGGTCTCTTTGCATCGAAACACAATCCAGGAGCTTTGAATTGTGTGTCAAGTTGGGCTAGAGGTTATACTAAATTAGACTAATTCTTCTCCTCTGATCCTCAGGCGGATAATGGAGAACCATAATGGAAAACCTTCTCCACTTCTCTTCCATGTATGGAGTATGCTGGTTTAGCATGTGGACCATTTAAATCAATGGGTACCTTGATGACTGATTTTGGCAGGTCCAACTGATGAGTATTGGCAAGAGGCTTCTTTTTGGAATTGCTGATGGCTTTTAAATTTTGCCACTAAAAGTCTCAAGTAATTTTTAAGCTTTGTTCCATTAGGAACATATCCATTAGGTTGGTTTGAAGACTAGTTATAAAAATTATACTCTTCAAAATCTAGCCTTCTTTTTCTCTGGCAACTTGTTTTTTTTGTTTTTGTTTTTTTTTAATACATTGTAGGACAGAAAATGGGAACAAAGGCAGAAACAAAAGCATGAAATCATTAGAAAAAAAATTGTTGAGAAAGAAAAGTAAGAGGCTTTGAGATAAGATTGAAAAGTCAAAGAAACAGACTACTGCAAGGAGCAGAATTTAAGGATAGTACCCATGGGAGCAGAAGCATCAGAAAGAGTCTGCTGATCTTTCAATGAGAAGTCTCTTGGACTACAACTGGTTAAAATCCAGAAGCAAACATTATGCGTAGATTTCTTCTAACTTGGTTCAATATAGGCATCTGTACTGGAAATATCTCATGAGTAGCTTTGCAGGAGTAAAGTGAAAGAAAACTCAAATAGGCCGTATATCCTTGTGTTTGTCAGACTGGCAAAAAAACTTCTCACCAATACATACAGCCACAATATTTATAAATGGCAATAAAAGAAGACAAACCAGAAGAATGGGAGGAGAGAGTGAGGAAACAAACAAAATTAAGAATGGCGTTATTTTATAAAAAGACTGAGTGGAAGCTGTTACAAATGCATATGAAACCAGGAGAGTGTGGTAAATAAAAGAACAGTTATGCCTGATGCTCCAAGAATGGTAAAAAGCATTGGAAGATCAATGTTACGTGTAAATGCAGTATTGGGATGAAAGATCTAAATAAGCATATAAAGGTAACAGAAGAGAATTGTCCATCTCTGTTACTCAAAGAGAAGGTGACTGGACAGAAAGAGAACCTSAATTTCATTTGTTCAGATACAAATACATAAATTTGTACTTTCAATTTGGACTTTCAATTATCCAATTAAATAAGAAGTGTTTCATACTTTTTACATCAGTCTTTTAAATGGTAAATTAAGATGATGCACCTTCCACAGTCCTTGTGATATTTGAAATACTTTTTATGTGCCAAAATATTGGGCTCATGCTACTGAAATCCTTGGCTGGTAGATGAGGAAAAGTTCCCTGTTGATACTTTATTTGAAAATTTGGAATCCAATTTCAGCTTTGTTTGTCTGTGCTACCCCAAGATCATCAAGTGGATCTGCATCTTTTTAATGAAAGCAATATTGCACAGTAATTGTACATTTTTCATCTAAATTCATAGAGCAAAATTTTACTTTATTCCTCTCTCTGGGTTGTGCCATGTTCAAATTCCTGCTTATTTTTGAGAATGACATTCAGCCTGTTGTTTTTACTAGGTCTTAGGCAATTTTTAAATTTTTTTGGGTTTAATTTCAAAAGCCCTTTTTGTTCCGTGGTTTTCTCTCATGTACGATTCTGAACTGGTACCTTGGAATATATAGAACTACACTAGCTGGTACCAGTGAGGGACCTAGTCCTTTGAAAGTTTCTTTTTGTTACAATGTGTTTGCATAAAATTATTAATTTCCCATAGAAAACATGCATGTTTTCAAAATTTTTCAGTGAGGCAGAGAAACACCTTTTTATTCCCATCAATTTCTGACATTTCAATAGGATGAAATTAGCCATGTGAGTGCTTGGACCAGTACAATTGCTTATGCTGCTGATCTCAAATCATATAGTCAAAGGTTGCCTTAAACAATCTATACAGCTATGTTTCATTAGCTACTGTGTGACTAAGCTTATTTCTTGTAATTAAGTTCACCTTTCCTTTACCCTTAATTTTTTTTTTTTTTTTAATTCGTTTAAAAAGTGTTTTTTAAGACATAGCAAAGTATGGCTTTGTGATTGCTGCCATTTACCCCAGCACACTGTATTCCTGATCTTTTGCTTTTGATGGCAATTACAGGGTTCAGAAGCTAATTTGTAGAAGATATTCTTCCAGCACCAGCTGCATCTGGCTTCTTGGCAGACTTCTCAAGCAGTTGTATTTGGTGGCTTTGGAGTTGCCTCTGGGTTTGCTGGGGTAATTCTGGGCTGTCTTACACTCCTTGATGTTGTTTTCTTTTTGATTACCCTTTTAATCTGAGTAATTTGTCCATTTTGTTCCATTTTTTCCATTCATGAATAAGGTCCAGTACAAGCCCTTTTCAAAAGCCTCATCTGTTCATGTCTGTCATAGACTGCTTTTCTAAAAAATGCTATGCCTCAATTTTAAAATCACCAATACTCATTAAACAGGTAGTAAGTAATGTATAGTTTCCTTTGTTACAGAAGAGAAATATGAGGGCCATTTGCTGCTGGCCTGGAAACATAGATTGTTTTGCATGCATGTACATAAGTCTCTTCATTGTGAATAGGACCCAAAGTGATTAAACAAGCACTCTTAATATGTTAATTTATAATTTTAATTACAACAATCTTGTATATATAGTCATTAGTGAATACTAATATAAATATTTTTCTACCTTTTTATTCATAATGCATAAACCAATCATCCAGTTACTTCTCGGCAGTTGCCTGTTTCCGTTTCATAATACAATCTTTGTTCTTAGTTATGAATGCATTTTGTTCATTCCTGTCTTGAATAATCCCTCATTAAGCTAGTCACTTTCTGCTCCATGCTAAAAAGGAAAAATTATCATGCAAATGTGGCATGCCATATTAAAAAGCACATTACCAAACACTTTTGTTGCTGTCCTTCAATTAGTTTCCCTTCTTTGAATTTAATTTCATTTGTTGTTAAACTACTGACTTGATGTATGGACTCATGAATTTGAGGCTGCTGCCAAGAATGTAGCAGGAAAAAAATCAAAGCCTCTTCAGAAAGCTACAGAGGCAAAGCTGAAATGAATTTGCTTCACCTTTGACAAGAACACTTGAGCAGCACTGGAATCCTCTGATGATTCAGCTTGGCTAATTATCCAATTATTTATTCCAAGAATAAAGACGCTGTTTTACAATTAGAAAAGTGTGAAGTAATCTGAGAAATTTCGTAATGACAGATGACTTAAGTAACTTCCGAGATAAATAGAATCTGCTCAAACTTGTCTTGCCAAGTGTTCAAGCTGTAGTTAAACTGCTCTTTGAGTTTCAGGAAATCAGTAGGGAATCAAAAGTTATTTGTTTCTTCTGCCCTACCAAGCACATATTATACATMAGAAAATAGCTCAAAACAGCTCAGTTTGTTCTTTTTTCTCTCTGTCAAATTTGCAATGTTTTTAAGCTATGTTTAAGTTGCATTCCTCTTGATTAAAAGCTTTTGGTTCAAAGCAATACTTTTTAATTGCCTAATAATATAAGTCAGTTCTTAGGAAAGAACCGTGCATTTAGGAGTTCATTTGCAATATAACTGAAAAATTCATTGCATGGCAGTAAAACAATTTACTGTTAATTACAAGGAGAAGAATTTGCTGTACCATGCTCACAGATTGCCATGAATCATGCAGCACTCCTAGAGATTTATAACAGATGTGTAAGTGGGATGAATTAGCAGGGTTTAATAACAGAGACACAAATCATGCAGACTTCAAGGAGCTTTAATTGATATACTAGAATGTGACGGGCATGAATCACTCAGCCATTCAACAGCACTGTAACATATGGTCAGCTCAATATGCTGCATCTTAAATCGGTTGGTGAGTCGTTGGTTGTCCCATATGGTGGAAGCAATATATTTTTCATGATTTTTAAAAAATACAGTGTATTACGTCTATTTTAAAAGAAATATGATTGCAACATATCCATGTTACTAAATTTTCTTTTTATGTCCATTGTGGGTGGGTTTTATTCTTTTTTGGGAAAGAGTCTAAAATGGACTCTATAAAGAATCTCCTAAAACTCAAAATATTGTCAGAAGATATAAGTAGTATTACTTGACTCATTTACTGTTGAAATGACTGATACTGTTGTGAAGTGCAAAAAAGAGAAGAACATACCTGAAATGTGATGGCAAACTCGGAGTCCTCCGGACTAATAACTGGTAGCAAATATGAAATGGTTAACCCATAGTGAGGCATGTAATTTTACCTGCAAGGTAAACTCCAAGATGAAAAGAAATATATTTTCTATAACTTTTTGTCCTCAAATTTGCCTTTTTTTTTTTGTTTAATTTGTACATATGCATTTGGGATTCACCTTAACAACAATTAAAAACTGTATACTTTTTATTGCTGTTACCTTCCTGAACTATTCAGAGTGTCTAATTGAAGGCTTCAGTGGAAAAGTACCTACTTACAGTATCCTGACCAGGAGTTACTCAAACATACGCAAGCCTGTAAAACTTAGCCACAGTGAAAATATGTTATTCCTGAGACAAGAATCTGGCAGAGCATGGAAAAGCTTTAGCAGTTGTATTAGTAAACCTGACAGACTTGAGAAAGGAGTATTGTATCCTTAGAACCATGGCTGCCAGAATTTAATGTCAACAATTAAAATTTATTTTGATCCTTACCTAGTGTTTATTACTGTTTGTATACACAACAGACCTTACTAATACAGAGATGCACTATTAGATGGAATTACCATCTGTTCAGAGTGAAATGCTGGCATCTGTCTTCGAGCCTAAAACTAAAATGATATTATTTCAAACAAAACAAAATTAACTGCTCTTTACTTACCAACTTCATTTTTGTGTACATGTGTGTGCATAAACACATGGGAAAGGCTTATTTGTAATGACCTGTGTAGCAACATCTATATTTAGATATATGACTTCAACATAAGCTGTATGGACCATCTGTCTTTATTGGTCTTTTCTGTGCCCTCTGCTACACAATGGCATGAAGCAATCATGGGCTTTTAAATACTGTTTTAGCCTTATAATACATTAAATATGTATTATATAGCAAGACATTAAAACTACATAATTAAAATACACAAAAATGTGACTTTGAATCCACTAAAATGCAGTACGCTCATTATTTTGACAGATGTGTCTTAACAGAACGTGACTAAAAAAAATTAAATAGGTAAAATTATACTCGATTCATCTTTCAGAAAGTAGCTACAGGTACCACAGTGACACCTTTAGGAAAATATATACCGTATCTTTTAGTATTGAATATTTTTAATTTCAGCATTTAGTACCCTGCTGGGCTAATGTTACAGATGTATTTTAAGTCCTGTCTGTGTTTGTGTACCGTTGGGTTTTCTGTTTGGGCTTTTTTGTTATTTTTATTGTTTTTTAGATACTCGTGTAACCTATTCTGTACAGTTTTCTGCTGTCTTGATGCACAAGAATTCTCAAGCATCAAGGAGATTGTAGTTTAAATAGTAATACTATAGCAAGGATGTTACTTTCTGAAAGAGTAGTCTTCTGTTCCATATATCACAAAATAATAAATTGTGTCATGCCAGTGTTTAATGCATGTACACAGTGCATTAACTGTAACTGTAGTACATTTATTTGTGCTAGAGGAGACTTGAAAATGATTAAAAAATCAATACTTCCCTGTCAGAGAAGCAAGTGTTACGATGCATTTAAGTAGTTAATTGCATAAGCTCCATAAAAGCTTCAGGTTTGGGTATCAGAGATGCCATAATTATGGTCCAAGTAACTGCCTTTTATTAATACTAGACTTTAAAGGAAGATATAGTTATTGTCATGAGTGCTAGTCAGCTGTATGTGTTTTAAAAATAATGAATTTTAGCATTTCTGTTTGGCCATCAGCAATCTGAGCAGGAGGGCTCAACCTCTTCAGTTCGCATTTAAAATGCTGACGTAGGCTGCTTCCCTCAAAGGTGAAGTTTTGATTGTTAAGCCATGTTTTCTATTTAAACTTGTGCATTAATACCACAATTCATTAGTGCTGTGCCCTACTTATGCAGGAAAGCTTATGACCTCACACTGCATTACTTCAATTTTGACATTGTAAATTTCTACCATCGTGTGAGATACTAATTAGATTGTGAAGTCATAAATGATACCTAAGCAGGAATTTACAGCACATAGTGCCATTGGCAGTTTCCCAGTTCCCCCACTCTCTGCTATCTCCAAGAAGAATATTTGTCAGGTTATGGGGTGTGGGGGACAAAGAAAAGAAAAAAAGAAGTAATATACTACTGGCAAATAGGAAAAATGAAAAATATGTTAATGATCTTGGAAATGCATGAATGTGTAAACGGATGTTATTAATTCATTTTAAATGAAACAATCTCTCCTTCTCTAAAGAACTTGTGCTATGTACAATGCTGGGCTGTGAAGTAATATGTCAGATTTTGAAGGCCCATATTTTAATTCAGGTTTTATTGTTCTTGAAAGGCGTTTATTGCTCTTTACTGTGTCATTATGGGAACAAGTAATTTTTACAAGTTGTCATTGTATTTTGCTTCCTGGATACAAATGAAGTTTCTGTTGTTAAATCCTTCTCTTTATCAGGGAAAGAAGGGTGAGAAAAAAAGCAAGATACACATAGCAGAGTGTTCTTGTACTTCTCCAGATGTCATCTTCTAGTGTTTCAGTAATGGTCCAACTCTTTCCACCTGTATGACCATCGCACCATTATCCAAACAGGTCGTGCTGCCCTCCAGTGGCTTACTGTACAGTATTTTAGAAAAAAACGGAATAAGTTTGGTTAATAACTCAGCTATAGAGTGGCCAATGCTATCAGAATGTTTAAAAGAATATCAAAGTATTGGGTTTAATGGTAGACGGATCATCCTAGTAACATAAAACTATCTTATGCTGCTACCTTCATGGAAACAATCTTGTGTGGAGTCTTGCTGTGCACCAGAAGCGGTGGAGACAAGTGAGAGAGCGTCACTTTCTTGAACTAATTACCTGAACACGTGCTGGTGTCTGGTGTGCACATCATGAGAACAACCTGATGGGCCTGCAGTATTGTGGACAGAGAGCTGTTCTGCTCCTCTTTGTGAGGATAAGTCCAGTGACAAAAGACTACTTGGCGTGTACCATACTGAGATGTAACAAGAGTTAATTACCTCTCCAGATGCTCCTTTGGTTTTTAACTCACACGCAGTTGTGAAAGTCATACAAATATATACTTACCGTGAGTTTGGCAAGAAAGGCTGATCAAGGAGGGAAGGAATACAAATATTCTTTTTACAAAGATGTTGATTAATATTCTTAAAGAACAAAAATATTTTAGATATGATTATAGAGACATTTATCCAAAGCCTGAATAAACAAAAAAGTATTTCTTGTGCAATTGAAAGTACGGTTCTCATAAAAATTAAGAATATTTTTTGAGATTTTTTTTCTCCTCTAATTGATCTTCTATGGATATCTGTGTTTATTTTTAAGATGATCAGAAACTRAAGCAAAATGCTTTGCAAAAATTCTGTTGTTCAATAGGTAATTTCCCAAGTATTATGGACAATGATACCTAGACAACATTTTTTTATCCACAGCTCCAAGAAAACTTAGTGCCCCTCGTGTTGAAGGAATAAACAGCACAACAGTAAAGATAAGTTGGAATGAACCTGAAGAGCTTAATGGGCCTTCTCCCATCTACCAGGTGGAAAGGATGGATTCATCTTTAGCTACAATGAGTATAGAAGTAACAAAAGGGATCCGTTTCCCAGGAAATGGGTATTACAGATTTGCCAGTTCCACTCTCCCCACCAACACTTACTTTACAGGTAAATGAGTTTAAATTACTTACAAAATGTACTAATTGTACTCCGCATTTGTTTTACCATTTAGTATCATGTTCTATAAAGTTTTTATGTTAAAATATGTAGGGTTTAATTTATTAAAGTCATGTGATGATTAGTGATGTATGGGCTATTTCCATTCTCACTTAAAAAGCCTGTGGAAAACATCGGACATGTGGGATTTTTATTCCCTTCTGTTTGGACAGAGAGATGTACGTGACACTGAATGTTGCTGCATATTTGACTCGTTTCTGAGTTGTAAACATAAGAGATTTTATTTGTTCTGCTGCKATAAAAACTTTTTAATTAATTTGCTGTGAGTGCTAAGATGTGTTTTATTTGATACTTTTTTGAGGATTCCTGGGGCTGCATAAGCACACAAAAAACCTCTGTCTTTCATGTTCAGAACATTTGTATTGTGATCCTGTTTGTTTTGTCAAGCAAAGAAAAAAGCCTACCAATCTGACAAAATTTTACTGTTTCTGGGCGTTTGTGTGTCCTCTCTTTTTTTTTGATTAGTTACTTATTTTGTAACCAGGATATTTTTCAGATTGAACCAGACCTGTGTCCTACATTCTGTGATTCTCACCATTTGCTGATGTCTTCATTTCTGGGATAAAGCAAAAGATATACACAGTATGATTTTCGTAAAAATGAACCTGGTTGCATGTTTGAGATGTTGTAGGGGTCTATAAGTGAAATATTGCATTGGTGTACCTGAAGTATGAATGTTTAAAAGAAGAAATGGCAGAGCTGAAGGTTTAAAAAAAGTGTATGAAAGGTCTGTATGTGTGTATATTTATCCCAGGTCATAAGAATGACAGCAGGAAGGGGAAATCCAAAAGGAATCTAGGTAACTATAGGAGCAAGCATTAACTATCACACTGATGGTGCAGAGGCCACACCAGTGGCAGTGACACAACTTAACCTGGTACTAAGCCTTGTTTGTTAAGAGAGAGAAGGGCTGCAATAACCATGCAGGATTGTTGACACAAAAAGAACGCTGGGGCTTTGAAGTGCACTCAGCTGACATCCCTTGTCTGCAGGGTCACCACAGGTAATTCTGGCAAGGATGTTTGAGCCGTCGGTACTTGCAAGTGTGTATGTGCAAATTCAGGTTTTGTTTAAAACAGAAATCAGCTTCTTGCCTCTCTATGATCATCCCGTGAATCTGACTTAGAGAAAAAAAAGTTGAAGATAACTTCAATTTTTTTTTTGTTTTTTGTGGCTAGGTGCTTACTTGACTGATAAATAATAAAAACAAGTGATAATATGTTAGTTAAATATTGACACTGTGTTGATTGGCAAAACCTGTCTCTGTGCGGGAATCTGTAGGAACAGGTGTTGGGCTTCTTTCCTCATCCAAATTGCTCAGTGTTTTTCCTGACATCAGTTTGCATCCTTTACGGTATATTTAGAAAAAAATCCTTTGGTATATTTCTTCAGTTGTCAGTTGTGATGATCTAGACACCAAAGGAATTGTGAGCTGCAGTTTTTCTCACTGGAGCTGTAGTCATCCCCATGACTGCAATATAGTTAAATAATCAGACAGGTAAAGAATTATGAATATCACTGAATTTCCTGCTTCTCATCAGAAGTCTCAAAGTGTTGGGAAAGAGGATGTTGCACTACTGGGGTTGTTAATGTACCTGTCTACTTGTAATGAAGCCCAACACCAATCTACCCAAGTTTCGATTCACTCTGGGGTTTGGTTATGCTCCATAAGCTGAGACTGATGCCTTGAGTAAAGTTTATTGTGATGGCAGAGATGATTTGAGAGAGTTTGGACAGACAGGTTGGGAGATGTTAAAATAAAGCTCCCTTCATACTGGCAGCTGATGGCTGATAATGCTGTGTGGATAAATATAATTTATCATAGCTTTGGATTGTGTTCTTTCTCTTCTACCAGCTATTAGTCAGAGTATTTGGAAACAAGCAAAAACTAAAACACACTAGGCAATTTGTCCAGACATCTGCTAGTAATCACAATAAGATTAAATCAGTCTGCATTTGGTACCTAAAAATGTGTAATTCGGGTTTGGCAACTCAATAAAGTTTTTGAGAAATATAAATCTGTGTTTTTCTAAGTGGGTCATCTGTCCTTCTTCCAAAACATGATGGAGGGAAAAAGATAGCAAATCTGGGAGAGTTTAGAAAGACAGACACTTAAGGGAATGAAAAATATTCTTTAACTGCACTCTGCAGTTGTTTTGTTGTTGAGACCCTCTCTTATTACCCATCTCTGAAGACAAGCAGTTGGCAATTGTGCTTTATGGATGGAAGAGCTTTAGTGTGCGTGCAGCTGTGTACATTTTTGACACAAAAGTGTGCCAGCTTGTATATGTCAGTCAGTAGACAGATACTTCTTGGTGCGTCTGGGATCTCCCACTGTTAATCCAGAAAAAGATTGATCAGTTTATTCATTGCTAATAAATGCAGTTGTCCTCACTACCTCCCTGGCTGGTCTTACAGTCCAAGGTGCAAGTATTAGGGGCAGATGTATTATCTGGGAAACTTTCCAAATTAATCTCTAAAAAAAAACGTTAGTCAATAAACACTGGCTACAGTAAGCAGTGTCCTGTCTGTAGCAAAGCCTCCAGTTGCACAGGAAGATGTGCTCTGAGTACACATTAGATGAGAGGAAATCAGGTAAATATTTTTTTGTCTGCTCGAACTGTCCACATGCAACTTTTCAGCTCTTCAGACTGTGAAGAAGTGTTTTAGCTATGTGAAATATCATTTCCCAAACGATGCAGATTTGATTTTAAGTACTTATTTGCATTCCTTGAAGTTCTTAGATACAACAGCATTTGTTGTATCTATCAAAATACCACAATGCAGAGGAGAATTTTTAGTGTTCTTGTTTTAGCTAAGGAACTTATCCATTTCCTATCACTCTGAAGATTGGGGTATTTAAGTGTTTGTCTTCCTATCTTCCCCATGAGACAAAGTGCTATGATTCTGATTTAACATATGGGGAGCTGAAGTTCAGATTCTACTTVAACTTAAAAAGTGGAACTTTTTACTTAGAAGCCCTTTAGAAATGGCTTCAAGGTTTTACAAATTATTTGTTTTGTGTGGTTTGCTTTCATTGGTCCAGCTTGTGCACTGTGACTGTAAGTCTGGAGTCAGACTGCTGCAGTACCACTGTTGTGTTTGTCTTTCTGGTTCTCTCGTTGTCAATAGAAGTACTGTCTATTTTATACAGGATGTAGACAGCCAAGCTTGGAGTTCAAATGTCATTCCTCTTGGATGCTACTTGTTTTAAAAGAAAATTATTCATGTAATATTGATCAAAATGCAGTTTACTCTGAAGAAACTTTTGTGTTCGGCCTTGCTTTGAATCCAAGCTTTCTGAAATAGGATRGTACACTTAAAAAGAAGTATGTCTTGCCTGGACTATGTAATCTTTGCTAACCTCTACATGGTGCGTATTCAGCTCTGTAATAATTAGAAAATAACTGTATGAGGTAAGATGTTAATATATTAAGCATTACAAGGAGAACTTTTTTACAATGACATTTTTAGTGTTGTAAAGTGGTCTTAAAATGTGTATTTAAAAAAACCTATATATATCTGTGCTAGTGTTTTTACTGCCAAATTCTGGCTCGGATACACAGACATTTCTCAGAGTGGAGAATCTTTCCAGTAACGATGTTTCTTAATGAGCTTGCCATGGAACACTGCACAGGCGTCATTTACATTTGTTCTGAGCAGAAGTGCTGAGGACGGCTGTGGTCATTCGGTGTGGGATCTCCCCATAGCTCTTCATCACAGTGAACTCTTTGCAGTAATGTAAAACAAATTCCACTCCATAGAATCTTGAGCAAACATTTGATAGGTACTTGAAGGTGCAGATATTTTCATTAGTGTGTGGAGCCAAATAAACAGGCCTTTTCCTGCATCGCAACAGAAATTTATGAAATGCATTATGACTGAATACCACGAAAATGAACAAGATTAGAGGTCTTAAAACAATGTAAGAGGAAAGGCCAAAGAAAATGGTGTACTTTAGAAAAATGAAGACTAAAAGGAGACACAACAATGGTGTTAAAATATATAGAATTGTATACTTTAAAGAAGAGAATGAACTTGTCATGTCTACTTTGAGTAAAACAGCAATGCACTCATAATAACCTTAAAATACAGTGAAGTAGATTGTCTTACTTTATAAAAGATTCAGGCTAGTTGAGAAAAAGAATTCATTGTTGTGAGAAAAAAAATGAAAGCTCTGACACTGCAGATTTTAAAGAACAGTTGGATGAGCATTTGTCAGGAATAACCTGGGTAAAATTGATTCTGCTTTGGAGTAAGTGGATTGTTTCTGTGACCTCTAAGAATGTTTTCCAAACATATATCCTATTATAAACTCAGACTAACCCAATGAAACTAGGAAAGATGTTCATTTCACCAAATAACTTTTAGTAGGAAAGAGCTGCCTTTTTTTTTTCTGATTGACAGTTTTCTATGAAGAGGGAAGGTTGCATGAGTTGAACAAGTTTTGCTTCTATTTTTTTTTTCCTCCTTTAGATATTTTCCAGCATTTCTTTTTTATGACTAATGATTTGAGATGGTTAGAAATGAATTTTAATCACTAATTCAGAATAATGTAATAACTTAGTGTTGAAGAGAAATCATCTAGTCTTTCTGCTCATTGTGAGTCCAGCTAGACCTGTTTAGGCCTTTGTCTCATTGAATTTTCTATTCATATGTAGCTAAGTAATTTTCCAAATATTGTTCAGGTTTCCAATTTCACCTGGATTTTGGGTTACTTTTCCCCTTTATATCTATGCAAAATTTTCTGCATTTGAACTTGTATCCATTATCTCTTGTTCCATCACTACAGAGCTCCAAGAAAGTTTGCCTCCATCTTCTTTATATCCTTCTGGGAGATAATTGAAGAAGGCAACAATTTCCTCCATCCTTAYGTGAACAAACCCTGTTCTTTCAGCCTCTTCTCATATGTCGTGTAATTTTAGCATCTGACTATCTTGGTGCCCTTCCACTGGATTTGTTCCAGTCTGCAAGTACCTTTTTTTTTCTTTAATGCTAGACTGCACTGTAATACATGCATTTGCCCCTGCTGTATTTCACAAGGTTTCTGTCAGCTCATTTCTCCAGCCTGTTAAGGTTTCTCTGTGTTGCAGTGTATCCACTGCAGCCCTCAATTTTATTTTTTTTGATTGGCTCCAAACTTTTTGACAGCCTGCTCCATCCCATCACCCGGGATCCATTTTAATGAATTAAACTGTTAAATAGAATTGGTCCCAGTACCAGTTCCTTGTAAATGCTGCCCACTGGGCTTTGTGCCACTTGTCACAAGCCTTTGAGTCCTGCTGTTTAGCCAGTTTTTTTACTCACTTTTATAGTCCACCTGTGGTCCATCTATTTCTCCAGACTGACGGCAAGGATTCCCTGATCTATAGACACAACTTTACAGCAAATGCTGTTAAATTTGTTTGGTTCAGCCTTGCACTAAAAAGACGGAGAGAACTGGAAAAGGAGGAGAGAAATCTAACCTTTTGGCTTCGTTTGGCTCTATGTGTTCTTTGTCTCTCTGCTGGCATTATTTTCCCTTTCATAGCTTTTGAAGAATCAGCCTTTTTTATTTCATTACATTGAGCTGACGAAAGTAAACAAGATTTTCTGAGGGAGAAACTATTACAAAAGAAATTCTTACACCAAGCTTTTGAATACTGAGAGAGAAAGAAGGAGAGCACATTTGTTTTGCAGACTTGAAGAATGTACTTTGTGTCAGGGAACTGTTAATAGTGCCAATCGTTTTTCAGACTTTTATATTAAATCATACACTAAAAAGCTCTTGGAGAACTCGCATTTTGTTGTGTCCTTTCTGTCTAGGTTGTTGCCACAGGACTTGTCCTTAGAAATTCTTTTAATTTTTATTCCAACTTCTTACATTTTCTCCTCTTGTCTTCCCAAAAGTATGATTTGAACCCACATCTTCATCTTCTGTGAAAGAAAGATAAAAATCTTCTATATCACCGTCAAGTGGCTGGCTTCAGTAAGAAGGAGAACCATCCTTTTATTCTGCCTGAGAACTGTTTGCACAGAGATTTTAGGTAGAATTTTATCTTAGTACTTAAAATGAATTCACAGTTTCATCTTGAAAAACACATTCCTTCCTTTCTTCCTTTTGAATCCCAAGAAGCCTAAAGATAGAGAGTGAGAGAGGAGCTGCATATAGAGAAAAAGGAGTGATCCAGCACAACAAAGTGAACTCTGCTGCTTTATGAACAAAACAACTTAAAACATTTTTGAACATGCACAACAGGGACTTAGGCAACAAATAAGCCAAGCTGATGCTGACCTTGCCAGTGTTACAGGGGTAATATTTTCACTAAGGTGAGCTGGTTTTTTAGGCACTGACATACTTTCTGTCGGTATGAAGTAGCTGCTTTTTCTTTCTTTTTATTTTTTTTTTCAATTGTAGCCACTACAGAGAAGAAGAAGAAGAAGAAAAAAAGAATCTCACCTTGTGTATTATTTTTTGTATTTAGCTCTTGTACTTTAACAGATCAACTGTGCAGCACAAGCTTTGGCATGCAAGTGCGATTTTTTTTTAGATCATCTTTTGCATCTTAGTGCCAAACTAGATTTTTGCCAGTGTTGTGTGACATTCTGCACTGCATGGTTAAAAACAGTTTTTTCTGCTTGTGCATGGAAACTTTTAGAGCACACAGTGGTCCCAACTGTGGAGGTTGTAAAAGTGGTTGCTTTCCCGTTGTTATATCAAGCTGCCAGTGGAAAGGCACTTTCCTAGACTAGATCATAGTTTCAGCTGTCTGTGCAAAACCAGTTACAAAATTGGGGTTTTTTATTATCACAAACACATCACATGACCTATACTTTTTAAACCAGCAATTCTTCCCCTTTTGTCACAACTCTAGTTGAGTTTTTGCTCATTTTGTGCAAATGTGATTCGCTGTTTTGAAATGTGGTGGGTATTCTCTCTGCAGGTGTCAAGCCTAAGAATTAGCAGTAGAAACAGTTATGGAAGTGCTGTGTTTTGCTTCAGGCATGACATCTTCTGGGATTCCTTTTGTGCTTGTGCACTGCTAAGAAAAGGTGCAAGATGGAGGGACTTGTTGGGAGGGAGATGTGGGGAAATAAAAGTTGCTGAAAATAGGAAGCATAAAGAGAAAGCTAGAAGCTAGAAATTGCACAAAGACATGATGTTTATTTAATAAAGAAAAAAATAAAGGAGACAGTGGAAGATACCAAGAATCTCTTGGATGTTTACATGCCAGAGATCCATGTACTCTGTGTTAAATGGAGACTGATTTAACTTCAATTAAAGCAAATAGTACAGATCAAAGAAAGAATTTGAAATAGGTTTGAACATAGAAAAGATTAGTTCAATGGATGGTCACCTTTTGGAATGAGTGGGTGAATGCTTTTGGGAATTCTCAGACTCTCATACCTGACGATGCAGATATGTGAAAGAAAACTATTTCCAATGGTTTTCATTTGCTAGAGCAATTGTGAGTCTTCCATACCAGTACTTCAGTACTTTTTAAGATTTTTGTGAGATTCTTATATGCTACTATAATAAACTTGTAACCCAAAGTACTTTTTCAGAGAGGGATTTGATGAGTAATAATAGCCAAAAAGACAAGGATCATCTGGCCCAACCTTTCTTGGCAAAACCACATTCTAGACAAGATGGCCCAGCACCCTGTCCAGCTGAATCTTAAGTGTCGAGAGCTGAGGAATCTACCACTTCTTGAGAACATTATTGCAATGGCTGATTATTCTCATTGTGAATTTTTTCATCTTGTGTCCACTTGGATTCTACCCAGGAGTAACTTGTACCCATTACCCCTTCTCATTTCCATGTGACTGCATGTAAAAAGGGAGTCTCCATCTTCCTTGAAGCAACTSTTTAAATACTGGGTTCTGGTGATAAGGTTTCCCCTGATCCTTCTTTTCTCAAGGCTGAACAAACCCAGTTCTCTCAGTCTTTCCTCACATGACAGGCTTCCCAATCCTTTGATCATCTTTGCAGCCCTTCTCTGGACCCTCTTCAGCCTGTCAACACCTTTTTTGCACAGTGGGAACCAAATCTGAACACAGTGTTCCAGGTGTGGCCTGACAAGCACTGAGTAGAGTAGGAATAATGACTTTATCTCTGCTGGTGATGTCCTTGTTGATGCAACCCAGCATCCTGTTGGCTTTGTTTGCCAAACAAGCACATTGTCCACTCATATGGAGCTGCTTGTCCCCAAGACCCCCAGGTCCTTTTCCACAGAGCTGCTCCCCAGCTGGATAGATCCTGGGCTCTGCTGCACTCCTGGTTTGAGTTTTCCCAGGTGCAAGACCTTATATTTGTCTCTGTTGGACTTCCTAAGGATCTTGTTAGCCCGTTCTTCCAGTCTATCCATGTCTTCCTGCAGGGTGGCTTTCCCTTCTGAAGTGTCCACTTCCACTCAGTTTGGTGTCATCATCACATCTCTTCAGGATACACTTGATCCCATCATCCAGGTGACTTTTGGAGACGTTAAACAGCTCTAGGCTGAGTATCGGTCTCTGAGTGACCCCTCTTGTGACAGGTTGCCAGTTGGAGAAGGAGCTATTTACTACCCTTCTTTGGATGCTGCTTGACAGCCAGTTCCCCACCCACCCCACTGACCACTTGTCTGGACTATCACACATCAGGTTCTCTAGGAGAAGGCTGTGGCAAACCGTGTGGAAAGCCTTGGTGAAACTGAGGTAGACAGTGTCCATTGCTTGTCCCACATCCACCAAGGAAGTCACTTTGTTGTAGAATGCAACAGTCAGGTTGGTCACACATGATTTGCCCTTGGTGAATCCATGCTGATTTTTCCAATCACGTTCTTCATCTGACTTATGGCAGCCCCCAGGAAGATTAATTCCATAACTTTCCCAGGGACTAAAGTAAGACTGATGGGCATATAATTTCCTTTAAGCCCTCCTTCAGTCTTTGGGATTTCCCCCAATCTCCACAACTTCTCAAATGTTGTGGAGACTGACCTCACAGCCATGTCAAGAAGCTCTCAGAACACCCTCAAGTGGATGTTGTCAGGTCCCATCAATTTGTACAGGTCAAGCTCCTGTAATATTTCACATATAAACTCTTCCTTTACTGATGATGAGTCTAAGTTTGCCTCAACCTTGATTTTTGTTCCCAAGGCCTGGGATCCAACAGTGCTAGTAAAGATAGGGGTATAAAAAGTGTTTCACCATTGCTGGTGACTAGTTCACCTCTCCTGCTTAACAGGGGACCAAAATTTTCGTTCTGATTCCATGGTGAGTTTTCAACAAGGTTGCAGGAGAGAGACAATTACCACTGTATTTGCTGGAGAGATACTTGAAGTGAAATTAATGCTTTCTGGTACATGCCTGGCCTGTATTTAGATCATTTCTATAATGGGTTATTTAGTCCAATGACTTCAGACATTGCGTTTGACTAATACTGAGCCTTTAAATTATTTCTGCTCTTAAGATACAAATTCCTTCCCTTATTGTTTTTAAAAGGTGAAGATGTAACTACTGAATTATGTATTGACTAAAGGGTGTGAGGTGTCATGCATTGATTATGATTGCATTGTGAATTTGATCAGGAAATTTTCATAATAATAATATAAGGAAGCTTTTCACCTTCTAATTGATTTTCAGGGTGATTAAATTAAGACCTTGTCTAAGTACGATTGTCCTTATCAATTACTGGCAGAATAGAGAAATTAAAGGATTAAAAATTTACGTGTGTTAAGATTCAGTATTTAAGGTCTAAAATCAATCAGATCATAGACTGAATAATTCCATTATGGCAAAACTATCATTCAGGATTAGACTGTGGTAATTTGGAGGAAAAAAAAAGCTGTCTGCACTAGTACATATGGGAAAAATTAAATCTGCAAAACTGAGCACCTAGAGCTTAAGAAATGGAGTTAAAATAAGCAGCATGAACTTAATTCAACTGTGTTATATTTATGTGTTATGCTGGCATGTAACCAGTTGATTGAAAACTATCTTTCCATAGGTTCTGTGTGTGGTATGGACCAGCTGTTGCCTTTTAAAAATCCCTTCTCTTTCTGTTGTGTATATGGCTTTATGCCTRTCTTACTGTGTGTATCTATTCTTAAGTATATGCATATTTAATTTTTTTCCTGTGCTATTTTCACTRGAATACCAGAGTACTTTGTAATCATTGATACACATTTTTACAACACTTACATTACTAGTTTCATTTTATGAATAGGGACTTTGTGTAAAAAAAAAAAAAAGAGGACTTAATGCTAATTTTGAGTTTCACATAGGTAGGACCTGAGTTTTCGGAGTAGTTCATGTGTTTAAAGTAGTGTTTCTGCCAACGCCTTTTCAATTAGGAGCACTTAACACTTCCACAGATCTCCATGGGGTGTTTAAATGCAAGCACTCAAGAAAATGAAGAGTGCATAGCAAGTGAATAACTGAGAAGTTTGACTTAAGTGGTTTACCTCACATAGCATAAGAACTTTGTGGCAGAGGTGGGGACATATTTCTCCAGAGTGACATTGAACTGCACTAGCTGTGAAACTGCCCGTTCACTTTTCATACTCCCCTTCCTCTTTCATTAAACATCCACAGAGCACTACATCAAAAAAGACAGGCTTCTGTGCACAAAATTCTTATTTGCTACATGAATTCTGTTTTAGTTGCTGAACATCATAAAATCTTTGAGGCAGATACCTTATGGGAAATGTGTGTTTGTATAATTGTAGGCTATATCGTTATTCATTCTCTATTTGGACATGCACTGATTTTTTTCAGAAAATTTTGGTTTTGTATTTTCTGATTTTTGAGTATTTACTTTTACCTATGTAATGTGGCATAAATAGTTATTCTGAATAGTAATTAAAGAAAATTCCAGTGTGATAGGAGAATGCCAGGTATATCCATCATTTGGAACATTGCTGATGAATATGGATGTCAATATGTAGAAATCTTTAATATTTATAAAAACTTTTTCTGACCTGAACTATTGGGGACGTTGTTGCACTWGATGCTCCTCTGTATGTCAACGATAGAGTGACTGCTTTTCCACTATATTGTGTTTGTAGCAACGTGTGTTTTCAATTGGATTTATAAGGAGAGTTCTTATTAATGGTTATAAGTTCTCCTGTTTTTCTACTCACTCCCCCACCCCCGTATTTTGATTTCTTTTGCTTTTCAGTTATTTTTCCATAGTTTTGGCACGATGCATGATTTGTTTCTTGCTTCTCTCTTTTCCAGTCTCTTTTTGCCTCCTGGTTTTACCATTATAATGTCCTTCATTGTCTTCTTTCTGTGTTCTTCAGGGTGTTGTCTTCCTCTTCTTTATATTGCCTGTCACGAAGCGGTAGAAAATTAAGAGGCCAAGAAAAAGACTCTTTGCCTTTCTAGTGTTTAGCAAGCCATCAGGATTAGGTGTCCAGGATGAATTTCATGGAAGAGTCTTCTTAGCCCCTAAATTTCTAGGATGTAAAATCTCCACACAAATGTAATTTTTCTTTGAGAATTTTATCACCATCTTYGAGCTAATCATCCTGCAAAGAGCTGTTTCCCGACATTGATAAATTTAGACCTCTCTTTTTTTCCTTTCAGGATAACCGCACTCTAAAAAATTCATATCTCTGATCCATAGAAAGGAGGTACCAAAAATGTTAAAAACTTGTTATTTAAGATTATGAAAGTGATGTAAATTAATTCTTCAAAGTAATAATGAAAAAGTATTGGGCATGAAGAAAATATGGTTAGAAAAGATTTCTTTTACTTATGAAAGTATATTTTAAAAACAAATTATGCAACAATGGTGTTAAGGACCTGAGAGGTAAATTTAATGTTGCTGCCGTTCAGATTTGCAGATCTTGGGAGGAAGTACCACCTACATTCTGGGTGTTAGTGTTTTGTTTAATAAATGCCCTGCCTTAAAAAGTATGTTGAAGCATTTTAATTTGGCTAAATCTTTGTTAGTTATTTTATGTGTGTACAGAGTTTCCAGAGATTATAGTAAGCTTTGTCGTAGGAAATAGCACACAATACTTTGACACTAGAATGACACATTTTCTCACACATTACTTGCTAGTGTCTTTCTTCATTAAGTGCATATTTAAAAAAAAAATATGTAAAACATGCATTTGAGTAAAACATGCATTTGGTGAAATACTGCTTATATGTAGTTCGTTATTTGGACTTGTGAAGTGTAATCCACTTCCTTGGTTTTTTGGGCTATACAATGCTGTATTTTTCAACTATGAACACACATACCTCTGAAATTAATTTTTTTTCAAGATACTTCTGTAGAATGAGATGGGATTACACTTGCAGAGTCCCTATCTTTTCATCAGTAGGTTCATACTTTCCTTAAAATGCACTGAACTCGACAGACAATCCCTAAAGAAAATGTAGGTGGACAGAATAGTCCATTAACAATTATATTGACAGAATAACTGCAAAGTTATTGTGCAGTATAGTAACTGAGAATCCAGAAAGCAACTCTTAGCATAACTATTAGAATGAAAACACAGACCTGCCAAGTAGTATTGTTCTGGTATAAGGACCATTTAATATAGTGACAGAAATGCTATAAACTAAATTAAAGGGGAAAATTCATTGATCTCAATTGTTGCATATACTGTATTGTAGAAAGATCTCAAAAAGTAAGTATACTCATCTCTCTATATACCCAAAATGAGATTTGATCTAAAGTAGTTAGATCTGTGCTTACTAACTTAAGATCTATAATACCTTAAGATTAATTGTGAGCATAAATGGAGAAGCTGACAACCTGGAACCTTGACTGCTTAAAATTGCTGACCCAATTACTGCTAAGCCCTTTGCTGACATGTTAATATGTCTATTTAAACTGGTAAATCACCGCCATTTCGGTGCGTGCTAGAGTTGGTCCATCGGACGAAGGAAGATGTAAGTTTAATTTAAATAATTATTGACCTATTATGACCTTTTCATTTCACTTGCACTGCTCCTCTCAAGGTAAGCAATTATATTTTTATAGTGTTGGATGGTAATCAATGTACAGGAGCTATCTTTATTGATTTAAGTAAGGCCTTTGATCTGGTAATCACTAACTATTGCTATCTGGACTGGCCCTAACTATATTGGATATTACTACAGTTATTTGATGTTAAAATATGCAAAATTTAGAATTGTACAGAGATATTGTAAGCAAAGTAAAAAAAAAAACTTGGAAATCCAAAAGATTTTACTTCAAAATCTTTCTTAGAAGTTGGAAACAGACAGTTTTATACAACTCATGCAACTTTTTCAGTTATAACTAATTTTAGGTCAGCAACCTGATTTTATTTTTTTAATTATCAAGCAGCTCATCCTTTTGGATTCAGTTTTACTTAAAATGCTGACATTTAAAATTTTTTTTAATTTGCTACCCATGTTGGACATTTTTGGGAGGAAGGTTTAGTTCATTGGTTGTTTATTTAGTTCTGCCTTATACTGTGAATTCAGAGTTGCAAACTTCTGTTCTCCCATTTGTGAATGGAAAACAATCTGAAATTCTTAGTCTTTTTTTTAACCAATGTGCACATTTAGTGAATTTTTTAAAACCAATATTGATATATTCAATGTGTTAGGTAAAAATGATAATGGTGATACTGGACCTCAATCATCAGTTTGCAAGCAGTACCTGAGTGTTCCAAGACATGCTCAGCTAACTTGCTCTCGTTGCTGCTTCTCACTCCTCATGTACCCACTTCTTTTCTACCTCTTGGTTAACATTCTTCTCTAGACAGGTTTACTTTTTTTTGCCTCCCCTCTTTTGTTTTAATATATGACTTTGGAAAACCTGACTAGATCTGAGTTCAAACTGTCTTCAGAAATACGTGAAATTTGTGATAATTTTTGATCTGCTCCTCTAATGAGTTCCAGGGCCTCTATCCTTCTTGCAAAGGCAGTTCAGTCTTGCTCTGCTGAGCCTTGAAACTAACAGCAGTTGTTCAGAGGTCACCAACGTAATGAAAAGGGCACTCTTGAGATATCTTGAACCACTTCCATGGATGGCCATGAAGATTAATATTGGGACCTTACATTTGACCTAATATTCTATGGAGAGTCCGTGTAGTGAGCAGACCAAATGGGATGATGTGCTTGTGGCAGAGCGTAAATAAAGCTGCTGCATTCTCGATTTCTTTTTGTTTTTTTTTTCCTTTTTTTCCCCATTTTTTGTTTTTGGTATGTAGGCTAAAATATTGCAGCTTGTTCTTGCTTAAGATCATGAAGGTGAGAGTTACTGTGACCAGCTACATTCCTGAGAAGCAGTGGCAAAATCTTCTGGCTGGTCACAGGTGGGTGATGGCACGTTTTTGTACACTGCTGCCTCTGCAGCCTGTGCTGAAATCACTGGAACTTGGAGTTTTGACCAGTGTTCATGAAGAAGCTGATGATACAGTAGAAGTGATAATTAAGCACAGCAGTGTTCTTTCCAGTCACCACATTTTGTGATTTCTTTATCTGTAAGGCCTGTAAAATTGTTATTTTGAAATAATTTGTTCGTTCTTTGTTTGCCTACTGACAAAGCATTTTATTCTTTCCTATTTGCTCTAGTTTGGTTTTAGGAACCATTCTTTGTTTGTAATTTCAAAATTCTTCTGTCAGCATTCTATATTTTTATCTTGTTTTGCATTACTAATAGTTTTAATTGTGCAAGCAGGCAGTACTACAGTTGGCTTAATGCCAGAATTGTTTTTCAGTCACATACCCTGTTCTTTTCAGTCTGTTGGTCAAAGGCTAAATGAGATGGTGAATGAAGGTTGAGACTGATCAGCAGGCTTGAAAATTTTACCTTAAGTCCTTATCATGATCCCATTTTAGGACTCCAGGTGTTCAGAGTGGAGTGACAGATACACATGTGTGAATCTTTTATCTCTAAATGCTTGAAGTAGGAGCATATACCAGTAGAGCATTTGATTTTAAAATAATAGAGATACTAAAATAAATATAATCCCAGTCTGCCAACATGGCTAAGAACTAAAAATAAAAATGACTCAATGCTGGGACAGCTAATTTTATGTTGGGTAAAATTATGGGGATTTTTTCTCCTCTGTGGAAAAAAAAAAGTTGAATTCCTTGGAACTGTGATAAACCTTGAAGTCATAAAGGACGTTTACTTGTCTTTTGTGCTACTACTAAGGTTCCTTTTTTTTTTTCTCTCTCTGACTGGGGAAGCTGCCAGACAGAGGTCTCTTTCTCCATCAGGAGAATTTCTTGTCCTGCTCAACATCATCTTTCTATGCTATTCCACCTTCTTTGGGAGTACTCTGCCAAAACTAAAAGACAATATGAAAGCTTTGAATGTTTCTCATATAGCAATGACTTCACACTGGTGTTTCACAGAGCTGTAAATCTTGTATCAGATTCGTTTTTGAAACTTTTTGTATTAAATAGCTATATATGAACAAAATACTAATTCATTTTGCCTAGTTATGCTATAAATATATATCAATATGAAACAACATGTTCTTCTGAACAACCCTAACCCTATATGTGCTCCCTTGGCCCCCCGTTGTACCACATGGTGTTGTCCAGATTTCAGGAGGAGATTGAGATAAAAGATGTCATCTGCTTTTGGTACAGCACTAGTTATGAGTTAGGTATTTAATATTGATGATAAGAAAAACAGATTGCCACGTTTCTAATTAAAACTATTGAACCAGGTCTTATCCTGGATATATATAATCTTAGGACTGTATTTGCTAGTCTGAATTTCTGTCTTCCCACAAAAGTTCAACCACCTTTCAGAGGGTGCCAGTTTATTAACCATTCCCTAATATGCATTGAAGATGGCATGTGCCAGAGTCTTTGTCATTGTGCCCCAAGGATAAGGCACTCTGCCTGAAGATATTAGATCAGCCAATTTTATCTGTGTGTATAAAGCTGGCCTTTCTATTTTCTGAAGTTTTACAGGTACCCAGAGTGATCTCTGTAATTCTTTTTTTTTTTTTTCTTTTTGTTTGACTCATGGAATATTAATAATATGAAGTTATTTTAGATGTTTCTACTATGTTGCAATATATTTTTGAACTGATCATATGCAGTCTGCAAGAAAAAGGGGAAGCATAAGCAAAGGAAAAAAAAGTCTCTTGGTCCATCGGGTAAATTTTCAGAACAATATATGAGCATTTAGTCACGCAAGTCCCATTAATGTTAATGGTCCCAAGCTTTCTTTTATTCATCACAGCGCTGATTGCACTTGGTCAGCTCTTTATCAGTTTGAAATATTGACAGTAGGAGGAGGCGTTCCCTTAGCCAGGCCTGACTGTTGCAGTGCTCTTTTAACTTAGTCATCCTGCAAATGCTCCTATAAATGGATTTATTTCAGCAGATCCAAAATATATCAACCAGATCACCTTACCCTAGTGCGAGCCCCTTTGCATTGGCTTCAATTTGCAAGAGCATTGATTTTAAACATTGATCATTACTTATATAGTACTCTATGGTTTTGCACCATCTTATTTATTAAACTAATAACATGTTACATGTGCTGCTGTTAGAGTCCTATCTTTATCTTGCTAAGAAGTGATTATTTGCTCCCTATGTTTATGATTTAAATTATAAAACAAGGCTATTCCCTGAAAAGTATGTTGGCTGCAATAACTCAAGATTTCTAAATTTTCTTCTATGCAGCTTCACCTTTCCTTTAGTGGTCTATGTAGGACAAATTTTTTTAATTAAAAGAGGGTAGATTTAGACTAGTTATAAGGAAGTTTTTTACAATGAGGTTTGCCCAGAGAAGTTGTGGATGCTCTGTCTCTGGAAACTTTCAAGGTCAGTTTGGATGTGAACAATCTGATCTAGTTGAAGATGTCCCTGCTCATTGCAGGGAAGGATTGACTAGATGACCTTAAAAGGTCCCTTCCAACTCAAGCCATTATATTATTCAAAGTTCTTCCAGTGCTTTCTGCAACTGATAATGTACTTACTATAGTTGTTGCAAAAGAGGTTTTTCTTTTTTTGGCCATATTCTTATGGAGAGCTTTGTTTTGTTTYATTTATTAGCAAAACAGACTTTATTATAATTGGGGGGAATCTAGGCTTTTGGGGGTCACGCCTACTACTTTTTAGATATTTTTTACATGTCTTCCTCCGCTGTCCTATGAAATCTATGCCATATTGGTGAAGAAAGTAATTGTAGCACAAAATATTTTCCAACACTGAGCAAGGTGGGGAAGTACAAAAATATCTGCTATTCTATTCTTTAATTCAGAGAGTCATTGTTATTTATACTGATGACACTCTTTGTTGCTATACAGAATGGTAGTCTTGCAGAGTTCAGAAAAGAATATGCTATCTACATCAGGCAGGGAAAAAAAAAAGAAAAAAAAGAAATAATCTGCTTTTGACCTGATACTTCATATCTAAGCCTGTCTGTTTAAAATTCTTTGTTCTGATCATACTTACATGCTTAAATATGGATGTGTTATTCGTGGGTGGTTAGAGTTATAAAAACTGATACTTGGAGTGGAGTGTATCCTCAGATTTTCTCCCAAATTAAGAAAAAAAATGGTTCAATTATAAATAGTATCACATTTTTATAATTTTCATATAAACCTTTTTTTTCCCAGGCTTGGTAATTAATAACGTTCTTTTATTTTGGTTTACTTTAAAAGTTTCTTGATTTACTAAAATTGAAACTTCACCAGTAGAGGGGTTACCATGAACAGAATGCATTCTTTTTTGTAGTAAATAATGGGAATTTTGGTATAGTGGAGTTTCAGCCCTTGGGGGATTTGATTTTATGCATTTTCAAGTTGTTCAGTGACTTGCTGCAGAGACAGGGAGGGAGGAGGGGGAATCTATTTACACGAATTACAGTCTTTGTTCCCATCAGCCTTCATAATTGCATGAACAAAATGAAGGCTAGACTGAGAGGTACAGCTATCCCAGGTAATATCTTTTGAGCCAGAAACAAATTATGAAGTGAATTGTAGAACCAGGGTGAAACCTTGTTGGGAAGATTCAAGGAGGGTGTGGGGAATAAGTGTTATTGAGAAGACTTGTAGAAGGAAAAGAGAGTTTTATCTTGGGATGAAAGTAATCTTTTCCACAGAAGTTTTGGCACTATTCAGAGTTCCTTTACAAAAAAATTGTACATTTAATTATTATTGTTTGAAGGTTTTGTTCATTATTTTTAAAAGATGAAGTTTGTTATAAAAACACTGCCTCTGCACTCCAGCTTTCAAAATTAGGTATTTCTCCTATTTATTTTCCTCCTTTAGTATTCTTTAATATTTCTTTCATCTGTTTTATATTTTTTTCTCCCAAATTGTTCCCGTTCAGTGATTGAAATATGCCAGTTCAAGCTGCTTATTCCAAACTCATTGGAGTTAAATTGTCATGTTAGCATCATTAATTTTTAAAAAATTAGGGTATTTCTGTGTAAACTTGGTTATGTTACTGAACTGCATGCACTAAGGGAGAAAAACGAGTTGAATGGGAATTCTGGGTGAAGCAAATACTGCATAATTGGTTTTATGCCAGACCTTCTGCCTTTCACATAGTCAAGAAAGGGCCAGGGAAATGTCAAAGGTGGAAATCAGGGCAGCACGGTACTCCTGCAGAATTGCAAAGTGACCACCAACTGCAGCCAGCCTGAGAAATGGCTAGTGCTCAAGGCTGCTTTAAGATGGAAATGCCCAGTTCTTCTGAAATCGTTCTACACCTAAGAGCCTCGGGATTAGTACTGCATGTTACGGGAAGAAATATGTAAATAGCTCACAAGCTGCCTCTCCTCAGAGCTCTGACTATGGGACAGGGCTGGGTGGACTATAAGGTTTCGGCTTTGCTAGTCCAGCACAGCCTTTCTCCTGCAGTTTGGGATCTGGATTATGTGGCGGTTCCCATGCCTGGAAGCTCTCCTGAGCTGCCTGGTGCAGCAGCAGAATTCCTGCCTTGACACAGCTGAGACACACGTGCTGTTCAAGATCTTTGCCCAGCTTTCCTCTATGGCTGTGCCATTGTGTGCTGGGCATGCCTTGCTACTACAATTACACAATTCACCCTTTTAGAGGCAATTTTGTGTTTTATTTAGTGTTTTTAAGTGCCTCTATAAATAAGGTTTTTTGCATTGTTAAGGATGAGGTCATTTTTCCCCATTTCCCTTATCTTGCTCTAGCGTTGCAAGCAAAACTTTAAAATATTCACTGAGAGTTAAGCAAGCTGGCTGTCATCTGAATCCCTGGGAAAAACAAGAGACAGGAAAAAGGTGACTTGGAGCCATTGTTACAGCACATAGGCAAGGATTGTTACTTTTCTTTTTTAATATGGGTGTCTTTCTATGAGGCATTGCAAGTGGTAAAGATACAAAAATGATCACACTGGAAACAAAAGAATACAGATTCTCATACTTCCTAGTAATGTATGTCCAATCACCCACTTTTTGATTTAATCTATTACGGTATTGTAATCAATCATGATTTTCTCTGTGGCAGAAAGTCTCATACTTTGAGAGAAAGGAAGAGGAAGAAGAAAGGAAAAATTATCAGTGAATTTTGCAGAAGAGGAGAATTTCCTTATTGCCATAATTCTAAATTAGTCATGTATTCTGTAATCACTCAAGTTTTAAGCAATAATGTAAAAATCAACAGAAAGGCAGCCTACAGCAAAGTGGTCTTTAATTCAAGAATCCTGTAAGGAATTAAAATTCTGAAAAGATGACATAGGCTCAATCAATACCTGCCTGAAAATATCATAATATATGGAGGTTAAATGACATCATGCTATGTGAAAGAAATTAAAAGAAACTATTTTCAGTATTGGCCTTATATCTTTTTATTTAGATTAATAAAATTAGTTGAATGTTAAATCTTTACATGTCTATTTTGTATTAGGAACAACAAGTTGACAGTGTCTGCCCCAAGGAGTTTACAGTCCACGTGTAAGACAGGATCAAGTACACATACACAGAAGGCACAGAAGGGAAATTTTATGGAACTTAGTTAATTTTTTAAACCTTGGGCCTAGGCAGTTTAATTCCTTGTTTAGTGTTGCAATTTAACTGACATTGGACAAACAGAATTAGGGTGGTATTTAGTAAATGTTATGTGCTCCATCAATTAATTTCCAGCTATTATAGTTTTCTATATTCCTTACTTTCTTGTTTACTTCAAGTTGAATTTTTTTGTAAATTGTGTCCTTTATTAAGCCCTTACAGGCTGAGTTACATGGCTGTTCATACCATTGCAATGTCTTTGTTCATGCTCATTTCTGGATTGCCTTTTCTACTGGTTGCACCAGCAGATGTAGTTCAGAATTTAGATCTATACCTAATTTCCTGTGAGTACTGATGAGAGCCATGAGAAAATCCTGAACTCCTTACCATACATGGAAAAGCACTGCAATACCAACAGCTGTCACTGCTGGGGCTGTTGTGTGCAGCAGTTGACTTACCACTCTCTTATTTGCATCTGGACACGCAGTGAAAAGCTCAGCTCAAAGCCTCCTCTGCAGAGCATCTACCCCACCTGGGTAGGAGGATGGTGTTACTTTACAGTGTTCCATTACTGTAAGCATTATCCGTGCTGCCCTGGTGGTCCAGGTAGGTGACTGCATACAGGACATAGTACCTGTTTGTATCTGTCCCCTGTGAGGTATATTGGCCATGGAAGCTGTATTTCTGGAAGTAGTACAGGTGCTTTTCCGTGTCCACTGTGTACCACTGGACTGCTTTCTTAAAAACCAGAGCAGAAGGAGGGTTTGAGTTGTATTTATCACTCTGAAAGTATTTCATACTGTGTGAATATTCAGCTATAGAGGAATGTGATTTCATTGCCATGCCAGTCTTGTTTTATGCTTCTGTATGTGTTTAATGCTTACTGTGAGTGCAGGGGTTTGATTCTTGGGAATAAGCCAGACTACAAATTGATGACACAACCTGCACAGCTGGCTTACTGCACTGGGTCATGTTTTCTATGGCACACTCTGTATAGAAGCTTGGCAGAGCAGAGAATGTTGGTGAATTTGGTGAATATGACCTTAACATATGAGAAATAACATAAAATCCACTGTTCAATTAGTGGGCTTTACATTGGGCTATGGCCTTCCAACAAAGGAAAAGGAAATGATAACAGCAGCTGATGCGGGAGAACTGCTACAGGTGGTTCTTCCCTCCCTCCCCAATTCTATTTTCAAAATCCGTCCAGGGATTGTAAGTGCTGTATCAATGATAAAATCTTTCTTCTGTGCATTGGGAAACATTAAGAAGAGTAAACAGGGATCACACATGTGCTATAGTAATTTCTAAGAGAAAACAGCTAGATTTCTTAGCTTCTCATGCAGCACGTGCCTCTGTTTATATTCTAGATAGTGCATAGTAGTTTTCCAGTAACAGCCCCAATATGTTGGCTTTATCCTGTTGACTTCCATGCCTTTGAATGGTCAGTTAAAGACAGCAGGGCTGAGGCTGTCTTTTAGGATTACAACTATCGGAGGAGGTCAAGGAAGGTTAGAGAAGGTCTAAGACAGGCAGGCAGAGCTTGGCAGACAGGGGACAGAACAGCAGAGAAGATGGGTGGAGATGAATGGGGAAGAAGGAGAAAGGAACAGGGCGAAAGAGGAGGCAAAAATGAGCAGAGACAGATGGGCAAAAAGAAGGGTAGATAAGGGCAGAAAACAGTGAAGAAGATGGGTGGAGCAGAAGGGCAAAATTTGCACAAATATCTGGACCAAGGTGAGGGTGTAAGTGGCCTGGAGGTGAACAGAACTATACTGTTAGTACAAATCGCACATCACACCAGGCAATGACATAGATATAAATCAATCAAGGCAAAAATAAAAATAATGACCTAAAACCAGTTCAAAGTACAACAACTACAAATAGTACAAAATCAACTATAAGGTGGCACTTCATGAAGTGGCACTGACTTAATTGTTCTGTAAAACTATGACCAAACGAAGAACTGGAAATGTAAATTGCATACCTTTAGCTTTTTTCCCCCTGCTCACTTCCTTCAGCTGCAGCTTCCCTTGCATATCCTGCATATTATCCTTCTGTAGAATTTCCTCCATTTGAGACTTGAATTTGGTAACAACATTCCAACTTGCATCTCTTATTTTTGGTGTAGGTTACGTTTTAGCAGTCTTCTGCTTTAGAATTTATTTTGCATTTGTCTTTGTCTCATGAATTCAAAGGAAGTATAAAATAAACTGCCTCAGGTAGGTTGCTCACTGAAGTCACTAGGTCTTTTTTCTGATTGAGCTAAGTAGATACAGACTCTGGTCTATTCTGAAATTCATATTAAGGACATAATTAACTGCTGATAGAGACTGGTAATCTAGGCAAGACCCTAACAAAAGAAGGAAAAGGAGCTTACAGTAAAAAGGAACAGACGTACTTTGTTCTCATGTTCCAGGACTACATTTTGAATAAACTGATTTCACTCAGTATCTGAATCCCAAAGTGAAAAATGCCATCATCTACATGTCCAGCACAGGAGAGGTTGTGCTGAACTTTTCTATTTCTGTTCTGTCCTGATCTGTAAGGGCTGTGCTTTCTCTGAAACTGAGGTATTGAAGACGGTGTTTTGGTAGCTCTGGATCATATTTTAAATAAAAATATTCTGTGTAATTGTTACAAAGTGTTTGGACATGTTTTCAGTGAACAGTTCATGCCAAACCCCATAAAGCACCTCATTCACAGAGTGTGCAGTTCCTGGGGACAGAGGCACAGGAGTAACAGAACAAAATGTAATGGAATATTATTAACTCTTTCAAAGAAGGACCCACTGCACTTTCAAGGAGTGGTTCTGTTAGGTGGCATATATCTTAGAAGGCAATGAGAGAATCTTCACGATTACCTATATATCTATACATAAAGCTTGCACCTAATCATTCCATTGAAATCCTTTTCTGAGCTCAGTTGCTACAAATAAAACCACTTTTAGGATTCCTCTGGAAAAGGATATTATGTCAAGAATACCCAGGGGAAATACTGCTGCAAATACTACCGGATGAAAATATTATATATTCCTTTCAGTTAATTCTTAATTTGGCAGTTTTGTTGCAGTTTACTGGTTTACCTTAAATCTCTGCATTAACTGGAATATGTTGTTAGTTTTTTTTCCAGTTCTACCATGAGTAGCATTTGTTGCTGAGTTTGTAACTTTAATCTGTACAGAGTGTTTGCTCTGTCTGTAAGTTTTTTTGGTTTTTTTTTCCCTCCTTGTTACATTTCCATTTTTGTCCTGTAGTATTCCTCAAGACACTCATCAGCTTATTTTAGTTATTCTTCTGTTGCTTATGTACACTGTCTAATCAATAATCCTCTCCACTTGCTGCAGGATTTCCATCTTACTGTGCTCTCAGCTTCTGAGATGCTGTGTGATGGGATTCTGCCTTGGCTAGTGCACGGTTGTCTAAATTTGCTGTGTTTCAGATCATTACGCTGACTTTAATTTTGATGTATTTGCATTTTACTCAGTTCTAGTCTTACTCTTTTCCCTTGATCAGTTAAATTGCTATCTGTTCAGTGTTACATTTGTGCTACTGCTGGAAATACTAACTAAAGGCTTATAATTGAAGTGCTATTTACAACTACTGACCTCCAGCTCATTTCTGATTTCACTGTGATGTTGACCTTTTATAGATTGCACTGTTGTAAATCTTTGAAGTGATTCTTCTTGTCATCATATTTCTAGTAATTATGATTTGCATTACATTAACACCTAGAAGCCTCTCCCACTTTACCCTTGTTGCATAAGATGACCTTTTTTATGCACTAATTCATATACGGGTAACAGAATATAGTTCTTTAAAGAATTTTTCCTGAAATGAAGACAAATGCTTGTCTCTGTTTCCCTTCTTTAAATATCAACCTTTGAATTAATGAAATTGCTCATAAAACATTCTTAGCCCTAGAAACTATTTTCTTCCTTTTCTAGCAAAATCAGCCTTTTCTAGGCTATGAAAAAAATGAATAAATAAAGATAAATAAAATTGCTTGAGAGGCCATATTTAAGTAAAATTTTCTCAGATTTTGCTCATTGAACACTAATATCAAAGAAAGCATTAGTTGAATATTAGGTGACTTTTCTCTTTGTTCATATTTCACCTCTATATTGAGCAACACAGAAGCTAATTTGCAGTTGGTCCTTACACCAAGAAGCATTTGACTCTGTGAGTTTCAAGACTACCATTATTATTTCTACTCTGGTAGCTATGCTTTGAGAAAGCAATGCTGGTTGGACGGCATGCTCATTGTATACTTCCCCAGTGTACACAAATAGGAGAGAGTTACGAATTCTGTTCATTGACTTGCTTAATAAATTAATTTGAGACAGGTCACTAGTTTCTTTAATGATGGTATTGCTTAAAAGTCTATGTAAAGAGCTGACTGTGGACTCTAATGACATAGGATGCTAACAGATAATGGTATCACTTGCATCTTCGTATCTGGTTTCACTCTGATCTCTCATATGTTTTTCTGAGGCCTTCATTTATTTGTCTACATAAATCTAGGTAGGCAGACTGACCAGTTCCTTTTGGATCTTGCCAGATTCTCAGATAACTTGTGTCAATATTTTGAAGATTATTCTAATTCTGTTTCTGTTTTCTCTGAGAAGTTGTAAAGTACCTGTGAAAAGCTACATTTTCACTTTGAAATTCTTCCATTTTACTTTCCTGAAATGCTCTTGTTTGTGTGTTGAGTGTGTTGGAAAGCTCCTCTGCTCCCTAACTGCCTTTCCTAGACAATCTCATATGTTTGTATGGTGTCCTCTTCCTTGTACACTAACTGCAGCAAACCAGCCTTTTTCACTTTTGCTTCATATAAAAGTATTCTCATGCCATGATCAATCTTGCCCTGAGCAGGTTTGTTTTTTCTTAAGGAACTACTTTGCATAAATATAAATTCTTTAATGTATAAAGTGTGGTTTCTTTATTTATTCACAGTATAAAGAAGTGGAATGGCCAGTTAATTCTAAACTGCATCTATTGATATGCAGAGTAATATTAATACAGACTGAGAATTTGCTCTTTAGGGAAGTCTTGTGATGTTCTGCATAATAGGTAGTGTTTGGAGAAGGCTACACTAGTCTCCTCTTTTGGATGTATTAATGTTTCTCAAATGTCAGTAAATGCATAGTCTCTAGGTAATTTTTCTGAATACATGTGGGCATTTTGCTGATTTTATATGTGTGTTAAAGCTGTGGAGGACAAACCAGTAACGAATTTTTCAAACATTACAGAACTTTACACCAGTTATATTGGCCAGTGTTCTTCAGGAAGGAGGAATATGGAGGGGAGGTGGGTTAAGTGATGGCTCTCAGGTGACGTATCTCACTCATTGGCTGAGTACAGACCCAAGGTCTCCTAATTTTGAATCTCTTGATTTAACCACTAGGTATTGCACTATTCCTGACAAAGCATCACTCTGTAAGTGAGGGGATAAAGTGCTACTAATACATCAAATCTTATCAAATGACTTTAAACTTATCTTGGCTTTCTTTTCACTAAGGTTTGCTGTAAATCTTTCCTACTGGGGAGTAGCAGGACTTGTGTCCTTGCTAAAAGAAGATTGATTTACTGTATTCATATGGAACCAGCAGATTCCTATGAGTATGCAATAATGAATTGGAATATCCTATAGCTTTACTCCCTGCAACACTTCGGGACATCTTAAAGCCTGGAATATGTTACAGAAGTCCATTTGATAGAAACTTATAAATGTGTGTGTTCTGCATAGAATAACAGCATAACTGATCTTTTAGTATGAGCAGTATTTTTATTCTTCAAATAATCTAATTGATTGTTCATTGGGCTCAGTCAGCCAAAAGTGGAGAGAAACTTTGTACAGACATCATTAGTTTTTCTCCATTTAAAGATTAATCATGAAGAGCTCTGGCTCTTTAATTCTGTAATTTGTATATTTAATGGGCTGCTGCAGAATCTATGACAGTAATTAGCATAGCCTGAAAACTCATTAATACGCAACAACATGATTAATGCAGCATTAATGCAAACATGACTGAAGTTATTTGGGTTATGTAGTAAGAAGATTAAAGCTAAAATGTCCTGTTTGTTTTACCAGTAGTGGGTATAATGGGGTAGCAAGCAAAATAAGAAAAAACAGATATCAAATTAGTCATTTTAGTGTAAAAGAAACACTCAGACCTCATCAAGAGGATTTGGGGCTTTACTTGATAGTTGGTTTCCCCAAGAAGTGTTGCATATTCCCCGCTTTCATTCACTCATCATATTCTGTGTTTATGCTTGCTCAACGTTTTTGTTTGATTTAGTTTTTTGACAGTTTGAAGTATTAAGAGCACATAAAATTCTTCGAATTGTGTCATTAGGAATAAAGTTAGACTTTTTCAAAATAGAGGGCTTTTGTACAGTCGAATTTAGAAACCATGGATTTTTAACTTCTGGTTTTACTAGGATCACAGAAAAAAAGTCTCTAGTTAGAGTTTGGGAAAAATCTGGGAAGTTTTTGTGTGTGCATGTGTGTGTATGCAAATATATATGTGTGTGTACATATGGATATGTACATATGTATGTGACTTTTAAGTATATATTTTATATTTCTACTAAAAGATAAACAGCATTTACTTCATCAATGAAACTACTAACTTAGTGTAATATTTGGGATGGTGAACWTTGAAAATGTTTTCAAACACATTAAGGTAACAGTAAAAGGTGGAGCCTGACCCTGTACCAAAGACAACAACAGATCTTGGACAGATTTGGAAAGAAGACTTTCCATCTTCTTCTCTCAATAAAATCCAGGAAGATATAGGCCATCACAAAGTGTGAAGAACTCCTTGTATTCAGCAGAGGATCTTCATAAACGTGTCTGGGGAAGTGTCCTCTGATTTCCTTCTTTTCCTGTAATTCCAGTATCCTTTATGTGAAACTGCTTTGAATACTGATCCGTTTTTGTGAAGTCTTCCTTCTTATTTTTCCTACAGGTGGGTTTTCTTACATAAAAAATGAATTTAAATCTCTTTTAGCTATTGAGATAGCGTGAGGCATGCAGAAACACTCTCACAGAGAGAATAGCAACAAAATGCTAGTTCAATGGAGGTGTATAGCAACTAAGAGTATTACCCTTCCTCTATCCCCTCCCCAGTTAAAAACAAATTTTGGTTTATAATTTCTGTGGGAAAATCTGTTTTGATTAGGCAAAAGCACTTGTACATAGTCTTAATGTTAAATAAACACTTAACGTTTGTCATCCTGAAGGGACTGCTGAGAGCCTAATGCTGTAGTCAAAATTTTATATACAATTTCTATTCATTTTAGCTGGCACTATGCACAAATAGGGCTTCCAGTGAGCATAAAGTGACCGCTTTCTTCACCAACAATTTTCTGTTCATTTCATTGGAATGTGCAATTATATAATTATTTACACCATTTCATATAACAATGTAAGTAGAATGGAAATGCAAATTATGTTTCTACAATTGTGCAATTCTGGGAAAAATTTCAMTGAAAATGGATGTGCTTCGCAGATTATGCAAAATTCATTTCTAAAAATGTTTTGTGATTTTCCATTTGACAGGTTTCTTTTTTTATTTTTCCAGTTGTAATGTACACTGTATTCTGTTTATTTTTTCTGTTTATTTTTCTGTTTAYATATATGCTAAGATATCTTATTATCATTATTATAATTAATCTTATGCATATGGGTTGGCATTTGATATATTTGTGAAAATTAAACTAACACTGGTTTTGCTGACCACTGATAAGGTTGGAAATACATTTATTTGGCTGTTCCTAACATTTTCGGATGGAGTTGTTCATGTGGTTATATGTAAGTTTTGGTGAAGGGTCATGAGACTTTTGAGACTTGTAGCAATGTCTTTGTATTTAATGAGTCTAATAACTTCTATTTGCTAGCTATTTTCAACTAGCTTTGAACATGTAATTGTAGAGAAAGGTACTTTACACGTTTTTGCTGAATGGATGGGACAAAATTAGTTTTTAAGTAGGTCACTTTGCTGAAATCTCTCAGCTGTTATTGCAAAAGATGTTTTCAATTGCCTTGCCCTCTGCCGACATTCTTCCCTCAACTCTTCCCCAAAATTTCAAAAAGTCAAAAGATAGTTTTTGAGGACTATGAATGCTTTTGTATTTTGAAATGTTTTTGATTTTTTGTAATTTTTTTTTTTTTGTAAAAACTAAATTCAGTTTATTTGGAAAGGTGTGTTACAGCAAGTTGTTACCCTCTATATTCTGGGTGAATGGTTTCTTACTGAAACAAAACCTATTTTAAACTTTTTATTTTGCAGGAAAAAAAGTGTTTAGTATTAGTCAGAATTTAATTTTATTGCTGTAATAATTATAAATTATTAGTATATGTTATGCTAATCTGAGAGTTGCTCTAATTTATTAATATTTTCCTACTGACTTGCCAACTGCTTCTTCTAAACTCAAAATAATCCCATGTGCTCTGTAAACTTGCCAGAAACTCTGTCAGCCTCTTAAGAGCACATTCTTGCCTGTTAAATACTTTTGTGCAGGTCTTGTAAGTCACATTGAATTGTGCTAGAAGAATCTGAGTCCAGATAGTCTGAATCTGAAATGTTGCTGAAGTTCTGAGACTCGCTAAACAAAGGCAAAGAGAGGGGAGAAAAATCCCACCATATGTATTTTCTTTATTAGATAAAAACCTGTTTTCTGACACAGCTAATATTAGAGCAATAGTATATAATTTTACTTGTAATGTCAGCCTGTTACTAAAAGGGACTCTCAAAACTGTGTTACTCACAGGGTAACATGCTGGTATTGCATCTCAGTTGAACTCCTTTAAAAATTGGTCACTCTTCACATTCTCATTCCTTTACTAACCTGGGTGTGCCATCTTTGAAACTAAGACAGAAATCTAATCCCAATCCACTACTGCATAAATTGAAACCACATAGATCCTGGCAGAAGGTTAGTCTGCCCTAATATAGTTTAGAATACTTGAAAACATTAATGCTAATAATTAGTAATTTATTTTACTTGTCCTTTTTATTAACTATGTGCTCTTCTTTTTGTCTTTTATGTTCACTGTATACAACGCTTGTATTATTTTTTGTACTGTGCCATTATAATTAAAGAAATTCAATTACAGAAATTAAATAAATTTCTTTATTTATAATTAAAGGAATTCTGACAGCTTCTCCAATTGCAACTATAATTTGAAATGGAATGGAAGAATTTATTTGAATGACATACATTAATGTTTAATTTGTAGTAGAATTTCCTGGTGGTTTTTATCCCAGAAATGATAACAAGTTCTTGTGGAACAATCGTTTGTGTCACACAAGCAGGCCTGTTAGGTGAATTCTTGAGTTTCAATTCAAGATTCAGTTGATTAAAAGTACAGTCCTACTATGCCCCACAGATGGTCATGTTTTCCATCCAAGATTTAGTAGCATGGGTAGTGTGGCTGAGACACAGTTTCTGTATATGACAAATTACAGAAGTAATTGTAATGTCACCACTTTATTTACGTTTCTATTTATATGTTATATTTAACATTGAAATTAAGGTTTTAGACATGCATACTGAATAGACACGAGTCTTTGGGAAACTCTCTTGCAAAATCACCCTCCCCCTCAAGTACAAAAAAAAATGGGAAAGTTTTTTTGGTAATACAATGTGGTTTTCAAGTTCTGTGGAACTTTTAAGATCTTCAAAAGAAAGCTTYTTCTGTTCAGGTGAAGTGAGATCCATTTCTGGATCTTCTGTCACTAAGAAAAAAATGTCATGTATGTAGTTGCTACAAGTCTGAATGGGCTTCTGGTTATGCTTTGTGTTGACCATGATGTCCAACATTAATTAGTGTGTTCTTGTGAAAAACATTAATTTCACAAGTTTTTTATCATGCAATGAAAATATTGTCTGTGGGGCAGAAGTTTGCTTAATATTTGGTCACTCTATTGTACTCACTTGTAGAAATGCAAGAAAATATTAATATTGAGGTATGAAAGTATTTATTTAGAGCTATCTCATATGAGCTTCCTTATGTCGAGAAATTCCAAAGACCTTTGAACTTAAAGGGACAGAGTCCTTTTCTCAGTTCTTTAATAGGTGACAAACGAATTTAGAAGAAAATAACAGTTCTTGACTCATTAATAATTTCTATAAAGCTGTGGCAACTCTACAGGCAGGGCTCTTCAATATCCAAAGAAAAAAAGAAGGCTTCTTTGTAACAATTGAAAATTTTGTAATTACTGCAATTTTACTGCTATGAACCATTTAGTTTATATTTTCTAACACAATATTATACAAGAATGGTGTTTTTACAGAAAATCAATTATTTTGATTGTGTTTGTCCTGAACTAGGTGTGAGGAGGGATATTCTGGTCTTCAGAAATGTCTTTTGGCAGCTTGATAAAAATACTGGCAGCTTGTTAAATTAACTGTGCTCCCCACTGCTGGGATTAGATGCCATCAGTCTCAGCCTCTCCAGCAGGTACTGCAGCTGGAAGTACCTGGAACCTCACAGTAGAGCAAGTGTTTATTTCTAATCCACGCAAAGCTATGCTTTTCCTTAGGTATGGACACTGTTGGTTAAATTTTTTACCTGCAGGGGGTTATTTGTGTGCAACTGCTTTTTACAGGTGTTTTAATAGCAGGACTGATTTTCATTGCCTCGAGAATGTCTTATATCTGTGACTGCATCATGTGATTTACAGGAAAACATTTATGTGATTAGGTAATAAGGCCAAAGGCTATTTCTTTCAGGCATAGGTAATTAACAAGCATAATCTAATGCGAATGTGTGTCAGAATTACGATTTTTTTTTTTTTTTTAAATATAGGTGCTGTCTACAGTGAAAACTTCAGTCACTTATTGTTTTCTGCCTGATGTAAGATAGTGGAAATACTGAATAATTTGATAGAGTTGAGTAAAACCTCATAACCTACCTTGTTCTGTAAAAGCATTTTACACAATAATGTCATAAAAGGGTATAGAATAGGTGGACGTTGCTGTTACTGCATTTTCATTTCCTTCTGCAAAGAAATTGGTGCAGGAAAGACATGGCTCTACCATACACTCAGGGATTTTATCAGAAACGATATGAAGGGCTATTGATAATGATCTGAAAAGTTCTTAAGCTTAGTTCATCCATTTTTCTTTGGGATATTTCCATTTTTTGTTAAAACTACATCTTTCCCAGGTGTTCTTTGTGCACTTAGATATATATACTTATAAAAGAACATGTATACAAATATACATATGAACACATACACATATATCTTTTGGAACCAAAACCCTACTATTCTTCATAGAATTCCTTGCATGCAGAATCCTCATTTCTACTTTACCAATAGAAATGTTAAGTGACAAGTAAAAATACACATATTAAATATCAACAATTAAAACAGTATGCTAATATCTGAATTATATTTTCTTGAGAAAGAAGCTACTAAACAACATGAGTCATATGCATGTCTTTTTTTACAGGTGAGTAAGGCCTCACAGAAATTTTTCTCAAGGGCTGACAGTCTGGATTAGTAAAATTCTTCCTGCAATGATTGGCAAGGGTTTTAGGTGAACATAACTTCCATGATTTTGCTTTGCAATGGTGCTGCTGTTTTTAAAATGCTATTTTGTTCGTAATTTTTGTTAGAACCTACAAGAAGCACTTTTGCATTAACCATCTACTTGCTTTTTTCTAACCAGGTATTAAAGTGAAATTTAGAACCCAGGAGCCTGATGGTTTGATATTTTTCTCTGCATCACCTGGCAATCAGGAGGAATACATTGCACTGCAGCTGAGGAGTGGGCGTCCTTACTTTCTTTTTGATCCACAGGTACAACAAAAGACAGGATCCTATAGAAATAGCTTATATCATTTATTTCAGTAGTTTTTACATACTTATCCTTAGCGGTTTGGTTTTTTTTTGTTGTTTTTTTGTTTTAGTTGATAGATGCTAACTTGCTTCTCAGAACCCTTAAGTAACTAGAGATTTTGAGGAGACAAAAGCTGAAACGCTAACCTTTGCTCTTTTAGTGTTATGTATGCCACAATGTAAGACTTTATTTTTATGAGTTGCCTTTTAATGCATTTTTATGGGTTGGGTTTTTGTCAGTACTAAACACTACTACAGCTTAAAGTACCAAGATTTCAAAAGTGGGCAGACCTAGGTTTTGAATAAGTAAATAAAGGCTATACAATGTTAGTCAACTATTTTAAAGACTCCCATCTTGAGACTTGGTTTTTCCTGCTGAAATCAGTGTGTCACCATTATGCAAAAACATATATAATGAGGGAAATATCAACAAAATGAAAAATAAGGCCACCTTCCTTGCATTTCTGTTTGGGTATTTCATGTTTTCTGTGTACCCCAAAACTGGATCTCCTTATGGCATTAAAAAACATTACAGCCTCACTTATATTTCATAAATATGCAAGAAACTGTAAGTAATTATCAGGTTTTCTAGCCCAGTGTTAACCTTTGCTTCCTGAGCTCTGCTGTAGTCCCGGCACTGGAGCTCCATGACCATGTGGAGATGTTGTGCAGCAGTGAAGGTCCTGTTAGGCTTTGAAGCATCTATAAAAGAAGCAAGGTGCTGCACAGAGGCTGGCTTGCATGTGAGCCCCCATGTTAGAAAATATTAAATCTGCTTCTGACTGCAAGATATAAATTTCTGTTAATTCTGCTGCATTTACACACAGGCTTTATCTTATCTTGTACTTCAGTCTTTGGTACCATGCTTAATGTTGTTGATGTTGCCCTCATCCACATTTTAATAGGTACAAATTCTGTTTCATCTCTTTTATGMATATACCTTCACTTAACTGAAAAGAAAGTTTTACTTCCTTTGCAAGAACTTCAGAGGTGTATTTTGTTGTTGTTGTTTAATGATTAATGGGAGTGAATGTCTTTCAACTAGCATTTTAATGCTCCAAATAGTATTCCTAGCCCTCTTTGCAGATTTCCTTTTTCTGAAGTAGCTTTATGTCAGCTTGTTTGGACTTATTCCCTAAAAGATGTTTTATTTGTTTGGATCCACAGTATTTGGGAAATGGAAAGGGAAGAGAGAGAGATGGAAGAGTGGCTGCTTTGGGGCTTTAATGTTTTTTCCCCTTTTTTTCCTTGTCTTTTAACTGTAAAAACAAAAAAAAAAGCAGCTCTCATACTGAGTCCCCATATTTTCAAGGGTTAATATCTCGAATTTTAACAGATTATTTGTTTACTAATGTATCTTTGTTTATCTTTCTGTTTCACTCGAAACAGGCAACTCTGTCCCATGCTGATTTTTAAGATCATCACTTCAATATTGTTTCCTATTATAAAATAGCCTATGGTGCTGCTTCAGTGCTTCAGTAGCTGTTTAGAGAAAAAAACATCTGTCATTCAAGGCATTCTGGAACAGTGTAGGTCTTAACAGCTGATTTACTATCTTGAAAGCTAATGCTTCCTAATTTCTCAATAATGTGGAAGAGATTCCTTTATATTCTCAGATTCAGAACTAGGGTACAGTGGCCTACATCAATGTATTTTGTGTAGTAACCTTTTCAAAATCTTTTACCTATGAAAATTCAGTTATCAAAAATTTTCAGTCTTCTATATCCTTAATATGCTGTGCTACCTCACTGTCTTTACCTTTATTTCTGTGTTTTCTTTATAGTTTGTTTCTTTTTTCTTTTTGCCATGGTTTGCTATTCCTATCCTACAGTGTCAGGTGTCACGTTCTGTAGCAGCATTTCTTAATCTTTCTTTTGTGTGTTAGTGTGCAAATGCTTTAATTACTTCTTATTGACATCATGTGGTATCTATGCCAGGTTATAGGCATTGTTTTCTGTAATTACAGTCATGGCATATACAATAAGCATTTATGGCCCTGCCTTTGTGCTCTTCTCTTGGAAATTGCAAAAATTCTTTTTGATGACAATTGTGTCTCTGCTGCTTTTTATCTGTAGCAGTGTGGTGTAATATTCTGTGCTCCCTTCCAGCTGTGTCCTGTCACAGGTTAATTATTTTTACCCTTAGTCCCTTTTAGGATGCTGGTCTGTATCTTTGCTCATGATCAGCAGCCCGTTTTCTCTTTGTTGTGTCTGCTCTGGGGATAGTCCTGCCAAGTCTTCCTAGTGGGGAGCCTTCAGCAGCCTCGCTCCTTCCTTCGCTAAGTGTTAATTTCAAATCCTTTTCTTCGTGTCCATTCATACTTCTCTGAGCTTCATGCACACCACCATTCATCTGGCTGTTGTCTGACCATCCCTTTTGTCTCCCTTTTGTGCTGTGGGACTGCTCTTTTTTCCTTCCTAATTGTTTTACTGCCATTCTTTGCAGATTTCTACTCATGGTCCAGGAAGCATGAGGATTTTTGTTAACAGATGTCTTCCTTAGTCTTTTTGGAACACTCAAATTGTTCCATAGATCTTCCTCCAAACTCAGAGTGTCTGTAAACCTTCAGCTGTCTGTGGGTTTTTTTCTTAACATAATGTCTTTACATCTACGCCTAAATTACACAATCAACTCCAGCTAAATTTATGGTCATTTTTCAGTGGCTACAGGACATTTATTTTTTTCCCAGGAAAGCACTGAATATTTTATACCAAGTGAAATTAGTAACAGTGGAAATATAAGTCCAATGTGGAACACTTTTTTTCCTAAGTAGTTAGGACAGTCTGAGGAGAGTGTGTTGAGATTCTTCTCAGAGGATGGAGGGAATTGAATCCAGCTCTTCCATTTTAGAAGACGATCCATTTACTAAACTTTACAGCAAAAAAGAGGAACACCAGATACTTTTCTTGTTGTGCATGTTGCTTTGTTGGTTGTTGTCATGGAGGGGCCAAAGTATTAGCCACAGTCTGAGGATGAGCTGTTATTCCACAAAAAAAAGAAGATGGAGAATACCATGAAAGAACTTGACTGGGAAAAGTGTAGATACATTCAAACTTTGGCACCTAAGACAGTATCTTTGAAGATTGATATTTGTGGTGTTTCTATGCACTTTCAATGTAAACGTCAGCATGAGCCATCATAATTTATATTTACTTAGTTATTACTGACAGCTACCAAATATTAAGACTTACTGTATGATTTAGCAAAATAATCCACATTTTAAGATGTGTGATTTCCAAAATCCATGACAAGCCACCTCTCAACAGGGTCTTTGAATGTGATCCCAGAGTGACTCTGGTAGTTCTGGATAAAGTGTAAAGAGGCCTCCAATGCAGCGCATGCTGAGCCCTGAGCACCATCTTTTTTTGTCTCCCCGCTTYCTTCCCCCCAAAATTAAGCACAGGTTAGCACATGTGCTTGTGTGGCCCCAGACTGAATTGGTTACAAATAAATGTGGTTTCTGATGTATAAAACTGTTAATGCTCTAGACTGTTGCCAAACATAATATGAAGAACCACTTATTCAGGCACCTGATCTTTAGAATGCGGCATCGTTTGTAACAATTTTAACGCTAACTAAGTACACTTTGATGAGACAGCATTTAATAAAATGCTCATTAATTTCATCATTAGCAAGGGTATGCTAAGAAGTAAGCCAGTTTCTTATGTCACGCCCAATTAGCATCCCATGCTAGTAATCCCATTAGTATTGTTGAATTCACTAATGGAAAAACTAATGGGCATGCTACCAGGGCACATTAATTGGGCATGACACCAGTTCTGGTTTTAATTATTAAACTACGATAATGAAATGTGTGTGTTTGTAAAATATTAAAATGTTGAAATAGGAGAGAAGACAATAAAAAATAGTATATGAAAAAGTGCCATTAGTATGTAAGGATATATAGCTTTGTATTGTTATTATGGGGCAGAGGTCTGCTGTAAAAACCTCCTCAGTACCAAGACGTTGGCTGAGTGGAGTAGAAAACACGCTGTAGATATTCACAGGAAATAATTTGTTCTTTAATTGTGTACATATGTACACATCACATATATATTTTTATACATAGGATACACAGTGACCGTCCCCAATTCAAAATGTACTGTAAAATGTATTCTGTGTTCGTAAGTCTTTATGCCAAAATGCAATTTCTAATGGATGAACTTCACCAAAGGCAGAATACTAAATTTTAACAGGAGGGTTTTAGTATTAATCAAAATAGGTGGGTTTTTTTCAACAGGTTTTCTCTCTGTGTGTGATTCTAAGATCCTTGGGCCAGAAATATACTAGAAGATCCGGGAAAAAAAATTGCCGAACTGTCTGGCTTGCTACTGCAAAGTTACAAGCTAGGCCCCCAAATTATAAGGAACTAAATTTTACTTTTACATATTTTTTGGTAATTGCTATTTGAAGCCATAAAGTAACTCCAGTGGTCAAGATTCTTTAATATAGCACAGTGCCTATACAAAGAAATGTTTTTCTGTCCGTAGTTGCCTGCTGCATAGGACAATTCTATTTTGTGAATTCAGCAGAAGAACTTTGAGTTCCCAGATAGTTCAAGTATGGTATAAAGTCATGAGATAATATTATGGGAATTATTAGGAAGTTAGAAGATTATTTAGATATAAACCTCAAGAAAATTCTTGAACTATATTACTTTTATTATTGTTACATAATTATATTAATTTATGTGATATTTTGTTTGGTTCTTTACAGTCTTGAGATTTAGTTTGGCAACTGAATCTATTATACATGTCTTAGTCAGCAATTCAGAGAATGTTYCTCTGTATTTGTAATAGGTGTCCTTAATTTCACCCCCTCATGTCATATATTTTTGTTTTAATAAAGCCAGATAAAACCTCTAGTTAACTTTGAATACATTTTTACAAGCATCTCTTGTACCATACCAGGAGAACATGYATCTACTGTGCTACACACGCACTTCTTTTTTGGGTCCCTTCATGTAGACAGGTGCTGCAATTAACAATCCTGATATGCAGCTGCTCTCTGTGGATGGCACATTGAACCATGGCTGTCAAACTTCACAGCCATAGCAATCCATGAAGTAGTTAAATAGAGACATAATTAAAAAAATTAATAAAAATAAAAAATCTGAGTAACATGACCCTCAATAATTTGGGCCTCATCCTTGCCTTTATCAGGGGAACTACACAGAGTTTTCTATTTWTAATAGACACTGAACTGTATCCTTGATCCTTCCTTTATTATTTGAGAAGGTTAATTTAGTGGGGAAATAAGTCCTAAACATCATTCAGCAGTCCAAAAGAAGTTAAACATAGAACTTCTGTCTTGATTTTTAGATGTTATATACTATAAATTGTTATAAAAGAGTAAGGTATAATTCTAAATGTTACCTTCAAAATATTCTAAATCAGATTCTTTGTTAATAAAAAGGGATCTGCAGTAGCAGTCACTCCAACTAATGATGGTGGGAAAGTGTATAATGATAACAGTTGGCACCAAATAATTGCTACAAGAATTCAAGCACTGGGAAACATCACAGTGGATGGGCAGTACACAGGTAATCAATTCATTCAAATAACTTTGAATAGTAATGGTATTGCTCACTTGCTTACTTTTCCACTACCTTTGTTCCCCTATACAGCAAAAAATTCACTCAATTTTCTGACTGTTTTATCACTACTGTTTTGTCTGTTTATCTGAGGGATCTGTCCACAGTGAATCTTTGATAATTTAATACTAAATGTCTTTTTGTGCTTGTGAATCTATAATTGTGTTAGTCTCCTGTTGTAAAATAGAGCTGTAAATATTTCCTGGATATGTATTAGGAAAGTATTAGGAAATTGTCACGTTGGCCTCTTTTATCAAATACCAATATTTTGTTATTGAGTTGAAAATCTGTTGAAAGCATTGAATATGAGAATAATGAACTATTTTGTTCAGGTTCTTCTTTAGCAACTAGTGGCAGTACCATTATTGGAGAGAACACGGGAGTTTTTGTTGGGGGACTTCCACAGGGTTATGCTATTGTAAGAAAGGATGTAGGTAAGTATGATAAATAAGCCTGTACAATTTCTCAAATTTTATCTTTTGAGATAGATTGAAATGTCTATATAGCTGATTTCATCAGCATTAAAGCAGCATATGAGGTCTGTGTACTTTTCAATTAATTTTATACACAGAACTGGTATGAGCGTAAAACTTATGGGTATGTTTTACATACAGATTCCCAAATTCTTTTCCAAAATGCACATGCAAATTGTTTTTATTAGCTTAAGCACATGGTTATGCATCCCACTTGGATGCAGGGATACAATATGCTGGTCTTTTATGGTGTGAGTTTGTATCCTTCCAAGGTTGTTGCATTGAACTCAGAGGTGTATGAATACACCTGTATTTTAAAGGCATAGAATTTATGTGGAGCTGAATCATATCTGTCTTCTCGAAGGAGCAGTAAACATAAGTTTTCATATATAAACTTTGTATATATGCCAAGGGTATAAACTGCCGAAAACCAGTATGCAGTCAGATGTCCTCAGTGAATTCATATCCAGAATTTTGGTTTTTTTCATATTAACCTGAAAGTCAAATTATTTGTGTTCCCACCTCTGACATGAAATCGAGTTGGTGACCAACTCCCTCTTTCGTTCTTTATTTCACTTCACTAAAACCAGAAATACATGCATGTGTTCTTCTAAAAAGTTGGTTCACAAAGTAATCCAGGATTACTCCCCCAAAAAACTCAGCTAAATAATCAAAATGAGACTGACTATAAATACCATTCAAGTGAAGGACAGCTATAAAATCGGCTTTAAATTTTTGGCCCCAGAAAAAAAAAAAAGAAGATATAACAGCCATGTGTCATTGTTGTTTTTCTTTTTTTATCCAAACAAGGGAAGAAAAACTTCCTGATGCAGCTTCTAAACATGTATTTATCTGTCTCAGCTTTTGCAACACTATTTCTTCCTAATCAGCACATGCATGCCTTTCTTCAGAATTATTGTTTTGTTTAAAGAAAACTTTTCTTGAATCTTCATAGAGTAGATTGGTTCTGTTGATTTGAAAGTACCTATATGCAAAATCTCAATGTTAATATTTTCTGGCTACATAGTAGTAGGTGCTGTCTTTAGTTATTGGACACATTCAGAAATCTGGATTTATCTTGGAGACCAGCTTTATGATATGAGTAATGGCCGGTTTTCAAGGCACATAYGGACATATATGATAGGGAGAGCATGTATAAAACATATAAATTAATTCCTATGTTTAGTTGCGGGTAATTGGCTTTAAAAATTTTTTTCTTTTTTGCAGGGTTGAGGATGATAGTCCAGAAAGGATTTGTGGGGTGTCTCAGTGAMATATTTTTGAAAAAAGTGCATACTCCCTATGAAAACTGGGAATCTTTGAACTGGCAGAGTGCTGAAGAACACAACAATGTGTATCATATTTGGGAAGGATGCCCCATTGGACTCTCAGAAGGAGCACATTTTCTTGGCAGAGGTAGTTTGCTGTACTGTTGTTCTATCCAAGTACATTCTTGAGATATAAAAGGTGACTGTATCAAAAGTATTTCAGTGATCGGATATGGGGTTATTTTTGAACGGTTTAAATTTGAGTCTTGTGGTTTACAGAAGGTTGCTATATGGAAGAGGAATTGCAGGTAGTACTGCTGTAATTATATGTAGATTTGATGTGTGTGTGAAAGGTGAATATTCACTTTTGTAAAGACAGAAAAGATGCCTATAAGGCACCAAAACAAAAGCCAGGTGAAAAATTTATGATATTGTTCCAGTTTGGTTTCTTGCTGTAYATTATGATAACTGTCCTTAAAGCTGAGTGATAAAGTTGTAAATTATAGTCTTGAAGCCCAAGTTTTCCATGTCAGAGTAGAAAGTAGCAGTTAGACTTTAACTTTTGGTTTCTTGAACCTATTTATTTATTTGATTAACTTATGTATGCATTCACCTTCTTTCAAGGGTTCCTGGAATTGCATTCAGGTGTTTTCACTGGTGGACTGGAATTTGAGATCTCATTCAAATTCAGAACAGATCAACTGAATGGATTGCTTTTGTTTGTCTACAATAAAGATGGCCCAGATTACCTTGCAGTAAGTTAAAAAATACAAATAACTACATTCAGACATGACCTGTGAGTTTTGTCCACAGAAGCCAAACTAGCACTTAAAGAAATTTCAAACTATAAGTTATTTTTGTGTTTTACTAGTGTTGAAATGCTTTGCACAGCAGATTGTAATGAAGCAAAAAATGCTCCAAAGATGCCCAGCATTGTTACCAGTGTTATACCAGTTATCATAAATAAGAAAGATATCAATGTATGAAAAGCAGAATTATTGTCTTTACTGAATTAGAAGTGATTAGAAAAGAGAATAAATGACATATATTAAAAGCTTTCACTTCATTTCTACGAAAGCATAGAACTACCCCTTTTCCCAGTTCTCATATTAGAACAAAATCAATTAAATTGTAAATCAGAAAGGTTGTGATGGAAACTGTCTKGTCTCCTAAAAAAGCTTTCTCTTTAAGGTGCATGTGTATTTGTATAATCCATAWTTTTTTTTTCTTTTTGATTTGAAACAGATAGGCAGAAATTAGTGGTCCAGCTTAGTTCTGTCTTATCCCTGTCACCATTTTCCAACACTGTAGAGGAAGCTTCACAAATCCTCTGTTAGGCAAATTTGTGATGTAGTCCTTATGAACTTTCTTTTGGGTGTCTGTTAAATAAGACTGTTCATGCTCAGAATTATTTGTGCTTCCATCATTTCCAGTATTTTGTTTAAGTTTTAATGTGTTTGGTTTAGGTTTTCAAATTCTTTTATTAGCTRTGTGACTCTGGATTTTCATGTTTTTCTTCTCCTGAGGACTTTGAGTGTAATTAGATTGTGGTCACCATTGCTTAGTGGGTCAACTGTAGTGAGTACTTGCACCAACTAGTGGGCATTAAAGAAGATTACATGGGAAAAAATACATTTTTTTGGTTGGTCCAGGAAGCAATAATTTATTTTTAGAGATTTTTGAGAGCATTGTTATTCTTTATGACCCAATCTGCTCTTTCTGCACTTTTATTGAATTTAATTTATTTATTTATTTCTTATTATGTAGCTGTTTTGCTAATGGCTGTCATGTCACAACCTGTTTTATTGTGTGGCATTATGTCTAATGGGCCTTCTCTTTTAAACTTCTGACCTAAACCATATAAATATATTTTTCTCCTTTTCAGGTCAATTATAACTTACTCCATATTTACTTTTTATACTACTGGCTTTTTCAGCAGATAATTTTTTTCCTGGGTTTTGAATTCTGCTAGACCTGATTGCTTCTTCTTTTTGAAGCAGCCTTAGTTAAAAAATTATCATGACTTCCAATAGCAAGTCCTGCTAATTACAGTTATTACTTTAATTTTGCCCTCAAGTAATGGCCAAGATCATGAGCTAATAGCAAAGATGTTATATGTATGCTACAGTCCCACCTAAAAAAAGACTTATATGTGTGTAATTCCCAGCACAGGGGCACTWTTTACATGAACAGTATTCACAGGGTTCTTCATTCTGAAGGTTCTGGTAGTATGTGATCCTTGTTCCCTCTCTTTCTCTGTGCAAGACAACCAGAAAAACGAGAAAATGGATTTCGACTATGAAAGAAAAAAGGGGACTTACTAAATTGAAAGTGGAGTCAGAAGCACAAATTAGTTAGACAAAATACTTCCCTTTTCTCCTCAAACTTCCAGATTTTTGGCAGTTTTATATTTATAGTATTTTTAGCTCTGAAATTGTGATTGGATAATTTTCTTAGCATTTGTCCTAAGTCAAGTAATTTTTTTTTATCTCGCTTTAATCCTGACCTCACCATCTCCATAGGTGTAAGATGAGCAATTTTAGAGAGGATGAGTATGTGCATGCTTTCCTAAYCCTCACAGTTTTGTGTTTTGCACATACATAATGATGACAGAAGGCTTTTCCATACACTTGAGCTCACGAGAAGAGGTTAATAGAAAGTGAAAACAAGGGGTGTAGCTTGTTGCGCATGAGCTACGATGTCTTTGTTAGGAGCTTTGGTCAGGAGACACTCGCACAGAAAAATAGATTATAAACTATACAACTTATCCTGAGTGCCAGGTATTCCCTGACCCTTTCCTTTGCATAGGTCACAGCTCTCTTATTAGCTTTATAGTTTGGGAATGACTGTAGCTACACACATGGCTGGACTGCTACCAAACAGCCAAAGACTCTTTCTTGTCTTCTGCCCAAGACAAAATGATGTCCTAAAAAGGTGCTGTGCATAAAGGTCACTTCTTCCATGACTTCCATGCCCTGAGAATTAACTCAAGCCCGAGAGGTCAATCTGATTATCTCTGGATCCAGGCATAATAATTACGAGCAAACTGTGACCAGCTATACGASTAGGAATCACTAGCTCTCACTCTGGCGCATGTTTCCTCATGAGTCTGTGATGAAAGGATTCTGTGACTGCTGATAAAGTTTGCCATACTGATTTTGATGCTGATCACTTCAACAGCAGCAAAAGCCTAAGCACTGTCAGACTTACGTGCAACACTGRTACTGGCTCCAAAGACATTGTAGCTGATGATTTGCTTCTGCAAAGCTGCAAGTAAGAAAAAAGTTCTGCAAGAACTTTTTCCAAAGAGTTGCACTTTTCAATAGCTGCATGAATTAAAATAACAAGTGTCCAAGATGAATGCATGACCTGTGATGGAACTAAGGAGGGATGTGAAATTAACATTTTGAGAACTCAAACTGGAAATCTTTTTATTAGCAAAGAAGTGACTGGTACTTGAGATTTGTGAGGGTGATTTTCCTGTTGGTTACCAGTGATTTCTCTCTGTTGGGTGTCAGGAAGAGGTTCTTATTCCCTTTGCACTGAAGTGACTGATTCTGAGGAGACTGTTGAGGGGTATGTGTTTGGGCCTCTGCTCTGTCACTGGCAGGTCTGAACTGGGCTAGATTTTGAACTGGAATGACTGGCTGAACACAAGTACCATGTATTTTTTCCCTCAAAGGGCTCAAAGGCTGCCTGTCCTTGACAAGTTTTTTGAAGTCCATTGCTTGTCTCTGCTGATATTCCTGAATCTCAGGAAGACTTTGCAATTCAAAGGAGCTAAAGCCATAATCACTCATTTAGTTCTACATTGGTTGAGACCATTTTGGATTTCAGGTTTAACAAAGTGTCGTTCAGCCTCTAAGGCACCTATCCTATCTGTTTTTTTTCTCACAGCTATGTCTGGATATCCCTTTCATATTCAAAATCATATGTTTATAAGCAGATTGAGTGAAGCAGGGAATGGGTCCTGCAGAGAAGTGCAATGCAGAATCACAAAATCATTTAAGTTGAAGGGACCTTTTGGAGTAATTTATTCTAAATCTCTGCTAAAAGTGGGACCAATTTATGTTTGTTAAGTTTGCTCCAGGCATTTTCTGTTTGAGTACTGTGCATCTCTCTACAGATGGACAGTCCACAGCTTTCTAAATTCTACAGCCTGTTCTAATCTTTAACCATCCTCATTATAGGGAAAAAAGCAAAAAAAACCCCAAACCATCCCTGTTCTCTTACTGTTTCTCTCGTTACAACTCGTCTTTTGCCTTTCATCCCTTTACAATGAGCCTCTGAGAAAAGTCTGGGCCTATCTTCTCTGTGTCCTCCCATAAGGCAGTGGAACAGTTAAGTTCTCTTCCCAGTGGAACAGTTAAGTTCTCTTTGCTCTTAAAAGTGAACAAACCCTGTTCTTTCAGCTTCACCTGATACGCAAGGTACTCTAACCACAGACCAACTTGGTGCCCTTCCACTGGATTCACGCTGGAGTGCCACAATATCTTTCATATAATAGAGTGTCTACAACTGGATACAGTAGTCCAGATGTGGYCTTATGAGTGATGAATAGAGGGGACGAATCATCTCATTGGAACCCCTGCCCACCTTATTTCTAATGTAGCCCAGGCATGTTCATCTTCATCATTTCAAGGGTACTTTGGTGGCCAGCATTCAGTTTTGTAATCCATCTTTGAATCAGTACTGTTCTTCAAAGCTGCTTTATATGTCTAGGATACCAGTGGCARCCACCTTTGCTATCAGCTGCAAGCTTGCTGGGAGTATACCCCATCCTATTGCCCAGGTCATTAATAACATTTTTAATTAGAGCTGGTCCCTGTATCAATCTCAGAAAGATACCACAACCTACTAGTGCGGAAGCTCTTCTTGGCCCTCTTATCTTCGAGATTCAGGCTAAGCTTTGGCTTTCCTAATTCCAACCTTACATGGTCAGGTATATCAGAATTGTGTGCATAGAGAAAAACATTAATGAAATTTTATAACCCAAATTCTGAAAAGCAAGCATGCTTTTAAGACTTAAACTGGAACCTGCTGAAGTTTAGAACTATGATAGAAAGCGCTTATTCTGTTGAGAGATGGCAACTGAGATGTCTGGCAAGATAATATCACCTTCATGCATTTTTGGTTTGAAGTAATAATATATTTTTCCAAGGACAGATTAAAAATCAAAATTATTAAAAATAATTTTTTTTTGAAAGTGGCCCCAGAATTCTATGTAAAGCAAACAATTTATCTGTTGTTTTTCTAAACCTATGCTCAGTACCTATGCTCAGGTCTATGCAGGACTTTGCTTTTTTTTATCTTCGCTGTGCAGAACAGTTGAAACTGAGCAGTGGTCTCCTATCTTTAGCTGCACTCATGCATTCTAAATGTCAGTCCAGGTCAACACAAAAAGCACAAGCATCATTCCCTGCCTGCTTTAAAACTATGCCAAGATGGGTAAATTGGAAGAGGGTTGTGCTGAGTCTGACCCTATGTTGTGCACTGTGCCCTCTCTCTGGCTTCCAGGTCTGGCAGGTTTGCTGGCATGCTACTGTACTACTGCATCTGGAATGCTTTCTTCACACCAGCACAGTGTGCTCCATATTAATTCTCACCAGTGAAGAAGAGCAGTGACTTGTCCAATGGATTGCTTTTTCAAGCTGTACTCATCAGCATTGATGCCATGATCAGTCCTTCACCTGTATTGTAGAGTCCTTAGCTATAAATGGGTGTGAACTCACGGAAATAGGAAAAGATGTGGTCCCAAAGAAAATGAATAAACAAAATCCCTCTGTCCCATGAGCAAGAAGTCAGTGTGCACCAGGGAATAGGACCTGCATTGCCCAGGGCACTTCAAGTACAGAGTTCTTTCATCACTTGGGGTCCCTGTWAAGGAAATACGATCCAATTACAAACACTGCAATATTAATATTACCAGTAAACTAAATATGTCACTTTGTCAATAATAGTGATAAGAATTTATATTAAATCTGTAGGTTTTATTTCACTTAATGAGGTTTTGGCATAGAAACAGTAATGTCTTTTTGTGAGTATATTCATTTTTTTCAACCACCAGTTCATCCTCTAAGTGTTTAGTGCTTTATACATRCCAATTTACAGTCTCAGTCCACTTGTGTTCCATTCAGTTAGGATAAAGAGTCTTGCAGTAACGCATTTGGAAACTTCTGCAGTGAAAAACTTAAGCAAAATGTATTTCTATTAGAGAATTGGCATATTAATCTCAAAAAGCACATACAAAACCAATTATTTTCTTACAAGATTTAGAAGAATAAGGATGAAATGTATGAATGTAAGAATCAATGTATGCTGGAAAAATTTGAAATTGAGTTCACCAGGCAATTAAAAAGACCTTAATCAGGTCTGACATTTCATTTCCTTATTATCTTGTTACATTCTTCTAAAAAATGAATCGATAGATAAAATACTGTTTTCTCATTCTCAAAAAAAGCAAAACAGTCCTCACTCATTGTCTTTTCTTTTTAGCTACATTAGTACCAAAGTCTGTTGTCAAAAAAATCAAAATATATTTTCCTACATTCTGAATTAACTGATACACTCTATTTAGCATTTTTTGTGTAAACAGTATTATCTTGAAGATAAAAAATTCCTTGTTCATTGATCTTATTTATAACTCCCTTGATTATGTTTTTTAAAATAAATTTCTGTCATTGTTGTGTATTTGATGTCTCTTTCAAAATATTTTTTTTTTCTCTTTTAAAATGTATAGATTGAACTGAAAAGTGGAATATTAAATATATTTTTAAGAACTGGCATTGTCTTTACACAAGTGGACCTCTGGTTGGGACTGTCTTAYTGTGATGGAAAGTGGAATGAAGTCACCGTGAATAAGGAGGGCTCTGTGATTTCAGCAACTATGAATGAACTGAGAGAGCAGGTGCTAGAACCTCGTGTTCAGCAGCTGAGAGTAAACTCACCTGTCTACGTAGGAGGAATCCCACCTGACATTCAAAATTTTTATAGAGAACTGGGGTTAGAACAAGGTAAGATGACACCAAGAACATGTTTTCAAAAACTGGTCTCGTGCACAAGGTGGACATTCTGCTGCTGATAGTGTAAATTCATGAATATGTAACATGAATTTTTCCTCCCACCCATTGTTGCTTTAACTAATAGTTATCCTCATCCATCTGGCTTTACTTAGTCCTGGGCCTTTTGTAATGCTATAAAAATCCTTCCAACCCAGTGATACCTGAGGCAATCTGACTGACAGGAGTGTAGCAAATGGTAAACTGAGATGCCCAATCAGGTGATCTCAGATCAGAGAAAGCCAGTTGAGATAAACTTGTTTTACTTGATCAGCTTGTGTCACTCGCAGATCTGGAACACAAAACCAGTGGAAGGCAGTAAACATAGCTTAAATCACTGTAATGGGTCTGGATGCTGCCACATGGAAGAACAGCTGAGAGCTTACAAGTAGTTTTTTAGGCAACACTGATTCTCGTCTAAAAAATCAAGCGAGTATAATTTGAGTTTTAGCTACAATTGCCATGATATTTTCCTTGTTATCAGAAAGAGGGGAGATGGTCATATTTTTAGCCATCACTGTGACCCCTTTGTTCTGGAACAGGTCAAATTTGTAGGGAGAAGAGAGAAGCATTAATTGCAGCCTGATACTAACAGCCTCCACRAAAGGACCTACTCTAGGGAATGTAGTTGAAAAGTGTCCACTAAACTGGCTCTGTTTGGGTGTATTTTTTCATAACTTGTGAAACTGTTCATCAGTCATGGTGTATTTTTCAGCTTCTGTGGACAAATGTGTATCAGTCAGTAAGTGATTACTGGGGAATCCAGTGAGGGACTTTGAATGCATGAACTCACACTGAAGGTGCCTGTTCAAGTGAGCTCTCCAGAGCTGTATTGAAGCCTTGTGATTTCACAGCCATAGAATAGCTCAAGAATATTGTTTTTAAGTATTCTTCCGGCTGTAGGTATCACATACAATATAATCTTCCTTCAGGTTCTGTGTGCATCATATTTATGGCCCAAAAGAGCTGGCCAGTCATACCCTGTCAGTGTTGCCTCGTAGCAGATGGTGTAGCCTCGTGAGTGGATGCATTCACAACTCCTGCAGCACAGAGATCTGTGAACAAAGAATCTAGGGCAAAATAGCATCTCAAGTCTGAAGTGCATATCAAGGCCCATCAATAAACATTACTTTCCCACCAAACCTCCTCAGCACGCCACAAAATAAGATGGCGGCTGTGAATTTATTTTTGGAGTGTCTGAAGATGAAAACATTCCTAAATCTAGGTTTAGMTGAACAAGATTAGAGATTATATCTTAAAACATACTTTTATTTAGGACTGAAATGATGTAATGGTAAGATAATAGAATATATAGACCTTCCCATTTAATAAATATTTAGAAAAAGTTTTCTCAATCGGTGGCTGCTTGGTAGTTAATTTTTTAATAAAGGAATGTTGTTTTGCTCACAGAAAATAAGGGATAAATATCCTTCTCCTCCCACCTCACCTCCATGTGAGTTACAACTTTATTTTAAGAAATTTCAGCTGGAGTCTGTGGGCCTTTGCAAGACCCATCACATGCCCTCCTGAGAGGTTCAAAAGGAAGGTACCTGACAGGAATGTTTGTGAGAATTTGTACTGTCTTTACTTATTCTACAACTACTTGAGAATAAACAAGATTACTTGGCTAATGTCAATCAGAAATCTTCAAGTAGTGATAAATGTAGCTAAAAAGATACTAAAAATAATGTATTAAAATAGATTATATGGTATGCATCTCACTGYAAATTAAACAACTGTTCATTTTGTCTTATGATTAGGATGCCTGGGTAGACCAGGACTAATTCTTTCCTCTGCCACAGACTAAGAAACTGAGCAGGTCTGTGGAGTAGGAGTTGAGCTTAAATTAGGATGTATTCATTTTAAGGAGCAGTTTGGCTAAATTCCTAGTGTTATGGAGAAAGAAGGTAAAGCTGATTGGTGATTCAAAGATGATTCAAAATGGATGTCCACCTTCAGTGCCCCTTTTAACATTAACTATATATGGAAATTAGATTCTCAGTTGGGGTGGCTAAGTACAGATACTACTCTGATCTGTCATCTTGCAGTAATAAAGACAATAAAAGTATGTAAGATATAAATAAGATAGAAATGCTTTAGATTTCACAAAGCTAAAGAGCAGCACTGATCTGTGAGAGGTGGATTTTTAATTTACAAAATTAATACTTAAATGAGTTGATGTCTTCATCAACTTTGTTACTGTTTACTTTGTTTTTATCTTAAACACCAATCACTTCTCAGATTTGATTTTATATCATTTTATATAAATTCTATAATTTTTAGTAAATATAAGAATTTTGACAGCTGCATCCTGATTTTTGTAGTGGGTTTTAACTGCAAGTAATTAAGTTAACATATTTTTAATGTTGATAGGAATGTCACACACACACAAAGAAATACAYGTGTATATAGAAATAGATGTAAAATACAGCTTCTTAAGTTTTTTATCATAAATAAGTAATTTGGGGTTATGTTTCTAGAGTATGTTTGTAAACAGCAACCAGTTATGGCCCTGTTAGAAAAAACTGATGTGCCTCCATCTGATCTCTTGAAGTTAATTGTATTTTTAATCTAGATATTCTTCTCAGTTTGAGGAAATATGTCTATTAACAAAATGGTAGCAAGCAGCAGAAAGCTGATTTTAAAAGTCAGAGAATCACTTTTATGGTAATAATTTCAAAGTGAGAAGTGACAAAAGAGAAAATGGAAAGATATTTCCTTGTGGGATTGAATTGCTAACAGTGAAAGTGTAGATCAGTAAGGCAGGAACTTACCCGCTTAGTGTCTTGAAAGTGTAGATAGAATGTCATGTTGGAAGTCAACATATTCGCATTACAGTCTTTAATGCTGAAAATAYAGAATTGAAAGGAACAGAAGTGTTTCTTAATGACTGAAGCTCTTTATGTGGTACTAATCCCTTACTGTTTGCTAGGTTTCGGTGGTTGCATGAAGGATGTTAAATTTACACGAGGTGCTGTCGTTAACTTGGCATCTGTGTCCAGCAGTGCTGTCAGAGTCAATCTGGAYGGATGCCTATCAACTGACAGTGCTGTTAACTGCAGGGGAAATGACTCCATCCTTGTGTACCGAGGAAAAGAGCAGAGTGTTTATGAGAGTGGTCTGCAACCATTTACAGGTAGTGCATTGGTTCCTTAAATAAAATACACCTCTTTCATTTCATTCTTTATTCATGTATTGCTGTGTTCCATGTTTTTTTATTATAATTATTTTTTATCTTTTACCTCCTCTAAACTACTCGATGTCCTTTGAAGAATACCTCTATAGGGTGGTTGCCTTAAATGAAGGAGGATCAGTATCTAGYGTATGGACCCACGCTCGAACAAGAGAATCAGGTAAATATAATTTTAAGTTTTACTTAGTCTAATTTTTCGTAAGCTATTTAACGTCAGGTTGAAGGTGCTCAAGAACTGTYCGGACACAATCTTGTGCCATGTGCTCTGGGATGAGCCTGCTTGAGCAGGGAGGTTGAACCAGATGACCCACTGTGGTCCCTTCCAACCTGACCCATTCTGTGATTTTGCTGTGATAATCCAACCTCAAAAATTTTGAGTAGTACACATTGCATAATGTTTCTGAAGGAGCAAAACTGCTTAATGCTTCAAACAGGTACCAACTTACAGTCATCAGCTGTAAAGTGTTCAGGCAAGTATTTTCTTCTCATAAATCAAGGCATTTTCCAAGTATGTCTTAGATTATGTAATTAAGGATGGTAAAGGATTGAAATGCATTTACTGAGTAAGAGCAGTCATCTAGTTGTGTTCGTATGTGCACATCTAACCTCACGTTGTRTGAGTAGGCTGGAGTAAGTAAATATATATTTTCCTATGTATAACATATCGTACAAAATCAGGTGTAGAGAAAGGTGATACTGGGATAGCAGGCACAAGCTGTGGAAAATAAGGGGCCTTGTATTTGSTAGGGACAAGAAGGTCTCGTGAAAGTTGTTTTTTTAAATGATCTGTTCAGTGCTGCTGAATGAGGATTCTTTTAACAAGTAGTCCACAGACTGTGTGTGATAATGTGGCAAAACTTACTAGAAAAGCAGCATGTGTCTTGTGTAGAAGGTTTCAAATACCAAATTCAGGTAATACCTGCTGAGCATTAAAGATCAAATTTTTCACATATATTATGAAGAAAATTTAAAAAACTTTTCCTCTTCTGGTCAGTGTTTTTGCAGACTTTATCAAGACAGTAATTTTTGAAGATTTACAGTCCTGTGTATTTTATTTAACCAACTTTTCTTCTTTAAATTGAAGCCTAATTGCATTTCATCAGTCCAGAGCATTCTTTTGATGTMAGTTGTTCAGTGTAGGATCTTAAAAAATTATGTCATACCTGGATAAATATTGGGCTTGCAAATGCGTTCTTATACAACCTACTGTCATTATTTTGTGTGCCACCCAGAAGGGACAAAATATATGCATATTTTCATATCAACTGTCTGACAACTGTAAGGTTTGCCACAAATTTATGTTTGCAAGCTGACCACAGCGCTGAGCAGTCCATGTTCCCTGGGGTTGGACAATAATTGCGCTATTTAATTATTTTTGAGTTGGTTTTGTTATATCCCTTATGAGAAGACCATCTGCTGTACAGTACCTTACCTTGCCCTGTGATATACTTCATAACTAATGAAATCAATGTATTACTGTAGTAATAGAAGCTTTCTCAGAATATCACATTCTTTACAGAACACTCACAACTTTCAGGTATTTTTGTACTTTCCATGCCGGTGGTACTCTTACAGAAAACAAGGCTGCATTCATATTTAATGAAACTAAATAATAAAATTACCAAAAAATAGGTTATGTGATAATGAGAAAAGTGAATGATCATCAACAGGGCTAGGGAATCCACATGCCTCTACAGCAAACTCATCATCCATCATCCTGCCATAGTGTTCCTTGGGTCTTTCCTCTGCATCTCTTGTGCAGTCATCTGTGATGAAGCTGTTACTGACCAGAYCTTTACTTGGCATAGTAATATCCAAGAAATGGTTAAAGGTTGTAGGAAATGGGATTATTTCTTTCTATTAGCAACTCTATGCATATACGATCTTGATTTTCCAGTTCTTTAAACAGTTCTTTTTTAATTTTCCTTTTGCTATTTTTTTCTTTTTATAATATGGAATGATCAGAAGCAAAAGATTTTGCAAAAGGGCCTTAAAAATGTCTGCTTTGCCCTAAGACAGGTGCATGGCATTTTGGAAATAGAAAAATAAATGGAAGAATTTTAATTTTTTGAAGGACTTCTGTAAATGAGAATGTAAATTTTTAGAAATGTTTCATAGTTGTGGTATTCTGTGGCTTAGATACTCAACTGATAAATATCAAACCCTTCTTTTATAGTTCTGCCTTGCTTCATTCTGTTGTATTATTATAATGCCTGAGCTTGTTAGCTACATACAGTCCACCTCCTCTCTTTGTGAGTGATGCTTAAATATATTTGATACATGAAATGTTTTTGGAAAATTGCAACAAGACAAGAAGGAATGTTATGTAGATGGAGTTTTGATGGTTTTGAAATATAGCTTAAACTGAATAGCTCAAGATGTGCAGTCATATTAAATCAATGCTGAAAAGTTACAACTCTAATAAATTGTATTTATGCTAATGGTTGAGTCTGATTTACTGCAGCCATTAAAAGTGAAGAATAGGGGCAATAGTCTCCTTAGAACTGCCATTTTCTCTATTTTCTATTTTATCCTTCTACAGTTCCACAAAATGTGCCAACTCCCTCAAGAGTTCACAGTATAAATGGTTACAGCATTGAGGTCACCTGGGACAAACCAGCTGGGGTCATAGGTGTAATTGAGAAGTACATTTTGAAAGCATATGAAGCGGATGGTCCCACTGTACCCATCACCAGCGCTGAGCTTGCTGACGCTGGTATGCTCACAGGTAAATGTTGTTAAGTACCATTTTTTAGGCATATCTAATACCACAGGATGCTTATCCCTCCTTTTGTTGATCTTTAAAATACTACTTGTCTTTTTTGTATATACATAGCATAGATAACATTTGGAAGGGTAATTACTTGTGTTAGCATCTTYGTAGCAATGTACCGATTTCAAAGAACAATAGAAATTAAGATACAGCACAAATACTAAAAAGCAATTCCCAAACTATTTATGATCTGGGGGGGCGAAATGCTTTTTTTTGTTTGCTTGTAGCATGGATCTGGCTTTCTGCTCTCTATTAACAAACTGCCTTTTCTGGCTGCTACGAAGTTCCCTGGGAAGGAAGTACATTACAAGAATCTGAATTATGTTATGTGATGAATAAATGAGGCAATAGTACAGACCAACAGATAGAATAGTATAGTCCAATAGATTAATTTTTATGATCTCTAACAACAATTCTGTAATTAATAACAATTTAAAAAGTGGTTATGACRCAATGCTCTAAGCTGGTGCTCTGGTTTGGCTCAGGCTTGGGYGGTACAACATCTTGGAAAGTGTGTTAGCCCTCAGGCAGCATAATACTGCTGCTTTCCTGGAGCCCAGGTAATAGTTTTTACGGAAGTACATATGGTTTGTGTTGTTTCTCTGCCGTAACCTCTGCATACATTTTCAAGAGAAAACTTGCACGTATTTTCTTCAATTTGAAATGTCTTGACTCTTTGTGAGTAATGAATTTACATAGTGAAAATGCATGAATTTTCTATCCTTACTGTGATTTTTTTGATGACCTTCTGGAGTTTGAAGAAGACAACATACCTTTATAGTAAATGAARACAGTAAGTGGATCCTGATTCTTTAGTCTGTTACAGCAGATAGAACCGTAAAATCATCAAGGTTGGAAGGAACCTTTACGATCATCAAGTCCAATCATCAACCCAACACCACCACTGCAACCCCTAAACCACTAAACCACATCACCCAGCACCAGATCCAGATGCCTTTTGAACACCTCCAGGGATGTTGACTCCACCACCTCCCTGKGCAGCCTGTTCCAATGCCTGACCACCCAAACAGTGGAACTTTTTTSTAATATCTAATCTGAATCTCCTGTGTCTCAGTTCAAGGCCRTTTCCTCTTGTCCTCTCRCTGCAGGCATGGCAGAAGAGACTAGTACCCACCTCACTACAACCTTCTTTCAAGGAACTGTGGAGAGATGTTGAATAGTTCAAAAGAACCATGGAATATCATGTTGGCAGGGAGCTCAAGGATCATCTGATCCAACCTTTCTTAACAAGATGGCCCAGCATCCTGTCCAGCAGAATCTTAAAAGTGTCCAAAGTTGGGGAATTCAYGACTTCATAAGGACATTATTCCAATGGCTGATTGCTCTTGYGAAAATTTTTTGTCTTGTGTCCAATTGGATTCTTCCAGGAGTAACTTGTACTCATTACCCTTTGTCTTTTCCATGACTCCTTGTAAAAAGGGAATCTCCRTCTTCTTTGTAGCCACTCTTTAAACACCAGAATATGGTGATAAAAAGGTTTCCCTTGAGCCTTCTTTTCTCAAGGCTGAACAAACCCAGTTCTCTCAGCCTGTCCTCACATGACAGACTTCTAAGTATTTTGATCATCTTTGCAGCCCTTCTCTGGACCCTCTTCAGCCTGTCAACACCTTTTTTGCACAGTGGGAACCAAATCTGAACACAGTGTTCCAGGTGTGGCCCGACAAGCACTGAGTAGAGTGGAATAATGACTTCTTTATCTCTGCTGGTGATGTCCTTGTTGATGCAACCCAGCATCCTGTTGGCTTTGTTTGCCACAGCAGCACACTGTTCACTCACATGGCCCAAAGTTAAGAATATCTGTATTCAAGTATTGATGTCTCTGATAATTGGTCAGATTGTGACCCTGAGATGAGGTCAGTGGGTTAGCACATGATGCTAATAATGCCAGGATTGTGGGTTCAATCCCTGTACAGCCCATTCACTGAAGAGGTGGACTTGATGATCCTTGTGGGTCTCTTCCAACTCAGAATATTCTGTGATTCTATAGATGCTTAGGAAGAAAATGTAAGAAATGYGCTAAGCATAGAATCAGTCTTCCTGTTAGTACAAATTCAGATGGTTGTTTGTGGATGGCTATTGTGATGTTGATGACTGAAAGCTGCATCTGGATCGTCGTGCTTAATGGTCTGTGGTAGAATTGTCTATATTTTTTTGATACATTTATTTCTTTGGCTTCTGTAACTATGACAGTAAGTTTTCCAGTTTTGTGAGTGTAAGGAGTGCTTCCTCTTGTTATTTATAACTCCTGCCCAATAGTTTATGTATTTTCCAATTTTGGCATTGTATGAAATATATAATTGATGTCCTCATCGTGAGGTCAGAGCTGAGACAAGTGAAAATTAAATCACTAATCTTGAAGTCATTTTACCATCGTCTATTGATTTCAGTGAAGCCTACACAGTTCACAATGTGGACATTGAGAACTAGTTACTCACAAATGTGAGACTCTAAGGAAAACGTGTATCTTTCCCTGGTGAATTATCTTTCCTGGTTATTATAGAAGTTAACATAAACACAGAACCCCACAGAAGATGCTGCCTTTACTTGCTTTTCTTTTAAGTTTGTTGAGAAGGAAAATTTTCCTTGGTTTCTCTCTAATTTCAGGGGCATTTTTTTATAAATTATTTTATTGCATTCCATGGGAAAATGCTACAGTAACCCAAACAGCTGGGCTTTTTAATGCAGTAGCAGAGAAAGCACCACAGCTCTCAGTGGGATCACTGATGAAGAAACTGGTATTTTTCCATGCCCTCCTTCAAATTTTCATTCCCTCTTAAGCATGTGTACTGCTTAATCTSCTGCTTGCAAATGTATCTGAGGGCWCTGACAACCCTCTTTGTCTAATTTTTTTCCTTGCAGCATTTTAGGCCTACCTGTCGTGTTTTGGTTTATACTTAAACTGTAAATTATTTTGAGCAGTTACAGTAGCGTCCTGAGTCATAACTGGAGCACAGTAACAAAAAGTTAAAAGAATTACCTATTTCCCAAAAGGCTTTACTGTGTGTGTCAAATTCAGAAGAACCTCTTGTACCCTTGTCAAGAAGAAGAAAAGCTGCGCTAAATATTAAAAGTAAAATAGGTCTTTAAATGACCATAATCCCACAGCCTCAAATGCGTATTTCTGACTCCTCAGAAACCAAAATCCTTCAAAATCTGACCCTTGTAATCTTCTAAAATGTCAAACTGTTTTTTCACTTTCATCCAAGAAAGGAATATTCATCAGATTTAAATCCTTAAAATGAGGTTCTGACTGTTGAACCAGGAGTTTATTGGATAAGGTGATATATTTCAACATAGTGTTCAGTATCTGTAGTCTAGGATGAGAGTATAAAGTTAGAGTGTAAATTTTTGGGATTCAACGAGTACYGTGCTATTCCATTTTGCCTTCAAAGAAGCATGTAATAACATTGATACACTTTGGATGCAGGTGGTCACACTTACTGAGTAATAAAGGAAGTACAGGACCATCATACAAAAGATTTTTTTTCCTAAAGGCTGGGTTGCTTTCCTGTGCATTCCAGCGCATTCCACATGCCAACATCACAATTTTAAATATAAATTACAATTAGTATTTAAACAAATGAAAGAAGCTTTAGAACACACTGTTTCAGTGTAGTTTGTGAGCAGCTTTTGCTTCTACTTTCCTTTGGAATCCAGAATATCATAGGATCCTTTGGGTTGGAAGGATTAGAAGTCCATTCCCTCAGCTCAAGCAAGGTTAACTGGAGCAGGTTTCCCAGGACTATGTCCAGTCGAGTTTTCAGTATCTTCATATATGGAGCTGTTCCTCTATGAGAAGCTTGTTCCAGGTTTGTCTACCCTCACAGTAAAAAAGCCGTTTCCTGTGTTCAGCTGGAATTTCATTTTCTCCCCAGGGAAGCGGTCACAGCACCAAGCCTGCCATAGTTCAAAAAGTGCTTGGGCTCTCAGGCACATGGTGTGATTCTTGGGGTTGTCCTGTGCAGAGCCAGGAGCGGGACTTGATGATCACAGAATCAAAGAACCATTTAGGYTGGAAAAGAYCTGAGATCATCGTGACCAATGATCCTTGTTGGCTCYTTCCAGCTTAGGATATTCTATGATTCATGTATTTCAATTTGTGCCCATTGACTCTTGTCCTATCACTGGGCGCTACTTAGAACAGTCTGGCTGCTTCTTTGTTCCCTCCCATCAGGTACTTATATGTAGTAAAATAAAAATAAAATAATATCTTGGACTCCTGGCACCTTGGCCGTGCTCCACCCCGACGCCGGGAACTTAGCTGAGGGCCTTCGCCGCTCTAGGCACGGAGTGGCTGTCTCACTCTTGAGGGGTGCCCGCTCAGCCGGAGTCAGTCACCGTGGCACAGATGAAATCAGGAGTCAACACGGAAGGCAAAGGGTAAGGGAGCGGGGTCTCCTCGCTCTCTCCTTTATTAAGGAGAAGGACAAAGGGTTCCRGGCAGGAGAGATCCCCCGGAGCGCACCGTTGCATCAGCTTTTAAGGGGGGAGGGAAGGGGGAGGAGAAAGGGTGTGCAACCAATAGGGAAAGGGATAAGGGGAGGATCTGAGGGTAGACCAACCAACAATACAACAGAGGGGAGGGTACATAAAACTTGAGCCAATAGTGCCTCGAGTAACGCAGAATCTTCTGGAACAGAAGGCRGTACTTAGGCCTCAACTRACAGGCTGCTCCTTGCTGTAATTCTCCGGGCAAGGGAGAGAGAGAGAGGGTGGGTGTTAGACATCAGTCTCCTCCTCTGACTCCTCCTCCGAGAAGGAGGGCTCAGCGTCAGAGGTGATGTCTTCTATGCTAGCCATAGCGACTTGTGGGAGATCACCCACACACTTATAYACATTCATAGATCACCCTGAGCCTTGTCTTTCCTGAGCTGATCAGTCCCAACTCTCTCAGCCTCTCCCSATAAGAGACATGCTTCAGTCCTTTTATCATTTTAGTGGCCCTTTTGTATCATTCAAAGACTTGCTGAAGGTGAACACTTCCCCCATAATCAAGGTCATTAATGAAGATGTYGAACAGCATTTGCCCCAGTACCCCTGGGATACACCTCAGCTGTCTGGCCTCTAACTGGGTTTTGTGACACTGATCACAATCCTCTCTTCTCTTGTCAAGAACCTGCAAAAAACCCCATTTTATAATTCAGATTTCTCTCACTGTAGAATTCAGGAGGTTGACCAGCCTCTAAATGATGGGSTCCCAAATGTGAGCAGTGAGGAACGCTAATGATACCTACAAATAATATTRAAATAAAATACACTGCAAAAGAATTCACAAACAAGTGGTATTCCTCTTACAGATTTCTCTTTCAAGTTCATATGATTTTGCAGTTCATCCCACCTCTGTCATTGCTGCAATAGCTGAGGGCTGATGTTGTGGCTGCAGATGTGGTAGTGAGAAAATTGTTGTTGACAGCTGCTGCTTCCTCCTTCCAGAGACACGTGTTTGTAATTACTTTTCACCTTTTAGTCTTTTATGCTCGGCAGATGAATATCTCAGGAAAAGTTAATTTAATGATTTAATATGGTTAATCAAAGTGTCTGGGCTGTGCCTTGCTTTTGAAAGCTCTCTAGCTGGAGAATCTCTCAGAAGAGGAGATGGGGCCACCTGCCAGTGACAGATCAGCCAGGGCTGGACAGTGGGGAAGTAGGGCCAGGGGAAGCTCACTGCCAGGCTGGCAAATGCCCATGCTCTGTGAAATGCTGCCAGCTGAGAGATTCCCATTTCAGGGAGAGCTCTGCCAGGCCCCAACTGGCACTGGCCAAGCTGCCTGCAGCTTTGGGACTGGCCTCTGCACCCCGACCTCTGCCTCCAATGAGGTTCGGGGGTCACTGTCTGGAGTGACAGCTCTTAGAAAATGCTGGTTCCCTCAGGCCTATTTCATCTGTGTGGGGACTGTAAGCAATTTAGCACCAATGGGGAGTTTGCTACCTGAAACTGTTAGTGAATTGCTTGSGTAATACTGTCATGCATTTGAAATTACTTGAAATGTCTTGGTTTGCACTAATGTTTACACTCAAAACATTCCTATGCTGCAGTTAATGAGATTTTTTAAAATTTATAGGAAAGGATTGCAAACCAACTGACATAAATGTATGTAGGACCAGAACAATAGGAGGACTCCCAAATCCCTGGTCCAAGCTGAGACAAATTTCTAATGTTCTAAAACTTTTTATGTAGATACAAAGAGGCATAATGCACCAAACGGGTTTGGTATATTTAGCTTATATTTACCTACAATTAATGTTTAAAGTAATAAAAGCTGGAACTTTGTATTGAAAATACAGTTTTCAAGAGCTGCTTCATCAGGTGCTTGAACTACGTTAAATACAAGAATAGCTGTTATTTTCAGGTAGATTATTTCTCATTATCATCACTTTTGTAGAAGTAACCTTTGGTCAGAGGCATGGATAGATGACAGAAGTTGTCTAATATTTCCCAGAAGAATGACAGTATAAGAATGACAGTGCTTGCCAGTGCCATGACAGAGCAAGTGAGATCTGGGTGGCTGTGCACATCCTTCCCACATGAAGGGGTGTTGTGCACTACGATCCATGTAATGGTAAGGGCTGTGATGCTCATTGTTGGCCTGTTTTGTCCCTGTGGGTGTCGTAAGGAGATTTGGTCTATGTCTCTCACATCCCTCTACAGGCACATGTCTCCAGGGGGGAGGAGCTGAAGCAACATACCAGGAGCTGTGCCTCAGCCCCTGCTCAGATCCCTGTTTGGCTGGGGCAGCTACTGCAACCTGGGGTAGCTGATAGACCTGTCTGTGCCCATTAGGTGTCTGTGAGTTGTCAGGTGGTGCTTGAGTTCCTTCTGACTCTAAGTCAGAGTGGCAGAATGTAGGTTCCCATCTCCTTTCATTTAGCTGGTTTAGCAGACTGGTGGCATATTTTTCAATATATGAATTTTAAAACATAAATTACATTAATATTCTACAGTATTAAGATTCAAACTTGATTGAGTTTAGACCTAAATGAATCTTGTTTACAGTCCAGTGCTGTTGTGTAAATTTATTCATACAAAATGTAAATTATCTGATTAAATAAACTTGAACATTTTATCAAAATTACATCAACTCTTAGATATATACCAATATTTTTATTAATAAAAAGAAGTTAGTTYCTTAATGTTTTTCAGGCCAGAATTATTAATATGTTGTTATAGATGTACTCAAAAAAATTTGTAAAAAAGTAAACAGTATGTCTCTCTGCAAACTTATGAAGTTAATCATACTGCAGAAAATGAGCAATGATGAAGTTGTTTGGAATGATCAAGGGGAACATAGTGATAGAYATTACAGAACCAATACTCTCTGTAATTAATTAACTCTTGGTGCAAAATTGCACTGTTGGGATAAGGTTTTCTGCAAATTGAAGCAGCTAAAGAGTTGTCCTGTGCTATAGGGAATATAACAGGTTTCCTTGAACCACTGCAACCTGAATTGCATCTTCAAAGCCAGTGGAACTTGTGTGTGGTTTGTTATGAAATATTTCTGTTGGGGGGAAAAAAAGGGTCTCTCGAAGCACATAAATCCAATAACTTGATTTTAAATAATAAAACTTTTGTTCTTATAAGACTAAGGGCTGGGATAGGTCCACTTGTGTTCAGTAGTTCCTCAGCATTTTATGACTCATACTATACTTAGTTAGAAGATGCTTTAAAAATGCAGATGTATGTGACAGATTGATGTGCACAGGCTTTTGGTTCAGAAATGCATATGTGGAAGACACATGTACTTAAACAGTTTTTGCTACAATCTGTCAAAAACAAAGTCAGTTGAGGACTTCCTTTTCTGATCAGTGGACTGTKATTAAGTGTACTGTGGCAATGATGCATCTCGACACACAAGTGACTTTGTTGGACAGATGCTGTATGACCTCAGGCATCCAAGTTAGCTAACTAGTCTAGATTTGGGGATGGGAGATTYGGTAATTTTTGTTTTTAAAGCTTAAAGAAGAATTAAGGTAAATCTAAAGGTCAAGTGTTGTTTCAATTGCAATAGGTGTATTTCAAAATAGGTCCTCCTGAAATAGTGTGTTAGGAAGGAAACAATGAAAAAATACTGCAAAGAAAAGTCSCTCTGGCAAAAAAAACACCTCAGCTTGTGAAAGAAATGGAATTTGTGTGGTAACCTCTGTTTGGAACCTTAGCATTCAGTAGCAGAGTTCTCTGGCTGCATATGAAAGTAATTCCTGGTTATGATTAAAATTAGCTAAATTTACCTGTAAAAAAAAAAAAAAATTTAACTAGCCTTGCAAAATAGTCCTCTTCCACCATCTCAGCTGGCTGCATTTTTTATGGAAGTAAGGACACGAACTTTAGTATTTGTGTTACATCTGTAAGATTAAATAGCTTTTTTGGGGTGAGCCGTATGTGTAGGTGAATGGGGTTTTTTTCTATGGGAAGGCTCCATCAGTAACTATATTTTAAAAACCTCACCTTGATTTATATTTGTATAACCAATCCATTATGCAGAGTAAAAGCTCTACAAGCTGCCATAAGTAAGTGTCTTTTCATCTCTGAAGACCTGGTGAAGTCTTGAAACAACTTCATGAAACAGTAGGATGACAGGTTGGAACAGTGAAGCGGCTTCTTTCATAAACTCTTTCAACTGGAAGAGGAAATTGCTATAATACTATAATTGCCTTTGAATCTCTTTTTCAATTTTTGTGAACAGAATGCTAGCCCTCATACCATAGTGGTAAACCATTTTTTTTTGCTAAAGAGAAGTACTACTTTTCCACTCAAAATCTGTCAGAATGCTGTGGAATATGGCTGTGTTGCCTAAATGTGTGAGACCTCCCTTTGAGAGGCACTGAACAGAAGAAATGTCTGCTTTATGGAGAAGTGAAGGGAAGAAGCTGGATATTTAATCTTCTTATGTACTGTATGCATTAGAATGGTGAATGGAGTGCATATAAAGGGGCAACTAACTCTGACTAGTCCACACACCCATTTTACCATAAATTCATTGTTGACCCCTTTGCTATTGTCCACATCAATGTTGTTATCACTTATATGCTAGAATGAACCTAGCATTTTCTCTCTTGCTCAACTCTAAGCCTCAACTTTCAATATTGCAAATAATTAAAGACCATTTAAATAAAAGTATAGAGAATTAAATACTAGTTTTGCATATAAAGTGGGCTTAATGTTCTAGGTGTGATTCCAGATCACTCTTTTAGACTGTTAACTTTACATTCATATTTAACAAATGACATTATTCAGTTTCATGGGGTCACTGTGTCAAAATGTCTGTGTTAGAACTTTAATTTATTTCCAAAGGTTCTTTGGGCAGATAGGAGTGGTGTGTTAAAATGATTTAACATCTCTGCTTCCCCATGTGGATTTTAAGGCTTCAAACATAGTCTGTAATGTAAATTTTGAGTCTAGGTAGATTCAGCTGCTCTGTAGCGGCAGACTGAATGCATGGGGCTCATATCCCAAATGTGAGAGGCTGACCCACTTCTTAAATATTGATGGTGTCTCTAATTTTATCTCCTGATCAAACTGACAATTTATATACCCCTCTCCTGTTAGCATTTATAGAATACATGCAAGTGTGGCCAAATTTTGCTTTGGTAGCATAGCATCTTAGAAAGCGTGATGGACTCTTATCAGATTAGCAATTATTGGGTATAGACAAGAGATGTCAGTCTGAGAGTGTGATAAGTGAGGAGTTAGGGTAAGTTTTTTTGAAGCTGTCAGCCAACTTCATTGGATCATAGGCTATTTTTTGCTGCAAAATTTATTTTGCTCCGCTTTAAATTAATTCCCGTGTATCAGTGATGATCTTTGCTATGGGACTGCTGACTTTGTATTTCAACATAGTCAGGTGCTGAGTGTAAATTTCACTGACTGACTGAAAGTGCAGAGGAAATGAGTGGGTAATGAGAGCAGAGCAGCCAGTTCTTTAATTGAATTAAAAGCCGGGTGACACCAATGCAGACACCTGTCCAATTACAGACAGGCCAAGGTGTTTACCATTGCTGTACAAGCGATTTGAAGATGACAGAAATCTTTCCGCCCACAGATTAACATAATGAAGGAGAACAGATTACAGTGGATGCTGGCCAAACAGATAGGATGGCAGCTGAGAAAAAAGTAGTTTGCTGAAGTATGTAAATAAAATCTGTGCACTTTCTATTGCCTACCTATGCACATCTGTTTCTTTATTGAAAGAAAATAGTGCAAGAGTACACATGAAGGCAAAACATTAATTAGGAAATGAAAAAAATTATTTTTTAAGTTGCTGCCTTTGCTGAGTGAATTTTTTTGAAACAAACTAAAAGGGTTTGTTCCTTCATTTTTTTTTTTTCTTGCAAATTCTCACTGTGTTTCACAAACCTAACTATGCAATATGAGCTCTGTTGTACTGCAGGTGCTTTATCTGAAACCTTCCTACTTTGTCAAAAGTAAACCAAACAGCCCAATCCAAACACTCTGCAGATATGGGCATCTTTTTGGATATGTCTGATATTCTGCAACTCTCAGGGCCTGAAGTCACTGGTAATCCTACAGAATGTCTTCCATCAGGAAATGCAAYGAGCATTAAATAACTGCTTCATAAGAAACAAATGCTACAAGTGCTAAATGTACAAATAAAACTAAATTGCTTCCTAAAGCACAGCAGAATGAATAGAGAGATGGCATATACATTGTGCCATGTTCTTCTTGACTCAGAACTTGCAGATGTCACAGTCGGAATATTTAGTTTCTGCTTGTGTTTGTTTGTGGAAGATAATTCCAATAGTGCCTTTTATAGTTTCCTGTGTTTAGCCCTCTATGATCTGGAAATAAGTGGTTTGTACTAAGTGTTGTGCAAAAAGGATGGTTTTTTGACTAATGAAATTTCTGTGTTGAGGAATTTATTACAGATTCCAATACTTCTGATATTTCCAATACTTTGCCAGCATAGTAATGCCTAAAGGGGCATTACTAGAAAGCTGAAAAAAGGACTTCCTACAAGGGCGTGTAGTGAAAGCACAAGGGGTAATGGCCTTAATCTGAAAGACGTTAGGTTTAGGTTAGATATTGATGAGAAGTTCTTTACTGTGGGCGTAGTGAGGCACTGGCACAGGTTGCCCAGAGAAGCTGTGGATGCTCCATCCCTGAAAATGTTCAAGGCAAGGCTGGATGGGACTCTGAGAAATGTGGTCTAGTGGAAGGTGTCCCTGCCCATGGAAGGGGGTTTGGAACTAGATGATCTTTAAGGTCCCTTTCAACCCAAACAATTGTATGAAAACATCATTTCCTACTATCTGCTTTTTGATGGCTCTTAATAATATTTGCCTTGCATCACAGGAAGATTACAGGGACATTTCTTTGATGCTGGCCAACACAGTGTTCTTTTTCTTTCGTGTCACGCTTACATTGGAGAGTAAGATGTCACTACAGCTTTCTACTGTGAACTGAGGATTTGCAAAATCAAAGCTATAACCAGAGCAAGCAGATGCTGATCAACTGGTTTTAGCTTAACACTGCTCTGAAGTAAAAGTGATTACTTATGAGTATCTATTTCTATGAATAGAACTGCACCTCAGAGAATTGAAATAGAAGGATCATCGCGATGCCAACCTTTCAAGTTTTTTCATTGATTGCATGAAAGGGCACAAATATTACTAATTCAGTAATAACTAATCTCATATTTTCCATGCGAACACGCCTATTGGTAAACACAATATAACATTTGCAGACTGATGTTTCTACTCAGAAAATAATGTATTTGTGCTGTATCTGTTAACTTCCAACATCAAATTCTCCGGGCCCTTTTTGTGATTATAAAGGACTTAAATGGGGAAAAAATATATTTTTTTAAGGAAATGCAAAGTTATGTTGCATTCTGTTAGTAGTAACCCAGTAAAGAGCTAAATAAGGACTAATTTTGTCTACCTGTTTGTGTACATGTAATACTGAGGGGATTTTCAGATTTAGTGTACTATGGGACATTTGGCCAGAAATTATGGTTCTTTGGGGTACTGGTGTTTTTTAAGCTGATTTGCAAAATCCGAGYGTTGGATAGTTTTGAAATAACATAATTTGCTATAAATTTTATTTTTTTAATGAAACACCACATTGATTTTGTTAGAGCCGTGAGAGTCAAGGTGAGAACATGATTTGAAATAAAACTTGGCATGAATTGGCCTTCTTTTAATTACTTCTGCATTTAGATTCCATAGTTATTAGTGGACCTGCTTTGAAATGGGAACTACTGATGTTTCTGAAAATGACTGTAAAGCAAATTTTTCCCCTTGTAATCCTTCCATATATTGTAGTTCAAAATATTGCAAAGCTTCCTGAAGTGGTAAGTAGTGATTTGTTGTATTTGCTACAACAAGGAGCTGATTGATATGTGGGACTTTAGTAACTTCACTAACATAAGCAGGACCTGAAATAGCATAAGATTACAGACCTTTTTTTCTTGTAAACCCTTGGGTATTGTGTCACCTGAGTTATGTTACTGTAGTAGTATAGCAAATGYATGGTCTATAATTAATGAAGTAATGGAAGGCAAGTGGGATGTTTCATTTTAAAAAAAGGGATTTCAGTTTATGGATGAATGGGTACATGGTTGGAGAGGAGACATTAAAAAAAACTTGTTCTGGGAGACAGTGAAAATTCCCTGGAAAAACAAAATGAATAACTGGAAAAACTTTTTGAGATGGGGATTAAGAAAAGAATTCCTTCGTTGTCATTGTTACATTAAAATATACACCTCAGTTTTGAAGTAGTGTCTGYTTTACTGAGCATAACTAAAGAAGTTTAGCTGCATCTTTAGTACTAAAAGTGGAATAAAGTACCATTTACTCTTAATTTATTTTGTGAAATTAAAGTCAAGGATAATAGGAACAAAACCTTAAATAATTTTTCTTTTCCACCTGTAACAGTGGAAACCTGTGACAGAAAAGTTTATTTTCCTTTCTGCCTGTGTCTGCATGTACTCAGTCTGTACACTGTACGTGCATAACACCTTGCTTTCTTGTGTTGCAGGCATATTGACGGGCTTGCATCCCTTCACAAACTATGCTGTAACCCTAACTGCTTGCACTTTGGCTGGCTGTACTGAGAGCTTGCATGCATTGAACATCTCCACTCCACAAGAAGGTAAAGTAATTTCAAAGGTCTTGACTTCCACATTTCAGTCATGAATAATAAAACAGGAGAAGAGCTAAACGCTGCAAAGCCATTTGCTGGAAAACCCCAACCTAATTTGATGACAAAGTGCATTGCCAGACCATAATTGCTCCATTTTTTGGGGGGTGCGAAAATGAATCAAACTCCATACCCTTTAATGACATGCATCTTTAATAGCTGTAATGCAGATTAATGGGCTTTTTAATTGCTGTTACATTGTTCATGCAAGAGCCTTGTCATTAATATGAAGCATCTGAAAGATTAATGAAAGCTTCCTCATTTTACTATGGCTCAGAAGTAAATCTAGAGACAGTCTGACTAAAAAGAATTGATTGTATGGCACAGTATGAAATTGAGAATCAAACGGTTGATTTCCATCGTTTCTTTTAACCACTAAACAGCAGCAATAGGCAACAATTATTTCAGTGTGATGAAACTGCCAAATGCCGATTGAGTTATTTATTAATTGCCGTTCAGATTTTCCCTTTTTTTTCCTGAACATTTTTACATGTTGTTGTGCTTAAAGGTTGTGAGTGTAAATTAATGCTTCCTACATTAAGAACTAGGGCACAAAGGAAGAAAAAATGCATTCAGTTCTGACTTTAGGCTGATACTTAATGCACATCAATTACTACAACAAATGTCCCAAAAATATCAGTGACATATCTAACTTCATTCTCAATTAAACATAAAGTTCACATCTCCTGCTTCTGTCATCCTAAAGCCATGTTAATCCAGTTAAAATAATCAGTTACTCCAACTCTACACCAGTAGAATAATGAAAACTTTGACATGTATTTATTGGATTGTAGTTAATCTTCCATGAGGCAAAGTAGTTTTCAAAATTCCCTCCCTCCCATAGTTCTTTGTTTTATCTTCTCATGTAAACTAGGTTGTAATACAGTACCAATAAAGCAAATAAAATTTGGGCGTGAAGTCATGTGACTTATAGCCATAATAATTAAAACGATGCTGGAGTGTTGAACTGCTGCCAAAGCAGGTCGTCATGCAAGGCGTTGTCTTGACAAGGCCAGTGCTGAAGACTGCAGTCTAACATTGCTAGAACAGTTTTGGTGTGACTGTGTTAGTAACTGCCAGCAGCACCAATCAAACCAAAATCCAATTATTGCCTCTTGGGTGTTCAAAATAAATGGATTGACGTTGTCTGGTGGCATTCTCCACGAAAGGGTGCAGCCTGTGACAGCCAAACAGTTAATGGACCCTGTGATATAAATGGGAAACACAGTATTTGTATATTTCTTTCTGCTGTGTCATAGTAATTAAAAATAAATTGTTTATGTCTTATTTTCTCAATTTAGTGAATAAAACAGGAATCCTTAGCTGTCATATTGGAATCGTTTAGGCAAGACTAGATTTTTTTTTTTTTCTCCCAGAGATTGAATAAAGCCATGGGGAACATGTGTTTTATCCCTCAGAAGAATTGAACAAAAAGTCAATGTGTGGAATTTCTATTTTTGGACACTCTTGTTGCATGCTCTTAGTAACAATAAATTGGTGATACAGAAGACAGACACCATATCACACCCTCCAGCTATCCCTGTTTCCCTATTGAAACATTCATTACTTTATATTGTTTTCACATTGCCAGGCACTGCTAGTTATTGTTTTAAATTGCTAGCACAGAGCTTGTAAATTACAAGATATTTCTCCCAGACTAAGGCCTTGGCTCTGCTCCCCTTGCAATATTCAATGGAATTCCTTGTGCTTCTAATATATAACTCATCGGAACAGTGAAATAACTCGACTCTTAAATTATTACCCATTGCCAACTTCCAGTGTATAGATACATAAAATCTACATTAAACAAACATTACTAAGTGTATTGAATTACAAAAAGTTTGAAATAAGGGGTAGTGCCTAAAAACACGTCACCTGCATTTGCGATTGGAACGATCAATTTGTAGTTAGGAGTAAAAAACATGAAGAAAGAGAAAGTAATTTGTACTAAAACCAGGACTGCACTAAAATCATGTACCCCTTGCCTTGCTCAGTGTTATCAAGCTGTAAAAATAAAATTATAGAAACGTAATTATTCTCCTAAAAGCAAAGGGAAGTTTCTGTTTGGCTAGAAATCCTCACATAATCCAGGAGACATCTCAAAATTCTGGTATGTTGAATGCATAAAATCTCTTCTGAAATTTCAGCTTTACCAAAAAGCATTCTGGTAGTAGCTTCTCACTGAAATTCTTTAATACTTGTGGAAAGACAATATAATCTAACATTATACATTTTTTTGACCAGCCCCTGAAAATGTGCAATCACCCACAGCAATATCCTTTCCCACGTTCCTGCTGATGAGTTGGAGTCCACCCAAAACACCAAATGGTATTATTACACAATATACTTTATATATGAACGGAATACCAATTTACTCTGGAAATGGAACTAAATGTGTTGTAAAAGGTGAGTTCTCTGCTAGGTAGCATGTCAGATATCTCACAGTTGCTATGAATAATTGTGTTATTGACCCCTTCTTATTTCAGAGGAAAGAAAAATAATTCCAAAGTTGGTTGGATGCACTTTAAACCCTGATGGGTTTAATTTTTTAAAGAATTTTAGTCTTTGTTGAGACTCACAGAAATTAACGCCACCGTGGATGGTGTAGCTAAATCTTGTGCCTCTTTCACAGGATCCAGTCATCTTTTTAATGATTTTATAACATTTTGATCTCATACCATCTAGCTCTCAAAGCAAGTAAACTGCAAGCTGTAGAAGACAAGATGTTATGTCCAGGTTTAATAGTTTTTCTTACTGTCTTCCTTAAATAGTCTTAATTAGAGAGATATCACGTTGCTTCCCTGAATAGCCTGTATTAATTAATTTATTAAAAATATAAACTAACAGTCAATTTTCTTTTGATAAAAGTTATGTGATATACCAATAGCCAGATTATRTCACTACTTTTAAACTATTACGTAGCAACTAAGTGCCTGTTATTTGATAATACAGTGAAGCATGGTAATCTGACTTTCTATTTTAATGAAATTGGCATAGTTTAATGAATTATCCAAATTACTTGTTCAGATGTTATCCAAACGATAACAACAACAACAAAAATTAAAAAAAAATCCTCAGAAATATGGAGCTAGAAGTATCACAGCACAACATAAGCACTATTCTGGACCCATCAGAGTTTGTATATGTTACTAAGTACAAGTGAAAATAAAGCATTTCGTTTTGGACAACTTGGGAGAAAAAGGGTATCAAGACCCTACTTTCTTTTTAATGTAAGGCCTTAAAATTCAAAGCCATTTCTGCATCTTGAGTTAGTATAAAACATATTTAAAAATTCATATAGTTCAAATTTCTTTGCCTTGCACAGGCCATAAGGTACTGGTGTGGTGGGTCAGTTTTGACACTGAAAAATGAATCCAGTTAGAGAACCTCCTGAAGGCTGTTGATGATCGCTATAATAAATAGTGCACACTTTAAGTCAAACTTTTTCATTCTGTATTCAAAGGTAATGGATTTTTTCGTAACCATAGTAACCTTAGTGTATTTCTGGATAAATACATGAGGTATATACATTCTGGTTTTATTTTTGAATATAAACTACCACATTATGTATTACTAATAATATGAAAAATAGGATATAGGTTAGCATAATGACAGCTCAAACTAGTGTGCATTTTTCTTCTGGAAAAATAAATATTTATCAAAATTGCAGGTTCAATTAATTTCTCCCTCATGTCCCCAGTTTTCTGGTATTCTTTCAGTGCCATTTATCTTTTTTTTGCAAGATTTCCATTAATCTCTCATTGTCATATCATAGCACCATTCTTAAAAATTTTGAAGTGCAAATAGTTGTGCTTCCTATCTTACTAAAATCATTACTGAAAGTTCATCACAGGTAGTTTTACCGATCTGTTCATCTGCAACCTGGTTATAAATGGACAAGCAATGTAAAACATTTGAGGAAGTCTTCACCATAATGTATTTCGGTTGGTTGGTTTTAGGTTCATGTCTGATTGTAGTCTGAATTATAGCCAAAATGAATCCTCATTGGTAGAAATTATGGTCAAGTAACTTTTGTAATTCTTCTTTGAAAATATAGCAAAGCATAAGGCTTCTATGCTTAAATCTTGAGTGATATATCAGAATACATTCAGCTGAAGTAGTCAGAGGAAATCTCATCTGGTTCATAAGTTTCCTAGAGAAGCTCTTGTTTCTTTTATTYAGAAATTATCTATTTATTTAAATTTTACTGAAATTTTTATATTTTTGGTCCCATTGAGCATTTCGTAACTTCGATTTAAATTAATTTTTAAGCAGACATAAATGTAAAGAGAACAGGAAATCTTACTTATTCAAAAGAGAGCGCTGGTATGTCAGACTGTGTTACCGTATGCAGTACACCACAAGAACCACTCTTGCCTACCATTCTAAACATGGTGTGGAGATCAGTCTGTTTACTTTGGATCCGTTTTATTTAGCTGCCAGTTTCTCACTCTGCCTGAGGGAGAAGTGGCAATGTGAGCCAGCAGGCTGGGATTTGGATTACTAGAAATCCCAGTCCTTGTGAATCAGGTTTATTCAAGATCTTGCTTAGATCTGCATATATCTTTAATTTGACCTGATTTTCAGGTCAAATTTTCAGAGCCAAGATTTTCCACTTTGTAGGATAGATTTGAAAGAGGTATAACATAATTTTTTTCTTTTTTTTCCCCCAAGGGTTACAGTCTTATGGTGAAAAGTTGCAGCTTTTGGCTTTCAAGTATTAAATTATGCACGTCTTGTCTTTTTCCATATAATTATCCTTTTCTTTTCAGCATTTATGCTACTGATGTTGGTGACTTATTACCTCAACGTAATATGCTATTGACCCTAAACAGAGAGACAAAGTTCATTGTGTCTGACATCTGCTTCCTATTTACTCACCAAAATTATTTTCCTAATTTAATAACTATATSACTTAGTTCCTGGCCAGTAGTCTAAACCAGAAAGTCATAGATTCTCTCTGTGTCTTTGAAGTGCTGTATCTATTAAAATGTGGTGGTTTTCTAAGCCTTTTACTTTTTAGAAGACATCCATTCTGTTTAAAATGCTAAGTCAGTTTAGTACTTCACTGACTTTCATTTCAGACAATGGAAAGTGCAATCAGTTTAGGCCCATATTAATTAATCCATAACTCGAGGAGGGATATGTTTTCTCAACACCATAATGGCAAATATATTGTTAGCTTAATTTCTGATCTTGACAGTTGTTGASGGCTTGAAATACTCATTGATTTTCATGGAAATTCAAGTGTTTGTTTCCTCTAGGGGTTGAGCAGTAATTAAAAAGGAAACCCTTTAAAAGCACATATGGCAAATGTACACTTTACCACATTGAAAAGGGAGACCCATTAGGCATCCATCATCCATTAGTGCCTTTAAATATTTCCCTCGTATTGACAAATTTGGTTTCTGTTGTGAGTAATAAAACTCTAAAATGAAACCAGCCCCTCCACCGCAACACCTGTATTAACTGTCTGTCTGTGATTTTTGTGCCTCCCACCTTTATGCATTTGCTCTATGTGGTGTATGTTCTCCTTCCTCATGCAATCTGGGTTGTATTTCGCATCCTATATTCCAGTGAAAGCCTAATGTCTCCAAGGGACAAGCCAAGAGGGAATAGTCCCAGATCTCAGGTGGAACTTAGGCTGTGTGAATCCATGCCACTGTATTTGTACTTTCACTTCCTCTGTGTGTGAGTGCAGAAGCTCCTGTAACCCAGACCAACATCTGCAGCTCAGGAGAGTAGTTGCAATAGGGTTCTGCTCCCCAAACCTTCATACCTGACTGTTCTGTAGATGACTAGCAGCTGTGAGCAGTTGGRGGAGCTTGTACAGTTATCTTCAGARCTCTTAACATACTGATCTTAGACTTTTGATTTTAGGAAAATTTGAGTTGATTTTTCCTGTGAAGAGGAAAATATTCTTCTCATCCAACCAACCATTCACAGACAAAACTGAAGCTTCTACTTTGAAACATAGAGATTTCTTAATGTAATTATTTAAAAACTATTTTTAAATTTATGCAAGGTATTCCTTCTTGTCTTCTCTTTTTTTAAAATTAGTCTGAAAAATTTTCTACCTGCCTTAGATGAAAGAGGCAACAGGGTGGGTTTTATCCTGAAAAGTACTAGACTGCAAGGGCCTGAGCTGCTGGTTCCAATACCACCAGAAAGGTGTTCTAATAAATGCAGAATATTACAGCATAAGCAGAGATGATCAGATGTGACCCAGGTGCCCAGTTTTGTTTTGTTGGGTACCTTATTGATGTGAAAAAACTTTAGAAAAAAGGTTAAAGCAAAATATTCCTCTATTCTTAAATGCTGGGCATTTAATGACTAAGAAAAGGTGTTCATTGCTTAACATGTTTACAAAGAGAAATTACTTTGTAAATACTTTAGAAAACAAAATAAGACAAAAAGTATGAATCTGTCTTTGCACTGAGCTTGGCATTGAGGATGTATGTCTGCATTTTCTGCAGCACTAGGTGCTTGACAATATTAACAAATCGTGTTCGTACCATTTTCCTGGCAGAATCTAATGGTTCTCATCATGAATCTTTAAAAGGAAGATATTCTTATTAAGACTCAGCTGTATGAAACTTATTTTTCTCTGCCAACCTCAAAGAAGTGTTTCCAGTTTTTCAGGAAAGAGATCGTGTCAACTGTGTTACAAGGGCAGATCCTCAACTGAGTTAGACGAGTACAGAGTTATCCTAAATTACATGCACAAGAGTTTATAAAAAAAAGTGACAGAATACTTTGTACCAGGTTTTTGGGCAAGATATTAAGGAGAGCCTTGGAAAAGGTGAGAAAGAGCTGTCTTCATAATTTTTTTTCCTAAGAGCATGAACCAAGCTTTAGCTTATTCAAATTGTTATTTGACCTGAGTGTGGAAAGCCTGATCCTTCAAAAACAGGTTAGAATGGGAGCCTTGTTTTTCTGTGAGGAAGAGACAGATGTTTGACATCTGGTCAATCAGGGCTTAACATATCAGAACTTAAAAAATGGGAGAATCCCAAATAAGTACCTGTATTTTTTATGTTGCTTTAAACCAGTAGCGATTACAGTACACACCATGCACAGCCATGTGCAATTACTACATTTTACTGAAAAATTGGCGGAATTTTTTGTCCTTTTTACMCCTATGCATACTACTGCTTATTTTAAATGATAGATCATGATAATAAAAGCAGAATCCATCATAGTACCAGTTTTGTACTAATTGCCAAGTGAAACAATTTGAGCAAGAAAATCTACAGAATTGTATGTAGAAGATAATTACAATAAGATGTATCTCTGCAAGATGAACCACTGAGAAGAAAACCCTTATTATCCTTATTATCTTAATTTTAAGATGTCCTTCTTGTGATTACTTTTAATACAGTTTTCAGCTATAACCATGTGTAAAAACAACMATTTCGAACCCTAAGGATTTGCATTCCTTTGTTTTAGGTCCTGCTCAGAGATGACAGGCAGCTTTTGCCTTAAAGGACAAACAACAGAAAAATTCTGTAGTCCTCTGGTATGAGTTTATTTCCCATCTTCCATGTTGCAGTGAAATACACATAAATACAAAATGTACCCAGTCTTTTCTTTCACTAGAGTGTTTTGKAAAGAGTTGTTTGCTGTTGAATACAATGTTACTGCTACGTTTATGTAACACTGAATGTCGCAACTGGTCATTTTTTTGTGTAACAGAGACTTCTTTAACGCCATGGTGAGCAATGAAAGTTAGTTTTCACCTCTTTGCAGTTAGAACCGGTTATCTGAAACATCTTCCATGTGATCCAAAGAAACATGGCTCAGTGTCTCACCCTTATTTTAGGGTTTTGCAGTACTGTGCAACAGTGCCAGGCCAACTCCTTATATTTGGCTTAGCGACATATCCAGCTCCTAAGTCATATAGAAAATACCATATTTTCCAAGGTGGCCTATGAAGAATGCCTGCTGCTTCGGGCTTTATTTTGGTCCCTGTATGCATTTAAGTGAACATCCATAGGTGCACCTGGCACTAGAGGGCAGGGTACACCAGTCTTACAGGAGAAACTGCCTTCCTTTAAAAGTTCTAGGCATGTAAGGGGGCACATTTGATACACCTGAACTGGTAACACTGACATTGCCGGTGACCGGTGCTATCGTAATTAATTCCACAGACCCAGAATGCAGATTCAGCAGGCACAAAACCAAAGGGCAAACAGGCTGTCTGAGCCTGGCGTTCCGGTATTTCAAATTCAGACAGAAAGATCTGGTGCACTCATTGGACTTAATAATACAGATCTGGGGAATTTAGAAGGGAGGGGGGTGGGGTAAGGGTAAAAGCATTATGTTTATTTGTAGCAGCTCTGTTGTATCATTTTCTATTGCAGTGCATTAGTGCAGTGTTAAATAAAATCTGCTTATTTAAAATCCTTTTAAATAGTGTTTAAATATTTCCTGCTGATACAATCTGCTAAAGTAGTTATCCTTGCTGCAGATTTCAGTTAACCTTGTCGCAGATATTAAGCCTGAAGCTACGCAGACTTTTAGGGACCTTGATTATAGAGCAAAACCTAATGGTGTCATTATAAAACCACAGCTGGACAAGCTTCTGGAGTCCTTGTCCTTTGATCAGATTTGGGTAACACAGCAAGCCAGGAGAGAACTCACGCTAACCCTGCTGGAATTGCTGAGCTCTCAGGTTACTTGAGTACCGCTTTCTAAAAATCAAAATGCAGTACAAATTATAAAATAAGAGTGATTGGTACCTCCCAGTCTTCTGTATGTACCAAAGTGAACTGGAGCAAAATAGCTTCTCCAGAGCTAATATTAGTAGAACAGGGAGAATATTTTTTCTAACCTTTCCCTTCTGGCACATAAGAATTATTTTGGCTGCGGGCTCTGTTTTCTAAACAAAGAGAAGAAAAGCATTGATTTTGAGGCTTGTCTAAACTCCATTATAAGAAATAAAGCTCCTAAAAAATGTAAAACTCCCAGATTATTTTGTCCTGCGATATTACTTCAAAATTATTTGTCAGAATTGTAGTCTTTTTGTTCTATAAGTTCTCCTTCACAGATATCTAGATTGGTCAGCAGATTTAAAGATGCTGAGATTTCTTCAAAAGAGTGTCTACCTAGAAGGACACATTTAAATTAAGAGTTCATTGAATTCAGTTTGTAAAATGTGAATTTACAGCCTTACAGCCTTTTTTCTTTCTTTTTTTTTTTTTTTTTTTTAATCAATCAGCAGAGCTTTGTTGTCCACACATAATTGACTCAGAAGTGTTCTGCACTGGCATGTGGATTTGTAGGTCTTCTCCAAGACATCCTCTCTCCAGTTAGATAGCAGCAAATTCTTATTTTGCCACTTAGATCAGGTTCTTGTAATGTTGCCTGTGTGAACCTCTCTTGGGTAAACTGGCTGAATCTTGTCTACTTTGCTCTTGGATTTTTTTGAAGGTTGTAATCTGTTTCTCTGCATTTTGTCTTTCATCAGTGAGAGATGAAAGACAAGTCACATCAAGTGACATAGTTTCCCTATGTGAGCCATTGTCTCATGGTGACCACTGTTTGTAACTAAACATTAAGAGAACTCTTAAGATTTACAAGAACTAGGATGTGCCTTCTTGGCCATGTTGTGCTCATAGCCTGAAGTACTTTTTGGGGGATCTTATTTTTAGCAGTATGCCTGGTGATTGTGGTTTGCCTGAAGCTGGTGAGACAAAATGGTGGGTTCTGTTCAGGTTTTAATTTTATGTTCAAATTATATTAWTATTATATTATATATATTTTATATATATATATATATATACATATATATTTATAGATCCAGAAAAGCATCTCCACTTTTCTAAAAGATTTTGGTTTTGGTTTTGCCAGGATGATTTTGAGGTGCTTGGTAAATGATTTATGCTTAGTTTCAAGTAATGCTGGGCTGAGGTAAATAAAGATATGACACTTCTTGCACAGGATGGACTAAGGCCAAACCTGCTACTTCAGTTTGAATCCCTTGGTAGCCATTCATAAGGACATACCTCACTTAGCTATAACTTAATAAGCTTGGATAGAGTGGGGCAGTCTTCTTGATATTGCCAGCTGCATAATGAAGCTTCTCTCTGAGTTTTTCCTTATGTGCTGGAAAACACACTCATAGTTCTCCTTACTAATTTAGGAACATTTGGTCTGCTGAACTGCTAAACAGTTGCTGTATATTTAACTTAAAATAGATATTTTATTCCAYGCTGCTATTACAAATTTTGTTGGTTTATCAGCTGTGATAATTCGATAGAGCAGTACATGTGTTCCTGTTTGGCTCACACTAGACACAGACCCTTCTCTCTATACCTGATATATCCCAACATTCCTTTAACAGTAGTGGAATATTGATAAATGCTGACAATGTACAGGCAGGTAACACCACATTAGAACTTCTAGATGGTTCGCAACTGGGTGTTCCCCTTTCCCTTGATTTTACTAAATGCATGGTCATGAGGGTGTTCAATCATTTACCATCACTGAAATATTTTCAGCATTTTATTTATTGAAAAAAACCAGAAAGCTGTAATGAGACAAATTTATGGAAAGGGGAATCTCTGATTTTTGTGTGTGTTTCAGACTTGTAATTTCAATAAATGTGAGAAACTTCCCTAGCGCTTGCATTTCTAAAATCCTTCACCAATTAATGTAAGTCCAGACTTTTCTGAGTATTTTTCATCTTTCACATGCCTTGTCTTGTGTGTGAACGATACAAGACTGTGTGTTATTAGGCATAAAATAGTTGAATATAAGTTTGATTTTAAAAATATTTGATGGTTTGTATGATTAGAATATTCCTGTATTTCCTATTCCCTATCCTCTTAAGTTATGTGGAAACATGCAAGGACAATCTTGTCCCAAAATGTRTGAGAGGCATTCTAGGATACTTCCTCTCCTGTTGAATCACTGCCAGAAATCTAACTTAGGTTTCTACATGGATTGCTTAAATTGTTTACATAAAGCTTAATAGCCTTTTAGTCAATACTGAACTCCTCATGCTTTTCACTAGTCTTCCATTCCATGGAATATTGTCTCTTTATGATGATCTATTTCTAATTGAAGCATTTTACACAAATTGTAGTTAGACTTTGAAAGTTGCTGGGGTTTTTCTCTTTTTTTCTTTCTTTCCTTTCCATGTGTTTTATTGTATGAATAGAGTGACACAATAAAGTGATGTGTTACCAGGAAATGCACTAGTGCATGGGAAAAGATATTCAAGTGAACATAAAGCTAAACATATAAGAAGAACATCAGATTCGTGTGCTTTAAGTAAGGCTTAGACTCATGGTCTTAAGATGTATAGAAAGGTGGTTGATAAAAATTGTTCTTGTTTCTGTGATGGCTGCTTTGGACATAGCAGGCTCCTTGATTACAGAGGTACATATAAGTCACATTTACGGTCTGCATATCTTGATTTCTTTTTTTTTTTGCATGTCTGGGTATGTTTATGGCTACATAAGGTTGCTCAGAGGTGACTAGAGAATCTGGATTATTAAGAGTATCTGGGTCCTCATTGCTCGCCTATCCAGGATCATTGGCTAGGCTGGAGGAGTTCATTCAAAGGATGCATAAGTGAAATTTTCAGTCTATTCTAGGAGAAGTGCTGAGAATTAAGGAAATCATCCATAATGGAAAGTAACCCATGCTGATGCAGTGTGTCAGTAGCTTCCTTTTCAAAGCTGAGCTTCATACTAACATTGATTTCGAAGCTATTTCTGATCACTTAACTTTAATAGTGTTAGTCATTTTTACTCTGATAAAGGAACAAAAATTTAATCCAATTGACTAGAATTTTTAAATATTCTTATGAGCTGGCATGCTAGCCTTTTCATCAGCTCAAGAATAAGTTACATTATAAGTATTACTTCCATTTCAACTTATGTGTTTTCAATTTTTTGTGGTATGACTCTTGGGATTTAATTTCATTGTAGCAATGTCACATAACAATTTTAAGCTGTTAAATTGCACTGGGAATTAAAAAACGTGCACAATTTAAGTCTTTCTTTTATGTTTACAGGCAGAGAAAACGAGCAGAGAAAGCTTGTCAAGTAAAAGTAAAAATCAAGCAAGATACACTGAATAGATGAAAAGATTAATAAATAAGGAAATGTTACCATAAAAAAAGAGGTACAAGTCTTAGCTTAACTATGAAAAGAAGTTGTGTGGCAGAGATTGAGGCAAAATAAACAAGTAGTAGTTAGAACTAGAAAATAATTTAAAATATTTGCATGCAGGACAAAGGAAAATCCAGTTGGATAAATACACTGAGTTCAAAACAGTTGAGAGAAAGTACAAGGTAACTTCTTCATTAAAGAGCCTGTCCCTAGTGATGCTTCTTTGGGAGGTAAATGAATCAGCATTCTAGTGCTCCAGCCAGAGAACCAGAAATTATTAAAGCATTGGAGTGAAACTGTTCCTTGTGTCTACACCTTATCACCAGCTATCAGAGTTCTTCTTGGAGGTAGAACTGCTGTGGGGCAAAACCACAGGCTTTGCAAAATCTGTGGCCTTCGTGTATTATCATAAAAATTGTGGTCACAACAGGTACTTACAGGCTTCAACAGAGAAGCTGAGGATATGAATGAACATAGGGATTAGTCCATTCCTCCAGGATGTCCAACTAGAGTAGCAGTATGTCATGTTAACTGTGAATTGTAGAATGGCCTGGGTTGGAAGGAACCTTAAATATTGTCTCATTTCAACTCCTCTGCTGTGGGCAGGGACACCTTCCACGAGACCAGGTTGCTCAAAGCCCCATTCAACCTGGCCTTGGAAACTCTCAGGGGTGGGGCATCCACAGTTTCTCTGGGCAACCTCTTCCGGTGCTATGTTCTCTTAGTTGTGCCCCTGAGTTTCACAAGAAAATTCATAAAGATGACAATAATAATGTAACACAACACAGGCATGTACCCAGCAATGACTACTAACATAGTGTCTGTTGCTCTTCTGCAAGAAAGAAGTAGTGATTATAAAACCTAAACAATCTATCAGGAAAAAAAATTGTGAAGCGGTGGGACTGTGCAATGTACTGTGTTCTACACAGACAAGTCTGGAGCGGGGAGAGGGTTGGGGTGAAATACGAAAGCCTCTGAAGGGTTTGCCACTTGTGAATTATGCATCTCACTCTCACTAGTAGGCGTAAATGCATAATTCTAATCTGTTCTTATTACTTATTTATAGCATGCAGTAGAATGTAAATTCTATGCCCCCTTTGTAGAGGCTTAACATGCTAGTTAGGGTATGCAGATATTTCAAGGAGCCTATATAGACAACTTTCTGGGCATAACACTGTTGCCAATTAAAAGGCATAAACTTCAAGCAATAAATTTAGCTAGCTCTCCCCTCCCATGTACAGGAGGAACACAGGCACGATGTAAGAAATAAGGTATAGGATCAACAGATAATAAGAAGAGCATTCATCTTGAAATAAACTACTCTGCATTATTATTATTTATGATAGTTACTGTTATTAATAAAGTACATGTGGGACAGAGGAAAAGCCTGCAACAACCACTGAATTTATGAGACTAGGGACAGATGCATGCTCTTCCTTTTATATTGCTGGCACTGATCGATTTGTATTTTTCCCTGATGATGGTTTATGCCATTATAACTGTTTGGTGGCTCCTTACTATTGACTTATGGTTGCAGAGCACTTCACAAATGAGAACAAGCCTCTGGACATTATATCCTAATCTGCACATCCTATAGATATGCCATAATACAGAGCAGCTGACTGCACCACCTGTGATCTGTGCACCCACAAACATGATTTATTCTGGTAATCCCAGTTTAATGCATCATATCAGATTGTGGCAGTTATGTTATCTGATGACATTACTGACACTACATGACATAACTGGGTAGTGCAACATGTCAAGTTGAAAAAAACTTTGGGCTTTTCATTTTTTTGGCTTTGTTTTTGCATGTGTGTGTTTTGAAAATAAATGTGAAAGAAAACAAAACAAAAAGCCAAACCAAAAAAAAAAAAGGGAGACAGAATCCAAATAATCTTCCCCAACCACATGTTGACCCTCTTAATGATTCCACAGCAGGGGCTGAGTGTTCTGGTAAGGAGAGAGGAAAGCAGGTAGAAATACAGTATATTTTACTGTGCTGCTTATTCAGTGGTCAGCTGAAAACTAGCTCAGCTTTTGTAGTCTTGCATCAGATTTAACTTGCTATAAATTGTCTTGTTTAGGAGCAGTGCTCAGAAGCTGAGTCCTCCCACTATCCTTGTTCCAGCACTACAGTAATGTTTTGGCAAACTCCTTTATCCTCTGACTATAATTCAGGTACACCGAGCTGTTCTGGTCCTAGGAAGGTGATAGTATCTCTTCTACAGAAACTCTTAATTCACTTGATGCCCTGCCTGAATGGTGAGAGTTGTTCTCTAATCATCTTGCATGTCTGGGACTATACAAAATGGTGGGAAAAGTTATTCACCATGGATGTAAAATGCAGCTATTGCTAAAGAAAGCTTGCAACATATAAATCACTAATTTCATCAGCCTGTAGTTGATGGCAGTTCAAACAGCCCTTGTGGTAGTTTTCTTGTTTAGGTTCCAATTTCTAGTCTAAGCGTGCTCTCTCAAGCTTCTGCTTGTTTGATTAATTTGTTTTTGTTGAATATTTTGTGAATTAAGACAACTGTTTTGGCATTAAAATGGTATTTTGTAATTTAGTGTGCATATTGAATTCTAGTAAGAAAACTCTACTAGTAAAATTGTTTATTTTTTGTCAAAGTATTTATTTTGGAACTTAATTTCTGTGATCCCATCCTTCTTTTTATTTTCTTGGTGGAAAAACTTAAAAAATAAAATAAAATACAGTGTTGAAGAGTTCTAAGTTGTCTCAGATACAAAGATAGAAGTATAGAAGTCTTGCAGGACTGTTCTAGAGATTTGCAAATTACACTGATGCTTATATAAATAATTTTAAAAACATGATATTCATACTTAATGTCTCTCCCCCCTGAATTTGATTTGTAAAGATAATCTGAATCTTTTTGTCAGCAGTAGTAGATGTTTCATGATTTTAGGTGGGGTAAGTTTCTCTGAAAATTCCACTTTCTAAATTCATTGCATGTCCTTTTTCCCTTCCTCCCCACCTCCACTGTATTATTGAAAGGGGATTCATGGGAACTGAGCATCCTAATTGCTTTTCTATGTAGCACTTACTATCTTATGCCCCTGTATGGGGTGTCTTCTTTGTTTCCTTTTCTGAGATTGTTTTTGCAGCCTCTCTTCCTAAGAAAGTGTTTGTAAGTCTGTGCTATCTCACTGCTATTTTCCAGACAGACTTTATTTCTGCAGTCTGTAATATATGCTATTCCAGGTGAGACTGCACTATTGATTTATATAAAATGGATAGTAATAGTTGCTGTTGCTTACCATATATCTGTATATAACCACATCTTACTTGCCACAGTGGCACGTTCATATGTGTTCTTCAGTGGGTTGTAAAAGTGGCAGCCTAGCTCTTCTCTTGATACAATTACTCTGCACCAAATGTTAGGCAGATCTGAATTTTGTTTCTCCCACTGCAGCAAATTGGAATTACTTGGAAATACATTACGTACTTCTGCTGGTAAGCCAAAGAGTTCKTGCTCATACTGATGTGAATCCAGAGTAGTTCCATTTTTATAGAAACCAGTATCTGAGATTCAAATTTGCAATGTATTTGCGTAGTGCAAATATATTTTCCAGTTTTGAATATGAAGCTGAAGTAATACAGAGGTAAAATGTTCAAACCACTTTCTTTGCTTTTTCACTTTTTGGGCTCAGCATTGACTGAGACATTATGGTTCTTATGATGTATACTAACAACTCCCCTCTCCTTAAGCTGATATAAGAAATACAGTGACTGGATTGGAAGTATTCATGAATGGAAATTTTCATTTAAATCTTAAAATAGGGTTGCTTCTTTCCATATGATGTGTAAAGAAATGACAAAGAGAGAAATAAAACTAAAACAGTGGTATTGACCACAATTATTTTTCTTCTTGTGCCTGGTAAAAATTAATGTGTTAGGTCCTCTTTTTCTCCCTTCTTCCCCTCTGACCTTCAAATTCCCTTTATTTGTCCAGCTGTTACAGTTGAAGTGAACTAGGGAGACAGTGAATGGTGTTAATTCTAGTAAGCAAAGATGTAACTTGGAAGTTCATTAGGTTCATTTGGTGCTGAATGTTTGCACTGACTGACTGGGACTGTGTTGTTTCGGCAGCAAGAGAAGCTTTTGAAAAAACCCTCCAAAAGCCTCCATATTTTTCTGATGGTGTCTAATGATTCTGGGTCAGAGGAAAACATGTCAGGGATGTTATGGGATGGAGGGTTCCAAGGAGCACTGTGATTCTTCCGTGGTCGGTGACACGACATGTCTTTAGAGTCACACAAGGAATCAGATGTGTTAGTTGGTGGTAAAGTCTGAAGAGAAGTCTAAATGCTCTTCTCAGATGTGTCCCTTCTGATTGTTCTAAACCATGTGGTGTGGGGCACTCCACATGATTTGAGTTTTCTTCAGCCGAGCACCTGTAGGATTTCAAGCTAGTGTGTCTTAAGTGGACAGTAAGAACAGCCTGAAAAAGGTTCCTGTAGTAACTCTTTCAGGTATGTGACTTTAAAATAAAAGACTAGAATCCTTGCATTCCAACTTTTGAAGTGAGATAGGAATAATAGGTATGTTTAAATAAAAAGATCTAAGGTAAGGTTAGAACTAAAATAGTTCTACTAGAATAAAAAGGAACAATGAAACACATTAATCGGGAATGGATGCTTATGTGGCCTTGTGAATTGGTCAGGATGAAACCTAACTTTTGAGGAACGAGTTTTGGCTCAAAGGAATACAAGAGTTTGGGACAGTAAGTGTTCTGTGCAACAGGGTGTAAGAGCATAACCAAGAGACACTGTTACTAAATGTGAAAACAAATAAACTTCATAATCTTTGCTGTTAAAGCATAATTAGCTTTAAAAACCTTAATGTACTTCAGAGCTGTCCCTTTTCCAAAAGTGGAACTGTTTACAGGCATGTAAAATCTTCACTAATTGTTCGAAATTATTGCAAGCTGAAATGATTAAAGATCCTTTTGTTTCATATTTGTGCCAAAGGGCTTTCCTTCTTGAGTATAACTTTTTTTCACCAGTCCAACAAAACTGTCATGTTTCCATCCTCTCATATGATAAATAGTTTTGTGCTGTGCTCTTTATTTCCTAAGATGAGACCTGGAAGTTCCCTGAATTCTTCTGAAGTGTATAAGTTTCAAAAGGAATAAAAATTTCATAGAATCTTGGAACAACCTGGGTTGGAAGGGAACTGCTGTGGGCATGGTCACCTTTCACTAGACCAGTTTGCTCAGAACCACATCCAAGCCTGGCCTTGAGCACTTCAGGGTTAGGGGATCCACAACTTCTCTGGGCAACCTGTTCTGGTGGCTCACCACCCTCACAGTAAGGAATTTTTTCCTTTTTGAGTAATTTGGAAAACCAGAGATATTTACTGCTGAACAAATAGTTTATAAAACACGTCAGCACTTGTTGGCTAGCAGGAAGCCAAGTTATTTTGTCCATATGCCATTATGTCAAAGTCTTTGCTGGTTAGCAAGCAGAACAACAGCTTATGGTGCTTCCTGAAAATAGTTATTTGTGACCCTGGGTTTATTTGTTTCTCTTTATTTCTTGCTCTTGTTTTTAATGGCTTCACAAAATTCTTTAAATTGTTGCTGTGAAACATTACAGAATCACATAAGCATTTTTCATTATTAGTTAATATCTGTTAGAATTTGCTACTATCTTGGAAAATAGCTATTTTCTTCAATTAGTGGGCCGGTTGCATGTGTAAAAGACCATCCATTGCTAATTTAAACAATTAGATACATGAGCACTTTCTTTGTCTTGATTGAGTTGCCTGAAGTACCAAAGGAATGTTGTTTGTGATACCTGTTTTTTCTGAAAGATTGTCCAGGAAGTGATGAGTATGGTGTGGGGTTTGCAGAAGATCTGTGAAATGATGCAGCATTAGTAAAATACCCTTCCAAAGAAAGTTGTACATTAGAGATGTCTCTTTGAGAGTCAATATAATTAAGTGTTTGGTGCTTTATAAATAAAGAAAGCAGGATATAATGTTAAATAAGTTAAATATGAGTTGTTGCTTGCTTTCAGAAAATGGTGGAAGGCAGAGAACTGCTAATGGTGTCTGATGGAGCAAGCCTGATAATGCAATCTTCACACTTAGCGTATGAATTAGATGTTTGGGTTTTTTTGGTGGTGCATAGAAATCAGAAGGGGACATTGTTGTATTTGGTGATGCAATTTGTGGTCCCAAAGAGTTTATCTACTAATTAAATATTAAGTTACTGTGAGTTAATGTAACAAATTGTGAGAGAAGATGAGAGAACAGAGTAAGGATGTGAATAATGAGCTGGAGTGTTCTTGCATTCTACCTACATAAACTACGTGGTAATTGGAATTCTTTGGAAGTTTTTCGTTTTCGTACWCTCTCAGCAGGTTTTTGTTGTTGTGCTGCTAACAATCCCTTGCTACAATGCTGCTGTGTCATTTTCCTTTGAATATAGCAATGGGATAACTACTGTCTCGATTATTTTCCTGAGAGAAATTATGTGGGGTTCTTACACAAGTCATGTGAGCACTCACCAAGACAGGATGTTGCCATTTCTGGTCCTTACAATAACTGCCTGAAGCCAGGGAGAGTGGAAATGGTGTRGAAGAGGGAAAGGAAGAAGGGTATGTGGCACTCTTGCATTAAATCTGAATATAAAATATGCGTGTTACAGATAAATTAAAATATTGTGGATATTACTGCTGTGTTATTTTTGAACTGTGATGTATTCTGATAACTAGATGGTAAAGCTCATGTTTTGTTAAATCTCTGATTTTAGGTTGTTTTCTTTTTCTTYGACTGCACTAATTATGTTTTTCTTCTCTATCTTAGTAACATCTCTCAAATTCCTTGCTAAAAGTAGCCCTGTAGTGTTGCATATTATCTTTCAATGAGTACCCATTAAACTTGATCAAAGCAAAGTGAGTGTTCTTATTGACCATGCAAACAGGGTCATTCTTTATTCTTTCTTTCTCTTGCATTGATTGTGCTCTCAAGACTTGTGCTGGTGGTTATTGGAAACTGGAGGGATACCAAYCACTGTAGTGGGTTAATATGGGAAGTTCCACAAACCCATATGTACCACATATGTAATAAATGTTGTGGTATGCAAATATCAATTTTAGTGATAGCCACTGTAGTTCAAAATTCCCTTGCTGATGTGTGAGTTAGAAAATAATTTAGTTTGTTTGTGTTGCCTCTGAGGTCAAAGAGATGAAAAGGCAAGTTGATYCCTCCTCACTCTCTGCTCCACCTTTTTCTTTGGGGAAAGTAAGTAATGGTTCTAAAACAGATATGTGGGATTTTATTTTAGTTTTCTTCCTTTGTTCTGTTTTTGGCACAAAAAATGCAGAATTATTTTTCTGTCTACCTCCTGCTTTAATAGGATGACTTGAGGGAATCCTGTACCCCTAAAAAAGTATCTTTTTTCTTTGTCCTTTGGTGCTCTTTGCCCTTCTGAGTTTAGAAATGAGAACAAGACCAAATCGTGAATTTAGGTTGTTTTTTTTTTCCTTAGCGAATGTCTATAATTTCTAGGTTTAGCTTTCTTTTAGTAAGAAATAAGTGGTTTCAGGGAGTTGTTATTGGAATATTGAAATAAGAAACATTTGATCTTATTTTAAAGTAACTCAGGGAACTGGAATTGTGGATCAGATGGGAATATAACCTGGTCAAGCAAATTTGTAAGAAAAAAAAATCAGGTTCTGATGTAGGTTTAAAAGTAATAATTGTGTCCTTATTGGGTTCATCTTTAAATTGAGATCAATAAAATTCTTCGAGCAACAGCATGAAATCAATTGTAAAATAACGTATAATTCACACCCTATATTATAAATTATAGTTTATTGAACATTAATCATTGAGTTTTCTGTGCACTGGGGTGCATTTTCTTGCAACACATTTCCACATAATGCTTGTGGATCCATTTCTAATGTGTTTGAGAGTGATCTGTTTTTCATGTCCACAATTGCTTACATTTGATCTTATGCAAATCATGCAATCAAGCAAATGGAAAGCAAGGCATTGTTGCTAGAGGACCTTGACAAACAGTGGCTTTGTAGTTTTAAGAACCTTCTCTCTCTTTCAAATTCATGTTTGTATCTGTAGCTGTTTGAATCCAGTGATCTGTTATGAAACACTTTTGACTTTAAATAGGAAAATATCTGCCAAATTAGATTGTGACAAATAATTGTATTGATTATGATRTAATATGATTTTTATTGTTCAGTTTGTCAGTTTCTGGTTCTAACTTTTTGGACATACTGCCTACCCTGCATTTGCTGGCTCATCCAAACCTYGAAGTCTATAGAGACGTTTTAATGACTGCAAAGCTCCTGCCTTGAATGACATTGCGAAGACTTGAATTTCTTTGTTTTCTTCTCCTGCTTGTGCAAATGTAATTTTTCTTTTTAGCCTTTATCTCACCTAAATCTTTGAGATTCTATTTAAACTTTCTATTTAGTAGTCAAAATACTTTGGTGTTAGTAAATCAAGATGAGGAATAAAGGTTTTCTTTGATCCTGGTGACATTTTGCTTTTTTCACGTATTTTATATTTCARCTTTTTAAATTTAAACTCTTCTATTCTTTCCACCCCTCTCAGTATGTTTATCAGCTGATCTCAAAGGATCTCTGTGCTTATATGTGCTGTGTTTCCATTCCTTGTTATTCCTGGTTTTTTTAGACTCGACATGTTTCCCTATCTTGTCTTTTTGCTTTTTCTGTTGTAGGCACTCAGACACACAAGATAACTTATAGTCAATTGTTTTTTCCAGGGAAGGAAATAAAATGTTTTTCCATTTTCCGTCTATTAATCCATGACAAAGTTCTTCCCTCTTCAAATTACACTAAGTATTTCCAGAAACTTATGCCTGCAAGAAGTCTCATCAGCTACAGTGTGCGTCAAATCAGGGTTTCAGTACAAGGTACCTTTTTAAAAAATAGTAGTTCCAGATGTGGAATTTTCCTTAAAGGAGAGAAAAATACCCCTCACTGGCAGTGGAAAAGGGYGATCACCCCATAAACAAATGGAAAAGGAGAAATCGACTTTTTCTTTTCATCTTTTCCCTTGCTTTGTGTTATATTCACTCTGCTAATTGAAGCCCTACCGTATAGTTTCAAATTTGACTGAAGAATGCATATTCATTGTTTATGAGGTTATGAATTATATGGATGCAATGAATTGCTTTCAGCTGTTTGTTTTAGGATTGCTGAAAGTAAAATCCTTCTGGCCACTTGTTCGCCCACCCACAACATGGAGTATCTGATATTTGTGTCACAGACTTTCTGCTCCTTCTGTACTTTTTCAGGCTTCTCTCATGGCAGCTGCAGGGAATAAAGGGATCCAGGAAGGTGTGCACTAATGAAGGCAATACAGCCAGTGGAGTATGTGGAGTTTCCCTGCTTGCTGAGCCAGCTTGAGCACCTGCTCTGGAGTGTGCTTTCCCCCTCTCACTGACTTAAGCACTGCTTAACCCTGGTAGAATCAGTCCCATTATGTTGATTAAACATGTCACTGTTACAGGCATTCAGTTGATGATTTTTTTTTTTTAGCTGCAGCATTTTTTTTTAACTCACACTTTGCCACGTGCTCCATAAAACAATACCACTGAGTGACACAGTATTTTCAGTAAAAATGCACACGTTCATTCTCTCCTCACACAGAGTGGAGCAAATCAGAAGAAATTCCATTCCAGAAGGGACTAGAGTTGTTATATGAGCAGAAAAACTAACGGGAGAAAAGTTGGGTCTACAACATTTCTGCTTTGGTGATGTCTTTGTCATCCAACTGCAATTTTTGAGTTTGTGCTCTCAAATATTTGTGTACAAAATTATAGTTTGATACAGTTGGGGTCTGAAAACACTACATTTGTTATGTCTTACAAAACCCCAGAACTTTTCTGGCATACTGGAAATGAGTGTCTAGAGAAAAAGTACTTTACTTGTATACCCCATACTTTTGCCAAAATCTCAATTGTAAATTCCTTCTTAAAGGATTTGCCTATTAAAGTCTATGATTTGTATTTTAATTTAAAAAAAAAAGATTAGCAAATTATGTSTGCATTACTTCCATGCTGTAATTTTTCTGTCAAACATTCCTTTATTAGTATAGGGTAGAATATATGATTGTTTAGAATATTTATTCAGTAAAAATGCTACATTTTATTCACCATTTTCTGCAGTAATTGAAACTCAAGATAGTTTCATCATAAATAACCATTGAACAGTTGTTTTGCTATAGCATTAGACAGGTTGTCTTAACTGAGATATATTTTACAATTGTTTAGTATTTGTGCAGCTGAAGAGAAACAGGCAAAGAGGGAACAGACCAGTATGAGTGGTGGCAATAATGAGCTTCCTTTGTGTCCATGCTTATAGTAAAATCTGCATGGAGTGAATCATTGTATGTATTGATGCTTGACATTCGTGTTTCATACAGCACATTCTTTAAAAAAAATGTAATCCAGCTGTGTTAATGAACCTGTACKTGTTTTTCCATTAATTTAATTTGATTTAATCATCTCAAAGGTGTTCATTTGCCACTGTCGTGAATCGATGTAGTATGTAGCACCTAAGAAGCTAACATGTTGTTTTGTTTTGTTTTGTTTTGGTGGTGTACATTCTAGTGTAAATGGACTACAATGGTGTCATCTCAACCAAAGCACACCCCACAGATGTTAGTAGTCAAAATTTGGCAAACCTGAAACATTTAAGAGATACAGGTCCCCCTTCCTCTTGATTTTCTGAATTCGCTACTGTCTGAAAGCTACAGAGAAATAAGGTAAAACTAATATACAAAGTAAATTCCCATTCTTTTTTTGCCCTAGATTTGGCAGTTTTTACACCGTACCAGTTTCTGCTCACTGCGTGCACGTTCGCTGGCTGTACAAACAGTTCCCAGGTCACCTTGTTTACAGCACAGCTGCCACCATCTCACRTAGATGCCCCGGTCCTGACAGTTTTGGATTCTAGAACAATATATGTACAGTAAGTAAGGATTTCTTCTTTCCTGACAACACAATAGTGCATCAGTTTATTCAAGAATTCCAGTGAGTTCAATCAGGGGAAGGGTTTGTGACATAAAATTAAATTTATTATGATTAAATGCATAGAAGTGATTAGTTTAGTGGTTCTGTGAACCTTCTGATTATCACTTGCCAACTTAATTTCCATTTTGTCTTTACGCAATCAGTATAACCTACATATGGGCATAGCCTCTGCAAACTTCAGTGCAGGAAATGTTCTGGTGATATGCCCGTTTTGTAGCCCCTGCTTTGTGTGTAATCATTTATCTATTGAGTACAAATACTGCATTAGAGGTATGGCTTCGATTTATTTTTGTGATTGCATGACTGTGTTTTCAAATTCTCAAAATAAACCCCATGAAGTCCCCTAAACAAAGCCTTACATTTTTTGATGTGGTCTGAATCATTATTTGGTCTGGTCTTAATCATATTTTGCTTTTATTTGCAGATGGAAAGAACCAGTAGAAGTAAATGGAATCCTAGATCGCTATATAATTTATATGGCCACCAAAGAGCAGAATTTTACAAAGTGGAATGTAATCTCTAACAGCACAGAACTTTTTCTGGATTTTACTATTCCGCAGCTTTTCCCGGGTACTGAATACCTCATAAAACTAGCTGTAAGTTTTAAAGATGTGTAGTAGAGGTGTAAAATGGTGAAAATGATTCTGATTTTGTTAGCATCTTAATATTTAATGGTTCATGTGTCCACTTTGTTTAACCTCTTTCTGAAGCTAAGGTGGATGAGCCATCCTGAATGAAAGTAGGTTTTTTTGTTTCAAAACAGGCTCACAAAAACATGTATGTAATTGAAATACAGGTTTTCTTCAAGGATAAGTTGGATAACTAATAAAGAATTGACCAGAAATATAAGAAATGCTTTAAAAATGTCTCCTGGACCAAATTTACAAGAAAACATTGAATGTATTTTAAAATATTAACCTTTCATATTTTGTACCATTTGTTCTTTCATCATAAAATCTGTATGTAGAAGGAAATAGCAGAGAGGAAGACTTCAGTGTAAAGTAGCAGTTTGTTTATTTAAAACATTTTAAAAGACATTAGTGTTTTCATTGCATTTCTTTATCGTTGGTTTTATTTTGCAATGAAATAGAACAACTTCAGCTCACTAACAAACCTGAAAATATGTGAATAAAAGCAGGGAATTGTCCCTTGGTTTAAGCACACTGTTCGTTTTATAACAATACCTATATAAGGATATTTGCTTTGATAAATGCCATAGAAAAATATTCTGCTCTTGATTATGAATAAATTTACATTTATGTAGACTGGGTATGCATTCATTTTTTCTTAACATGCTCTTGAATGTTCTAAATATTATACCACAAAAAATAAACTACCTTCAGGTAATGATAAGGATCTGACTTGAACGTGAAAAAACAAGGATATTCAGTCTAATTAAAGCTTAGATTCATGTTGAAATTAATTCATTTGTGCCTAGATATTTCAGCATAATAAATTGTATAGCATATAAAATAGCACCATGTCCAAAACTAAGGCACTACTTCAAGAAGCATTTTATGCCTTTATTATCGAAAGAATTTGTGCTGTCCTTCCCTGTGTCACAGTTCTTCTCTGCTCCTGCCCAGTTCCTGTGTACAGGGGCACAAGGAGGGAGGATCAGGGAAGAATTACAAGCTACAATCTGGAGAGCAACTGGGACTGCTTCTTTTGGTGGCTCTGCCTTGGGATATGGGAGGAAGTTATGTGTGGACATTGTTTTTGCTTCATCAATGTGCACAGCTTTCCTAGAAGTTACCGAATAAATTTTTAGGAACCTTTGATCGTTATATTTTATTTATAATTTCTTTGTTATTTGTTTAGTTCCCCCTCAATACTTGCATTTAATCAGAAAGTAGGAAAAGATAATTTCTTCTGGTGACGAAGATAATCAGATTTGCCTGGATAAAATGCAGTGGTTTGTGGGTTTGTGATAGGTGAGTTAGAAGATATAAACAKCCTTACAGCTTTGAAAATGACAAGTGTAAAGGTGCATGAAAAACTCACTATCTTTGAGGTGTGATAGCTTTCTTAAAACTTTTGGATCCATTGTACATATAACTTCTTAGAATAGTTTGAGAAGAATGTAATATTACAGATTTACAAGTTATGAAGATTTAAAATGGCCAAATGTTACTTGTATACTTTGGAAAAGGAAACAAAACAAAACACCAACAAAAACCAAGCTCCCCAAAAATTCAAATCAAGCATACACACCTGGAAAAAATGGAAACATTTAGTGTTTCATATATAATTTAAGTGAATCTCAATGAAACTTGTAAAAAAAAAAGAGCAATGGTCAACAATGGATACTTAACAAATTATTCCCTTTTTTTGTTAGAATTAAATATTTCTGTATGCTAGAACCTTTTTATTTTCATTGTTTCACAGCTACTATTAAWTTTTTTTTGTATCCATTCAAAAACTGGTTTTGGTTTATGAGGGAAATTGGAAATTGAGTTATGGAAAATTGAACACAGGAATCAGGAGCCTCATCAGCAGAACTTTCAGTACCTCACAGGCTGCTGGCTTTGACTTTCGTATGACAGGCTAATATAACTACATTGAATAAAATTCACAAAATGTTTATCTTTGCATGCTGCTCCCAATTTTCAGAATTGATTACTGCCTTTTAACATGTAGCAATTTTATTCATAAATGAGTGCAACAGCTTTTGTAAGGAAATCTAATGCTTCTTTCCAAGAGTCAGCCAAGAAGACCTAAGGTCACATCTCCGTGGATTAGTGCAAAGAAACTTGTTTTTGTTCTGTTCCCGCTTTAAGCTGGGTGAGTGTGAGGCAGGCCAGTCTGAAAGCAAATGGAAAGCTGGAAAGCTGCCTTTAGTAGCCAGTGTCACTCTCATTGGTATGACTTAAGTGCTTTTGTGATTGAACTGTTAAGCCAATGTCTCCTCAGGATGGTACTATGTGGGTAAGGTGGCTCAGGTGCTGGGTGGAGCATTGCTGTGTGGTGTCATCTGATGTGGTTTGTATCTGTCCTTTGGCTGTCCAGTTGCTTTGGTATTTTTGCAAATTTTACCTGAAATCTGTTTCTCAGTGATGTTCAGAGTGACACAGTGGAACTTGATCTAGGTGTAGTTTTTCATGGCTTTGATCATCACTGGATGTGATTGCCAGATGTCCAGTCCATTTGGGTACACTGATCTAAAATCCCACTACCTAATATGCACAYGAGCTCTCTTTTACTGATTTTCATTAGAAGAGCCAGTAACTTCGTGTCCCAGCAAATTTCAGAGACACAAAAACTGAGCTGCATGAAATTCAAGAAATAAATGAATGGGAAGGCTTCTGTTACCAAGCATGAATAAGCCCTCCACTGCTGAAGTAGGTGAAACTTAATTAGCAGTGCAGTAAGGAGTGTATGAGAAGGAGGCCTTCCAGAACTGGTCTTTTTGGCTCCTTCATGAAACCAGTAGAAGTGAAATAATTCAAACTTTACCCTGCCTCTACCGGAAGGATAATTTTCTGAAGTATTTTATGTATCAAAATGTTAATAGTTACCTGAGCATCCATCTAAGCTGACTCTATTTTTTCGTTTTGGGGGTTTTTTTATAAACATTATCATGTTTAAAGTAAATGCCATTTTTTGATGTTCCCAAAACTGAGGTTGCGTTCTTTCCTCTTTATTTGGTAGTTCAGCCTGAMCAGGGAGTAGTTCTTTAGTTGTGTTGGGAGTGCAATTTCCAGTGATATCAAAACAATCTTTATGTATAAAAGAGCCTCTCAGTTATAAGCAATAGTTATATTTATGCTTGGGGTCAGTGTACACTTCTGGAGGGGCTAGGAAATATGTTGACTACTCTCTCAGTTGAAACAAAATGGGAAATGGGAAATTGAAGCTAATCCTTTCAAATAAAATATAATAGATTGAGAGAAACATTTTATTCCTGAAGATCAGGACAGCAAGGTTATTTTTCCTTTCTGTGCTGATGATCCAAAGTGGGCTACTTGTCCACTTCAGCACATGGGCAACTCAGAAAGACACMAGTGGTCTCGTAAGTTTTATGTAAGTGTATGTCTAAATGTGAATATTTTTCAAATTCAGGGTTTGATTTATTTTATTATTAAACAAAAAACTAAAAATAAACAATAAACTGACACAAAAATCTCCAATTCCAGTACAGAGTATATATATTTTTTTGTATTTTTTTTAACTTCTGTGAGAACTCCTATCTCTTGTCATTGATGTTTGTGCAAGTAGTTGGCAAAGCAGCACAGGGACCAGAGCTATGTGCATGTAAAATTTTAAAAGCCCATTGTATGGGGTGATAGGCACCTTTTCTTGCATATCGTATTATTTTGTATTCAAGAAAAATAYAAAAATTGTATGATAAATATTTTGTTCTCTGGCAGCTGAAGTACAAATTATTTTACTTATTTTTTCCAAAAACATGTAATAATAACTGGTACATCCTGGTCTATAATAGAGTGTTTTTTCACTATTTTAAATGCATCTGCCCTGGGTTCTGTCATGAATTGCAGGACAGTTTTTTAGCTATAATATGCCTAAAACCTAAGTATCATAAGTTATCATACATAAGAAAAGTATCTTATGTGAAAATCACAGGCTTACTAAGTTTAGATGTGTAAGAATAATACAACTTCAGCAAAAAAAAGTTGCTGAAATTATTGGTACTACATTGAAATGTGTTTATTTGTTCTGATTAATATTTTAAGGCTTGCACTGGGGGTGGATGTTCAATAAGCAAAGCCAGCGCAGCTATAACAGATGAGAGTACACCAGAAGGTGTTCCTGCTCCAAAAGCCCAGTCGTATTCATCTGACTCCTTTAACATCTCATGGACTAAGCCTGAGTATCCGAATGGTAAGTGAACTCTTTTAGCCTCAAGTTAAAAAGATGATTAGTAAAGGTAAATTAATATTCTAAATGGCAGCTTATATGTGGTGCTTAATTTTTAATGATCATTTTAGCACATAAAATACCTGAGATAGTATCATTGTCTGCAGCTGGGAGATTGTGGTTTTCAGCCCATCGTGTGGTTTCAGTGGCTCAAAAGTGCTCCCTTTTGATAGTTCATGTGTACTGCATCTCATTGTTTAATGTTTTCCAGGACAACTGAGCTGAGGAATAGGCATTTTTAGAGAATATCAGTCTAGGATGTTAATTTCACCCTCCAATAAAACATTAATTTCTTTTACATTAATTGATATGTAATAATAATCAGATTTGTGTTCTGTGTGCTCATCATGAAGTTGTACGTTTCCAGGGCTGTGAAAATTAAACAATATACTTTCTTTTGTTTAGAAATGTTTTCCATTATGAAATATCCACGTGTAAAACTTCTGGACAAATTTTACATTTCTAATRGGATTGCACAGTATCATTCACCTTGGAATTCACTCTGATTTTATTATCATGTGTGTGACAGTTAAATCAGTGCAGAGGATGCTGTGTACGAATCACTGAATTTAAAGCATCAGAAATCTTTTCTTCATTGGTTTATGATATTGAGATATTTCAATATATATAATTGTTTCTCTGAGTGGTTTCACATCAATTTCATTTTGTCCTGCAAGTTTTTTTCCCCACTTTCAATCGTAATAGAGCACATCCTACTTGTTCAACTTCACTAAAGACATTTTAAATGATTCCCCTGAAATCGGTGATTGTACAGCTACATATATGTAATATTCTGCAAGGTCTTACATTAATTTTAGAAAGAAATAAGAATATGTCATCTGTTAAATAATGTATTTGATAATTTATGGTTCTTTGTGTGGAAGTCATTGTGGAAGATTTTGCCTCCTAGCCCCTTAGAAACTCTCTAACCCTGTTTCTAAAATCCCATCAGCATATGTGGCAAAGGCAAGGAAGCAGGAGAAAGGGGAGGAGTAAGGGATGAGAGGGGAAGAAATGTGGTGGAAGGTCATGTATGTGGCTTAGTGGCTAAAGTCTGAATGATTGTCTCTGAAATATTTTTTATAATTTGCCTCAGGACCTGATCCTGTTATCCTTGCATTGTGAAAAAAAATCCAAATAGTTTAGAGAGTGGTTTAGCTAATCAAATAAATATAAATATAAATATAAATATAAATATAAATATAAATAAAAATATAAATATAAATATAAATATAAATATAAATATAAATATAAATATATACATCTATATATTTATATTTGCATATGAACAGCATAGGACAAAGATGTATAGTTTAATAAATAAATTTCATCAAGCTTCCTTTAAAACAGCTAAAAGTTGGGGTGCATGACTAAATTTGGATGTTGTATCTTGTTAATACAGCATTTACTATGTACAGCTTGGCTCTCCTTTTAAGTACGATAAACAGCTTGCTAGGAAACAACTGAGGGTGTTGGTGCACCCTCAGCAAGTTTGAAGATGTTACCAAGTTGGGTGGGAGTGCTGATCTGCCGGAGRGCTGGAAGGCTCTGCAAAGGGATCTGGACAGGCTGGATTGATGGGCTGAGGCCAATAGTGTGAGGTTCAAGAAGACCCAATATTGGTTCCTGCCCTTGGGTCACAACAACCCGCTGCTGTGCTACAGGCTGGGGAAGGAGTGACTGGAAAGCTGCCTGGTGGAAAAGGACCTAGGGGTACTGGTGAAGAGTGGCTGAACGTGATCCAGTGTGTGCCCAGGTGGCCAAAAGGGCCAATGGCATCCTGGCCTGGATCAACAATAGTGTGGCCAGCAGGACCAGGGCAGTGATTGTCTGTCTGTACTCGGCACTGGTGAGGCCACACCTTGAATCTTGTGTCCAGTTCTGGGCCCCTCACTAAAAGAAAGACATGGAGGGGCTGGAGCATGTCCAGAGAAGGGCAACCAAGCTGGGGAAGGATCTGGAGCACAAGTCCTTTAAGGAGCAGCTGAGGAAGCTGGGGGTGTTTARCCTGGAGAAAAGGAGGCTCAGAGGAGACCTTATTATTCTCTACAAATGCCTGAAAGGAGGCTGTAGCCAGGTGGGGCTTGGTCTCTTTTCCCAAATAACAAGCACAAGAGAAAATGGCCTCAAGTTGGGCCTGAAAGGTTTAGATTGGCTATAAGGAAAAATTTCTTCATGGAAAGGGTTCCCAAACATTGGAACAGAGTGCCCAGGGAAGTAGTTGAGTCGCCATCTCTGAAGGTATTTAGAAGATGCGCAGATATGGTACTTTGGGACATGGGACATGGTTTACTGGTGGACCTGGCAGAGCTGGGTTAATGGTTGTACTCAATATTAAAGGTCCTTTCCAACCTAAATAATTCTATGATTTACCCAATAACATGTTTTCCTGTTCTCCCATTTTCTATTTCCATCCTTTTCCTCATTTCATAAAAATAATTTAAAAAACACCCAACAATGAATAAACTCTTAAAACTTTTCACTGAGTGAGTGCTTTATCAGGAAGGCTTGTATTTTTTGGTGACTTTGTTTTGTTCATTCTCAACACATCTTTTGGGCTGTCTAGTGGCCACATCATTTATAATCACTCTCTGTGTCAGAGTTTTAAAACTGTGTAAGAGACTGAAAAATGTCATAGTAGAGAAGACTAAAATATGAGAAATACCAGCACAAGGCACTTTCCCTTAAATTTTCTTTTGTTTTTTTTCTGGGGATTATTTGTTTGGGTTTTTTTGGTTGKTTGTTTTTTTTTCAAAAGCATAGAAACAGTTTCCCACTTTTAACTTAATTGGTCCAAACGTGGTATGTTTCAGGCTACTAGGTGTAGTAGTGCTTTTCAAAAATATTGAACTTGGCTTTGTTTCAGGTGGAAACCTCAGAATTGCAAAGATTTGCATATCATAGATTGTCATCTCCTTACTAGATCTCTGGGGCCATTCCTTTCTCTGCTGCCTCCTTTCGTCTGCTACTGCATGACAGATGCTACTGTTTGTTTCCACAGGCTGAGGAGGCTTATCAGCTTCTAATGGGTGTGTGGGCTGGCTGGGGCTTGGACAGCACAGACTTTGCTATGCTCTCGTGATATATGTGGAGTCCAGCTGCTTGCCATGAATTAGAAAAAAGTTAAGGAGAATTAATATGCTACCCTTGAGGCCAAAGGTGGCAAATAGGATTAAAGGCTACATGTCGTCTTCATAAAGATGGCACAATGAGGGGAGTCAGGCTTTGAGATAAGAGACCATCTAGGCTCATGTTATCCAGATGTGAATATCGAACTTGGGGGCTACCATTTTCATTGAATTTAAGGCCAATTTACATTATTTTGTGGAAAAAAATTATTTAATGGAAAATGGGAAATTATACACCAAATTCTTTTTTGAAAGTTGCTTTGGAATTATCATTTATGTACCAAGTAGAAAATAGGCTTTTGGAAGATGGCATATTGAATATATTTGAAATATGGAGATTTTACTATGTCTTATTTTCAAACCAACAATACAAAGGCTGATAAGACATGGCCCAGATTCTGCCACTCTACACATACATGTCACATATATGGGTAGATGGTAGATAGCATAAGCAATATGGACTGTTTAGTTGAGGGCAATGTTTAGAGAGGCTTGTGAAATCATGTGTCATCAGATATTCTGTTTTGACCTTTCATTTTTCTAGTCACCTTAATAAAAATGATCTCTTCTTCACAGCACATCCATTATAATCTTGCCATATAGTTTGAGATCTGTTCTTTTAAAATCCTTTCAGAAAAGATCTCTTTTCACCATTGAAAATTTTCCTTAGATGGTCAATTCTCAAAAAGTTCACTTTGTGTATGTGTCATAGATAAAACCAAGTCTTGATCTGGACTGTATCTTCCAAGGCCATGTGGAATTTTTATGGGAAATATTAGATATAGTAAAAACCAACTTATAAAATTATTCAGTGAACTAAGCCAGTACTTGTTCTTGCAAATCCTTTTGCTTACGAGAGTCGACTGGTGTTTGYAGTCAGTGAAACTGATGTAGGTAAAAGTGTGTTTGCTTAAGGTTTGACCTCTAGATTGTACCTTAAGAGTAAAGTGCTTGTAGTACTTTAGATTCAAAACCTCTTTAGTGTCTGGAATATCACTGAAACATTATATGGCCTCACCCAGAGAGTGGAGAGGAGGAAGAAAAATGAAGACGGTATAGCTTTCTTCAGTTAATGTTTAATTTGCATCCTTGGATTTCTTTTCAAAAGTGAAACATAATTGTACTACAGATGATTGACATTTTGTCTTCAGTGAAATCAAGATTTGATCTAGCTGCTAGACTTAATAATTATGAAGAAACTGCATCTTTTCATTGTGACCACATGTTGCTCAGGAAGCCTTGTAAATCACAAAAATGTCCTATAATCTTCAATATTTTATGCGTGGTAAACTTCAACAATATCTAGCAAATCTCAAGAAGTTCATTAACTTTGAGCTAACTTCGAACTTTTTCTCTGTATGCTTTGGAAACCTATACTGGTGAAATAGGGAGGCAAAGTTATTTATCCTTGGTCAAAAATAATTATTGCCTAATTAAAAAAAATGGCTTCGCAATTCAAAATTGGACTGTTAGCCGTTTTCTTCCGAAATGTACCTTTTTTCTTTCTTTTCATTCTATAGTTTTGTCCATCAGTGTCCTACAAGGCTAAGGCAGAAGTAAAATCAAGAGACAATGGATCAGCTTTTTAGAGATGATTGTTCTCTGACAGTACTGGGAGAACTAACAAAAGCTCACAGTGTTGAGCAGCAAGCTGCTCCTCAAGTGTTGATGCTGCACAGTGCTGTGGCTTTAGGAACACTTTAAAACATTAGTACCAAATGATCTCATTATGATTCATGCTGTTACCATAAATATCTAAGGAATTAATAATGATTTGTCAGGCACTGATCTATACTCTCTGGTGACCAGTGACAAGACCCAAGGGAATGATGTAAAGCTGTATCAGGGGAGGTTTAGATTAGATGTTATGAAAAGGTTCCTCATGCAGAGGGTGGTTGGGCACCGGAACAGGCTCCCTGGGGAAGTGGTCACAGCACCAAGCCTGACAGAGGTCAAGGAGGGTTTGGACAATGCTCTCAGGCACATGGTGTGACTCTTGGAGTGTCCTATGCAGGGCCAGGAGTTGGACTTCGATGATCCTTGTGGGTCCCTTCCAACGCAAGATATTCCATGATACTTTAAAGGGGTTAGGGCTCCAGGTATAGGTGCTTAGAGTATCTCAGTGTTTGGGATTTTTTCCCTGTAAAACACATCCTTAATGCCAGCATTCACATTTTTCCTCTGAGATAAATAAAATAGTTTTAAGTATCTATCTATATATGTATGTAAAATTTGTTTACTTAATGTAGGACAAATATCAACCATTAATGTTCTTGCTTTACAAGCAACTAGACTCAGAACCACAAGGGATTTTTGCTTTAGGAAGCCTGTCAAATGTGCTAAGATTGATAGTGTGAGATTTTGCAGGACTTCCTCCCGCACACACATTTCTGCGATCTGAGTTCAGTTTAGCCTCTCACTTTTCTTGAAGAGAAAAGAATTGAGGAGTGTGAATCACTTCACCATACTCATCTCTGCATTGGTTTAGCATATAAATCTTTTGAAGTAGAACTCTTCAAAGCTCAGCTGAAGCAGTTGTGTGTACACTTTTATTTATGAAACATTTCTTCATTTAGTAGAGGGGAAAATATTTTTCAATTTCAAACAGAATCTTCGTCAATATAGTTTCAAAAAATTCAGTTTTAAGGGAAGGACTGGTGAACTGAGCTATATTTTTGCAATAAAAAGTTTTTTCTATAATGGAAAGATTAGAAGGCATCCTCTGAACTAAAATCACTTCAAATGAATCCTGTAAATTTGTGTTTATTCGCCTTAAGCTTTCATATTGAAATAACTTTTAAAAAGGACTATATTAATATGCACCTTTGGAAGAACAGAATTCTAGAATTCCTTATAAATGAGAAAAGAAATCACCTGCAATTTTTTAGTTAGTATGAGCCTGTTATACAAAAAGGACCATTCTTTCCTCTATCTAAAAATCTTGCTAGTGTTTGTTTTGAGTTTTCAAATATGTTTTCTTTCTTTAGATTGAATAGACAAGGAGTAGTTTACTTCAGGAATTTTGCAACAGCATATTGAGAAGGAAACAGTAATCATTTATATTTTGTGGTTTCATTTAGAAAAGTGGGTAAAATCATTTTCCAATCATCCCGCTCCCATGCCAGATTAATGAAGTATCTAGTTTGTAGGCAAAATGCCGAAAATCTGAGATAATTATCATCAAGGATGAGTATCAATATGGTGTTTTGTGTGACAAAATTACTTGTTACTGACTTATTGTAGTTATAGCACTGCCCTGAGTTGCCCTTCCACATTTCAATTATATGGTAGATTTTTTCCCAAAGTCTAAAGCTGTTAAGACGTGAGATGGTTTTGTGTGTCTTTCTTGTTTGAAAAGCTATATGCAGAGTAGGCTATAGAACAGGATTGCCTCAGTTTTCCACATTCCAAGGTGATGTTGGCTGCTGTTGAGAAACAAATTTGTTGAGGGGTAGCCTTTGGAATAGTGTAATTCTTTTAAGAGGTGCAATCCACTTGTGACATTTTCAACAGCTAAAGATGGAAAAGTGTGTTTATTTTGAGTTTTGCATGCTCAGTCATTCTAAACCTTATCTGTTTACTTGTAAACAGTTTGAAATACTACTACTACTACTACTACTGCCTTGATGTCTGTAGCATTAGTTTTCTTCTAAATTCTGTAGCGTTTTAGATACTGGGAACTCTCACTTTTTTAATAGGTATTATTACTAGCTATGGATTGTACATGGATGGTGTTCTGCTGCAGAATTCATCACAGCTAAGTTGTTATGCTCGTGGACTTGCTCCTTGGAGTCTGCATTCCTTCAGAGTCCAGGCATGTACTGCAAAAGGTTGTGCTTTGGGTCCACTGGTGAGTACCTTAATTTACATTCTGGGAGTGTAATAAATGTCAGATGACAGTGAATATCAGAGTAAATGGTGATGATTCACTCTGGGCAGTACTAACCCATCTGGCAAAATGTGACATTTAAAAAAAATCCTGTTTAAGAGCTGCTAAAGATTCAATAGGTCATTGTTAGGCACCATTCCAAAGTAGAATATAGGTACAGTGAAGAAAGGCAAAAACTGAGGCTGAAACACACATTATTGAAATTAAATGGAGTTAATATGTTTGAAAGGTGCAGGTGTGCTTTAACCAGATTTATAAGGATGTATATAAAAAAAGAGTTACTGTTCCAGTAATGAGCAAATTTCTAGCTGCCTGACTGAAAGGACTAAAGTTAATTTGAGAATTGCAGAAGCCAGAAGTGGCAACAGGAGCAAAGAAAATATGGTAATTCATAAATCTTTTGAATGCAAGTATGTGATCAAAATATTATACTGGACATATTTTAACAGTCTTGTATATCACTCCATTTTTTCAGGATTTGAGGATACAGGAATGTTAAATTTGACATGTGAAAAACAGACCTTTTGAGGCTTTTTATTTTGTTAAAGGTTTTTAGACATATAGCTGAACTGATAAATCTAGTATGATTTCATAGTACTGTAGCTGATGAATAACTGGAATCATATCTACTACGCTTGGTTTTGTTTTCAAGCATAGCTGAAAAAGAAGCCTGTGTTTATTCTGGGATTTAACTTTTTTTTTTTTTAATTCAGCTTTATTTGTGCACTTTTAAATTTGCTGAAAAGGAAGAAAAAAAGAGAAAGATTTGGGAGATTTTTGTGTTTCTCTTTTTATTTTTTCCATCACATTTTATGTTGTATCACAAAAGAACTTCCAGGTTTTATTTTTATGATATAATTTGTTAGTCACATTTCCAATATTATTTCCAAGATTGCTTTCATTCAAATGCTGGTAACATCATCTGTCTGCAGGAGACAACTAGACTTTATAACCATTAAACATTTTATAGCTTGCTCTACTTTGAAGGATATTTACTCTTAAAAGCTTGAATGGCTTTTTGCCAGTTTTTCTTGTACATGTTTTACAACTTCACATATACCCCAAAAGCAAACCTTGTTTTAAGGTACTTGATGTGCAATAACCTAATCCATTGTGTTGGTAGTGATGTTTAAGACAAGTCATTACCAAACTTTGCGTACAGATGAAATATGTATGTTTTCAGTACTGCTGTCCTATCCAATAGGCATCAAAAGGACAAAACAGAACAGCAGTAGTTAGGGTTTTAATAAATATTTTTACTAATCTTTTTTCACATCTCCACTGAACTCCAGATTCCGAACTTGACTTTTTAAACTGTTCAAAGGGGTTGCTGTAGCTGATGCTCGTCTGCATCCCATGATCAGTACACAAACTGTTTTCCAAAGCCAGTGATCCATCTCTAATCACAGGAATTGAAGTACATCTTTATTTAGGCTCACCTAAGTGCTGCCAGGAAGTTAAAGCACTGGATCTTCATTTCATTTTTTTAAAAAAGATTTTCCTATCAATTACAGACTAAACTCAACGCTTAAAACAAGAAAAGAAAAAAAAATGAAAACCCTAATGTTTTGCCTCTGCTCTAAATAGTATGGGAAACATCTCCCAGCAGTAAACTGATATGCTTCCAGCTATTTTTGTTGCTGATTTTCTGCTTAATGTGCCCTAATCGATCAAGGAATGTCATGTGACATTCTCCTAAATATGGAATTTGTCCAGCTTATGTTTCTGAAGGTGGCTCTGAAGATCTTAATTAGTTATGAGAGCATTAGCTGTTACTCTATGTCAAAAACTTTTTTTTGGCTTAGACAGTTTTTGTTTGACTTCTTTTCTGATTATGATTTATTTTCAAGTGTAAATTAAGAAAGCTAGATTTTAATCTCTTCGTCTTAGACCCAAGATACTGCTTTTGTGTTCTAATTGTTTGGGTTTTGTTTTCTAAAAAGGGGTAAAAATGGATTATCAAGAAATAGTGTAACCTCTAACAGATTCTTTACAGAAATTCAGGAGACCTAAAATTATGCTAGTTTTGAAATGTGTTAGCTCTTGTAAATGTCTTATAAATAAATGGAAATGTTCAACACCGAATATTTCTCACCTCAACACACTGCTATTAAACTTAAATTTCAGGGTTTTAACTATATGTTGCTAGTACTTTTTAAAAAATAACTTAGATGGATGACAATGTTTTCCCAATATTATTATGCCTATCCTATGATTTGGTGTCACTTATATGATAGCAGAGTCTTTGTTTATTGAGTTATTAGTAAATACTCCTGAAAATACCACAGAGTTGTGTATAAAGTAATGTTTAGAAAGAGAAAAGATTAAAAACAGATTTTCTGTGCCATATGTTTATATAGAAGGTCATAAAGAAAAAGCTAAAGACATAATACAGCTGTTGCAGCTGTTTAGGATGTGATACAGATTGCTACAAATCTATATTATTTTAGGGGTTTTTGAATCCTCTTCAGTAGAAAAACATAATTGTTATTAATTCCTTTACATTTCTGGTTGAAGTAGCTGTGTTTAGCAGCACTTTACTAAAAATTACTTTGTTTAGAAAGCACAATTTAGTCAAATCCTTACATAAGGATGTTTTTGACTGAAATATCCAAATAATCAATATGGCACTGATCCAATAAATCTATCAAGTATTTGTTCACCTTTAAGCATGTACTTTATCCTATTGAATTTACTGCAACTTATCACTTATTTTAAATATAATGTAGTGTATGACTATAGAAGCACATGTGGAGATATTGATGTACATCAAGGATGCAGCCTGGCACATGTAAACAATAAGCTTTCCAAATTTTACATGCTAAGAAGTGCAACATTCATGTTTCAAGGACAGAGGAAATATGTTTAGTTATTTAGATGGCAGAGCAGGTGTGGCAGATTAAAAATAGCATTTTTTTAGCACTCCCATGAACCTGCAACTGAGAGGCACTTACAAAGGTGTGAAACCATCTTATACCTTAGAAAACACCAAATAAATAATGTATGAGAAACAAACTTGTTGCCATAAATAACGTAATAGCAAATTATTTTGTTCCATAGCACTGAATGTTTACTACAAGTAACAAAATTTCAATACTAAATTTCTAGACTGTTGAATAAGTATTTCTTCATTTATATTAAAAATCTTTCCTGTTCAGTACATTATTTAGCTCTACTATAATATTTTATTTTCTCTTAAAGATTTATTTTTTAATTGCAATTTAACTTTATTAAGTGATTTTAGAATTTAATTCAGGGAGCAACCAATATTCGACAAAGAATATTTTTTTCTCCATCAAATATCTGTAGCAATTTACTACAATGTTTAAATGCATGTTCCTTACAATTGTCTCTTTAAATGCCAAAACAGAAGGTTATGTGGTCTTGTATTGCTGCTTCCTTTCCTTAGACCAAGCTGAGATCATACATCCACATGAGGTGCAATGGTGTTCTCAAGAAGTTAGTCTTTCATTCTTTCCCAGTATTTATTTCCTGTTCCTTATATAAGTCTCTATTTAAAGTAGGTTAGTTGCTGGATAGCTTCAAACAAATGTAGATGAAAGGACAGCAACATGCTTAAAAATTAGGACACTGACAGTGTTAGTGACTTTTTTAAAATAAAGAAATACCTTTTCTTAAAACTTTGCATCTCTCATTCCTTCTCTGTGACAATGGCACCGAACTTCCATCTCATGTTGAATTTACAGGTAGAAGCTCGGACCATGGAAGCTTCCCCTGAGGGAATGGTCGATGTATTTACTACTGTTGATGGGTCCAAAGAAGTTCAATTAAAATGGCTTGCCCCAAATAAACCTAATGGGAAACTGACCTACACAGTCCTTGTAACTGGTTTCTTCTATGCTGATCAAGGTATTTTTTTCACTTTATAATAAGTCTAATGATAACATTGATATTGCATTTATTTTTGAAAAAGGATCCTTTAGTGTTAAACTTTTCTAGTATTTTTTTTTTTTTTACCATGCCATTGATTATTTCAGAATTATCAATTTTATTCTTTAAGAACTGCTGCTTTGATTTATGGTGCTTTACATTTGTACAAACACGTAAATTGGCAAATAAAGATAAGCTCTCTGCACTCATTTAGTCTCTAGATATACACGTGGAGTCTTATCTCACAACCTTCACTCAGATAAGGAAGCTATACTCACAAAATTTCAGTTGGTTTGCTTATAAGCCACTCGTGAGAGCCATTCATAATATGGTTGATCATGGGTATAATTTGA